>CM040125.1:179122055-180322055 GCA_022559845.1 Amorphophallus konjac
GTATACTCCCGCTCTGATCAGCAGAGGGGCATATTCCGTCAGAACAAACTCGGTAAATTCTACTGCCCCTACTCGGAATAGATGGGAGTCAGTGATCTTGCAGTCTCCGAACCAACCAGCCGACAAATGGTACTTGAACTGAATAGCCGAACAATTTAGCACGAAGGGCTCTTCGCGATATCCCCACTTTATAGGTGCCAGGAACATACCATAGCCGGGCTTCTCCCTATGAACTCGGCCGCCAGCATTGTCCCACCGAGCAGGTGTAAATTCCGGTGCCCGGGTCAGCATCTTTTTCTCCGGTTCTAGCTCCGATATTCCAAGGACTGCGACCCAGTCCCGCTTCTCCCCGGGAAGATATATAGCCTTGCTGCGATACACTGATTCCTTCAGGCTATCCCGCTCGGCAAGGATGGCAGCTTCAACTACGCGAGCTATCCGATAATCTCGCAAGCCACCCACTGTGAAGGTCCGGATGAACGGCATCAAGTGGCGATCCTTCGGGAAGTCTGGCCGGTAGTTATTATCCCGCTTGAAGCATGTCTCGGTCGCCGTGGAGTATACCCGGGCCGTCGACACTGTGTCAGTTTCAGAATCAGATGATTCGTCAACTGAAGCTATTCTATCATATCCGTAATCCAGGCTGTGCACGTTCAACCAATTCACTGTGGCCCGAGATATGTCTGGCTGGGCCGATGAACTAGCTCCAACAGCTCCGGAAGACGCAGCAGCAGAGCCAGAAGCCATTGCTATATCTGTAAACAAAAGAAGAAATGTGGATTAAAAGTCAGTCTTATAAGGATTGCGACATGAGATTCTATAAAAAATTTCGGCATCATCTCCCCTTATTCGGGATCTGCCCAAAAAGAATAGGGAGTCACCAACCAAGAGGGGGTGATCCCGGAAGCAAAGGGATTGAATCCCTAAAAGACGTCACCCAGGACGGAAGGACCCGCGGCCACGGTCGAGAGGATGAAGACGGCTCGCGCCGAAGAGAGGAAATGAAAAAAAAATTGAAGAAAGAGAAAGAACGGTGAAGAATGAAGAAAAAAAGGCCGTCGGTGCCCTAAATAGGGGCCCAGGCGACGAGGGTCTCGGTGCGGTAAAACGCGCGCCGAGAACCTCTAGGCCGAGAGCCCCCGGCGGCCAGAAGGCGCGCTGAGAAGCCCCCAGGCCGAGGCCACCCTGCGGCCAGGGCGCGCCGAGAAGCCCTCAGGCCGAGAAGACCCCAAGCCGAGACCCCCTGCGCCAAGGCGCGCCGAGAAGGTCCAGGCCGAGAGCCTGGCCAACCAGGCTGCGCCGAGAGACCCCTGCGCCGAGAAGCTTCGTACCAGGAGGTCCTGCAGGCCGAAAAGCCCCAAATGCTGAAAATAATGACAGAAAATATGAAGAGAAGAAACATCGATGTGCAGAATACTGTTACAGCGAGATGATCAGGTCTGAGAACTGAATTGAAGACAAATTAAGGAAGATACCCTCCAATAGTAAAAGACACCTGCAACCCCCGTGGCGCTTATTCTGCGCTTACGCCGCCCGCAGGTGGGGGGCATTTGTTGACACCTGGAAAATGAACAAGGGTGGAAGCATAATTGAAAAGAGGGTCTGACCAATAGTGAAAGACTAATGATGAAGCTTATCAACCTCTCACCCGGCTAAAGCCCTTGTCGGCCAAAGCCGATGCCCGGTGCCAATGTCACTCAGATGGCAGCACTGATAAAGCAGCAGTCACTCGACTAATGAGACCTTCCAGCTGTACTACTGCTTCGTCCAAGAAGTCACAGATGATATGTCAGGGTAAGTCAGATGTCGGCTTACTGACGGAAGTAATATGAGATAAAGATGAGGCCGGCACCGGCAGATGAAGATGGTAAAGGCCCCTGAAAAGATAGAGCAGAAGAAGAATCGTCTACACAGATTATACACCCAGCTGAGGTCTTCCCAGACTAAAGCTGATGTCCGAGCTCGTCACCATTAGAGTGACGATATTGATAAGATGATACCCGGCTTTGTCACCGTTCAGATGACAATCCTGATGAAATCCCTGTCTACGGACTGATAAAACCCTGTCTACGGACTGATGAAATCCCTGTCTACGGACTGATAAATCCCTGTCTACGGACTGATAAAACCCTGTCTACGGACTGATGAAATCCCTGTCTACGGACTGATAAAACCCTGTCTGCGGACTGATGAAACCCCTGTCTACGGACTGATAAAACCCCGTCTGCGGACGGATGGAGATTGCAATCGCGATTTCAATACAAGATATTTCATAGATGATAGACCCTTTGGGATGATGATACATTTAAAGAAACCCCAAGTGGGCCTATATGAAGGTGGCGCCGAAAGCCCATGTCGAAGCCCAGATACTGGCGCCGAGAGATCAAATTCGAGCGCGCCGAGAAGCCTGCCTCAAGCGCGCCGTGAAGATGCCTGCCGAGAAGGAAAAGGGAAAAGGGTTATAAAACCCCCTCCCTTCGAAGAGAGATAGCAAGAAAGAGGATAGACAGAAAAGAAAAGAAGAAAGAGACGAAGAAGAAAAGAGCGAACAGATAGCCAGAAAGAGAAAGAGAAAGGAAAAGAGAGGGAGAGAGTCTCCGTCGAAAGAAGAAGCAGAAGAAAGGAAAGAAGAAGGGCTCCAGGTGGGCTGATAGGGGGAGGGAGAGGAGTCAATGCTCCACCCTCCCCCCCCCATGTTCGATGTTTCTTTTTCTTCTTTTTACTGATTCTCCGTATGTAATAGTCGAAGTCTTGATGTTTAGATTATTCATATGATTCTTTCCCTGTTCCTCCCCTCTATGTTTCTCGATGTAAATGATGGTGAGATGAAGTAAATGCAATGGCCGTGATGGATTTTGGGCAATACTATCTTCTTTTGTCTCCATATGTATGCATACTGTTTGTATGAATGCCCCATGGGCGAAATGACTCAGGCTTCGGAGTCAGGTCTGTTATTCGAACGGGGATGAAGGTAGAACCCCCACCCTTGTTCAATGGGTTGCTGGGTTCTATTCTCTTCTTTCTTCCCGCTTCAATAGCATGCCCTCTGTATGTATTTGAGTCTGTTCCTCAAGCCCCTTGTGCTGTCCGGGAACCAGAGACATCAATCTCTTGGTTCCCTGGCCCGCCGGCTATAAATGATGCATTTGAACCCGTAGACGAACGCTACCCTAGATCCTCATTCCAATCGTTGAATGATTAAGGTCTGAGGTCTCAGCATCAAGGGTTCTCTCATTACAAATCTGCTTCCCGGATGATACCATGCTAGTCCGGGGGATCAGAGACAACCATCTCTTGACTCCCCCAGACGTCTGGCAGTATACAGATAAAGGCCGAATGCTACCCTGGATCCCCATTCCAATCGTTGAATGATTAGGGTCTGAGGTCTCAGGATCAATGGTTCTCTCGTTGCAGATCTGCTTCCCAGATGATACCATGCTAGTCCGGGGGATCAGAGACAGCCATCTCTTGACTCCCCCAGACGTCTGGCAGTATACAGATAAAGGCTACTCAGCCCCGATGATGGTCTCTCCTCCTCCTGATGATCTGGCCTCTCAGATCCCTTGGCATCCTTCCAGCAGAGGTGTTCGTGAAATTTCCTCATACTCCCCCGATTCGGCCTCGATCTGAGCCATAAAACCCAGAAATCCCAGAAACAGAGCATCGTTTTTGAGCTCTGAAACCCTGAAATCCTTCTGTATATTCATCTTCTCGGCGTGCGAGTTTCCCCGCCGAGAACCATAAGGCCGAGAGGCCTTCCCCTCCTTTCAGCTAAACGACAAGTCCTTTTGTGAAGCACCCACAGCCCACAGCCTCCCGGCGCTAGGCTCCCGGCGCGGCCATGAGCGCGCCGGGAAGCCTTGTGCCGAGAGCTCCCTCCATCCACCAAATGCCCAGGCGGAGAGCCCCCCTTGGCCAACCAAATGTCTAGGCCGAGAGCCCCCCCTTTGGCCAATCAAAGGACCGCGCCGAGAAGCCCCTTTCATCCACCAAATGTCCATGCCGAGAGCCCCCTTGGCCAACCGAGAAGCCACACCGAGAACCCCCCTTGGCCAGCCAGTAAGCCACGCCGAGAGCCCCCTTGGCCAATCAAAAAGCCACACCAAGAGCTCCCCTTGTCCAACCAGTAAGCCACGCCGAGACCCCTCTTCTTGGCCCAATGAAGCCCAGTCAGGGGACTTTCTCCCCACTGCCATGAGACCGTCATGAATGATCTGAGAAGATACAGTAATGGGGAGGACCTCCCTCCCCTACAGCCCTCATTCCCGATCCGGGTTCCACCCTTATGAACCTAAAGGGCCATGTCGTTACATGCGTTCTGAAGGGTTTCAAGGGGATATTGACCGATGAAACAGAGGCAAGCGATGTCCCGGGGCCCGGTGCCCATCTTCATTCGGTTGTCATCCCGGCATTCCGTGGGTGATGACCTATCTTCTCTTGGCACAATCCAAGTCAAGGGGACATGCTGCCGAAATTCACACACACCTGGCCAGGTCACTGTGATATTATCTCTCAACCCCGTCGGCCCACGGAGTCATGCCTTTGTATGCCCTCCGATGGTCCCCTCGAAGGGGGGATATAAACGTGCTACCGCACCCATATGGGGCGTGCCATGGCATGCCGGTCCCTATTCGGACTCCGGGTCAATTATGCCCGATCCTTTACGGTTCCCACTTTGCCACTGCATGGGTGGTTTCCTATTCCCCACTTGGCATCATCCAAGATGGTGGGAATATGCCGTCGGATTTGTCCCCGTAATTAACAAACCCCTGCTTTGCCCGAATACATTTAACGTCTTGCAAACAGATGAACTTTGTCTCCTTTGAGCATACGGCTTTACCGCTGTCTTCCTCCTACCTCTAGCGTTTAATCAAGGGTTGTCTTCCTCAGGGAGGACGTAATTAACGTCATAGCGTTCAGGGTATGACGGACTTCTAGTCCAGACACGATCACTCACAATCGACTGACCAAGTCAGATCGAGCGCACAATAAGAATCGTCACCACGGTGACTGGCACGCCAATAAATCCATAAAATAAATAAAATAAATAAACAAATAAACCAGATAAAATAAAATGTGTTCGAACAAGGTCCTAGACCTCTGGTTTGTAGGTGACGTAGTGTCACTTGTGCTTCCGTCTGGAGTTCAGAGGAAGAGAGACTTGGGTCTCTAGGTTCCCCTCCGGTTTGAAGGAAGGGAGGATTGGTCCTCCGGTTCTAGTCTTGTGGGTTGCAAGACTAGGTGTTCCCTCCGGTCTGGAGGAAGAGAGACTTGCGTCTCTGGTTTGGTAGTGACTGGTGTCACTAGTGGTTCCCTCCGGTTGGGAGGAAGAGGGGAGGTTCTTCCCCTGGTCAAGCTGTTTGGCAGCATTTGTTACAGACTGAGTCTGCTGTTTCTAGCGTGAGCTAGTGAAGCCACACTCGGTTGAGTGTGGGGTGGATGTAGGTCTGGAGGACCGAACCACCTAAAACCCCTTGTGCATTGTGGTTTGGTTTATATGCTTTTGCTTCCGCTAGATGATTGCATAGGGGCGCTCTAAGCGTTTGGCTTCTGGTTGAGCAGAAGTGTTGATTAGTTTTCTTAGAATATTTTAATCTGTCAAGAGAGCGAATTTCCAGTTGAGCTTCAGATTGTCGAATCTGTCTTGTTATTATTCTAGTTTTAAATTGGGTGAAGTTTTTTAACGGGTTTTATTCATTCACCCCCCCTCTGAATACTGCACCGAACCTAACAAGAAATGTATAGGATCAGGGGTTTCCCAGGGACATAAGGTTGCAAAACCGGGGGATTAGACAGATACACTTTTAAATCATCATAGGCCTTTTGACAATCCTTATTCCATTCAAACTTGACCCCCACCTTTGGCAATTCATAAAACGGGCAGCACCTCTGAGAATGCTGAGATATGAATCTTCTAATGAATTGCAATCGTCTAATCAACCCTCGAAGTTCAATGATATTCTTAAGCGGAGGCATGTCTATGATGGCCTTTGCTTTGTTAGGATCAATCTGAATCCCCCTTTTACTAACTATGAAGCCTAGCAACTTCCCTGAAGAGACTCCAAAAATATATTTCTTTGGATTCATTTTTAGCTGATACTCTCTAGCTCTCTGAAGCCTTTTAGCTAGAACGGCGAGGTGTTCTTCTTTGGTCCTTGACTTCACCAAGATATCATCCACGTAAGCTTCCATATAAACATGCATCATATCGTGGAATATAGCCATCATCGCCCTTTGATAAGTGGCGCCCGCATTTTTTAAACCAAATGACATGACCACATAATGGTACATACCCCAAGGCATGGTGAAGGAGGTTTTCTCTTGATCTTCGGGAGCGAGATGGATTTGGTTGTAGCCTGAATAACCATCCATGAATGACAGTGCTTCATACCCGGCGGTGTTGCCCACCAAAACATCAATGTGAGGCAGTGGAAAATCATCATTGGGACATGCTTTGTTAAGATCCCTGAAATCAATGCAAATGCGCACCTTTCCATCCTTCTTGATGACAGGGACTATATTTGTCACCCATTGAGGATATAAGACGACTCTAATAAACTTGGCCTTGTATAATTTATTGACCTCTTCCTTGATCCTCAAGGCCATGTGGGGGTGAAATCTCCTTGATCTTTGTTTTACGGGCGTTGCCCCTGGCTTAAGCACTAACTGGTGTTCTACCAAAGAGGGGTCAAGACCCGGCATGTCCTCGTAAGACCAGGCGAAAGAATCGCTATACTCCCTTAAGACCTTGACTAAATCTTCTTCAACTACTGAAGGGAGATTAGCGGCAATAATAATGGGCCTAGGGTCTTCTCCAGTTTCCAGATTTATTTCCTTCGTAGGTTTATCCACTACTGACGATGGCTCATCAAATCTCTTTAAGCCTTGCGCATACAAATCATCAGTGTCATCTACGTCACTGTCTTCAAGATCCACTGGGTCCTTTTCATCCAGGACTTCATAGACTCCCAATCCGTCGTCACTCCACACCCCGTCTTGCTCCTCATCTTCTTCGATCACAATCATCGTAGCTATGAACTCCGGGCATTTCATAAGGGCAGGACATCGCTGAACTAGATCCTGCAAGAACCTATCAAGAATGGATTTAGAATGCCGCGCCAGCGGGCGCGGCTCAGGCGAGGACGGGTTGAGTAACCTAGAATAGGACACTACTTCTTTAGACTTAACAGACTCTACTATCTTAGACTCGAAGGACCCTACATCTAACCTAGGAGAGAGAAAATCTAGTGGGAAGGAGACATCAGGGACCTCATGCCCCTGGGAGGAAGACGGAGAAAAGATAGCGTAATCTTCTACTGAAATCTCCGTTTCAAATTTGACATTTTTTTTGGAAATCAGTGGAGATCATGCAACAAGATGGAGAGGAAGGCGGAGGAGGAAGCCTAAGGGGACACTTGGATGGACAGAAAATATCGAGGAAGGGATCAGAGGAGGAGAAGAAAGGAGTAGATAGATCGATAGGCGGACAGCAATCGCATGTCCTGACGATAAGGAAATTGGTAGGAAGCTCCAACAGCAGTCAATTCATTAAGATAAGAGGTGAACGGGGTATGGATGCCATCTTTTGGAAGAATGAAAACAAGCGGGAAGGAGACCAAGTAAATATGATGGGTGAGCTCCCCCTTTCCCGCGAGCGGTAAGCTGGCTTCTTCTGCTTATAATGCACAAGCCGCACCTCCTGGTTTCTTTGGCAACTTTCTTCTTCATAAAATAATCTTTCAAATGCTTGGCTGAAATCAATCATATCGTCGACCGGCCCCTTAGGCAGCAATAGCGAGTTGTCGACTGTGTAAGCTATATTTTCTTCCTTGGGCTGACTCGGTGATGTTTTCATGGTGCCTAGCTGGAGAGGGCCTTTAATAAAATGATGGGGTAGTTCCATGTTAAAGGTCCTGAGTCACCCAAAATTGAGAGTGAGGATTCTCGATGACCGAGGCCCCTCTTGTTCATCTTCTTGCCTTTGGGGACCGGTTTAGTCCGCCCTTGTAACTGTGCGCCGAGGGCTCTCCACAGCTGATAACCCAACTTTAATATCATATTCCACCCCTTTGAATCCCGTATCTGGGGTTTTATTCTGACGTCGAGTGGCACAGTGATGGGCTTACGTGGCGCATAGGCCCATGCAAAATTTAGGTCTAGAACTGAAATAAAGGACCGAGTGCTGGGCCATTGTCGGCAAGATCTTCTCGAAGATGACCTTAACAGACTGGACCGTGGACATGCTCTTTACTTTGACCACCCCCCCTTGAAAAGGGAATTTGAGGCACTGGTGGGCAGTGGATGGTATTGCATTAAGATTATCAATCCACGGACGACCTAAGATAGCCTTGAACATAGGGTCTATATCCAGCACATAGAATTCAATCGGCATAGTGAGAGGCCCGAGCTCATCTTGAATGGTGACTACCCTGTGACATGCCCTTCTGGAATTGTCATATGCTGCGATAGTGGTCGGGGTCGGCCTTAGTAGATCTTCTGACAAGTTGCAGGCCCTTAGAGTGCTAAGAGGGCAGACATTAATAGAAGCCCCTGTGTCTACCAATGCTGCGTCCATGCTGACTTTGTTTAGAGTAATAGCAATGCATAGCGGCATCTATCGTGCGTCAGGGGGTGCCAGTTCTCAGAGAATGTAATTGCTGGCCCTTTGGAGATTGTAGCCAAGGCTACCAGTAAGCTGTCCATTGCCATGTCATCATTTACTATCACCTTCTGTAGGAAACTGCAGAGTGCCTCTTGGTGAAGCGTGGACCTCTTAATCAATTCCAGCAAAGAAATCTTAGTAGGCACTCTGATGCAGGACGGACACGTGACTCGACTCCAATTGGATATGTGACCCTTGCACTCTAAGCAAGCTCGTGATCGCCCCTAACGAGGGAAGCGTACGGACGTGCACGGTTGAGAAATCGGCAGTGAGCTAGGGTGGTCAACTCACAAATACGTGCCTGGATCGGGTCACGGGACAGTCTCGCTCTTTCTCGCAGTAGCGGTGATATAAAAAGTATAGCGAGCTACGATCCTAGCATGCTCTCTAGCAGCGGCATAAAGAAATATATACGAAATAAAGCAAATGCCGAGATGGGAGCGAATACGATACCTCCACGCGCCTGGCGTGGGGAAGACGATCCCGACCGATCTCGTACTCCCGGAATAGTAAGTAATTAAATTACAGCAATGAATTTACTGCCCACTCCATGCAGGGAGGAAAAGGGCGACACGATGGGACCCGGGAGTAGCGGGTTCGGATTGACGGGCAGCTTCTTGTGTAGCTTCGGCTACTCGCGTACGCACGATCATGGGGCCCACGTGCTGGTCAGTGGGGCCGTGTGGGATCGGGGTGGCACCACTGTGGTTGGGACGCCCGGAGGGGCGCTCCCTGGGAAGGCTGCGCACTGGTTCGCCGGTCGGAGGTTGGGCGGCTCCGATCTTCACTCCTCGGAGTTGCTGCCCACGGATCTGAACTACTGTTTCAGACCCGCGCGTCCCGACAAAAACGGCTGTTGCGGTCACTCCCGACGTCGGATCGACACGCAAGAGGTACCGTTGGAAATCTAACTTAAAATCCTTCGATCTATGGCCAGAGAAAGAAACTTGAATTTCCTGTTTGTTGCCTTTGTCGAATATTCAAGCTGCTGGTTCACAGGATCTGAAAACTTAAGATAGAAGTGCTTTTTCCTGAGAGTTGGCATTAACTGCGTTGTAGACCTTCGATTCAGATTTTGAGCCCTTCATGAAAGTTATAGAGGGAGAAGAGAGGAAAACGGGGATATATTTTATGAAAGGTGTGGTGGAGAGTTGACTGGGGAAAATGATTTTATAGCACCTGGTGGTCGGATCTGGACAGCAGAAATAGAACAGAATTTGGGGGAAAGACACAATTTCTAAAAATAGGTAGAGGGCTTTTGAAATTCGACGAAAATTTGTGGTGGATGGGGATGGTGGAGAGAACCTCCAATAAATTTTGGGATTCAAACAAAAATCAAGAACGTGATCAAAAGGGCGAAACTCAGGGCTGCTGTTACACAGGACTGAGAATCGACAGATCTGGACGATGGAGATGCACGAAAATGGAAAATGGCAAATGGGGCTAGCATTGTTTTTCAATTTTTATGGGACGTGGTGATGATCCCTAGAACTCACCGTAAAAATTCCAGCTCCAGAAGATGTAGGCATTGGGTGCTAAAATTCTCGGAGTAACCCTCTATCCAGCAAAATAGAACCTGGACAGCACTTCGGAAGCGGCTTCGCGGCGGCTCGATGGCGGCACGAACGGCGGCGGCGGCAGCATAGATAGAAATCAGAGATAGAAGGGCTAAGATAGAAGGGTTCTATACCCTGAAATGCTGAAGGAGGAGGAAGAACATTAGGGAGAGAGGGGAGGGGTGCAGGTTTGCTCCAAGCAATCTGATTTTTTTCTTCTCATTAATTCATGAAAAAAAATACAAGCGTTATATAATAAAAGGAAAATGACCACATATACCCTCAGATCTAAATTGGGGAGGGGTATACAAGGTATTGAACTAATTAGTTCTAATAGACTTATTTTTTCAAAAATTAAATTTGGACCAAAATGGGGGGCGCCCCCTTGACTAGGTAGGTAAGGTAGGTAGCCTCCTTTGAAATTTTAAAGCACATGTCTCCCCATGTGTCAATTGACTAGTCAATCACACTAGAAGGCCACCTAGGACTTTGACTAGCCCCACATGGCTTAGGTGGACCAATGGGGAAGGACTAGGGGCCCCCTTGCTGGACCTACTGACATTTTTCATAAAAACCCACTAGGACTTACAATTGTGTACCCATATATCACAAGGGTATACATACAAATACAAAAGGACATAAATGTAAACAAAATGTTAGGGGTCTTGCTTTGATGTCCCCATCAATTCTCCCCAGGTGGGAAGAACTCGACCCCGTCGAGTAAAGGGTGCGACTGCTCGAATAGTTCCGGCGGATCCGTCACCGTACCAAGTAGCATGGGTACGCTCCACTCCAAGTGATCGTCACCTGCTCATTCCGTATATACTCGATATCCGCATGCTACTATGGGAAGAGGATAGTGGTGGAACACTCCGGGGTGGGGTCACTCTCAAGGGGAGGAGGGGGTTCGAAGACTCACTAGGAATCACCGCTGGGTCCCTGTAGGTGACTAGATCCGGGGCATAGATGTAGAGCTGATCCCAATAGTTCGACAAGTCTCATACTTGAAAGGGATTAACAACGCGAGCGTACCAAACCGACTCGACTCGATGTATGCACAAACACAAGACAGACAAATGAAACAAAGACTCACAAAGACCCTAGACACACCTAATGTTAGTCCGACCCGTACATGGGTGACGGCGGACTAGGACATCCGAATATGTGCCATGCATGCATCTTATGTACCCGAAGGTTGGTGGTATGGGAAACACCTAGACGCCCAATTATGACCCAGTCATGCATGAATGGCCCTTTGGATTTGAGAGACTTGTGAGGGCTAGGAGAGCCGGGTGTGGATGAGCCGGGTGAGGGTGTATCGAGATTGGGCTTGGTGGGTATAGATGACCCGGCCCATGGGGTAGGGGTCACTACAAGAAAATAGACCTTTAGGGGCATTTCTAAACTACCCCAAAAATAGGATATAAATGCCCTAATAACTTTTAGGGGCATTTTGATTAGTATTTGGGGCAATTTAAAATGTGCCCCTGTTGCCACGGTCCCTAAAAGATTTTGGGGCACTTTTTGAAAAATGCCCCTAATGTTGTCATTAGAGGCACTAATAATTGCCCCTAAATATTTTAATAGGAGCATTTTTGTTGGCCAAATGCCTCTGATGAACATATTTTTAGGGCAATTCCTCCTTCAAACTACCCCAAATAACCTATTTTAAGAATAGTCATGTAAAAACCATCCTGTACTAATCACTTAGAATAATGTGTTTAAAAGGTATTTTCGTACCCAAACTGTCGCAAACGACCAATGTAAGAGCTCCAGTTTCTAAATATTGCACAAAAATAACCATCCTAAAATATAAAAATTACAGTCAAAATTCTTAACATATAATTAGTACATGGATCATATTCTTCATGATTCATTGACATACATAAACACCCACCATTATACACCACACATTCATATATAAACTGTCCACCTTTTGACAGAAGCATAAATAGGACATGCTAGTCATTGATAACAATAATCTCTTAATAGAGCCATATTATAAAATCAAATCATGAAAATATCTCAATTACACAAGACATATAGCATCCATGACTTATAAATACAACTCCGACTGTGGAACCTCAATTTTTCACTCTGCAACTAAAATATAGAAACTCAACTCTTCAAAATAGATAAAATAATTGCCCCTTTGTGCTCTTTAGGTACAAACATTTTCTTGCTAGTGGACGAGTAGTAAGGGAAGCCAATTAATTGGATGGTTTGGCATGCACTCTTGGCCAGCTTCTCTTCCACCTCTTCTCTATTAGTTTTATTCTCCCTTCTACACTTTGACCTTCACAGGCCTTGCAGGATTGATGATGTTACACACCCGAAAGAAGAAACACAATTGGCACAATAGTGTCGATGAATAATTCAGAACCAGCAATGTATATGCTAAGTTGACCAATGTCAAACTACATGCCACAATACGAATTATAATAGAAACTGTATAGATATGCAAAAGTAAACACACCATCATCAGTGAAGAACTTCAGTCTGCCAATTAAAATGGTAATAGTAGTTTCAAACCAGAACCAAAGCATATACTTTGTAATTTTTCATTCTCTAGAAAATAGCACAGCTTGTCAGGACGACGTTGATTATAACACTAAGGCTAGGTTCTGTAAGAACAATGTCTAAAGCACTACGTGCTGCGTCATTTGCATCCACAATTGTTATTCCAATGTATGACAGAACAATTACAAGAAAACAAGATAATCAGAAAAAATGTTTGAAATATAAAATATACATTGGCACTATATTACTCGGTAAAACAGACATGATCAATTTGATTGTGCAGCACAAGGATGTTCTTAAAATATATATACATAATTGAAGCTTGCAAGCTCAAGCTCAAGTGATGCTAGATTCTACAAAAGGATAATGGTGTCTCGACTTCTTACATGAAACAAAATATCTTTCTTCTGAAGGGTTCGGTTTTTCTGACTCTGCTCCCGGCAGCTCACAAATGTGGCACTCATTTTATCTACCCAGCATACCTTTGTAAAATTGCACAAAGGTACATGACTGGAGGGGGGAAGTTGTGTAAAGGGAAGGAGGGATAAAGAGCCTACAAGCACATACATATATCCTGGAATCTTACATATTCTATCTATACCATGATATTCTAGATATTGTCATGTATAACCCAATATTAAGGAGTATTGTTTCGGTTTTACCCGCATGCTCTTGCACCATCAAAGTTAACAGAATATTCTATTGAACATGTAAAATATAAGGCTTTAGATGGATATACAAGATAATATGAAAGATTATAGGGGTCGTATATGTCAATTATCTTAATTGTGAGATGATTAAATAAGTGCAGATTAGTCTTTTCTTCATCTTAATCTACTTAAAATTAACTTAAACAAATGGCAAGTGACAACAGGGGTTTATATATGATGAAATACAGTTTAATAGAGGTGTATATATGACACTGAATAAATAAGAATAAATGGGCATGTAGAATACACAATATTTTGAGGGTACATATGTAATTATCGCTAAAGAATTTCCTAACCAGGATTATTTCTTGATAGCATCTGCCACATAATTAGTTTGTTTGGGAGTATTATCACCTCTAACGTGATTTGATTCAATGCCTAAAACATGTCTTCCCTATTCTACAAAAATCTTAGGTACTACTGGCTATGCAACAGAATATCAAAACCAAAATTAAGAACCTGAAGCACATGAGCAGCATATTTCTGTGCAGCAGCATCTTGCTCGGCACATATTCGAGCATCTTCTGTCACTTTCTATTCTTGCTCTACCCGCGTCAAAACGTATAATGTTATCAAATGTCATAAAATTGCATCAAAGGCAACAGAAGCCACTGAAAAAGCAAGCAAGTAAAAAAGAGAGAGAGACCATAGTCAAGATAGGCATTGTAGAAACAGATCAAAAGAACTTGAAGCATGGCATGTGTATTCTATTCTGTACCCCCATATTCTTCCTATTGTCATATGCACCCCATATTAAGCAACATTGTTTCAGTTATACCCTTAGGCTTTGGAGGGGTAAACAAGAGAACATGTCTTCATAGCAGTTCTTAATTCTATACATTAAAATACTTTTTCTCTAGGGAAATTATATGATCAAATATTATTTGATTAAAGCATTGACTTCCATAAAATTATTAAACTATTGGCAAACCGGAGCACCAACAGAAACACATGATCAGTGTAAGAACAGCAGGCATGGCATTGCCTCTCTAATAGCCCAAACAAAAACAACATCAACGTGACATTCAACTTATTTTAGAGTTGGAAGGAAGAGCGGTATACCCATGCAATAGAAGCTTCCAAAATTGTGCCAATGGTCCAGAAACCTGAGAAAACACACAGCCAAAAACCACGTTATGGAGCAGGTACAAACTCCAAAAACCATGACAAGAGCACTGGCCCACCTCCCAACCCAATACCAACCAAAAAATGGAGAAAGATCAAAGAATAATAATTTGGGGCAAATGCACTAAGCAGCCCAGCTCCACTAGTAACTATTGCCGTGAAGAGAAACCCCTTCCTGCAGCAGAAAAGAATGCATTCTTGTCAAGGGAAAGTACATGAGTCTCTCATTCCAAGATCACATAACAGGGAGAAAAATGCTAAAAAGTAGAATGCTTCTTAATAAAAAGCTCAAGCAGAGTTTACAGTGTCTGAATCCAATACTAAATATTCCAAGCATTGCAGAGGTAGACAAGACTATACACAATACCAAGGATTGATGCTTTTTCTCACACATTGGCATATTATCACTAAGCAGATTCATGATCATAATATCCCATGCCGGTTGTTCGGCCACATAGAGTGTGATGTTAAGATAGACATTTCGTCACAGAACGGTAGCAAGCACATTACTCTCTCATGGACAATAATTCTAGTTCTCATTCTTGGTATGTTATGTATGCCGTTCTAAAGTCGTGCTGCATTATAACAAATTATTGAAAGTGCAACATATTCAGTAATGAAATCACAACACAACAAACATGGCTCTTAATCTCAATATCTTAAGGAGTATCTTGCATTCACTTTTTTATTTTGAAAGAGAAAATGTATTTGCACTGTCAAAGTATTATCCCACTTATTCTGCACCACCGCATGAATCTTGCCTCAACATTTATTCTGTAAAGTGCCATGTCCATATATTAAACTTAACATAGTGATTACCATTATTATGATGCATGTATGCTAACGAAAAGTTTTGAACTACTCAAAATAACAGTAGTACATGTAGTCATATTGGAGAATTATGGAACTTGTGTTCCAAGTGTTAAAACTTTACAAAAATAAAATAACCTCATTTTTTAAGGCAAATGCCTTGCCATTCGAATGGTTTACCTAGGGCGTGAGAGTGGCATACTTTCCCCACCTGGACGTTCTTCGAAGATCATGTACAAGATGCCAGGTTTTCAAAAATATTGTCACCTAAAAACAAGTGAGCTAGGCAGACTTTCTTAATTCACCTTAGAAATCAAGATAGCTTGGGTAGTTGCTAACTTGATATTTTTTTGTTACCCTAGCAAAATGTTTCATTTGCGTCAATTTTTATCGCTTGCTTTGACTATGAGCAATGTCCAGAAAATTTTGGTTGTTTCTTTTTTGACTATGCTCTCATTTTCAACAAAGTGTTCCCAAAACTTAAAGGATCAACAGCTAAAATAGGAAATCAACAGGAGTTTGAAAGTAAATATAACTGTAATAATTACATATTAAAATAATTAAAGTGATGGATGTCGATGTGTGTCATCTCAAACATACAATCATATGGGCAACAGAATTGCTGGTAATCTTCTTGTGCGTGTGTTAAAACTAAGGTTGCAGGAACCCATTGCAAAAAATAGCAACTGAATCATAGTTTCAGAAGGCACAGATAAATCAAGCTGAACACTTTTATTAAGCAGGTTCAAGAAACAAGGTCAGTGTAGCCAACAAAGTCTACCATTCATCATGACAAGGGAAACATGAAGTGCCAAAAAAAATTGGTGCTCCAAACAATCAGCCTTTAGATCATGTAAAAGTCTGAAAATAAGGAAGGGAGAGGACCTGCCTCCGACCATATATGTCTGAAATGATGCCCCACGTGTGTGCTCCAATTAGCATCCGAACGAAGACAACGCTTGTGATCAGGCTTTCCTTGTGCGAGGAAAGGCCCCACTCCAACTGAACAGATGGACCAACAAATGATAGTAGCATCATATCCATCGCTTCCGCAACCCAGCCCATGTCTGAATATGCTAGCACAAACACCTGGAATCTACCAAACCCAAGGGATGCAAGGGCTTCATCCACGGTATACGTCGGCACTCCGTTCAACATCTTCAAGAACAAATCAAACAGAAAAATTGCAAGCCCTCACAGAAGCTTGTGAACAGCAGACGCTCCAGAGAATGAACAGACACACGCATATAACAATTGGGCGTGTAGTGTAGCCTTGTTGAGATAGCAGCAGCTTGTTGGACCTTGATGTTATAAATCATACAAATTCAGATATGATGTTCCTGACAATAACTGGTACACAGGCAGGGCATTCATGGCAGCCTCCTCCATGCATGTATGTAGGACCTCTATATGGAATATTTGGCATTGCTACCCTAGAGTTTCCTTGAAGGTTACCTTCATGATCTTTGAGCAACAGCTTAAGCATAGTTCAAAAGAACATTTCGGACAACTTGTATGAAGATCAGCAATTGAAGTTCTGCAATTATTACCACATAAAGAAAAAGACAGTTGTGGTTAACAAAAGCAGGTGACTAAGTGGGGAAAATGCAATACGCCAAATTCATTCAAGAGAAATGAAATAGGTGTACCAGAACACTCATTCCCCAATATAACTATTTGCTTGCTGTATTTTCAAATTAGAGATTGATAAACCTGCACACAACCACTGCACTTAGATGCTCGACAGCCCCTGGAATAATTCCAATAAGCTACTACCTTGAATCCTAGCCTCATCTTCTGTCTCCCTCGTCTGCTCTTTAGAGAATTTTCTCAAGGATGGCAATAATAAATGCAATAAATATCAATTGTACTTGATCTTATAGGTGTACCTAGTCTCATCCCAGACGTTCTGAATCATAGGGGAACTGACCCTTTTAGATGTCAAGTAAACATACAAAGTTCTGGTAACATACAAAAAATGTGAAAGTGAAAAATGAGAAAATCCCTTGCTAAAAGAATCAATTATGAGCTGCATCCAACATGATCAAACAATTCTCAAAGTGAAAAATGAAATTGTAGGTCACTGAGAGGATCTTTTCCATACAAACAAAGAAGAGGAGGTGATAAGAGCCTAAGGCTTTACCATACAAACAATCACCACATTAACTTACTTTTCAGAGACCACTAGCTCACGTAGAACACTCAGAGCAGCATTGATGGCATGAAGGGCCATCTTCTTGACCTGTATTAGATAGGATAACCAAAGATAACCAGTAGCTACAATGAAAATTGGCAAATTATTTCTCTGGAGTAATTGAAAGTAATAAGACAGTTGACCATATATCATTTTCTTGGGAGTTTTGCATATAACTATGGCTCATAATCATTTTTCGTCCGCGGGCAGTTGGCTCGGGCCAAGGTAGGAGAAAGGGGAGGCTGGGACTGCGGCCGGTGTCTTGCTGCATGCTGACTGGACATTGGGGGCCGGGCGACTAGCTGTTGGGCGCTGACCGTAGGATTGTGCTTCTACCCTTCGGGGCGGACTACCAGCCATTGATAGTTTCGACCCTATTCGCAGAAGGAGGCTGACGGAGGAATAGGGAATGAGGAGGGCGGACGGTAGTGGTGGTGGCTAGCTGCGTGAGGCGGGGCAGACAGGTTGGGCCAAGCCTGTTCGCGGTAGAAGAAGAAGAGGAGGAAGAAGAAAGGGAAGCACGGTGGTGGTGGGGGCTCGTGGGAGGCCGAGGGTGACGGCGGCGAGCAACGAGCGACGAGGGGGAGGATGATAGTAGACCAGGGGTAAAGGTGAGGAAGAGGTGGAAAAGTGATTGCTCTTTGAGGATGAGGGAAGAGCTAGACAGAGCGAGGGGGAAGAAGGGAGCCGCGGAGGCGAGGAGGCAGAGGGGGATTGAGGAGACTTCAGGCATTAGGAAACTCCGATCGAGAGGGAAACTGGAGAAGTCTGCGGGGGAAAGGAAATCACGCCGGGGAGTAGTTATGACTTCCTAAAAACAAAAAGGAATCTTGCGAGTTTGAAGTGGAGATTTTTAGGGGCATTTTTAAAAACTTTTGCTAATATAATTTAAGAGTTATAAATATTTAGGGGCAATATAAAATAAAATGTCCCTATTTATAATATTTTTGGGGCAATTTTAACAAATGCCACTAAAGAAACTGCCCATATATCTCATTTTTCTTGTAGTGGGTGTGGTAGTGGACTCCCTCGAAGAAATGAAGTATATATGGAGGGTCAAGGGGCCCACTAGGGAATGGGTCAAAGGGATCAAAGAAGGTATGACCTCTTGTGGTGGGTTCCCATAAGTCACGGTCCCATGTATGGAAGTCTTGAAGGTGTGTATGGTCACCTTCATACATTGTGGTAGATGGGACGGTGATCATATGTAGGAAATAAGATTCCTCCCTCAGGCAAAAGGGTATGAAGTCGGGCTCGACCGATATAGGGAGGAATAAGAGAATCTCTATGGTGACACAACCCATGGTGAACACGGAGGTAATGAATCCTAAGGCCGGATGGGTGAAGCTAAGACTAGTGGGTTGGTTGAAGCCTCGGGCCAATGAGTGCGTCAACTTCCATTGCCAATCTAATCCCACAATAAGGTCATACAAGGTGTCAACATGGTGACTAGACCGGAATGTGGTATGGAATGAGTTGACCGACACTAATGGTATGGTGGGGTCCATTGATGGATAATGAGGCGGGACCAAGCCGTCCTTGAGCCAGCTAAGAAGTGGCTCGGCTATGAAAGGCGTACCCGTTAGAAACACGGGTGGCTCGGGCTTTGGTGGTTCCAAATAAGATGGCTCCGGATGAAGTTCGGAAGCAGAGGGTGGCAACGGAGCACTCACGGGTGGTGAAGGAGCATGTGTCCTTTCTATCTTATCCAACCAATCCGAAAGCATTTTCTTGATTTCATCTAAGGTGCGGGTTGGAGTAGGGGCCTCGGGGTGGACTCGCTCTTCATCTCTCGGCCTGGATGCGGACCTAGACTCAGCAATAAGGGGGGCTTCCACTTGGTTGGAGGTGCTTGGGTGGGATTGGATGGGGGTGCCGAGGTGAGGTTGGTTGGAGGTGATTGGGCAGGCCACTTGATTGGGGTTGCTTTGGAGGGCTTGGATGTGGGTGAAGGGGTGGGGTTGGGTGGAGGTGTGGCCCACTTGATTAGGGGTGATGTGGTGGGGTTGGCTCGTGGTATGACCCCCAGGATTAGAGGTTGATTGGTGGGGAAGATAGACCTTCCTAAGCTCTCTCTTCATGTCCCACCATGACTCGATGGGCCGTTGCCTCCTAACCTCTCTCAAACGTTCAATGTAATCCCACTTTTCGGCGGCCTTGTGTAGAAGCCACTCCTTGGCATAATAGAACTGCCCGACTTTGGACATGGGATAACAATCAAAGTAGGTGTCCATGTTGGCCTCCCACTTGAGGTAGACGCCCAGGTCACTGGAGCCATAAAAATCTGAGGCTTCGGGCCTACGGAAGTGGAGAGGATGGTTGCCAAGCCCATGGGTGGGCCAACGGTCATATCGCCTGGGCGATGGGGAAGCCATGGGCATTAGGGGAGCCAAAGGGTGACCATGCCAACCGTGGACAAGACACTAGACTGACTATGCAAGGTTGGAATGCATGCACACTAAGGACCCTAGACTTAAACCAGGACTCGGTACGTGGTGGAGTTAATCGATCCGAAGATCACTTGCGCAAGTGTGCGGCCGTCCCGATAGGCGTAGCCTAACGTTCGGACAACACCTTTTTATATGCCGGGTTATTGGGATGAAATGCAACCTAGACCGACTTAGACAATGACTCTTTTTTGTATTTTTGTTAAGCAATGATGAATGACTACCCTATACTCAACTAGCGCTCTGATACCAAATTGATGCGGGACGGACACGTGACTCGACTCCAATGGATACGCTTCCCTCGTTAGGGGCGATCGCGAGCTTGCTTAGAGTCTGAGGGTCGAAGGATAGTTCCTATGGAAGGATAGTTTCTATGGAACGCTTCCCTCGTTAGGGTGCAGGTGCACTAGTGGAAGGATAGTTCCTATGGAACAAACGCCCGCTCCGCAGGGCTAGGTTTTGGGCCGGCATGGCGTTAGATGGGTTCAAGATAAGCGGCTTGATGGCCCCCGTGGGGTGGATGAATGAAGGAGTAGAGGGCGTTGGGGTGATACGAGTAGTGGTGACGATAACCGGTGTTATGGGGGTAGTGGAGATGACAGGCTGTGGAGGGATGATGGGTGAAGGGTTTGATGGAGGGATGGTGACGATGGGTACGGGAACTGGTGGTGGAGCGGAGATAGGCGGGATAATGGGAGAAGCGGATGGTAGGATGAGAGGTCTGGTAATTGCAGGTGATGGAGGGGTTTGATGGTTAAGCGGAAGGATGACAGGGGTAGAAGGTAAAGAAGGGTTATGGTAGCTATGGTGGAGGACCATGAGCCGATGTACTGAGGCTTCGTCATCATAGGACCACCCAGCGTCAAGAGCCAGGGGTTGAACAAGGTTGACCTACGCCTGTGCCGGTGGTTATGGTTGCGGAGCGGGCGGATGATTCGGCATGGGGTTTTGGTGGATCCCCAAGTCTTGAACGGGCTGTTGCTGCTGTTGTGGCTATTGCTGTGGCTGCGGTGCTTGTTGCTGCTACACTTGCTGTCTCGGCGCTTGCCTTCTCTTCTCTTTTATTTCCACAATGACCTTATGCATCTCGGCCCAATCAATACGATGCCCTTCATGTAGGTCATACACCAGATCTCAAAATTGATAGCACCCTTCAATAGTATGCCCGGGTTGCCTATGGAACATGCAGTATTTAGATTGATCAACGGACGGGTTCCGGTTGGACCGTTCCGGAGGAAACTGAATTGCATTTATTGACATGAGAGCGGATAAGATATCCGTGAGGGTTTCAGGCAAAGGAGGATATTGCGCTCTATTCAGAGCCGGGCGTTTATTGGTGTAGCCATTGGGTGGAGGCACGTTGTGGTATTGCGGAGGTTGTTGCGGCTGTTGTGGAGCGGGGAAGGTAGGTTGGGCATTCGGTGGAGCGGAGAAGGTAGGCTGGGCATTTTGAAGAGCGGGGAATTGGGGATTGCGTGGGTTTTGCAGGAAGCAGAACGGAGTGGACTGGTTCAAGAAGGGGAATGCAATGGCTTGCACTTGTTCATTGATTTGGACTCCCTCGGTGATAGGCTCCTGAGGTTTTCTAGTATATTTGGGCTTTTGGGCCTCAAAGAGAGAGTGGATAGGGGAGTCCTTGAACTGGGTTTGAATAAACCTCGCTCAGCTATACAATTGGTGCATGTTGGCAATATCGTTCATGGCCAATATGTTGCGGAAAGTCGGTGTAGCATTGGATATCAGCAACTTGACCCTTTCCTCCTCCGGAATATGACCCGGCACATGGGCAGCCATCTGCCTCCATCTGTCGGCATAAGTAGCAAAATCTTCATCTGCCTTCCTCTTTTCAGCCACAAGATCCGTAAATGAATATTCTGGGCCGACCCGGTCTTGAAACGTCTGAATGAAATTCTCCTTGACTACTTTAAAGCTCTCAGAGTCCTCTAATGGCAAGGCATAAAACCATTCCAATGCAACTCCATCTAGAGATCGGCAGAATAAATATCCCATGAGTCGATCATCATACTGAAACTGTGCTGATTCATATATAAAGTCCCTCACATGAACAAATGGATTGCTGTTCCCATCATACTTACAGTACGTGGGGAGCTCAGATTGGGGAGGGAATCGAATGTTGTGGAAGCTAGGAACTGGGACGTCTGCCAATGATTGGTTGCCAACCCGCTTTTGAAGGAAGTCGAGTTGTTGTTGCATGGCGGTCCATTTATCTAGGAGTTCCTGCTCCCGAGATAGAGTAGGTGGAGTGAAAGGAGTGTGCTCAAGGCGAGGAGCCGAAGGACAAACTGAAGGAGGTGGAGGAGGCCCATATGAAGGATATTGGGCCGGAGCATGACCCAAATGGGAGTGGACATGGGCCACCCCTTGCTGAGGGTGAACGAAATCAGCTGGGCCAACAAGGGCTTGTGGCATGGAGGGGATGGGCCTATAAGAATCAATCTGGGTGGATGAGGGAAGGATGGTCTTCCCTTTATCAAGGATTTGAGGGGCCGATTCAGAGGACTGGTCTGCTTCCAGATTGGAGAACTAAAGGATCTTGGGCTGGACCGGGATAAGATTGATAGGAATGGGTGAAACCCCGGGCCCATCAGTGCTAGATTGTGAGATAGAGGTAGTGGACAGACCCCGTGTAACTGTGGGAGATGGGGCATGGGACCCCTGCAAGGTCTGATAAAGGGCCTGAAGTTGGGCCGGATCCAACTGGGCCATCATCTGTAAGATGTGACTAGTAGGATTATTGGAGGAAAGGGAGGGTTGCACACCCTCCATGGAGATAGAGGATGGAGGAGGGATGGACCCTTCCCTAGATGAAACTTGAATGACCCGAGATGGATCCTCTAAGAGACCCTGAGGAAGAGATTCCTTGTGGGAACGGGCAAGATCATGGGAAGACATGTTGGACTCGAATAATGGGTTGGAATAAGACGTGAAAGAGGAATTGCCCCTAGGAGATGAATCTAAGGAACGAAAACAACTCGTCATGCAACGAAGTACCTTAAAACAAAGCAAACAACACAAATAGCCACAAATAAGTAACTAGACAAGATGACTCCAAACTTATGCAAATAAGAAAGGGATGAAAAGCAACCAAAGTCAACCAAGTAAAAATGATGATGATGCACAATGTTTACTTATCTCTTCCTTTAGAACCTTAGTGATTTGAATTTAATGTGTTCTCTCCAACAATAGGTTCCTAATAGGAAGGATAGTGGGGACTTGGTTAACTCTAGATGTAAACTCTCCCTTACTTTATGCAACTTAGACACGGGGTGGTGACGGTACAACCGGCCCGGCGTCCGTGTGGGAATCCACGGCTCGCGACGACTGGTGGAGGTCCCTGATGCGGTCACCTAGTCGACCCTAAGGAATATGAAGGCGAGAGGATCACACACCAAGGTGGGAATGCAACTATGATATGAAAGATGAATGACCCTATGTGCACTGGAGTGCATGCAATTTTCAGCCTAATAACTAGCAACAATATGTAAACAATGATGTAAATATATGCCACAACAGAGAAGGAGACCAGATAGCACCCAAGAGTAATAATCACAGCCAAAACTACGGAAATAACAAAAACCTCGGGATGCGTACCTATACTGGAGAAAATGGTCGTATGGGAGACCGCTAAGAGGATAAGCTGGTCTACTGCTAGACCACTTTTAAGCTAGAAACGGGCGGGGAGGAGACCGCCAGGGAGCCAGAGAGTAGAAAATATTAGGGAATAAATGGGAAAATCGAGGAAAGCACAAGGGCAACTGAGAACCACTAAGAACAGCAGGTCAAACAGAAAATCAGCACGATCGGCACTAGATGTCCCACCGTGATCGCCAAAAAAATTAGGGTTGTTGATATTTCTTTTCTCTTGTGCGTATGAGAGTGATGGATGTGTGATGAATAATATGATGTATGAGCAAGTGGTGCACTAACTCAAGCAATCAACATGAAACTGAAACATGTGGGCATGCCATCTCAAATATTGCAGAAATGTAAAAGGAGAAACAAAAACACACGCCGTGAGCGTGGAGCAAAGGAGTAAAAGAAAACACACACTGGGGGTGTGGAGCAACTAAAGTAAAAGAACAAGCAAGCAAGAGAATGAACAATGCCCGAATACGGAATGATGTGATCGCCACCAAAGTAAATAACACAGTAAAACTGTAGTATGTACCTTGGAAAGAGCCAAGTGAAGTCACCTGCCCGCGGGAGAGAGAAAACCAGGTGTTGCGGAAGGAAAATGGTCTAACAGACAACCGCTAGGTGACGACAAATGGTCCTACGATAGACCGCCTGAGATCTGCAAATAGTCGTTGAAGAGACCGCAAGGGCACCCAGAATAGTGAAGTGGAACATTGAATCTCCACCCCTCCTGGCCGGCCAGAAGAGCTGGGCCTTGTGCAATGAACCCTGTAAACCTGCAAAAGAATGTAGACTCGAAGAAAAATGACCCAATAAGCCCTTGGGACCAATGTAGTATTTATAATGTAATTAAGCTAAAATGCATAAAAGGAAGGGTGAATACCTGGGGGTGATGGTTTTTTAACCCCTGTGGGGCGTGGAAAAGATAAGAAGATGTTTAAAAAATGTGGCGTGAGTGCAGAGAACGTGGAAAGAAGAAGAGGGAATATGCTATGGATGTAAAAGGGGAAAGACCAAAATTAAGAGAAAAAGACTCAAAGACAACTAATGGAACTTAATACTCCCTGGACCAGAAGTCTTATGGACGTAAAAACAACTTCTCCCTGGCTAGTGCTCGCTCCAGAACGTAGCAACACTTCATGGCAAGCTCCAGAAATCTCCTCCTCAAGCCATGAAGCCAAGGGCCCTATTTATAAGCCCTCAAACCCTAGGTTCGAGTTGGAGGGAAATGACACAAAAATAGGCCTGAAACTAGATAAACCTCAAGCATAATACTCCCAAGAGTCCATAGAAACAAACAGAAGCTTCTGAGAGCCTCTATCTAGAGAGAAATCAACAAACAAAGGACTCTATTTCGACCATGGCAAAGCAGAGGAAATCAGACAGAGTAGGACTCTCTGTCTTCCCAAATGGTCTTGCGATAGACTGCAAGGCACCACAAACAGTCTAGCAATAGACCGCTAAGCTCAGTCATCCAGAAAGAGATAAGATCAAAGAGACCCAGCATGACTCTCTGCTTCCTAAATGGTCTAGCAAAAGACCGCCAACTAAGCCAAACGGTCGCACGATAGACTACTAGTGATGTGACACGAACTGGGACCTAAGTGGCAAGCAAACGCAAGGACTAGGCAATGTCACACAAGCGGACTCACTCGCGTTTGGCACACTCGGGTCCGTAGGTGGACCGGCAATGGGGTGAGGGTCCGAGGTTGGACCGGTGGTTTCCAAGGATATGACTGACTTGGGGAGGACCCCTAGGGGCTAGGGTTGCCCAAATTAACGGGCGGTCAGCACGCTGAAGGCATGGGTTGAAGGGTCACTCTCACAACTCACCCGCGGCGACCACTCAAACATAAGCAAGTTTGGAACAGGCGCTCACTCACCGTCCGACGGAGTTAAAAAGCAATACTACTTAAGCAAGATCTACCAACAAAGGGAGGGGTCCAGAAGCTCACCTGATCAGCGTGAAGACGCCGATCCCGGCCGGAGACGATGGCAAGCGGGGAGGCGTGGGTATGCACCCGAACGCCGCACCGGTGAAGCTTCAACCTGCTCAAATGTTTACAAAACTACACCCCATGCAAGGGGGGGATCGTGGGGAAGGGAAGACAATGATTACATCCAAACACTACCTCCACACAGGGAGGGGCCTTCAGCCGGCCAAGCGGGGAGGGGAATTCGAGCTAGAAGTGCTGAAAGGAAGCCGATGCCGAATCTGTCCACGTTCTGGAATCAGGGACCAGCAGTTGAAGATGGCACCTCTGTGACCGCTCCTGATTTTTTATGATGACAGAACCAGTGGGGAATTCTTCGTAACTGGAACGGAAAAACTTCTAAATTTTTTTGATTTCTTCTGGCCCCAACGCTGGTCTGGGTGGAGGCTCGAACAGGGTGGTAGCTTCTCAGAACAGGCTGCTTTAGGTTTCCAACAGCAGGAAGAAGAGGATGCCACGACCGCTCCCGAACTCAGAATCAGGTGCCGCCATAGCCGTTGGAACCTTTGACGAGTCCTCTTTGAAGCAAAGCTGGCGGGGAAGCCAAACGTTGTCGGAGAAGACCAGTGGGCTCTGAACTCTAATAAAAGGTCGGTGCAGACTGTGGGGAAGCAGAACCGTGCACCCGGGGGAGAAAATTGATAACTCCTGGTTCCCGATGCCAAATTGAGCTCTGCTTTTTGGAGGTGAAAGAAGACTTAGAATAGAAGACTTTTGATGAAGAACTCTTGCTCAAATTCCCAGTAGGATGGCCGCTATAGATCTTCCACTCTGGTTCTGGTCCTCTGCCTGATAAGTCATGCGCAGTCGTGGTAGATCGCCTCCTCCGAACAGCTCCGATCTTGGAAGTCAGAGGGACCATCACCATTGGAAAGCTGACTGGGAGACGCTTCCAGCCATATATTTTATGCCCTCTGAAGCTTCCAGGTGAAGACGTGGCAGCCTCTGCAACTAGGCACTCCTCTGCTGCCTGCGGACTGAAAACTGTAGGTTGAAGATGGTGGGGGGAAATCGGGTATATGGGAGGGGAAGTGGAGGTGGATGAGTGTGGGGAGAGCCCTGGCTGTGAGGGGGTCTAGGAGGGGGTGTTCCAAGGTGTGGATGGGGGAGAATGGGGTCTGGAAGGTGGTGTTTGCAGTGGGTGAGAGGGGAGCTGCGAATTTGGGGTTGGTGGGGGAGAGAGAAGGAGAGATCTCTCTCCAAAATTTGAAAATGGACCAATGTGGTTAATAGGGCTTTGGGGATGGGAAGGGTTGTGTTGGGAAAGGGAAGGGGTGCTTGGGGAGTGGGGATTTCTCCCTTGGGAGATGAGAGGGTGCTTAGGGAAGGGAGTTGAGTAGGTGGTGGTTGGGTGGTGGAGTTGGGATTGGGGGGGAGGTCTCTTGGAACTAGGGTGGGGTAATGAGGGTGGGGTAGTTGGGAGGATGAGTAATGAGGCGGAGAGAGAGAGAGAATTGATGATGTGGAGGAGAGAGAGGGAGAAGAGGAGAGAGAAAGTGGTGCCCTCCTCCTTGAAGAGAGAGAGAGAAGAGAGAGAAGTGAGATAGAGAGAGAAGGGGAATCCACCCCAATAGAGAGAGGGAGAGAGGTTTGGAGAATCCACTCCAATATGACACTAGAACTCACTTGATTTAAATTGATCATAAAAGGGTTGTTACAAATGAGAGAGGGGAGGGACTATTTATAGACTCCATACTTTTCCTAAGACCAAAATAGCCATGACAAACTAGTAAATGACCAAAGCAGTCCAAGGGAGGGGCGCCCCTGGGCCTAGCCCATTAGTTGGGCCCATTAGCCTATCAAACCAACCATATGACAACTAACATTGGAAAATGACTCACTAACCTAGATACATGACTCAAATAAAGGGAAAATTACAATGACATGACTCAAATAAAGTATGAAAATTACATGACTAGACTCAGAAAAATATGACGGACACAATGGAGCTATGCTGGCGAGCAATCGAAGCTGTGGAAAAATGTGAAGGGCGAGAGATGCCCCCATCATACCCCTAGGGTGCGAAGAACTTGACTCCGTTGAGTATGGGTCCGCCAGGGGAGAGGTCCTCCAATGCAGCTCCGGGCGAGCCACAACCTCCAAACTCAACCTCGCATCCTTAGCCGGGGGACGACTCTTCATCCTCTCAATGTGGCTCGGGCATACCCTCTTGCTGGCGATGGTACCCTACTTGCCTAGTATTGCCTCCGTGTGCACACGTCGGGCTCTCAAGCTGATATGTGGAGGTTCTCCGAGGGTGTCACTCACAAAGGTGGGGGTAGGCTCAAAGTTCTCACTGGGATCCACTGCGGTGCCCTTAAAGAGTGCTAGATCCACCACGTGAAAAGTAGGGTATATCCCAAAATCCCGTCGGTAGATCCAACCCATAAGCCAGGGTGTCAATGTCACTCGGAACATGGAAGGTCCAAGTCCTCGTGCCCTCGGTTTGGAGATAGCCCTAGGGTAGAGCCACTCCAATGTCACAATTACCAAGTTGCCTACTTGGAATCCCAAGTGGCGCTTACGAGCTATTGCCCACTCAATTTGAACCTCACCGTTCATTGCAAAATGCTTGCTTGGATACACATGCCATGCACTACGGGGTGGTGGGTGTGTGGAAATGTGTGTGGATAAAGGTGGAACAGGACATCCATAGATGGACCTATCATGCCATGATGCCATATGAACCTTGATGAGCCTTGGTGGGCCGGGGCAACCAAATGTGGCCCTATCATGCATGGACTTCCTAACAAAGGTTGGAGGGCCGGGGCATCCGTAGGTGATCCGGTCATGCATGGGGGTGACAAATGTCAGGGGACCCGGACATCCAAGAATGCTCCTATCATGCTTAAGGCTCATGATGAATGAAGGTGGACCATTACATCCGAATATGGACCACTCATGCTTCCTACTTGCCATGTGGGTGATATGGATGAATGGACCCAACTTATGAATCATGTCAAGTGGTTTTGTATGCCAAGACTTATGCATTCTTGTGCCAAAGATGTCTCCTATGTGTGGGCTTTTGGACTTCCATTGGAATGGATCATACGGATTATAAAATGAGTTACCAAGGGGGAGGAGCTCTATGTCCTCAAGGTCCTCAAAAGGTGCTAAGTCATCCCTCTTCATGATAATTGGGCCAATGTTCTTGGTGAGTGGGTCGGCCATGAGGGGAGGGCTTGACTTTCTACCCAATATAAGAAGCTCCAAATTGAGGAGAAGGTTGGGCTCATCAGTGGGTGAGGGTAGGAAAGGGTGGGTTGTGGATAAGGTGGTTGGGTCACATAGGGGTCTAGGCTCCCATAGGAAGGGATCAAAGGGGTAGTGGAAAGGTCTTCCTAGAGGGTGGCACTCTATGTCTTCAAGGTACCCAAACGGTGAGTCATCCTCCTCCAAGATAATTGGGCCAAGGTCTCTAGTGGGTTGGCCAATTAAAGCAATTGGAATCTTGATGGGTGGGAAGTGGGCCAAGATTGGTTTCTCATCCTTGGGTAGAAAGAGGAGGATTTCACTCGTATAATGGCCTCTAGTGTAGATGGAGGTGATGGAACCGGCGGCGGGGTAAGCTAGGAAGGGTCCACTAGAGTAGATGGGGCTAGACTCCAATGGTCCTATGGCTAGCATATTGTTCAGGTAGACTTGCCATTGTAAATAGTCCACTAGGTCCCCTAAGCCTTCCACAAAGTAGGAGGTTTGAAGTGTGACATGGGAAGACCGGGTGGGCACAATTTGGACTTGATATGCCAAGGGTGAGAGGTAAGGTGGTGAGCTAGGAATGGTGGGGCCTTGCTTAAGCCATTGGAGTATGGACTCATTCATGGTTAGGGTGTGCGGCTCATGAGGACCCAAACTAGGAGAGGTGGGTGGAAGTGGGGGGTCTAGGATGTTCTCTATGGTGGGAGGTGAATCCGGATTGGCATCCATCTCCACTTGGGTATGTGTGTGGGCCACAACTTCCAAGGATAATGGGGTAGGATAGTCTATGGTGGGTGGAGTGATAATGGTCAGTGCATGGTACTCTCGGGGTGGTGAACATGGGTGGACTTGGGTTGGGCTTGGTCGGGGAAGTTCTTGGGTGGGAGTTGGGGTCGGGGGTGAAAGATCGGTTGGTTGAAGAGGTTTGGGTTGGGGTGCGTAGATCTTTCTAAGATCGGCCCTCATTTCATCCCAAGATTCAATGGGTGCTTCCCCTTTGGCTTCTCTCAAACCTACAATGTTCTCCCATTCTTTCCTAGCTTGGCGCTAGAGCAAACTCTTGGCATAGTTGACTTGGACAAGCCCTGACAGGGTAAACCTCCCAAAGTGTTGGTCTATGGACTTCTCCCAATCTAGATATATGCTAGGGCGGGATCCATCAAACACAAAGGCTTCTAATGGGCCTAAGAGTGGCGAATATGCCAAGTATGTGGTAGTCATGATAGTGGACAAGGGTGATGCATGCAATGGCCATAGGACAAGACTTAGTGGAGACAAGTCTAGAACTTGCTCTGATACCAATTTGATGTGACACGAACTGGGACCTAAGTGGCAAGCAAACGCAACGACTAGGCAATGTCACACAAGCGGACTCACTCGCGTTTGGCACACTCGGGTCCGTAGGTGGACCGGCAATGGGGTGAGGGTCCGAGGTTGGACCGGTGGTTTCCAAGGATATGACTGACTTGGGGAGGACCCCTAGGGGCTAGGGTTTCCCAAATTCACGGGCGGTTAGCACGCCGAAGGCATGGGTTGGAGGGTCACTCTCACAACTCACCCGCAGCGACCACTCAAACATAAGCAAGTTTGGAACGGGTGCTCACTCACCGTCCGACGGAGTTAAGAAGCAATACTAATTAAGCAAGATCTACCAACAAAGGGAGGGGTCCAGAAGCTCACCTGATCGGCGTGAAGACGCCGATCCTGGCCGGAGACGATGGCGAGCTGGGAGGCGTGGGTATGCACCCGAACGCCGCGCCGGTGAAGCTTCAACCTGCTCAAACGTTTACATAACTACACCCCATGTAGGGGGGGGGGGATCGTGGAGAAGGGAAGATAATGATTACATCCAAACACTACCTCCACACAGGGAGGGGCCTTCAGCTGGCCAAGCGGGGAGGGAAATTCGAGCTAGAAGTGATGAAAGGAAGCCGATGCCGAATCTGTCCACGTTCTGGAATCAGGGACCATCAGTTGAAGACATCACCTCTGTGACCTCTCCTGATTTTTTATGATGACGGGACCAGTGGGGAATTCTTCGTAACTGGAACGGGAAAACTTTTGAATTTTGCCGATTTCTTCTGGCGCCAACGCTGGTCTGGGTGGAGGCTCGAACAGGGTGGTAGCTTCTCGGAACTGGCTGCTTCAGGTTTCCAACAACAGGAAGAAGAGGATGCCACGACCGCTCCCGAACTCAGAATCAGGTGCCGCTAGAGCCGTTGGAACCGTTGACGAGTCCTCTTCGAAGAAAAACTGGCGGGGAAGCCAAACATTGTCAGAGAAGACTAGTGGGCTCTGAACTCTGATGAAAGGTCGGTGTAGACTGTGGGGAAGCAGAACCGCGCACCCGGGGGAGCAAATTGATAAATCATGGTTCCGTATGCCAAATTGAGCTCTACTTTTGGGAGGTGAAAGAAGACTTAGAGTAGAAGACTTTTGATGAAGAACTCTTGCTCAGATTCCCAGTAGGATGGCCGCTGTAGATCTTCCACTCTAGTTCTGGTCCTCTGCCTGAGAAGTCTTGCGCAGTTGTGGTAGATCGCCTCCTCCGAACTGCTCCGATCTTGGAAGTCGGTGGGACCACTACCATTGGAAATCTGACTGGGAGATGCTTACAATGATATATGGTATGCCCTATGAAGCTTCCAGGTGAAGAAGTGGCAGCCTCTGCAACTGGGCACTCCTCTGCTGCCTGCGGACTGAAAACTGTAGGTTGAAGATGGTGGGGGGAAATGGGGTATATGGGAGGGGAAGTGGGGGTAGATGAGTGTAGGGCGAGCCCTGGCTGTGAGGGGGTCTAGGAGGGGGTGTTCCAAGGTGTGGATGGTACAGAATGGGGTCTGGAAGGTGGTGTTTGTAGTGGGTGAGAGGGGAGCTGCGAATTTGGGATGGGTGGGGGAGAGAGAAGGAGAGATCTCTCTCCAAAATTTGAAAATGGACCAATGTGGTTAATGGGGCTTTGGGGATGGGAAGAGTTGTGTTGGGAAAGGGAAGGGGTGCTTGGAGAGTGGGGAATTCTCCCTTGGGAGATGAGAGGGTGCTTAGGGAAGGGAGTTGAGTAGGTGGTGGTTGGGTGGTGGAGTTGGGATTGGGGGGGAGGTCTCTTGGAACTAGGGTGGAGTAATGAGGGTGGGGTAGTTGGGAGGATGAGTAATGAGGTGGAGAGAGAGAGAATTGATGATGTGGAGGAGAGAGAGGGAGGAGAGGAGAGAGAAAGTGGCGCCCTCCTCCTTGAAGAGAGAGAGAAGAGAGAGAAGTGAGATAGAGAGAGAAGGGGAATCCACCCCAATAGAGAGAGAGAGAGAGGTTTGGAGAATCCACTCAAATATGACACTAGAACTCACTTGATTTAAATTGATCATAAAAGGAAGTAATGGGGCATGGAGAGCGCACCAATTCACAAAACGGAACCATCATCTCTCTCGTCGCGTGGTGACCTAGACCTTCTGTCCGCTTGTCGTCTTCTCCGATGGCTGACCCCGGGGGGCCACCCGTGGCCCCCTTGGTGCCTGGTCCCCCCCTGACCTCCCTTCTCCGGGGCTCTTCGTCTTTTCAAGCTGGTCTCGGCTTCCCTTCAGCTACCGGCACAAGAACTTTTGCTAAAGTTATCTCCTCTTCCATGGCCCCGCCGGTAGTTCCGGGCTCTGTCCATGCTCCGGCGCTGACTGATAATGGGGAACTTGCTGTGTTCTTCTCTCAGGAGGAGATCTCGGCGTCTCTTTGCCCTTTCTCTTTTTCCTTGGTAGCTCGTACCCCACAGGGTAGACCTCCTTTCTCTAATATTAGAGCTCACTTGAATAGCAGATGCAGATTCACGGATGACTATATGATCAGCGCTCTGGATAACAGACATCTTCTCTTAAGATTCCGTAACTATGAAGATTATCTATCTCTTTTGCTTAAGGAGACGCTTTTTGTTCATGGTCGGCTATTCCGTTTCTTCATATGGACTATGGATTTTTCACCTTCAGCTGATTCGCCTATTCTCCCGGTATGGATTTCTTTTCCTGGTCTCCCGGTCAACTTCTACATTGAGCATTTGATTCGGTCCATTGCTGGTAATGTTGGTCGGGTATTGAAAGTTGATCAATCCACTTTGAATTTATCCCAAATGAATGCTGCTCGTGTTTGCATTGAGCTTGATATATCTAAACCTCGCCCTCCAAGAGTTTGGATTGGATTCCCAGGAGGTGGTGCCTAGCAGGATGTTATGTACCCGGATCTTCCATTTTATTGTACTGCTTGCTCTTGCATTGGTCATAATGTAGCAAACTGTAAAGGTCCAAGGAACACGGTTACTATTGTGAAGCCCAAACAGACTACTGTAGAAATCAAAGGCAAGGCTATTTGGCAACCTGTTATCAATCATAAGGAGAAAGCTGAAGAAAATTTGACTGCCACCCGAGCCACTAAAGATTGCATTCCTCCTAATTGTCCTGCTTTGATTAATTCAAGGAATTCTATACTGGGTGAATGCTCTAATCAGTCTTCAGACTTGAATGGGCCCTGTTTAGTAAATTCTTCTAATCTTCCTGATATAGACCCAGGGAATCCTGCTAATTCTCCTATTCAATACCTGCGAGGAGATATCCCTGTGAAGACTTTACCTACTATTACTATGGAGCAACCTACTGGATGCGAGCCAGCATTACCTCGATCAGATTCCTTTGATTTGGTTCATGTTCCCTCTGTGCTTAGACACCTGGAAATTACTCTAGCTGCTCACTCCGAAGCTTTGGTCCGCCCACCTTTGGAGCTCCCTTCAAACCAAATGAATGGTCAGGATGACACAATTGCGATTGCTCCTGAACCTGCAGTTGTTATTGCCTTGCAAGAGCATGAACCTCCATCAATTGATGAGGCCACTACAAGAAGAGTGCAAATAGCTAATCTTGCAGAAGCACAAAATGTCCTGGCATTGCATAATGAGCGCTCAGGGGTAACAACCAGATCTATGTTAAGGACAGGATCCACTGGTAACATTCCTGATATTAAACATTTATCATGAACTTCATTATTTGGAATATCAGAGGTATAGGGAATGATGTTTCTATTGGCAGAGTGAAATTCCTAATAAGAAATCATAGCATTGACTGCATTGTGCTTTTGGAACCAAAAATAAACATTAGCAGAATGGATAATATCTGTAAAAGAATGGGAATGGACAATGCTGTTGCGAACACTGATGGGCTGGCTCACATCTGGGTTCTTTGGAAAGACCCTCTGAAGTTTTCTATTGTCTGCAGGGATGATCAGCAGATCACTCTTCTTCAATCTAATGTTGCTTTACCAGATTTTCATACAACTTTTGTCTATGCCAAATGCAATGCTATTGAGAGGCAATCCCTGTGGGCGCCATTATTTAATATTCATTCTCAGATAAATGGCCCTTGGATTGTAGCAGGTGATTTCAATTGCATTATAAATGTGGATGAGAAGCTTGGTGGTAATTCCCCAAACCTCTCTGCTATGATAGATTTTAATAACTGTATTTCAGATTGTGCCTTAATTGATGGTGGCTTCACTGGTTGTAAATATACTTGGCATAATAATCAGCCTGGAGGCAGAGGAATTTGGACTCGATTGGATAGGGTTCTTCTTAATACAGCCTGCCTTAATCTTCTTCCAGTTTCTATTGAGCATCTGTCCAGGGAAGCATCTGACCATGCTCCTCTTCTTGTTAAATTGCTCTCCCAAGATCGAAGAATTAGTAGATTCTGCTTTCAGAAAATGTGGACTTTGCATGAGCAGTTTTTTGAAGATGTTCAGGCATGTTGGCATTCTAGCCCTATTGCTTCCTCTCCCATGACTTGCTTGTATCTCAAGCTCAAATCACTGAAAAGGATGCTTCAGCTTTGGAACAAACACACTTTTGGTAATGTTCACCTAAATTTGACTGCTGCTGAGGATGCTGTTCTTCAAGCTGAGCATTATTATGACCTGCAGCCTACTGATGCAAATCTGGCTGCTTTAGAAGAAGCAAAAAATATTCAATCTGACAGGCTTCTACAACAAGAGTATTTTTGGAGACAAAAGTGTGGGATTAGGTGGCTTCTTGAGGGGGACAGAAACACTAAATTTTTTCACATGTCTACATTAGCTAACAGACGTAAACACAAAATTACTCAATTGAGAACCCCTGCTGGCAATCTTTCATCAAATCATGAGGATATGAAAAGAATAGCTGTCTCCCATTTCCAGAATGCTTTCTCCACTCAAGACCATCATATTGACAATAACTTCTTGACCTGTATTCCCCACTTAGTAAAACAGGATGATAATGACTGTCTTTGTGCTATTCCTACTGATATTGAAATTCATGATGCAGTCTTCGATTTGTCAGCTGATAGTGCCCCTGGGCCTGATGGTTTCTCTGGAGTTTTTTTCCAAAAAGTATGGAACATCATTGCCCCCTTGGTTGTCAATGCTGTGCAAGAAGCCTTTTCGTCCAGGAATTCTCTGCCAAGAAGTGTTACTTCAACTCTGATTGCTCTTATACCAAAAAAATCTAATGTTGTGGATATAACAGATTATAGGCCGATAAGCTTATGTAATTTCTTCTATAAGATCATCTCTTCTATTATTAATAGAAGATTGGCTCCTATTCTTCCCAAGATCATTTCACTTGAGCAGTCTGCTTTTGTAAAAGGGAGACAGATTATTGAAAATATTGCTCTTGCTCAGGAGCTCTCTCTTGAATTGGGTAGAAAAACCAGAGGTTCAAATGTTATGCTTAAACTTGATATGGCTAAAGCCTATGACAGATTAGAATGGGACTTTCTCTACTCAGTTATGTTCAGATTTGGATTCAGCAATAATTTCATTAATCTTATTGATAGATTGATTAACAATTGCTGGTTTTCTATTTTGTTGAACGGAGACACTGCTGGTTTTTTTAAATCCACTAGAGGTATCCGTCAAGGTGATCCGATAGCTCCTTCTTTATTTGTTATTGCTGAAGAAGCATTGAGCAGGTCGCTAAGAGAAGCTTTCAGCAGTGGCCGGGTTGAATGGTTCACAGGTTTTCAGAGATGTCCAAATATATCTCACTTATTATTTACAGATGATACCCTCATTTTCAGTAAAGCCACCTCAGCTTCCATCAGAAATTTACTTAAACTCCTTCACATGTATGAACATGCTTCAGGTCAACTAATTAATGTCAGCAAGAGTGGATTTTTAATCCACGCGAAGAAGCCTTCTTCTGTTGCACAGCGAATTCAGAACCTCACTGGATTCTCCAGACTATCTTTCCCTCATAAATACCTTGGCATACCTTTGGTGATTGGAAGAAAAAAAAAGATCTATTTTGTAGGGGTTATCAGTTCTATACAAAAGAGGATTGCTGGGTGGAAAGCCAACCTATTGTCCCAAGGTGCCAGATTGGTTCTTATAAGGCATGTTCTTACTTCCTTGCCAATTTATTCACTGTCTTCTACTCCATTGCATACTGGCATTCACAATCTGATTGAGCAGGCCTTTGCTAATTTCTTTTGGGGGTCTTCCCCTCTTGGCAAAAAGAGACATTGGAAATCTTGGCAGGCATTATGTAGGCCTCAATCCAAGGGTGGCCTTGGCATCACGTCTCTTAGGCTCATGGAGAATGCTCTTCGAGTTAAAATGCTGTGGAATGCTATACACACTAATTCTTTATGGGCTTCTTATTTTATACCCAAGTACATGCACCAATGCCACATCCGAGATGCTAACTTCAGAAACATGAAGGGATTTGCAAGAAGAAGCTGGTTGAAGGCTAAGGATTATATTATTCAGTTTAAGAAAGTTATTATTGGGAATGGTTTAAATACCAACTTTTGGTATGATAACTGGCTGGGTCAGCAATGCTTAAATACTTATGTTTCTGATGTTCTTATCCCTAATCCTAAAGCTTCTGTAAGAGATGTCCTTCTGAACCCTTCTTCTGAAGAATCTGCCCTGCTAAATGCATTGATTCCCAACAGTATCCAGCAAGCTGTCAGATCTGTTAAATTGAATCAGGAAATGGACTTGGGAGTATGGAGTCTTTCTCCATCTGGACTGTGTTCAGTAGCATCGACCTACAAGTCAATGGCTAACAGTCACCTACAATATGATATTCCTTGGAGTCGACTGTGGTCTAATTGGGTTCCAACAAAAATCTCAGTCCATTTATGGAAGATTATGCATAATTGTCTTCCGATTGATGATAATATTAAAAGAGTGGGTGTTGTCCTCTGCTCTAAATGCTCATGCTGCCGGCTGCCGCAGGTGGAAGACCCCAATCATTTATTTCTGCACAGTGAAATTACAGTTTCTATTTGGACTGCCCTTACAGCTGCAGGTTTACACTTCGAAGGCCGCACTAGTAGGGAATTCATCCTGCATTCCATCTGCCATTCTCAGCCAGGTTCGGCTTTTGCTCTTTTCACTCTTGCCTCTATTGGATTTGGAATGTGGGAAATTTGGAGAGCTAGAAAGACTGTCAAATATGATGATAAATCATTATCCACAACCAACATCATTCATCATATTATTTCCCAAGTTAAGATGGCTTGTTCGGTTGCTGCTCTTAAGGAACCAAAGTCCATTAACCTAAAAATTTTGGATCAATTGGGAATCAAAAATCAAGCCCCTTGCAGACAACAGATGAAGACTATGAGATGGCTTTGTCCTCCTTGGCCTTTTCTAAAATTAAACACTGATGGTGCTTGCAAGCTATCTAGAGATACTGGAGGAGGCAGAATTATCAGGGATTCTAGAGGCAAGGTCATCCTTGCCTTCTCTCACTTTTATGGACATTCTAATAGTTTAATAGCTGAAGCCCGTGCCCTCCTTGATGGCATTAACTATTTGAAGACTGTGGATCCCAAACCAGCTCTTATTGAATGTGACTCCCTCACCCTTGTCCGGATTATCAAAAAGGAAACTCATTGCCCCTGGTCCATTCTCAGCTATGTCAGGGATATCTGGAGCACCATATCTCAGCATGATTCTATTTCTCATATATTCAGAGAAGGCAATACTGTAGCAGATTTACTTGCTTCATTAGCTTGCACCACTAAATGTAATTCTTTTTATTCTTACAGTGAGCTCCCTTCTATTATAAAAGGTGCTGCTCGGCTGGACTCACTAGGCTTGCCTAGTATCAGATTGATGTAATTCTTTATTCTTCATCAATGGAATATAATTTGCCTCCTAGTGGTCTGATGGTGGAGTGGCTTTCTCCTTACCTCTGGTAAGGGGTGCACTCTCCCATTGACCCCTAGGTTAGGTTTTTCTATTGAAAAAAAAAATTGATCATAAAAGGGTTGTTACAAATGAGAGAGGGGAGGGACTATTTATAGACACCATACTTTTCTTAAGACCAAAATAGCCCTGACAAATAAGTAAATGACCAAAGCAGTCCAAGGGAGGGGCGCCCCTGGGCCTAGCCCATTAGTTGGGCCCATTAGCCTATCAAACCAACCATATGACAACTAACATAGGAAAATGACTCACTAACCTAGGTACATGACTCAAATAAAGGGAAAATTACAATGACATGACTCAAATAAAGTATGAAAATTACATGACTCGACTCAGAAAAATATGACGGACACAATGGAGCTATGCTGGCGAGCAATCGAAGCTGTGGAAAAATGTGAAGGGCGAGAGATGCCCCCATCAACTAGGCTAGTAGACGTGGCAAAAGAGACAAGGGCCAATAAATCTTTGAGTTAATCCACAATAAAATCCTTTATTAGCCCTTATCTAGGCCCAATAAGCTGAGAATGACGAGAAATCAGAGAAGCTAGGCCCAACCAGGGAGAACAACCCATAAAATAAGCCCAGAACTGACCAACAATGACCCAGTAACTGGTAAACAACTCGGGACATCATAAAAATAGATAAGGAGATGACTCAACTCATTGTGCATAAAACGGGTGTCAATAGATGCCCCTCCTTAACGCCCTCTTTGCAGGGGAACGAGCGGAGGTGAAGTGAAAGCGAAATGGAACATGGAGATGAAGCGAAAATGGAGCGGTGCGGACTAAAAGCGGGAGTAAAGGCAAATCAACACCCGTCCTCAACCAATGAGTGATAAGAATGTTCCGAAAAGCTTCGAACCAATCATAAAAAATGGCCAAACTGAATGACACATGCCTGGAGGAACTAATAACTAAAGGAACTAAAGTCACGACCGGCCTCCTCACTGGAACGCACAGGTAATAGGCAGTCGGAACGAACGGAAAAAATAAAGAGACGAGCGATTAAACTCTAAACAGGAATCTCCAGCTAACCCAACCTAGCAAATAGACCGATGGAAACCTTACAACTCAGAGTGGAATAGCTCTCCTTACTCAAGACCATGGATACATAGCTATCCACCATTACTGAGACACTTTAGACAGATGAGGGCACATGAATGCTCAAAAGATGCATATGATGCATGCTGGGCTAAAATAAAGAAATCATCAAAACGAATGCCAAGAAAGGATAAAAATAGCAAGATACTCAAGATTAGTATTGCTAGACCGGACAAATTAGGGTCAAGACACTATCTGCAACCACGGCATGCAAGATAGAACCATCGTCCCCCAATTCTTCCAACCTAACGGCCTATCCAACGATTAAACTTGTGCACCTAGATCATCATCATTTTTGTTAAAGGGGAACATCAGATCTCATAACACATGAGTGGCCAACCGATTCTCGAGATAATATATCGTAAATACCATATAGTAATGCATTAAGGGACCAAGGATCGGGATACTTACCGGACTTACCTGCCTGACGAGCAATGACGGCATGCTAGCGTCCATACTTTTGACAAAGAGAAGGATTAGCCATCAACAATTATATCCATAAAATAAGCATGAGGCATCAATAAAATATGAACCACATCAAAATAGCAAATATCTCATTTTAAACCAATCAACATGCATCTGTGACAAACGGTCTAGGCAAGGACCGCAAAGGCACCTCTGACGGTCTAGAGATAGACCGCTTGGGCAAGGGCAGTTCACATTCTTCAAGGAAGGTGACCCAGATGGAAAATGGTCTAGAGGAAGATCGCTAAGAGGGAGTAAACAGTCTACCGATAGATCACTTGGCTCTGAGCGAATTCAAAAAAAAACAAAACGGGCGTTTCATTCTCCCATACGCGCCAATCTCATTCCTAATCAAACCAACCCACTCCTGCCACTCCGGTGACCATCGTGACCGGTGACCACCGTGATCGAACATCCGTCCCACCCCAAAATGGTAAAGAAGAAGGCTTTGAAGCATTTTCAGCGATGGATAGAGGAGGAGGAAACGCCTTCGGCGGCGGTGAACCCACCGACGGAGGAAGAAGGTCCGGCGGCCCAAACCGTGGTGGGAGAGGCTCCCATGGCGGAGGAAGAACATGAGGAGGATGTAGAGGAAGGTGATGATGAGCCTGTGGCTGAGGAAGCACCGGCGGCGTCTGCCAGTAGATGATCATCCGAGGTAGGCCCCAAAACCTCTACAAATAGCATTTTTAATTTTTTTAGATCATGCATGCGTGGAGAAAGGCATGGGAATGGGTCTGGAGACCCATTAAACTGATTTGTAGGCCTCTAAGGCCATTTTCAAAGCACGGGAAAGCGAGGCAAACAATGCCCAGTCGTTGAGTGGCTAGCGGTCATTCCAGCGATCGCTAGGAAACCAGACGGTCCAACAGGTGACCAGACAGTCCAGCGAGGTAATTTTTTTATGATTTTTTTTTAAAAAAAATGCAATGCACTGCATGAATTATGACCTATATGTATGATCGATGTTTGATGTTCTTAAATGTATGCAGGGAAAAAGAAAGACCAGAATTTCTTGGCTACAGGTCCGGGCAGTCTACTTAGCACTACCGGATTATTAGAGAGAGCGACTAGCAGCGATGGGCTTTGGCGAGCTGCTCAGCATTGAGGTGATGCGGATAGACACAACGTTACTGTACGTGCTTCATGAGAGATGGGACCCTATCAGTAGAGCATTTTTGTTCCTATGGGGACACATGATCCCGACGCTCGAGGACGTCGCGAGGATCACATGACAGAGAGTACAGGGAGCACCGGTGATGGGAACCGCATACCCCGACTACCGAGAGCTAGCACCGAAGCTGCTTGGACTGGAGCTACTTACACCGGGGCGCCACTCATCCATGTTGGGAGGGGCGACACTCCAGGAGAGCTTGAGACTAAGGGGAGCGGCGATAGCCGTAGGAGAGCTACCGGAGGAGCATCTCAGGAGGCTGACGGACAGAGCCCGAGAGAGAGTAGCTGCTGGACCGGGACCAGAGGGAGACATCACCCTTCGCCGCTTCTTGATGCTAATATTTGGGAAGCTCCTATTTGCGAGGAGGGCAGACAGAGTGAGCGTCAGACTCCTCCCACTATTGTGGGACTTGGATGGAGCTGGAGAGTATGCATGGGGCGCCACAGTGCTGGCGTTCATCTTTGACTCGCTTAGCACCACCGACTGAGAGACGATGCTGGGTGGCTTCTCACCTCTGCTTCAGGTAAAAAAATGCTTGACTCTAAATGCTTATGCTTTTGATTATGCTTATGCTTTTGATTATGCTTATGATTATGATATGCTGACATTCGACTAATGCAGGTATGGAGCTACCTGTACCTCCCTGGCCTAGGGCGGGGAAAGGAGGTACAGCCGGATCGAGTACCCATCGTGAGGCGGTGGATGGCGGTTCGAGACACCGGGTTGCTACGACGCTTAGCCCGGGCGATCCAAGAAGACATGGACTCGTTCCCCTATACATCGGTAAGCTTCTAAACTTTAAAACTTCTAAATGCACTCTTAAATGCTTTTATGAATGCTGACTGTGATTTGAATGCATGACCTTCCAGGTGCACTGGACACCGTACCGTGATGAGGGGAACGGGGGACAGCCTTGGGTGGATGCAGCCTAGGCATACGAGGGACGGGACATGTGGCTACATTATATGAACATCATCGATCCACTGCACCACCGCCTGATCATGAGGACGCGAGGTGTGCACCAGCCGGACGTGGAGTTCCCGGCACGTGACGATGAGCGGGTTGGACGACCCTCGAAGGGCCTGAGCAGGGAGATTGACTGGGTCACCCGAGCGATGGACTAGTTACGGGACTGGACCAGGAGAGGTCAGGTGGTGAGAGCGCGAGCCAACAGCGATGAGGCCTACGCCAGGAGGTACGATGATCAGGTTTTCTGCGACGCCCGACGACCGGTATGACTTTTAAACTAAAACATTTTTAATGCTTTGACACCTATAATGATGCACTGACTATTTGACTTTCTATATGCAGCTAGACTCCCAAGGCCGAATAGAGGAACTTCAGGGACTCCTCCACTCCACCGTACAGTAGAGGGACGACCTCTAGCGCTCTCTAGATCTCCTGGTAAGTATTAATCCTTAGACTTAAATGCAAATGCTTATGCATGCGACTGACTAACTGAGACTTCTAAATGCAACGGGTCGAGGGAGCAGGACGACAGGGACCTGACGCTCCGTCCTTGTCTTCCCAGCCAGCCGGAGGCCGACCCGAGAGAGATGCTGACTTCGCTCAGGCAGTCGCTCAGGTAGAGGAGGCTGAGGCCACTCTCGCGGAGAGGGTAAGCAACTGATCGACTTCCTTTTAAATGCTATATGAAAATTTCTCTTTAACTAACATGATGAATGCTCATGTAGACAAAGGAGCTGATTGCAGCACTTGGAGAGGCAGAGTGCACCCGAGCTGAGGCGGAGCGTCTCCGGACCGAGGCGGCCGAGGTAGCCCATCTTCGTGCAGAGGTGGAGAGACTTAGAGCTGGAGCAGCAGCGGCGACGGACTCTCAGCTATAGGTGAGGGAGCTGAGAGTTGAGGTCCGAGCGTTGGAGAGGGCACTCCGGCTAGTGAGCGGATGGCCTCCCACTACGTGTCATAGAGCGACGCGCACAGTGGACATCGGGACTACTTCACGGGCTCCTCCGGCCAGCGGAGGAATGTGATATAGATCTAGAGGGGGGGTGAATAGATCTACCCCAAATCTTAAACCAAGATTAAGCAGATAAATGTGGAATTAAAAATTACTTAATCAGAACAGCCAATCTAGACACAGTGTTACTAGAAGACTTAGTCAAGTGATATGTAAGAATTATCCATAGAGAGAATGAGTGAATTTAACTAGACAATCGAAACACAGTAGCAACAGAACTGAATTCCAGAGAGATGAAATGTGAATAGGTACTTGGCGGAGTTTGAACTCAATGAGTGTCCTCACACAAGATAAAACGCTTTTCAAATAAGCATGACTTATCCTTCGAGATGTACCTTTTGATATACCTTTTTCACTCTCTTGAATATGCAATATATCAATCAAACAAAACACGATAACTACCAGATGAATAAATGCAACAATAACACATCATCAAGCATAGACACGCAATTTTTAGTTGGTTCGATCTCTTGTAGGGATTTACGTCCACCCCACACTTAAACCCAGTGTGGATTCACTGCTGATTCACAGCTTCCAATTCGTTGATCCACAGCTTCAGGGAAAACTTCCTAACACACGCTGAGCGTTACAACTTAAGCTATCAGAGGAATCCTCCTCTACCGCTGGGGTTTACAGCTTACCCACCGCTGACTCATAGCTTGCTATAATAGGAGTTTGAAATTGAAAAACAAAAGCAACAGAAAAGTAGAAAATAGTAAAACAATCTGTAGCTCTTACATAGAGCAGATCGGCTCTGGCATTGTACCAAGAAGCCAGAAACAATGACTCACCGAAACTCTGACTCACACCCTTCAAACGACTCTAAGCTCTTCTCTCAAATCTCTCTCAAAGCTCCTCTTCTTCTCTGATTTCTCTCTCTCTCTCTCGATCTTACTGGAATGTCCTCTTGACTTGGCTACTGCTATCCTCTCTGTATAGGCTTCTGTGTATGCTCAGTGTCTTCTTTTCTATATATTTTTGACAATGGGTGATCTGCCCCTTTTATAAGGTAGCAGATGATGGGCGCATGGAAACCATGTTTCCCGCCCAAATTTTTTTTCAGACCTGAGCTTGGAATGTCCTCGTAGCAGCATCCTGATTAGGTTGCTTTCCATGTGTCAAACACAGAGCTTCACCTTTTGCTTTGGATCACGTGCCTTTTATCCTAGTACTTTAGTTATTCGTGACTTGGAGTTTGGAGGTAGTTGGGACACGCGTCAGGTGTTTGATCATAAGTCTCACTTGTCATTTTGACGAACACAGTGTCAATCACGTGTTATGGACTTAGACAATTCACATGTCTATGTATGTGCACAGATGCAAGAAGGAGTAGCACAGACTATGTCATACAACTAGCGCAGACCTGAAATACACATGCACCGACCCTAAGTATGCGTGAGGCTCTATGTAGCAACTCAAAAAATTTATATGCATTTATATGAAAAAAAAAGAAATAATGAAAGATAAAAATAAAATAAATTATGAATATTTTTCTATTATGTCTTTCAAAGTATAGAATACATAAACAGGAACCCTATCTCACTTGTTAACATGAACGGCGAGATTTGCGATACGATTCTAAGAAGGCGAAGACATATGTACTGTAGCAGTACTATAGCATCCGATTTAAGAGAGAATTATTAGCTTTAATCTAATCCTAACTAATAGATGAGGTCATTCTTACATCATTGAATACATGAGGTCATTTATTCAGTCATTCACATGGTGGAATGAAGTTGGTGTAATAGTGACAAGGTTGGTGGAATAGGGAAAGTAGGTGGGAGATTTTTGCCTATAAATAGGGTTGGGCTCTTCCCTACTCAAAGTACAAATCTCTTGGTAGGAATTGCTGGTTGGAGAGAGGGAGAAAGCAAGGAGTTGGAGGAGTGTTCGAAAGCATTCATCGTTACTAAATTTCTTCTTATTGGATCTTCAACTTTGTAGGTATTTTCTCAGGCTAAACTCAAATTGATGCATGCAATAGATGTAGATGCATCGTTACTTTGATTCTATACCATTTTCCCTAAATTTTATTATGTATTAAACATGCTATCCATACAATTGGACATAATATTTTAACCGAGATTTTTAACCGCTCTAAGATCTGTATCTGATCACGGTGTCTTTCTAAGACCGTGTTCCAGATGCACAATATCCGCCCCAATTGTGATGTTTTCAGGTTGTAATTGAACTAATATATCATCTAGCATTTTAGATATGTCATGCTAAGTTGCATATCATTTAAATTCATACACGATTAAGTTAAGGTTATGAAAGATAATAATTATATTCCATGAGCTTATATTTCCGTCCTAGTTCTTGTTACCTTCATGATATCTTTGATCTCCATGACTATATTATATCTCTGGCATGTTAAATGGACTAGATATTATCTGTTAAAAATACATGGGCTTAGTTGTATAATCATGATCGATACGAGTTTCAACAATTTCCGTGTTATCACGTTACCGTATTTTCAACAAGTCGTGTAAATAACTAGATTTCTAAGAGAAAATGGTGTCTAAGGAAAGAGGTCCACGGGCAAACGCTTTAATTGGATAAGTAGTTTATTAATTAGGACCTCACGAATGCAAGGGGAGCCTCCCACTGTCCCACCTCTTACTTGGCCATGATTCCTCGATTTTCTAATTAAGCACCCGATTGTGAAAAACTTGATCTAAGCATGTTTAACAAGTTTTTTCGAGAGAATCGATCAAGTCGTGTCCGTCAATCCAATTCTTTTACAGACTAAATGTCGTTAAACATGATGCCTTCTTATTATCTTAATGTCATTAAACATGATGCCTTAAAATCGTCTTTGAACTTCTCTTACTTCTACTTGAAATCTTGTACTACTGGTACCTTGAATGATAATTTTGCTAGATCTGTACTTTATTTCATAAGATCTACATTGAAATTCTTTGGCCACACATATTATGTGGATGTCTAAATATACTTGGGATCTATGATCCATAACCCAATGTCTGGCGTTAATGGGGCCCGGTCTGGTCCTGGGCGGAGCGCCCGAAAGTACTTGTGCCCATGGGAGTTGAATGACCTGGTGTGGCATTGCACCGAAGTGCTTGACCTGCTAGATTAATTTATGACATTCCATCATTTGTGAATTACTTGACTTGCTTGAATACATGAAATACTTGACTTGTACATACTTACGTAAAATGGCCAGTTCCCTGATAATACTTGCTACATGATCATTCTCTACTTGCACTTTATTCTTGATATCTTGCCTTCCTATGATTCCAATTACTGCACCACTTTACTCTCTCTCCTATGCTTGTTCAATATTTTATTTATGTTTCTCGACATAGCACATACCTTTTTCCAAACTGTTAATTTCTTTAAGTTGCCTGGTATAGAGATATAAGTCCTACTGAGCGTTCCGCTCACCCTACATTTTCGGTTAACATTGCAGGTGGTTCCGACGACGAACCTCAAACACATGGGAATGGGCAAGAGTGAAACGAGGGATCAAGTTCATCTTAGTTACCTAGGTTTATGAGTGTAGCTCTTGCTAGAGTTATGTCCGTGAAAGTTGTATTATGCCTTTTAAGACTTAATGTTGTTTTAAAACTTTATTTCAATGAAATAAAATTATCATTTTCTTATCAACTACCTTGTGATTTGACCCCAATCGTACATGCTCTGATCGACATGAATGTTTACGACTCATCGCGCCTTGATATTCCGCGTCGGGGCGTGACAATCTTTGTGGTATCAGAGCCTAGGTTTCATAAACCCTAGGTTTCCCTTAATATAGGTGCTAAGGGTTGATCAATAACCTTTGATAGAATCTTGAACCTTTCCGGTGAGAATGGGTAGAGCCATGGACTAAGCTTTAAAGTAGGATAAATCAGGAACATAAAACAACTCCTTAAATTTTGTAGCTATTATTGCAGACTTAATTCTCACCAATGGCAGTCGAGAGAGCATAATGACATGAGATGCAGCGGACGGTACAATGACTGACCCAAGCGCTATAACAAGTAGCTCAAGGACGAGCTAATTGTGGAGCGGGAAATTTACATAGGAACTTCAAAAGTATGAACCCTCCCAAGTTCGCAGGGTCCACGGACCCAGATGAGGCAGAACACTGGGTGAAGGAAATCGAGAGGATTTTTAGAGTCATGCAATGTGCTGATGAGGAGAAGGTCCTACTCGCTACCTTTCAGCTTGAAAGGGATGCTCGTACTTGGTGGGAGTCGGTCGAAGCAACTCTACCGCACGACCAAGTGTTGTGGGAAGAGTTCATAGAACATTTCAACAACAAGTACTTCTCTGCCCGGGTTCAAGAGAAGAAGGGTGTCGAATTTGCATCCTTGAAGCAACGGAGTTTGACGGTGGCGGAATATGAAGCTCAATTCGCGAGACTATCCCGGTACGCACCACACCTTGTGGGTACCGAAAAGATAAAGGCAAGGAGATTCTTAAATAGCTTATGGCCCGAGTATATTACTCAACTCGCCCCGATGGATATTCAAGTGTATGCCGACATGGTGAGAAGAGCCCAACTCCTGGAAGATGCAACGGAGATGTCTGATCGCATCCGGGGAAGAGATGCCAAGAAGGAGACAGTAACTAGCTCCGATAACTTCAAGCCCTCCTTCGAGAAGAAGAGGCCCAATGATGGGCGTAACTTCCAAAAGGACAAGAAGCCAAGATGGAATGATAAATAAATTATCCCTTTTGTTACCCCATCAAAGGAACTATGCAAGCATTGTGAAAAGCCCTGACATAAGGCGGAAGAGTGCTGGAGAAGACTTGGTGCCTGTCTTCGCTATGGGAGTCGGGATCATAGAATCCCAAATTGTCCACTCCTCAATGAGCAAACTCTGTCGGAAAAATTTCCAGTTACTATTAAAAAGTGAGGTAGACTTCAAGCTCTTAGGGATGCGGAACTTACCGAAGAAGGTGGCATTGTGGAAGGTACTCTTTCTATTTGCTCAAATCCCGCCTCTGTTTTATTTGACACTGGAACCATACATTCATTTATATCTAAGAGCTTTGCGGATACTTTGCAGATGAGGCATGTCCCGTTAAAACCCAAACTTACTATTACTACTCCTATTGGAGCGGGATTGGAGATTAAATATTTCTATCCTACTAGTGAAGTTCTAGTCAATGGTTACAACCTATCAACTGGCTTAGTATGCATGGAAATGGAAGGATATGATATTATTTTGGGAGCTGACTGGTTATCTACATATGGTGCAAGTGTTAATTGTAAATTGGGTACGGTAACCTTTAGTGAGTACCCCAACCTCTTATTTTCTGGTGTCAGGTATTCTAGACACCTATCCCATATTTTGGCCCTTAAAGCCGATAAATTATTGAAGAAGGGCTGTGTGGCTTTCTTAGTTTCTATGACTATGGCCAAGCTTAAGGAACCCAATTTGGAGGATATTCCTATTGTTCGAGATTATTCTGATGTATTCCCGAATGAGTTGCCTGGTATTCCTCCAGAGAGAGAAGTGATCTTCTCAATTGATTTGATTCCGGGAGCTGCACCTATTTCTAAGGCTCTATATCGGATGTCCCCTATCGAAATGAAGGAGTTAAAAGAACAATTGATGGAGTTATTGGAGAAGGGATTCATCCGATCGAGTACTTCACCATGGGGATCTCGTGTCTTATTTGTGAAAAAGAAGGATGGGTCAATGAGATTGTGGTTTGACTACCGACAATTGAACCAACTCACAATCAAGAATAAATATCCATTGCCGAGGATTGATGAACTATTTGACCAGATTTCGGGAGCTCAATATTTTTCAAAACTTGATCTCAGATCTGAGTATCATCAATTGAAGATCAAGGAAGGGGATATTCATAAAACGGCATTCAGGAGCAGGTATGGACACTATGAGTTCAATGTTATGCCTTTTGGCCTAACTAATGCGCCTGCCGCATTTATGCAATTGATGAATAGTGTATTCAGCCCATACCTTGATCAATTTGTTGTGGTCTTTATTGACGATATTTTGATCTATTCCAAGTCAAAGATGGAGCATGAAGAACATCTCATGAAAGCCTTACAGTTATTAAGAGATCACAAATTATATGCTAAGCTTAGCAAGTGTGACTTTTGGCTAGAAGAAGTTTCTTTTCTCGGTCACATAATTTCCCAGGAGGGTATTGCGGTCGATCCTTCAAAGGTTTTGGCAGTAAAGAATTGGGAAAGACCTACTAGTCTCACCGAAATCCAAAGCTTCTTGGGATTGGCAGGATATTATAGAAGATTTATTAAGGATTTCTCCAAGATCGTCGTATCTTTGACAAGATTGACGAGAAAGGAGATTCCTTATATATGGTCTGAGGAATGTGAGAAAAGCTTCCAGACTTTGAAAGATTGTTTGACTACTGCCCCTATACTCACATTGCCTACTGAAGGAGGAGGATTAAAAGTTTATACTGATGCATCCGGAATTGGCCTAGGCTATGTATTGATCCAACATGGCAAGGTGATCACCTATTCCTCAAGGCAATTGAAAAAGCACGAGGAGAATTATCTCGTGCATGACTTAGAGCTTGCAACTGTAGTCTTTGCTTTGAAGATTTGGCGGCATTATCTCTATGGTGAGGCATTTATTGTATATTCCGACCACAAGAGTCTCAAGTACTTATTCTCTCAAAAAGAACTTAATATGAGACAAAGACGGTGGCTGGAATACTTGAAGGATTTTGATTTCTCTATACAATATCATCCTGGAAAAGGCAATGCCGTAGCTGATGCTCTGAGCCAGAAGCCGATGGTATTATTATCAAGCCTAATGATTAAAGAGTGGCAATTGTTGGAACAAATGGCAAACTTAGACCTCAATATGGAGGAGAAGGAAGAAGGAGTCTTAATTGCAAATATTAGTCTCCAATCCAAGTTACTCTTAGAAATTAAAAAGTTGCAAAGTGATGATCCATTGGTTGTTGAAATTAAAGATAAATTAGATCAACGACCAGATTTCCTTTTGGCAGATGATGGAAGGCTGCTCTTCCGAGGAAGAACCTGTATGCCCGATTATTCTACCATCAAGGACAAAATCATGGAGGAGGCACATCGATCGAGGTACACTATTCATCTTAGTGCTACAAAAATATACCAAGATCTCAAAAGAACATTTTAGTGGCCTAACATGAAAAGAGAGGTAGCCGAGTTCGTGAGCCGATGTTTGCTCTGCCAACAAGTTAAAGCTGAACATCTCAAACTGGCTGGTAAGCTAAAACCTCTAGAGATACCGGAATGGAAATCAGATAGTATTGGCATGGATTTTATAGTTGGATTGCCAAAGACCCGAAGTGGATTTGATGCTATATAGGTGATTGTGGGCCGACTAACTAAGTCCGCTCACTTCTTGCCCATCAAAACCAAATGGACCGTGGATGTTCTAGTTGCCCTATATATCAAGGAGGTTGTAAGGTTGCATGATATTCCAACTTCTATTATTTCGGATAGAGATCCGAGATTCACCTCTCACTTCTGGAAAAGTTTGCAATCATCTTTGGGTACTAGGCTAAATTTTAGTACGGCTTTCCACCCTCAGATAAATGGACAAACCGAGAGGATGAATCAGATTATCGAAGATATGTTAAGAGCTTGTATGATAGATTTTGGGGAAAGTTGGCATGAACACCTGCCATTGATTGAATTTGCATACAATAATAGTTATCAGTCTAGCATTCAGATGGCACCTTTTGAAGCATTGTATGGTAGGAGTTGTAGATCACCTCTATGCTGGAGTGAGGTTGGAGAGAAGGGATTGATGGGTCTCGATATTATTCAAGATACAACTCACAATATTCAGTTGATCCGTGAATCGCTGAAAGTTGCTCAATCACGGCAAAAGAGTTATGCCGATAATCGAAGAAGAGACCTTGAATTTCAAGTGGGGGAGCATGTCTTCTTAAAAATTTCACCCACGCAAGGAAATAAAAGGTTTGGTATCAAAGGAAAATTGACTCCAAGATATATTGGCCCTTTTGAGATTCTTGAACGAATTGGCGAAGTGGCATACAAGCTGGCTTTGCCTCCACAATTGGCTGGTGTACATGATATATTTCATGTATCCATGCTAGGGAAATATGTGTATGATCTTTCACATGTGATTCAATTTGATGACTTGAAGCTACATAAGGATTTATCTTATGAAGAAAGATCGATCATGATCTTAGAACCAAAATTTCACGAGCTAAGGAATAGGGCTATACCAATGGTAAAAGTCCAATAGAGTAAGTGTGGATTTGAGGAGGCTACTTGAGAATTAGAAAAGTCAATCAAGAAGAAGTATCCAGATTTGATCTCAGGTTAGAATTTTGAACCCTCCATTTGAATTTTTAAATTACTATTACGTGATGTGAATTTGGAGGACCAAATTCTTTTAAGTGGGGGAGGAATTAGCAACCCAAAAAAATTTATATGTATTTATATGAAAAAAAAGAAATAATGAAAGATGAAAATAAAATAAATTATGAATATTTTTTTGTTATGTCTTTAAAAGTATAGAATACATAAACATGAGCCCTATCCCTCTTGTTAACGCGAACGACACGATTCGCGATACGATTCTGAGAAGGCGAAGACGTCTATACTGTAGCAGTACTATAGCATCCGATTTAAAAGAGAATTATTAACTTTAATCTAATCCTAACTAATGGATGGGGTCATTCTTACATCATTGAATAAATGAGGTCATTGATTATGTCATTCACATGGTGGAATGAAGTTGGTGTAATAGTGACAAAGTTGGTGTAATAGTGACAAGGTTTGTGTAATAGTAACAAGGTTGGTGGAGTAGGGAAAGTAGGTGGGAGATTTTTACCTATAAATAGGGCTGGACTCTTCCATACTCAAAGCACAAATCTCTTGGGAGGAATTACTGGTTGGAGAGAGGGAGAAAGCTCAAAGTTGGAGGAGTGTTCGAAAGCGTTCTTCGTTATTAAATTTCTTCTTATTTGATCTTTAACTAGATAAGTATTCTCTCAGGCTAAACTCAAATTGATGCATGCATTAGATGTAGATGCATTGTTACTTTGATTCTATACTATTTTTCCTAAATTTTATTGAGTATTAAACATGCTATCCATACAATTGGACATAATATTTTAACCGAGATTATTAATCGCTCTAAGATACATCTCGGATCACGGTGTTTTTCTAAGACCATGTTCCGGATGCACAATCTCCGCCCCGATTGTGATGTTTTCAGGTTGTAATTAAACCAATATATCATCTAGCATTTTAGATATGTCATGTTAAGTTGCATATCATTTAAATTCACACACGATTAAGTTAAGGTTATAAAAGATAATAATTCTATTCCATGAGGTTATATTTTCGTCCTAGTTCTTGTTACCTTCATGATATCATTGATCTCCATGACTATATTATATCTCTGGCATGTTAAATGGAGTGGATGTTATCTATTAAAATTACATGGGCTTAGTTGCATAATCATGATCGATACGAGTTTTAATGATTTCCGTGTTATCACGTTACCGTATTTTCAACAAGTTGTGTAAATAACTAGATTTCCAAGGAAAAATGGTGTCTAAGGAAAGAGGTTCACATGCAAACGCTTTAAGTGGATAAGTGATTTATTAATTAAAACCTCGTGAATGCGAGGGGAGCCTCCCACTGTGCCACCTCTTACCTGGCCGTGATTCCTCGATTTTCTAATTAAGCACCCGACTGTGAAAAACATGATCTAAGCCTGTTTAACAAGGTTTTTTGAGAGAACCAATCAAGTCGTGTCCGTCAATCTAATTCTTTTACTGACTTAATGTCGTTAAACATGATGCCTTCTTATTATCTTAATGTCGTTAAATATTATGCCTTAAAATCATCCTTGAACTTCTCTTACATCTACTTGAAATCTTGTACTACTGGTCCCTAGAATGATAATTTTGCTAGATCTGTACTTTATTTCATAAGCTCTATCTTGAAATTCTTTGACCATACATATTATGTGGATGTCTAAATATACTTGAGATCTATGATCTATAACCCAATGTCTAGCGTTAATGGGGCCCGGTCTGGTCCTAGGAGGCGCGCCCGAAAGTACTTGTGCCCATTGGAGTTGAATGACCTGGTGTGGCATTGCACCGAAGTGCTTGACTTGCTAGATTAATTTATGACATTCCACCGTTCGTGAATTACTTGACTTGCTTGAATACATGAAATACTTGACTTGTACATACTTGCGTAAAATGGGCAATTCTATGATAATACTTGCTACATGATCATTCTCTACTTGCACTTTACTCTTGATATCTTGCCTGCCTGTGATTCCAATTACTGCACTGCTTTACTCTCTCTCCTGTGCTTGTTCTATAATTTATTTACGTTTTTCGGCATAGCACATACCTTTATCTAAACTGTTAATTACTTTAAGTTGCCTGGTATAGAGATATAATTCCTACTAAGCATTCCGCTCACCCTACATTTTCGGTTAACATTGTAGGTGGTTCCGACGACGAACCTCAAACACATGGGGATGGGCAAGAGTGAAACGAGGGATCAAGTTCATCTTAGTTACCTAGGTTTATGAGTGTAGCTCTTGCTAGAGTTATGTACGTGAAAGTTGTATTATGCCTTTTAAGGCTTAATGTTGTTGTAAAACTTTATTTCAATGAAATAAAAGTATCATTTTCTAATCATCTACCTTGTGATTGGACCCCAATCGTACATGCTCTGATTGACATGAATGTTTACGACTCATCGCGCATTGATATTCCATGTCACGGCGTGACACTCTACGTGTTATGATATAGAACAGAAAGTCCACTGACCTTATTACGCATGTATGAAAACATGCACAGACCTCTATATGCCTGAACCAGACAGTGCACTGACTCTTTGCATACGAATGGCAAAATAATGCACTGACCTATTATGTGTAACGCAAAATGTGCACAGACCTTAAATGCTCACATCAAAACTTGCACCGACCTTATGTGGTCACAGCGAAACCTGCACCGACTTATATGCTCACAACAAAATATGCACCGACCCTATATGCTCACAACAAAACCTGCACCGACTCTATATGCTTACAGCAAAACCTGCACCAGCTATGTATGCACATGGTAACTTGCATCGACCTCACTAAGTAAAGACGACGACTAGCATCAACCTGAGGTGTACGAGCGGCACTACTTGCACCGACCTTATATGCTTTTCTTACATAAACATGCACCGACTGAATGCAAGTACAATGCAAACATGCACCGACCTTAGATTCATAATAACAAAGTGTATAGAAATATTTTATGAAAAGGTCTGACATATAACGAATTCTTTAAAATACACAATATTACCATGATCAATATAAAGTCATCAAAGTCAACTCTACAGTCAACAAAGTCAACTCTATTGTGGCCAATCATTCAAAACACATCATTCAAAACACAATCAATGCATAGCAGTCTTCACACTGCTGATCAACTCCAGAGGAGACCCAATATTCTCCCCCTTTTTGATGATGGCAACATCCAAAATTATGATGTATTTTCATGAGATAAAATTAATCCAATATCAGACGTATTTAACATAAAGCACAGTCAGACAATGCTCCAGACAGACACACATATGCAGACCTATCAAATAGTGAAAATCAGATGCAACCAAATATAATCTATCTGATGCCAATTGATCAGCTCTCCCCCTGAATCTGACACAAGTGTCTGTCTCTCCCCCTGAAGAAACTCTCCCCAAACATATCTACCCCCTGAAAATGTTTTCCCCCTTTAACAAGATTATCCTGAAATACAATTCCCCCTTAATCAAAATACCACGAAGTACTTTTTCTCTCCCCCTTCGCCATCAGCAAACAAGGAGTAAGGGATACTCTGGAAGAGAAGTGGGGTGACCAGATGAGGAAGGGAATAGAGTAACATCCTGTGCAAGAGTTCAATAGATTAGTATATTATAGGAAAAGTCTTCAAACATGAGAATCACAATTATGCATTTTTGACAAATATCTGGTTTAATAGTGATAAATGGCAGAGTAGATTCACTGAATCCATTAGATACGGTTGCAGCACCCGTTTATAGCAATAAACCTAAGTCACATAACCATGATAGACTTGGTCAATACTGTATCCTACTGATTTCAGAATCAATGAATATCTATGGGAGTAACTAGGATATGTATTGAGGTTAAATAATTTGACACTTAGTGAAACTAGAAGTGCAAGGGTTACATCAAGCTTTTTCAATTTTGATTTTAAAACTGAGCTTATTGAACAGACAAGTAACTTCTATACCTTTGACATTAAGGATACATGTGGGTTAGACGCCAGTACCTCCAGTTACTAAGCATAGACTACCATATCTGTCTCTGGTCAAAAATAGTAGTCATGATTACACCTTTTTACATAAGGGTACACGTTTATCAGACGCCAGTACCCCTAGCTCCTCAGTGAAACCAATTCTACAGATTTGATCATGTGAACAGAGTTAACATGAAGCACTTCATAACATGAATTTGTATCCATTTCATTTATGAAGTACTCAGTTTCTCAGTGCAGTTCAGTCATTGCTCTGCCAATTGAGTTATTCAATTCTTTTACTAATGATTTTATTTTTGCTATCCTTTTTAATTTTTCAAAGTGACATGTTTAAATACAATACACTATCTGAGTTTCTCAACCTAGATTTCACTAAGTCTTTCATTTTCAGATACTGTAAAGATCTTATCTGTCACAACATGTGAAGGAGGTTGAGAGCTATAAATAGTTTTCCACCACCGTATATTCTGAATACAGTCATTAAATTCTACCGTTTATGAAGATTAAACCAATAGTTCATTCTTCAAGCAAACATGATTCTTATTGAAGACATATGATGGTTACTGCTTAAGATAATGAACTGATTGCAAGACTGTCATCTATTCAGACAGACGGAATTGAAATTGAAGCACATAATCAGCTCTTGAGGGATATCAAGGAATGGAAAAGACACAAAATGATGGGAATGGATACCACGTGATGTAATTGATATGGATCTCAATGAAGCCAATTTATACAATCGAGTTCAGATGATACTGAGTAATGAACGTTTCTGAATCTGGAGAGAATTTGAATGATAGGAGTTTGAAGTTTCAAAAACACTGATCTGAACATTTGAAGTTTCAAAAATACTGATCTGAACACTGATTAAATATCTTGAACAGATCACAACCAGACATAACTGAACCATAGTCCCCGTGACAGAACAATGCAGCATGGATAGGCAATCTTGATCTAAGCAAAAACGCCCCCTGTCTATATGCATATTTATTCAAGCATTCAGATACAACTACCCACAAGGTGTTAGAATGTGAGGGTGCAAGGCTGAGATTCAGAGGGGGGGGGGGGGTGAACGAATCCCTCTTTAAAAATTGCAGAATAAAACTATTGCCTACTCTCAAGACAACTAGGCTCTCTTACTCTGAGGACACAAAACAATTGCTGAAATTAGTTCGTCCATGGAAAGGTTCAATCTCAATCACTACACGCTCAAGAACTCTAGCCACGAGAGACATTAAAAAGCAAGTGCTTCTTCTAAGCATTCACTCAGACACTTAACAGCTATATCGAATTCATGCGGAAGTCACACAGAAGCTTCTGATATGGAACGCCCAAGCAACTTGAGAAGTGGGGATGGTAGATATGGAAGTATGCGCACAGATAAAACCATGATTGATAGGATATTTTTAGGTGGTTCGGCCAGACCCACAGTCTGCCTACGTCCACCCCTCACTCAAACCGAGGGAGGATTCCACTAGCAGAAGCTAGAACAAGCAGACTTAGTCTACAAACAACCGTTGCCAAACAGCTTGCCCTGAGGGAAACAAATCCCTCACTCCGATCTTGCAATCCATAGGATCTGAACCCTGACCTTGTAGCCCACAAGATCAGAACCGGAGGACCAATCCTCCCTTCCTCCAAACCAGAGGGAACCCACGGGCAACTTCCCGTTACTCGCAACCGAAGACTATGTCTCCCTTCTCCTGAATCCACAGGAGGGACCCGTGTGTGACCCTCAGTCACCCACAACTAGAGACTCAAGTCTCTCTTCCTCTGAATCCACAGAGGTCAAACTAGAGATACACTCTCCCTTCTCCTGAAAACCTAGGAGGAACCCCGAACTCCAAACAGAGTATCGAAAGAACACACTCAGCAAATGATGAGAACAAATGAAAAAGCAAAAGCAGAAAGGAAAACAAATGTAGCTCCGAGGAGCACAAGAACTCTGGATTTGATCCACGAGTTGGCACACGAACAGATAAGCAATTTAATGCTTTGGCTGCACGCTTTCTCATGCCCTCTGGCTGCTCCTCTCTTCTTCTGATGTGACACACCCTTGGACCTAAACAAGCAAGCACAATTCGCAATCGAAACGGACCGATATTGGCGGCCACTCACCTGACACTCACCCAAGTCCCGGGGTAACTCGGTGATACCGAGTGGAGGTTGTGAGGGCAGGGCCATTGCTGGTAGAGGGCCAGCAAGACCAAGGGTTCTCCCAAGGGTACGGAGGCCCAATTCAATGGGGACGACCCGGGTGCCGAGGGCACGGGTCACACTCTCTTCCACGGCGGCCACTCGAAGCAATGGAGCTTGCGGACCGGGCGCTCACTCTCACGGGCCAGCGGAGTTTATGAACTAATATTGAAAGGACAAGCACTAAGGGAAGCAAGGTTAGAACACTTACTCAACCGATTTGAAGAAACTGGTCCCACCCGGAGACGTTGGCGAGCGGGGAAGCGTGGGTTCCCTACACGATGCGCCGGAGTAGCTTGAACATGTTTTAAAGATTTACAACACTACTCCCCATGCAAGGGGGTGGAACAAGAAGAGGGCGAATAACTCATACATTCAAATACTACCTCCCGTAGGGAGGGGCTTTAAGCCGTCCAGGCGGGGAGGGGAAGAAACTGAAATAGAAGCCGAACGGAAGGACAACGCCGGTTCTGCCCGCTCTCTGGAATAAGGGACAGATAGTTGAAGTTGATGCTGCTGCGGCCACTCCCAATTTTTGTTTTCGATGAGACCAGTGAGCAAATCCTTGGGGCTTGATCAGGTTGACGTCCAATTTTTATGGAAGTTCCTTGTTGACAGCGCTGGTCGAAGAAGGGCCGCGAACAGAGACCCTGAGTTCTGGTCTGGATGGCTCCGGTACCACAGCAGCTGAAAGAAGAGGCCGCCACGAGCACTTCCGATCTCTGAATCAAGCGTGGTCAAAGTCGCTGGAATATTTGATGAGTCCTCTTCAAGACGAGACCCAAAGGAATGCTAGAAGATGTCGGAGCAGGAATGGAGAACCCGAACAGTAGACAGAGGTCGGTTCAGCCCTAGAGGGGACAGAACTGCGCATCTCCGGGAGAAAAATGAGAAATCACAGCTCCGGATGCCGAACGGGCTTCCGCTTCTTGATACTTGAAGTAGACTCGTTGTAGATGATCTCAGCCAGCGCCGCCTCCATATCTTCAAGGGGTTGGCCATGTGAGGCTCTGTAACTAACTTCAGGTTGACTGGCAGGAAGTAGATGCACAGTCTGGGGAGATCGGCTCCTCTGGGCAGCCACAAACTCAGAACGGGACGAGACCACCACTGTCGCGAAGAAGATAGGGAGAAGCTTCCAACGGTACCACTTGGGCCTCCAGAAACACTAGGATGACGTCATGGTCGGATCTGCAAGATGATGGTACTCTGCTACCTGCGAACTGAGAAGTGCTAGTTGGAGATGGGAGGTGGGAGATGATGTAAATGGGAGGGGAAAGAGGGTGGATGGGTGTGGAGGCAACCCTAGGCTGTTAGGGGGTCTTGAAGGGGGCAAACCAAGGTGAGTGAGGGGGAGAATGGGGGCATGAAGGTGGTCTAGCAGGTGGTGAGAGAGAGAGATACGAATTTGGGACTAGGAGGGAGAGAGAGAGGGATGGCGATTTCCCTATTTGGGGTGGTCCAAGGTTTGGAGGATGAGGGAGTGGAGGGAAAATAATTCAAATCTTCTCTTGGGAGATGGAAGATTGCATGGGAAAGAGGGAGGAGTGTGTTGGGGAGAGTGGGATTGTGTTGGGAAGAACAATATTCTCCTAGGGAGGGGAGATATTTGGTGGGATTTGGTGGGAGGGGAATGATGGCACCTCGGGGAGTGGAAAAGTAGGGGAGGTGGGAGCTTGGGTGGAGGAGAGAGGTGGGATTTGAATTTGGGGAAGGGGGGAAAGAGAAAGAGAGGGGTGGGTGGGATTCTCTCCCTAGGGATTCTCACCCCACTAATGGATTCTCTCCATAAGAAACTTGAATTTTGAACTCACAAAATGGCAACTTTCATTAACATAAAATGGGGGGGAATGGGGTCCTATATATAGGCAACCCACATTTTACAATAAGTCCCCGACTCTTGATACAATGACAAATAACCAAGTGGGTAGGAGGGTGCCCTTGGGCCTAGCCCAATGAATTGAGCCTATTAACCAACTAACCAACCTAATAACACTCAAACTTAGGTAAATAAATCAAAGACCTAGGGAAATGACTCAAATAAAATGGAAAATACATTAAATGACTCAAATAGAAAGCTAAAATGGATAATTGGGCCCACATAGAGTGATGCCCGAGCTCACACAACTCCGGAGTGTGACGACGACCCAAGCCAGAGGGAGTCGTAAGTGATACCTCCATCAAATCCCTTGGGCTGTGAAGAGCACGTCTCCATCGAGTAGGGGTCCATCCTACTGTGGTACTGCTCGAGAAGGTCAGGATCCAGCCGCTGGAGATCTTCTCGGCTCACCCACGAATCCTCCGAAGGAGGTCGATCCTTCCACCTGACAAGATAGCGCTCATACACCTTGCTCCTAGTGGCAGTGACATGTTCATCCAATATTCGTTCAATTCGCTCACGCTGGGCTCTCCGGGCTAGTGGACCCTCCTCACGGGTGGGTGCTCTCTCAATGGGGGAAGTAGGCTCAATATCCTTACTAGGAACCACTGTGGGACCCTTATATGGAACTAGGTCAGCCACGTTGAATATGGGGCTCACTCCGTACTCCTCGGGAAGATCTATCTCATAGGCATTAGTGCCAATGCGCCTCAAGACATGGAAGGGACCAGCCCCACGAGACCTCAATTTGGAGGTGACTCTGAGGGAGAGCCTCTCCGTCCTTACCATCACAAAGTCACCCATATGGAATTCTTGGTGGCACCGATGAGAGTTAGCCTGCCTCTTATAAGTCTCATTCTTCTTGCTGATGTGATTGCGAATTTCTTCATGCAACTCCCTAATGTGTTGGGCAAATGACTCAGCTGAAATAGACACTCTAGTATGCTAGGGAAGGGGAATGAGGTCGGAGGGATTCCTTGGCTTGTACCCATGTACAGCCTCGAATGGACTCATCCCTATGGACTTGTTAACAGATTCGTTGTATGTAAATTCAGCCTGAGGTAGAATGAGATCCCAATTCCCTAGACGATCCTCAACAAGACACCTAAGGAGGTTCCCTAGACTCCGATTGACAACTTTGGTTTGGCCATCAGTTTGAGGGTGGTAGGCCGTGGAGAATTTAAGGAGGGTACCCATCAAGTGCCAAATGGTCTTCCAAAAATAGCTGGTGAACTTGACATCCCTATCGGAGACTATGGTCTTGGGTAACCCATGGAGGCGAACAACCTCATCAAAGAATAATCGGGCCACTCGAGAGGCATCGAAGGTTTTGGAGCATGGGATGAAGTGGGCCATCTTGAGAATCTATCCACTACCACAAAGATCGAATCATGTTTCCTTTGGGTTCTGGGTAGGCCTAATACAAAGTCCATGCTTAAGTCTTGCCACGGACGGTCGAGGATGGGGAGAGGGGTATAAAGGCCGGTGTTTTGCTTCACCTGTTTGGCTGAAGCACATGTACGACATTGGCCCACTATCTTGGCTACGTCTCTCTTGAGACTTGGCCAAAAGAATTGACCCTCAACTAGAGCGATGGTTTTATGAACCCTAAAATGACCAGCTAGTCCCTCGGCATGTAACTCCCAAACCAAGAAGTCACAGAGTGAGGTCCATGGTATGTAAAGCTTTGGCCCCTTGAAGAGGAACCCATCCCCCAAGATAAAACCTTCATGCTTCCTACTAGAATGGGTGGTCGAGGTGGTATATATGTGCCCAAAGTCGGGGCAGCAAGGGTACTCATCCTTGAGCCTCTCAAATCCGGTAACCTTCACTTGGATAGTGGACAACAAATAGACCCTCCAACTGAGTGCATCCGCTGCGCGGTTCTCACTTCCTGCCTTGTGTTTGATTACAAATGTGTAGGATTGGATGTACTCAACCCAGCGGGCATGTCGGGCATTCAACTTTTGGTGGGAGTTGAGGTATTTTAGGGTCTCATGGTCGGAAAAGATGACAAATTCTTTAGGCAACAAGTAGTGCCTCCAATGTCGGAGGGACTGAACCACGGCATAGAACTCCTTATCATAAGTGGAGTACCTCGTCCTAGCATCACAGAGCTTCTCACTGAAGAAGGCCACCGGGTGCCCTTCTTGGCTAAGGATCCCTCCTATTCCTATCCCGGATGCATCACATGTGACTTCGAAGACTTTAGAGAAATCGGGTAGGCATAGGACCGGGGCTTGGGTCATCTTCTCCTTAAGCTCTTGAAAGGCTTTGAAGGCTGGTTTAGTCCAAAAAAAAGTTCCCTTTTTGAGACAATCAGTGATAGGGGCGATGATGGTGCTAAATCCCCGGATAAACCTCCTATAGAATGAGGCCAACCCGTGGAAGCTTCAGATCTCATGAAGTGTGTGGGGTTCCGTCCAATCAAGAATAGCTTGGACCTTCTCGGGGTCCATGGAGACACCCTTGGTAGACACCATAAATCCTAGGAAGGTGATGGATGTGGTCATGAAGTGACACTTTCTTAGGTTGGCAAATAGACTCTCATGTCAGAGGACGGTGCAAACTTACCTAAGGTGGTCAAGGTGGGTCTCTTGGGATTGACTATAGATGAGAATGTCATCAAAGTAGACCACTAGAAATATCCCAATGAAAGGCCTAAGGGCATCCGTCATGAGCCGCATAGAAGTACTTGGGGCATTTGAGAGCCCAAAAGGCATGACTAGCCATTCATAAAGGCCATCCTTGGTCTTGAAGGCCGTTTTTCACTCATGTCCAGGCCTAATCCTAACTTGGTGGTAGCCACTCTTGAGGTCAATCTTGGATAAAATAGTGGCTCCAGCTAGCATGTCAAGCATGTCATCAAGCTTAGGGATGAGAAACCTATACTTGACGGTGATTTTATCAATGGCCCGACTATCCACACACATCCGCCATGATCCATCCTTCTTGGGGGTGAGGAAGGCCGGGACGGCTCATGGACTTTTGCTAATGCGGATGAAGCCCTTCCTAGTGAGTTCCTCTATTTACCTCCTAAGTTTGGAATGTTCCATAGGATTGAGGCGATAATGAGGAAGGTTTGGAAGGGTGGCTCTCGGAACTAGATCAATTGCGTGTTGTACATCACGCATGGGAGGGAGTTGGTCCGGGAGCTCCTCTGGGATCACGTCATGAAATTCTTCTAGGAGATGCCGGACTTCTATAGGATGGGGGTTGGAGGGAGTGGGCTCTCCTAGGCAAATGATCACCGCACATAAAGGTGTCCCTTGAGCTATCTCATCCTCAAGCTCTTTTTTGGTGATGAGATGAAGACCCTTGGTCAACCCCGAAGGCTCACCTTGGTTGGGGTTTTGGGTAAGTGATTGTATCGGAGGGGTGGAGTTCCCCGAGGCTTGTGGTGTGGTGGGGTGATGTCCTTGAGGGAGTGTGTCCCTCTTGGGCATGGGACGTGGCAGGGAGGGATTAAGACAGATAGTCTTTCCCTCATGCTCAAAGGTGCATGTGTTGGTCCTACCCAAGATGGTGGCATCCACATTATAAAGCCAAGGTCTCCCTAGTAGGATGCTACCGACTTCCATGGGGATAACATCACACTATATTTGGCCATGGTAGGAAGAGAAGGTGAGGGGCACAAGGCAGTGAGTGTCGACCGGGATGGAATTATTGTTGATCCATGAGACCCGGTATGGACTTGGGTGGGGAGTGATAGCAAGCCCTAGGAGCTTAACGGTGTCGGGGGACACGGCATTGACACAACTCCCATTATCTAAGATCACTTTTCTCACATGACCCCCTATCTTAACAAAGGTGTGAAAGATTGAGGTTCGACACCAGTCCTCCTCTTGGGGTTTGGTGAGGGTACCTTTAATCACTCCTAGATGGGAGTCAGTGGATGTCATGGTGTGGTCTAGACCCGACTCATGGTATTTGTAGTGCCCCATAAATTTTAAATAATTTTCAAGAATTTATAAAGGCCTAAATAAATTTATAAATGGTTTATTTAAAATTAATAAGTCATTATGAGGCCAAGTGGTGTTAATCAATTAACCCAACCCACTTAATTAAAGTCCAAAAGGTTTTAACTCTGGCCCATTAAGTTTGGCCCACATTCTAGAAGGTAATTAAGTCTATCCACGGATATTAAGGATAAATACTAGAATATATAAGATAAGTTAATGGATAATTAATAAAAGAGTTTTAAATTGTTTGAACTCTATCCACGACACATATAACGGTCTATAGCCTAACCGTCACAGCCGTGTAACGCACGGTGTCTCGACCGTTACACTATGAACCAGAAAATTAAAAGAGTTTGATTTCCTTTGAACTCTAGGAATGAGTAATGTAACGGTCTATCGCGAGACCGCCACATAACCTTAACACGTAGGTCCTAGTCCGTTACAAACCTGTTAGTTCCGTAAGCAAAGGAACTCATGAAAAGATTGGAACTTGATGTTCCTATCCACTAGGGATCGACTTGGGAAGGATTGTAAAGACTCTAAGGACTCTTAGGGATTAGGATTTGATGAAACAAGGACTCTAAACTCGATCTAATCCTCAAAACCTAGTCTAAACTCTATAAATAGGGCATAGTTCTGAACTGTGCGACCCTTACTTTTTGGGCGTAAGGAAGCAAGGTAAGGAGTCATTATCTCAGGTAAGTTCTTTAGAATAATTTGTTCACAACACTTTAGACTAACTCCCCTCCGAATTTCACATCTTTAGGTCAAGAGGTCGTGGAGTTAGAGCCTAAGGAAGTTGCTGGAAAAGTCACAAGAGAAGGAGGAGATCTAGGGCAAGGTTCTCTACCAAATTCAGGAACTACAGTCTAAGTAAGAGGTAGGTTATCTCATGAACGGCAAAAACAACTTGATAGGACTAAGAGCCTCTATTTTGATTAGATTTCATGCATGCTAGATCATCAATTTCATGTTTTATTGGTTCTATGCATATCATGTTTCCCTTAGCCCTAACTAAAGATTAAAGACTTGACTATCCATCTATTCACCAATACCCATGCATATAGACAACCTTTACTTTGTTAACATATCTAGAAACTCATGATGTTTTGATAAAAGACATGATGTGAGTTGATCTCTTAGCTTCTATAGTTGTTTCCTGTTAGCAGAGACTGTAACGCATCATAGAAGGATCATCACTTCCATGTAACGGCCCCACGATAGACCGTTATACTCCCTGATTGGATTTGGGTTTCACGGTTGATTATAACGCGCTTTGACAGACGCGTTACATTCATGTAACGGCTGGGTCATGACCGTCACAATCACAGTGACGCCCCATATCCAGACCGTTATACTCTGTGTTCTGTCAACCCCAAGACAGAATATAATCTGCCAATATTATTATTGTTAAAGCCTAGTTACCTAAGTTTTAACCTGATCATGTGATTTTAAGGTTATTTGATCATTCATGATAGGTATTGCATGTTTTGTGGTCTCACTTTTATTGAGTTATGTTAATTTTTGAAGCCAAATTATATAGTTTTGTATTATAAAGAATGACTTTTTAATATAGTATTGACGGAGTTTTCAGCATGATTTTCAAATTTGAGTATACATATCTCTCTCTGTCAATAGAGTCAATTCCATAAGTACATGGCACATATTCCGGTATGTTGTCATTAGTTCACACTTTGCACTATAGGAACACAATCTTGGACATGAGGACCTCTCTATTGGATATTCCTTCCAATGGACTAGGAAATCATTGTTTCAAGGCCTCCGTAATTCTCCGCGAGCCTGGGATTCCCACTAGGACGCCGAGTTGGTTGTACCATTAAAGCCCAATAATTAGAAATGCACTATCATGGTTTCTGATTCTTGAAAAGTAACGGCCTTGAACTGGACCGTCAGGCTAACGTAACGGCCTAGTGCCAGATCGTCACATTCCTCTGAGTCTATTTTTATCTTTCTAGACTCTGATCATTTTAACGGCCCATTAGTGGCGCGTTACATAGTGTAACGGCCTAGTTAACGACCGTTACATAGCTTGTGTATGTTAACCCAAGGTTTGACCAAGGGTTGATATTCCAATGATTCTAGACAAACCTTGATGATCTAGAACTTGCCATATTGATTAAATTGATCTAAATGAAATGGAAGTTAAGGAAAATACCGTTATGCTGTCGATTTATTTCTATGAGCATGACATTGTTTAAAGTCTATTTCTTGACTCCTACATTCTTATGTTGAAGCATTCATTCATGGATTTTAGTTATCATGGAATTGTTGGAAGTGCTATATTCTTGGCCATACTTTACTATTATACTGCGTGGAAGTAGCTTAATTTATAACTGAAGATGCGATCGAGCACTAATTATGTTCAAGGGCTCTATGCTAGTCCCCTCGGCTGATTGCCGGAAACATACTATTTTATAAATCATGGGGTATGATGCTACTGGCGTCGCATTGCGCTGGGAGTACTATTTCTATAAATAAGTGAAGATCCACGGCACAACATGACATTCTTGCTTGATATTCCACAGAAATTCACGAAGCACTTGCTCATAAGCATAAGATGCTAAAGTGAGGAATATGTGGCTTGCTAGTACATTCTCGATATATTCTTGTTCATGAAAGGCCAATATCATGTTCTTGTCCTATTCTTACTAGTTCATTCTTGTTCTCATTCCATCGTATATGATAGTCTTGTTACTTTGAATTAATCACATGGTCATCGCATTGCATGATTTTACCTTATTTATTTAGAGCAAAAATGATAATCACTTTAATAGTGCCTTCATGTTGATGCGAAGATACCTACTGGGCAAGTGTGCTCATTACCTATTTCCACTCTTTTTCAGGAAATGAAAGTGAGTCGGGTTCGGATTCGGATTATTCAAGTAGCGGATCCGAGAGCGATTAAAGATGAGTGAAGACTTAGGAAGTCTATAATGTCTAGATTGAGTCAATGTAATTTTCCTATTTCTTGAGTCTAGTAGAATGAAAATCAAATTAGTGATTGTATCTTTGAATATTGAGCATTATGATATGAAGTTGAAGTTAATTAAATCATGTGCAATTGTATTTACTTGTGTGATTGTCTCGCGCTCTGATTGATTCTTGCTTGCAAGAGGCTTACCATGCCGGCTGTTTACGCTCCCCGAGCGAGTCTTCCGCTGTAATTAAAGGCTCGGGACGTGACAGTTAAGTTGGTATCAGAGCTTAAGTCTTAGGACTTAGGGAAAAGAGTCATGTCATAGGATAAGTCCAAGGTTAAGGACCCCTACCTATGAACTAAGGAAGAAATTCCACACCCATGTGAGGATTGGGTAGAACCCGGGATAAGATAACTAATTAGCTTTAAGAATTATTTTGTTCATTCCAATTTCATGAGAAATAACAAGTTGTTATTTTCTCTCAGGTACCCTATTTTTCGAATGGCTCATCGTGTAGATTGGGACGGTATGCAACAAACTGTTGTCGGCCTCACCCAGGCACTGCAGACTATAGCACAAGGTGGTGCAGGGGCAAGGGCAGGAGATCTTCATCGTAACTTCCGGAGTCTAAATCCTCCGCGTTTCTATGGATCTTCCAATCCAGACGAAGCAGAAAATTGGATCGATGAGATGAATCGTATATTTGATGTCATACAATGCACTGATCTGGAGAAAGTCCATCTAGCAACGTTCCAATTGAATAATGATGCCCGTACTTGGTGGAAGTCCGTTCCGGCACCTCCGGCCGATGCGCCACATACATGGAATGCTTTTCTCACTTTATTTCATGCCATGTATTTCTCCAAACATGTGAAGGAAAGGAAGGCTATGGAGTTTGCCTCCCTTCGTCAAGGGATGATGTCAGTAGCAGAGTACGAGTTGCAGTTTTCAAGACTAGCACCATATGCACCACACCTTATTAATACGGAATTATTAAAGGCGAACCGATTTATGGATGGGTTATGGCCCGGTTTCATTCAGCAACTGGGGACACAGAATATCCGCACTTATGTGGAGATGGTTCAAAGGGCATATTTATGCGAGAGGACCTTAGAGAAGGTCGAAAGGTTGAAAGGAAAGGGAGAAGAATCTAGCCGGCGCTCAGATCGACATTATAAGTAAGAGAAGTTTAGCATCACGGAACCATACAAAAGCCGTGATAACAAGAAAAGATCAAGGAACGGGAACGGTGGAAGTTCCTAAAGGAATAGTAAAAAGGTTAAAGAAGAGAAGGAGCAAGTCACCTCGGCATGCACCTTTTGCGAGAAATTCGGCCACGCGGCTGAAGAATGCTGGAAGCGCCTAGGTGCTTGTTTGCGCTGTGGAAGTAGGGAGCATCGTGTGCCAGATTGCCCCCTTATGGAAGATCAATCAAATAACGGAGGACGTAGGAGGCAGGCTCGCCTCAATGCAGTTATTGATGAAGAAGAAGCGCCCAGGGATCAAAATGATGGGCTCATGGAAGGTACTCTTCAAATTTTTTCTCGTCCTGCATTCGTGCTATTCGATACTGGTGCTTCTCATTCTTTTATATCCACCACTTTTGCAAACACCTTACCAACTGCATCAGTTCCCCTACCTTCAGATCTCGCTATTACTACACCTTTAGGATCTGGAACTAAGCTTACCAAGTATTATCCCGATTGTGAGGTGATAGTAAAAGGACACAATCTCCCCGCAAACTTAGTATGCCTCGATATGAAAGGTTATGATGCCATTTTAGGGGTAGATTGGCTTGTATACCATGATGCTTACATCAACTGCCGAAATAGGATTATATCTATCCGAAAACCCGGTCTTCCAAGATTTTCCTTTCTTGGCATCAAATACAAGAAGCATCCTACCATTATATCTTCTCTTCACGCCTGCAAACTTATCTCGAAAGGATGTGAAGTTTTTCTTACTTTAGTCATTGTCACCGAATCTAAGGAAATTATCCTAGCAAACATTCCTATTGCAAATGAATTCCCTGACGTGTTCCCATCCGAACTACCTAGTTTACCACCCGAGAGGGAAGTAAACTTTACCATTAAACTCATTCCAGGTGCAACACCTGTTTCTATAGCCCCTTACAGGATGTCTCCCACGGAACTTAAGGAACTAAAGAAGCAATTACAGGAACTTCTAGACAAGGGTGAAAATGCATGGTTATGGGGCCGAAGACTAGGTCATGCTAGTTTTGGAGTAATCTCCAAATTGTCTAGACATGACTTGGTGAATGGGCTGTCAAAATTAAAATTTGAAATTAATAAAATCTGTTAGGCTTGCACAAAAGGCAAGCAAACACGCATCTCTTTAAAAAATTAGAACGTTGTTTCTACCTCTCGGCCATTAGAACTGCTGCATCTTGATTTGTTTGGCCCCACTAGGACATCGAGCCAAGGAGGGAAATCTTTTAAATTTGTTATCGTTGACGACTACTCCAGATTTGCATGGGTGTTATTTTTAGCTAATAAAAGTGATGACTTAATGGAGTTTCAAGTATTTTACAGGAAAATCTAAAATAATAAGGGTTACCTCATCACCCCCATTCAAAGTGATCATGGTGCTGAGTTTACAAATCATGATTTAACCAGTTTCTACAAAGAGCAGGGATACACACATAACTTTTCATCACCAAGGACGTCTCAACAAATTGGTGTAGTGGAGAGGAAGAATAGAACTTTAATAGACATGGCACAGACCACACAGACCATGTTGAGCGAAAACTCCCTACCAAAATATTTCTGGGCTGAGACTGTAAGTACTGCATGCTACATCATCAACAAAGCAATGGTAAGGCCCAATTAAAGCAAATCCCACATGAGCTCTACAAGGGTAAGAAACCAAATATCTTCTACTTCAAACCCTTTGGTCGCCCTTGCTACATCTTGAATAATGGTAAGACTAACCTAAGTAAGTTTGATGAGAAGAGTGATAAAGGAATCTTCCTAGGTTATGCATTAAATTCTAGAGCTTTTAGAGTGTTTAATAAGAGGACTTTAGTTGTTGAAGAAACTACTCATATTATTTTTGATGAATCTGAATCAAAAATGACAAATCAAATAACTTCAATTTTGGATGCAGACGACCCTCCTAAAAATCCAAGCGATGCTGGACCATCTAAGGCTAAGGATGAATCAACCAAAGGACCCCCCTACAAGGAAGAAGATAATGAGGATCCCTCAATTGAAACACTCTAAGAGCAACAAATGCAACACCCCGATCTGCCTAGATCTTCAACACTCTTGAAGGATCACCCTGTTGAAAACATCATTGGTAATCCTATAGATGGTGTAAAAACTAGATCCTCACTAAGGCAAGTGGAAGAAGAGGATGTTGTGTCCTCCCTAGGATGCTGGCAAAATTGGTTTTGATGATTGGCAAAACTGTGTGTTGTGTTGTCATTTCTTCAAGTCAGTATAAGTCTTTGTTTTCAAATTGCATTCATGCACAAGCAGGTCGATGTAGCAAAGTCATTCATGGTTATCAGGTTGATGCATTTTTACATTTTAAGGTCAATTAGGTCGAGGTATCCATAATTGTCATGGTCATCGGGTCGATGCACTTTAGTGTATTTTTGATAAAGAGGTCGAAGCAGTAATGTCTTGCCTTGACGCTTCTTCTTGCCTTTATGGTTTATTGTTGAACAGGTCGATGCACTACGATGGTGCGTCGATGCAGCAGAACAAATCACTGCATAGATAGGTCGATGCACTCAGGCGTGCGTCGTTGCTATAGATCATTTATTTGCTAAGTTAGGTCGATGCACTACGTCAGTGCATCGATGCAGCAGTACTAGCTTTTGCTATGACAGATCGATGTTGTAGTACTAGCTCTGGCTTGATAGGTCGATGTTGTTGTTGTTGCCTTGATGTTTCAGACCAAAGTGTCTGTTAATCAGGTCGATGCATTCAGCCCATGCATCGACGCAACAATACAATTTCTTGTGTTTTGCTTGTCTTCATAATTTCATGACTCTGCAGTTTTGAAGTACTTATTACAATGTCTCATGAGCTATATGATGATAAGGTTGATGATGAATTTCTATATTATGGTTTAGCAGGAATATCAAGATGAGAGCATCCAAAATGTTCTGTAACATGTTTGAACACTCATAGTGAAAAATTCACGGTATGGACAAGCCAAGTCAACTTCATTTAGGAGAAGACTTCTGAGTATTGAACAGCCCTTCTGCTATGGATTAAGTATAAAAAGCAGCTGGTCGAGTGAAGACTTAAGATAGTCACGTGAGTCGAAGCTTATTCTTCTTGGCACGTGATCCAAGGTGGATGGGCCGATTTATGAAGATTTCAACAGAAGAATCAGCCACGTGGCTACTAGTTAAGAAAAAAATATGCTTTTTCATCTGTCACGTGGACTCACGAATCATCACTGTCTAGAAATTCTTTTTGGCAGGAGTTTTTCCTTCTACATGCCAAAGGGAATCTTGTGGGGTCCACAAGAATCAAGCTCACAGGGATAAAAGACTTCATGCAAACAGGACTGAAGCGATATAAAGAATAGAGAGAAGAGGATAGCCAGAAGAATTGGAGAAAGAAGAGCTTGAGAGCAGAGAAGAGAGGAGAAGCACAGAGCGTGAGAAGTAGATGTGTAGAGGTGTGAGAGAGAGCTGGAAAAATAGAGTATCGGAGAAAGGTTTCAGTGAGCAGAGAGAGATTAGAAGAGAAAGAAGGAGAGAGTGATATGAGAGAAGAATGTGAGAGAGGAAAGTGAGTGAAGTTGGAGATTCACTGAAGAGTCGGTGGAATTTTGACTTCTGGATCATATCCAGCATCGACTGCTCAATAGAGCTACATGAATTTTCAAATTCTGTCATTGCTTTTGTTGATTGTTTTACTTCATTTGAATCATTATAAAGCTGTGTATCAACGAATCCAAGCTGTGAGGCAGCGGAGCAATCTGTGATGCTCAGCGGTGTATAAGCTGTGTAATCAACAGAGTTAAGCTATTTTCAGCGGAAGCCTCACTCGATTGAGTGAGGGGAGGACGTAGATCTCATGGTTGAGATCGAACCACCTTGAAAATCTCTTTTCATCGTGTGTGATTGCTTGTGCTCCCGTAGTTTTACTGTTATTTCTTTAGATAAAAACATTTTAATAGTGTCCATCACAGCAGATTTCTATTCCGCATTTCTTTTTACTGCTATAGGGTGAAAATTGGGGTTGATCTATTCAGCCCCCCTCTAGATCATCCTAGTCACCTACCTTATCACGTGGTATCAGAGCTAGTGCTCCCCTGTAAGGGCTTAACATCCCGGAGAGTCTGGTGAAATGGATACATGTGGTTACATAGCTGAAGGTCATGTTGTTAATAGGCCTCCATTCTTTAATGGAACTGACTAGGCATATTAGAAGAATTGAATGCAAGTGTTCCTAAGAGCTCAGGATCATGAGATCTGGAAGGTGGTGTTAGGGTGCTAGACCCGGATACAGAGGGGGGTGAATGTATCCTTCTATGAATAATGTCCAAATAAAAACTCAGATGCTAGACGCAATCACAGAATAAAACTAATTCAATTAAACTTATGAGCAAGCACATGGAGCGCGCCTATCCAAGCATCTAGTGGAAGCAAACACACAAAGCAAACCACTGCTCAATAGATTTTTAGGTGGTTCGGTCCTCCAGACCTACATCCACCCCTCACTCCCAACCGGAGTGAGGCTTCACTAGCAAACGCTAGAACCAAGCAGACTCAGTCTGCGAACAAGGTGCTGCCACACAGCTTGACCAGGGGAACAGCCTCCCCTCTTCCTCCCAACCGGAGGGACACCCCAAGTGACTCCCAGCCACTTGGAAACTAGAGACCGAAGTCTCTCTTCCTCCAGACCAGGAGGGAACCTGCTAGTGACTCCCAGTCACCAGCAACCAGAGGTCGCAGACCTCTCTTCCTCCAACCGGAGGGACCCCTGGACTTGCAAGCCACAAGCCCAGAACTGGAGACAAGTCTCCCTTCTCCTGAATCCACAGGAGGAACCCGATCCCCAGCAGGGCAATCGAAAGAACAAGGCTAACCAAAGAAACAAAAGAAAAAATAAAGAAACAAAAAAAACACAGCAACAAAAGCTGGAAATGAAACACAAGAGATGTAGCTCTTAATGAGCATAGTCATTCTGGATTTGATTCACGAACAGACTGAACTGATCTGCAATAGACTCTCTCCTCCTCTTCTTTTCTTCCTCTTCTTTCTGCTTCTCTTTCTTCTCTCTTTCTTCTCACTTCTCACGAGCACTGTCTCTCTCTTTTCCTTCTTCTGCTCTCACTCTCACTCTCTTCTCTGCTCTCTTCTTTTCTTTCTTTTCTTCACTGGATCGAAGACCTCTCTGCACTCTGCTTTTTCTTCACAGCTTCTACTCTCTCAACTTCGATCTCCCTTCATCTGTGGAAGAAGGCTCGTATATATAGTAGCATCAGCAGCAGCCAGGGCGCGTGAGGTTTCCACATTTCCCGCCCTAAGAATTCGGACCATGTGGCAGCATCCAGCAGGCTGTCAGTACTCGTGTCCTCATCTGGGCACCTCGTCCTTCCTTGGATCACGTGCCTTCATTAGGCTTCACGAAGATTCCCTGTTAAGACAAAGAACATATTTATCAGTTATGTCTAAACCCTGTACAGTCTCTGAAGAATACAACACATTGTATAGACTTCAGTTTAAAGCCAACGAACAGACATTACTGTATGGACTTTACAAGACAAACAGCAATGTATACACTTTGCCCCAATGTGTAGACTTCATAATACAGGCGTCAATGTGTAGACTTAACGATGCAAGCGATGTATAGACTTTGCCAGGGCATGCACAATGCAATGCGTTGACGCTACACTACATGCCAATGCACTGCGTTGACGCAATACAATGTGACTTTGAAAGCTGTGAACAACAAGGCATGCTGTACAGACTTCAATCAATATGCATCAGACGACTCTGTATGGACTTGAAGACCCTTAGCCAATGTATAGACTTCAAGTGGAGACCAATGTGTAGACTTCACGTGAAAGCCCAATGTGCAGACTTGAGCTATGCAAGCTACAGTGTCGATGTATGGACTTTGTGAATGTTCAGACTTGAATGCTCGACCAGTGTACAGACTTGGAGAGCCGAACCCAATGTATAGACTTGAGGAATTGAAGCCAATGTACAGACTTGTCGAATGGCTCAGCAATGTATAGACTTGGCGAACCACGGTCCATTGTATAGACTTGAAGCCTTAAGACGCAGCATGAGACGCTGGCTGAGACGGACGATGTACATACTTGCTAAATGAAATGCTTCGTGAGACACAGCAAGAGACGGTCAATGAGACGCTGACTCTGTACAGACTTAAGCTAAAGCAAGACAGTCGATGTATAGACTTGATGCAGAAGCCTTCAAGTGATGTGTTGACTTTGACCAGATGAGACGCTGCAAGAGATGGACCAATGAATAGACTTGACAGTGATCTCTGCAGCGAATGTATAGACTTTGCAAACTGAGACGCAAAGTGAGACGATGAAAGACACTGTGGATGTTCAGACTTTGGCAAGTGTGAGCGAGACAATGCAGACGCTGTACATACTTTGAAGTTACACTGTTGATGTATAGACTTTAGGTGAAGACCAATGTATGGACTTCAAATATGAAGACGCTAAGAAAGACGATCCAGCGTATAAACTTTGAAGAAATGAGGCGATGTGCATACTTGCTGAGTTGACGCTGCAGCCCAATGAGTTGACACTGCAACGTATATACTTTACGTTCAACTGAGGATGTATAGACTTGCTGAGTTGACGCTGCAGCCCAATGAGTTGACGCTGTATAGACTTTATCTTCCAGCGTATAGACTTGATGAATGCATGAAGACATTGAATAAGACCCAGCAATGTGTAAACTCTACAGTGAATGCATGACCTAATGTATACACTTGATGCAATGCATGCCGATGTACATACTTCAGTTGAAGTCAACCGAAGAGTGTATGTACTTTATGAATCCATATCCCCAGACCAGTGTACAAACTTGATCGAATGTCTAGACTTTGCATGAACAGTCGATGTGAAGACTTCACATGAAGATAGTTTGTACGTGTGTGTTGGCAGTGTATAGACTTGGAGAGCGACCAAATAGGATGTGTAGACTTGCACAAACAGACAAAATAACTGAACATGCTTTATGCAGCAGATAAAATGACTAACATAAAACATGCAATGCTTTAAATCTGTTAAACTAACTGAACAGCAATACAATGCTTTGATAATCAGACTGAACATCAGAATATGCAATGCTTGACTGAACATTTGAAAAAGACTGCATTATGAACAGAAAACAACTGAATAACAGCATGATGACTCACACAGCAAGATGACTCACAGTGATTAACTCACATCAAAAATCAATCATCAAAACCATCATCAAAACCACAGGGGCACAACAATCTCCCCCTTTTTGATGATGGCAACACTTTCAACACATTGAGTCATTCTAATGATGTGAGGCATTCTGATGACTCAAATTATTCTCCCCCTTTGACTTCATCAAAAAGAAAATAGTTTGAGAAATTAAAACATGTATAAAAAATTCAGTCAATTTCTCCCCCTTGCAAGAACATAATTCTCCCCCTTTGGCAAACAATCTCCCCCTTTGGTATAGTCAGGATGAACCATGGGAAGGGGTGAATGCAGATGCCGATACCAAAATGCAAGATCTTCCCCTTTAAGAGTTTCTATGCAGCATGATGCATACGACATGGAAGCTCCCCCTCAATAAGTGGAATCTTATGAGATAGATGAGAAGGAGACAACAGGGGCAAACAAGGAGAAGTTCAGGTCAATGAGCCAAGGACATGAGCAGAAGAGTTTCAATTAATAGATTTTTCAAGGATGCTCCAAACACAAGAAATTTAGCCAGATTTTCAAAGAGATATCAATCTCATAAATCCAAAACATAAGTTTTCAAAGTCTTCCATTATAAGGGCTTATGAATGAGCTTTATTGAACAACATGGTTTAAACATGATGTATGCAGAGTTTATCAATAAAATTCTGTATTGATATCTAAAGCCATGTTTTAATAAAAATGAACCAAGCCCTCATATTTATCTTGATTATCCTCCCTTTGTCTTACACAATCAAATTTATTGACTTCTTTCAGAATTACATGCACTAGTATTGAGATTAAGCAATTATGAAGTCATATGAGATTTTGTCTAGGGTTGTAGCAATTTGATTTTAGCATCAATATTCAGATATTTCAATTTGTTCAACAATTTTCCATGCTACAAATTTTACGAGCACTCTAGTTCAGTGCACACCTTGTAACTAGAGGATATACCTTGATTAGAGGCCAATATCCCTAAGCACTTAGTGTGACTAACAATCATGCTTTATATGAACAGAGGTAGCATTTACACATCATGACACATTCCAAATCATTTCTGGATGAGTGAGTTGTATTTCTCAGTGTGCATGCCATTGCTCTGCCTGATTTAACAATCAATTTTTATTTTGCAGAGTTAACAAAGGCACCTCATGACACAGTCCTTTGGACATGTGTTTCTCAGTGACCAATGTCATTGATCTGACAGATATTACCCTTTAGACATTTCAAAAAAATTCATTTGCTTCAAATCAATAATAGTTTCATGTACTTAATCAGTTGAAGTCGTGTATTCAAAAGTGCAGATTTCAGAAGTTTTCACAAGACACAACATAAAACAGATGGTTAAGGTTTATTAAACATGCTTCAGATATTTTTAAGAGATTTTAAAGTCAACCCTTGAGTACATTAAACTTAAACCACCTGAGTTATTTCAGATATTCATAAAAACGTATAATAGAATATTTATAGTTCAAAAAGTTTTCAGATTTATGATCGAGATAGCCCATTGAAATCTTCATGAAGGACTGATACCAATTGATAGGAGAAATACCAATTGTTAAGAGAGATTGTGAAGCTCAAAGTTTTCAGAATATGATCAAGGTTTGTCAACAAAATCAATAAGAAAGGATATGCAATAAATTCTGACAAATGTATGCATTTGATAACCTATATGCAATGCATTGACTCCCCCTCACAATATGCATTCAAACTCTCTTTTTGGCATTTTCAATATAAGGAAATGCAATGCACTATATGTATGCAAGGACATGCAAAGACTCAACATTGAATGCTATGCAAAGATATGCAACTAACTCCCCCTGAAAATATGCAATGTTTGCACTGAAAACTGAACATATGATTCCAAATGATATTGTGACTTGTGCACAATCAGACTGTCCTATCAGCAAAGTGACCTATTGTACTAGGCGGAGCACTTGGTCTAAAAGACCACCTCACACATAGTAAGAGCATTTGGTAGCTTACCATTTATATACCATTGAGGTCAATCATGATAATTCAATATGCAGTCCTATATGCAATTCAGATTTTCAATGAACTATGCAACAGACAGATTTTAACAACATTCATATGCAGTTCAGATTTAAACAGACAAAACAGTATGTGCATTGAGAGATGTGAATACTCATAGTGTCCAAAGCATACATTTCAGTTGTGGAGAGTTCAGAGGCTTCAATTTAGACAATGCAGATGAAGAGTGAATATGCTATGCAGAAAAAAATAGCAATTATGCATGGACACATCAACCAAGATATGTAATGAGTTTCAAAATAGGAAATGCAGATAATTTACCTAAAAAGTTCAGAAGGGGTTTTCATTCTTGAGTGCCTTGGATTAATATCCCTTTTTATTCCATTCCAAGGCACACCTGCAAAGCAAAGTTATTTTGCACAAACAGGTACCCAAGAGGTCTTGGGTCCTGAATTGACAATGACATTCGTAGCAGGTTTTCTAAACAACTTTCTAGCTGCTTGGTCATCGGATTTCATCAAGTAGCAATTATTCATTGAATGACCAATTTATCCACAGTAATGGCATGAATTAGCAGATTTCAAATTCTTCTTATGCACATTACTGTTGTCATGATGTTTATTGGCAGAGCGAGAGTTCTGTTTACTATAATGATAGTAAGATGCATCAGGTTTCAGATTTGATCTATGCACATTCTTGTTAGCAGGAAATCCATGTGCATATGCATGAAACTTTTTATTAACAGAATTAAAATTCTGTTTACCAAAACCAGTCTTGCTTTGGTATCCTGCCAGCCAACAGGTTGCAGCCCTGTGACCTGGCTTTCCACAGTTATAACATGAAAGTTTTGCAAATTATTTTACATGGAATTTAGCATGTTTGAGATTCACATTTCTACCCTGAATATGCCAACAGTCCCTGACTGTATGGCCATGCTTTCTACAGTAAGAGTAATTTAGAGAATTTCTTCTAAAAGAACCTGACCAGCTGTAGCAACCCTGATAAAATATTAATAATAATAAAGATTTTAAAATAAACCAAATAAATAGATAAATAAAACAAAATAAAATAACGCCTCGGATAAAGGCGTTATTCAAATTAGCAACGCCTCTAGATAAGGCGTTATTCAATAAGTGACGCCCTGACCACACGGCGTCAAAATTCTGAACGCCAAAAAAGGTAAGGCAAAGTAACGCCCCTATCTTGGGCGTGTTTCAAAACCAGGAACGCCCTTACACAAGGCGCGTCTTAAGCAACGACTTGCACCAGGTCGTCAATTCAAGAATCGACGCCTTGACCGAAGTCGTTAATTCCATTTGCGAACCGTTCGAACCCAGAGCTTATCCAGGGAAGGATTTACCTAATCCAGTAAGTGTCCACTAGGGTAAGGACTCTATTAGGGATATATTACCCTCAATCAAACACTACCTTTGTTAGGATTTCCAAAATCCCTATAAATACCTTGATCGATCTAACCCTAAAAACCTATTTGGTTGATCTGCTCTGCTACGGTACGTGAAGAACAAACAGTTCTTCTTATTTCCTTGATTCTCTGCTTCGACTACATGAAGAATTAATATTCTTCGTTTTCTTCTCTTCTTACAGGTTAAGAAGCCCCTACATTCTGAAGAAACAGAGTTCTTCATCCGGGTAAAAGTTCTTACTTTTGTGTGATGTTCAGATTACAAAGAAACTGATGCAGTTTCTTCATTCTCTTATAGGAAAGCTGCAGTTGAAGAAACGAAGTGTTCTTCATCTACGACCTTTTCATCAAAGCCATCATCCAATAGCAACTTGTTCAGGAGTCTCTATTCTGAACAGAGCGTCGTTCCTTCTCACAGACCCTTCACGGTTATCTCCAAATCAAACTATCAAGGTAGGTTTTCTCAAGTTACTGTAGCCCAAATAAAATTAATGCAATATATATAGATATAAGCATGTCATGCATACGGTTATTATAGTTTCCATGCGTTTTCTGAAATATTTTGAAAGAGACGCCCCTGGCAAGGGGGCTAATTCACATGAAACGACCCTTCCAAGGTCGTTAATTTCATATTTAACGCCCTGTACTCAGGCGTTAATTTCTTTAAACCGTTAATCACCCATCTTAAGAACTGATTATCTATGAAATCATAATTATAAAATAATGCATGATCCTTTGTCTTCAACCTGCTAACTTTACTGTCATGATATTTTCGTTCCTCTGTTATCCTAGAATTATTACTGTCCTTAAAATTTCTGAATAAACTTGAATTAACGACTTGGACAAAGTCGTTTTCCATATGTTAACGCCCCAGAACAGGGCGGGAATCTGAAAGGTAACGCCCCTTCCAAGGGCGTGTTTTAGATAAATCCTGAAAATTATTTATGTTCTGTCAAATATGTAAATAATGAGACGCCTGCAAATGTAGTCGTCAAATCTTGAAGAAACGACCCTCACCAGGGCGCGTTTTAGACAAATTATTGAATTATTGAAATTTCTGCAAAATGGATACATATGTAAACACCCTTCTGTTAGGCGTTAATTACTTGAGAAACGACTTGACCTAAGTCGTTATTTTCTGTAAACTGATTTTTATCCTGATTCTGTTAACCGATGGTTTCATATTATACATATACGTATATATATCGGCACTATTCTCCACTCCGTGAGTATAGTCCCACTTTTCACGTTGTTTTATCGATCACACTCAACTCTCATTGACATACAAGCTCTCTATTGGACATTCCGTTCCTTTGGACTAGCGAGTTAGTCATAGAGACCTCCGTAAGACTCCTCGTAGCCTTGGATTCCCTCAAGGCCGACTGAGCTGGTTGTACCCTAAAAAAACCCATTACACCATTGATGCCATGTCACTCTAAAGAAACATGGTATACCGGCCCTCATGATTATACAAAGAGTATATCATAAGCAATTCTTAATGGGATGATGATATCATGCCATATCATGTCATTCTTGTAAACCTCAATTCTATGACAAGAATGAGGGTATCTTATCTTTGATATACTGTTCATGTGGACCTCAATTCTATATAAAGAATGTCCATATCGATTTGTCATGGTACCCAAGTTAAGGGAACTATATTCTACCTAGTTTTATCGCTATCGTGATTATACCGTCATTATCGCCAATCTATGTCCTTTGTCATATTTTGGACTCTATTCTATTAAAGTTATCGTACGTGTCTACAAGCTTGATTATTGAAATTCTATGTTGGCTATAAACAAGAGTGGATGTCAAAACACATGATAAATGCCTGCGCATATAGGGCCCGATCTGGTCCTGGGAGGAGCACCCGAAAGTACTTGTGCCCATGGGAGTTAAAATGATAAGGTATCTGGCATTATACCGAGTACTTGACTTGCTTGATTGGACATTCCACATACATCTTGTACTTGAATCGTACTTGACTTGACATGAATTGCGTGGCCCGAAAAAGGGTAATTTACTTGCTTGATACATGATAGCCAAAGTTCTTGACATGACTTGTTAAATGTACTTGCTTGAATATCTCAAATGTCTTGATTATCTTATTGAAAGTTCATGATTAAGTTCATCTTATTTCCTTGATATTACATTCTCTCTATCTTGTCGTTTTATGCTAGCATGCATAGCTTTATTGCATTCATGAAAGATGTAATTACTTAAACCCCTTGCTAGTACTTGAGATATAATTTCCTACTGAGCGTTCACTCATTCCGTTTGTCCCTTTTTACTTTTCAGGTAAGTCCGACGATGATGGAAGTCAATCGGATGGGAATGGTCAAGAGTGAAAGTGATAGAGCTGCTCAAGTGTCAATTAGTCTTTTCTATAATTTCTTGAGTCAACTGTGTACTTTTCTTTTATTTAACAGAGTATTGGATTTGTAATAGCCTATTAATAATAAAGGATTGGGTTATCTTTCTATTTTGCGCATCTCTGTCTTTGTGTCGAATACACGACCACTCTGATTGACATGATTGATATAAACTCGTCACGTGTCTCCGGGTATCTTCCGCGCTCGGGGCGTGACAGTTTTTGTGGTATCAGAGCCTAAGGTATTCAATTCCTAGGAAAAAACCCAAGTCCAAGGATAGGTTTCAAAACCTTTAACCAAGTGAGAGTGGGTAGAACCAAGGGGTAAGAGTCAATGAGTCTTTTAATAAGATCACAGTGATATAATACTAATGTAGCTTTTATAATTGTAGGATAATGGCTGCCGAACGTGCTCAATGGCGCAACATGCAGCGTACCCTCCAAGGGATGACTCAAGTGCTACAACAGGTAGCACAAGGTGGTACTCCACGAGCTGGAAGCCTACACCAAGCCTTTAAGAACATGAATCCCCCGAAGTTTATAGGATCGACCGATCCGGACGATGCCGAGCATTGGGTTCGGGAAACCGAACGCATATTCCGTGTCATGCAATGCACGGATCAGGACAAAGTTCTATTAGCTACATTCCAGTTAGAGAAAGATGCTAGATGCTGGTGGGAGTCTATTGAAGCAACCATCGACCCTACTCAAGTAACATGGGAAGAATTTGTGGAATACTTCAATGCTAAATATTTCTCGGACCGAGTCCAAGAAAAGAAGGCTGCAGAATTCGCTGCATTAAAGCAACGATCTTTATCATTAGCAGATTATGAAGCTCAGTTCTCCAGATTGTCTAGATATGCTAAGCATCTTATTAGCACGGAGAAGATGAAAGCCCGTAGATTTCTTAATGGGCTTAGGCCCCACTATATTACTCAACTGGCGCCTATGGACATCCAAGTTTATTCTGAAATAGTGCGCCGAGCTCAATTACTTGAAGATGCCATGGAACTATCTGATAGGATCCGTGGGAAAGACAAGAAGGAGCAAGTCACAGGTTCGGGTTCTTTCAAACCCAACTTTAAGAAGAGGCCTAGTAATGGAGGTCCTTCCTCTAAAGATCAAAAATTCAAGAAGACCAAGCCCTTCTCTATCACCACTACACCTTCAAACGTAGTGTGCAAGCATTGTGACAAGGCTGGTCACAAGACAGAAGAATGCTGGAGGAAATTAGGAGCTTGTCTTCGTTGTGGGAGTCGCGAACATCGGATTCCCGATTGTCCATTAATGAATGACCAAGCCGGTGACAGTAAACGCCCGGTGACAAAGAATGCTCGTCTTCATGCAATCCAGGAGACCGAACCAGAAGAAGAAGGTGGACTGGTAGAAGGTACATTAACAGTTTGTTCCAAAATTGCTTATGTCTTATTTGATACGGGTGCATCGCATTCCTTTATTTCTAAGAAGTTTGCCGACTCGTTACCGTTAGAACCAGAATGGATAAAAATAGTTCTAACTACTCCTCTTGGAAGTGAAAATGATATTACTCATCACTACCAAAACTGTGAGGTAATAGTTCAAGGTAGGAATTTACCTATAGATCTCATATGCCTCGATCTAAAGGAGTATGATGTTATACTGGGAGCGGACTGGTTATCCAAATACCAGGCAACGGTTGATTGCCGCAATAGTCAAATTGCTTTCAAAGATTTTCCAGAATTAGTCTTTACTCGCCCCAAGAGTCGGAGCAAATCCCCTCTTATTTCGGCTCTTCGAGCAAGCAAGCTCGTCAGGAAAGGATGTGTATCCTTCCTTGCTTTTGTCACTGTTAAAGAAGCTAAGGAAACCAAGATAGAAGACATTCAGGTAGTGCAAGAATTTCCAGACGTATTTCCGGAAGATTTGCCGGGATTACCCCCTCAAAGGGATGTGGCCTTCACCATTGACTTAGTCCCTGGTGCTGGTCCAGTTTCAAAGGCACCCTATAGAATGTCCCCTGCGGAACTCAACGAGTTAAAAGAGCAATTAATGGAACTAATTCGAAAAGGGTTTATTAGACCAAGTACTTCCCCATGGGGAGCACCAGTCTTATTTGTGAAGAAGAAGGACGGATCCATGAGATTGTGCATCGACTATCGACAGTTGAATCATCTCACTATCAAGAACAAGTATCCACTGCCGAGAATCGATGAGTTATTTGATCAGATTTTAGGATCCAAATATTTTTCCAAAATTGATCTCAGGTCGGGATATCATCAGTTAAGAATCAAGGATGATGACATTCACAAGACCGCATTCAGAAGCAGGTATGGCCATTACGAGTATGTTGTTATGCCTTTTGGACTAACAAATGCCCCTGCTGCCTTTATGCAGTTAATGAATAGCATATTCAGACCTTACTTGGATCAATTCATAGTAGTCTTCATTGATGATATATTGATATATTCCAAGACTAAGGAAGAACATGAAAAGCATTTGAGGATTGCATTGCAAGTCTTGAGGACAAATCAATTATATGCAAAACTCAGCAAGTGTGAATTCTGGCTTGAAGAAGTGGCTTTTCTAGGACATGTGATTTCAAAAGATGGATTATCAGTAGATCCGTCAAAGGTCGAAGCTGTTAGAAACTGGGAAAAACCAACCAATACTAGCGAGATCAGAAGTTTCTTAGGCCTTGCAGGATATTATCGGCGATTCATCAAAGACTTCTCCAAGATTGCCGTGCCCCTTACAAGGTTAACTCGCAAGGAGATCCGATATGAATGGAGTGAGGAATGTGAAAGAAGTTTCCAAACTCTCAAGGATCATCTCACTACAGCTCCGGTGTTAGCTCTACCAATAGAAGGAGAGAAATTCGAGGTTTACACTGATGCTTCTGGCATTGGCCTCGGATGTGTCCTAATGCAACAAGAAAAGGTCATAGCATACTCTTCACGTCAACTGAAGAAGCATGAGGAGAATTACCCCGTCCATGACTTAGAACTGGCCGCGGTGGTATTTGCCCTAAAGATATGGAGACACTACTTATATGGAGTGCAGTTTACTGTATACTCCGATCACAAAAGTCTCAAATATCTATTTTCACAAAAGGAGCTAAACATGAGACAAAGACGCTGGCTAGAATACCTCAAGGACTTCGACTTCAATATATAATATCATCCTGGAAAGGGTAATTATGTTGCTGATGCCCTTAGTCGAAAGCCGAGAGCAATGATAGCCAATTGTATGATACAAGAACGGAGGTTGCTAGAACAATTCTCCGAGCTCAATATAAGCTTGGACAAGGAAGCCAAATTTGTCACCTTATCTCATGTAAGCATACAGTCAGATTTATTATCTGAGATACAAGCGCTTCAGGATGATGATCCTATATTAGTGGAAATCAAAGGCAGAATAGAAGGACAATCTGATTTTCAACTAACTTCTGATGAAAGATTATTATTCAAAGGTAGAACTTGTATACCCGACTGTCCAGGATTAAAGAAGAAGATCTTAGATGAAGCTCACCGATCAGGGTACACTATTCATCCAGGATCAATCAAAATGTATCACGATGTAAAGAGGAACTTTTGGTGGCCTAATATGAAAAGAGAAATAGCGGACTATGTATCTCGATGTCTCACATGCCAACAGGTCAAGGCAGAACACCAAAAGCCTGCTGGAAAACTACATCCTCTAGATATTCCTAAGTGGAAGTGGGAGGATATTGGTATGGACTTCATCATGGGTTTATCTAAATCAAAAGGAGGACATGATGGAATCTGGGTTATCATTGACCGATTAACTAAATCGGTACATTTCTTGCCAATAAAAAGCCGATGGTCAATTGATGTGCTAGCTGCACTATACATCAAGGAAATAGTCAGGATATATGGAATTCCTGTCTCAATCGTGTCTGACAGAGATCCCCGATTTACTTCTCACTTTTGGAAGGGATTACAACATTCGTTGGGAACAAGGCTCAACTTTAGTACTGCTTTTCACCCACAAACGGATGGTCAGACCGAGAGAGTTAATCAAGTTGTTGAGGATATGCTAAGAGCTTCCATCATTGACTTTGGTGGAAGCTGGCATGAACATTTGCCACTAGTGGAATTTGCATATAATAATAGCTACCAAGCTAGTATTCAAATGGCACCTTTCGAAGCTTTATATGGAAGGAGTTGCCGATCACCCTTATGCTGGAACGAAGTTGGAGAGAAACAACTGTTAGGTCCAGACATGGTAAGGGATACAACTGAGAAGATACAAGTAATCAGAGAAAGATTACAAGTTGCTCAGACCAGGCAAAAGGCTTATGCTGACACAAGAAGAAGAGATCTGAATTCCAGGTTGGAGATCATGTATTTCTTAAAATATCGCCTGGACGTGGCATACGAAGATTTGGTGTTAAGGGCAAGCTTACGCCAAGATTCGTCGGACCATTTGAGATACTCGAAAGAGTTGGCGAGGTTACTTATCGCATCGCATTGCCTCCTCAATTGTCCGAAGTGCATAATGTGTTTCACATATCTATGTTGAAGAAGTATGTACACGATCCATCTCATATTATTGAACATGGAGATCTGATGATCCAGAAAGATCTCACCTATGAACAGAAGCCTATGAAGATCTTAGATCGTGAAATACGAGCTCTAAGGAATAAGGTTATTCCCATGCTTAAGGTGCAATGGAATAAGAATTCTGAACACGAAGCAACATGGGAGACCGAGGAATCTATGAAGAAACGATTTCCCGAGTTATTCTAAGAGGTATATACTCTACACTCTCCGCGTGTATACATTATATGCAATTGAATTTGGGGACCAAATTCTTTTTAAGTGGGGGAGGGTGTAGCAACCCTGATAAAATATTAATAATAATAAAGATTTTAAAATAAACCAAATAAATAGATAAATAAAACAAAATAAAATAATGCCTCGGATAAAGGTGTTATTCAAATTAGCAACGCCTCTGGATAAGGCGTTATTCAATAAGTGACGCCCTGACCACACGGCGTCAAAATTCTGAACGCCAAAAAAGGTAAGGCAAAGTAACGCCCCTATCTTGGACGTGTTTCAAAACCAGGAACGCCCTTACACAAGGCGCGTCTTAAGCAACGACCTGCACCAGGTCGTCAATTCAAGAATCGACGCCCTGACCAAAGTCGTTAATTCCATTTGCGAACCGTTCAAACCCAGAGCTTATCCAGGGAAGGATTTACCTAATCCAGTAAGTGTCTACTAGGGTAAGGACTCTATTAGGGATATATTACCCTCAATCAAACACTACCTTTGTTAGGATTTCCAAAATCCCTATAAATACCTTGATCGATCTAACCCTAAAAACCTATTTGGTTGATCTGCTCTGCTACGGTACGTGAAGAACAAACAGTTCTTCTTATTTCCTCGATTCTCTGCTTCGACTACATGAAGAATTAATATTCTTAATTTTCTTCTCTTCTTACAGGTTAAGAAGCCCCTACGTTCTGAAGAAACAGAGTTCTTCATCCGGGTAAAAGTTCTTACTTTTGTGTGATGTTCAGATTACAAAGAAACTGATGCAGTTTCTTCATTCTCTTATAGGAAAGCTGCAGTTGAAGAAACGAAGTGTTCTTCATCTACGACCTTTTCATCAAAGCCATCATCCAATAGCAACTTGTTCAGGAGTCTCTGTTCTGAACAGAGCGTCGTTCCATCTCACAGACCCTTCACGGTTATCTCCAAATCAAACTATCAAGGTAGGTTTTCTCAAGTTACTATAGCCAAAATGAAATTAATGCAGGATATATAGATATAAGCATGTCATGCATACGGTTATTATAGTTTCCATGCATTTTCTGAAATATTTTGAAAGAGACGCCCCTGGCAAGGGCGCTAATTCACATGAAACAACCCTTCCAAGGTCGTTAATTTCATATTTAACGCCCTGTACTCAGGCGTTAATTTCTTTAAACCGTTAATCACCCATCTTAAGAACTGATTATCTATGAAATCATGATTATAAAATAATGCATGATCCTTTGTCTTCAACCTGCTAACTTTACTGTCATGATATTTTCGTTCCTCTGTTATCCTGGAATTATTACTGTCCTTAAAATTTCTGAATAAACTTGAATTAACGACTTGGACAAAGTCATTTTCCATATGTTAACGCCCCAGAACAGGCCGTGAATCTGAAAGGTAACGCCCCTTCCAAGGGCGTGTTTTAGATAAATCCTAAAAATTATTTATGTTCTGTCAAATATGTAAATAATGAGACGCCTGCAAATGTAGTCGTCAAAGCTTGAAGAAACGACCCTCACCAGGGCGCGTTTTAGACAAATTATTGAATTATTGAAATTTCTGCAAAATGGATACATATGTAAACGCCCTTCTGTTAGGCGTTAATTACTTGAGAAACGACTTGACCTAAGTCGTTATTTTCTGTAAACTGATTTTTATCCTGATTCTGTTAACCGATGGTTTCATATTATACATATACGTATATATATCGACACTATTCTCCACTCCGTGAGTATAGTCCCACTTTTCACGTTGTTTTATCGATCACACTCAACTCTCATTGACATACAAGCTCTCCATTGGACATTCCGTTCCTTTGGACTAGCGAGTTAGTCATAGAGACCTCCGTAAGACTCCTCGTAGCCTTGGATTCCCTCAAGGCCGACTGAGCTGGTTGTACCCTAAAAAAACCCATTACACCATTGATGCCATGTCACTCTAAAGAAACATGGTATACCGGCCCTCATGATTATACAAAGAGTATATCATAAGCAATTCTTAATGGGATGATGATATCATGCCATATCATGTCATTCTTATAAACCTCAATTCTATGACAAGAATGAGGGTATCTTATCTTTGATATACTGTTCATGTGGACCTCAATTCTATATAAAGAATGTCCATATCGATTTGTCATGGTACCCAAGTTAAGGGAACTATATTCTACCTAGTTTTATCGCTATCATGATTATACCGTTATTATCGTCAATCTATGTCCTTTGTCATATTTTGGACTCTATTCTATTAAAGTTGTCGTACGTGTCTACAAGCTTGATTATTGAAATTCTATGTTGGCTATAAACAAGAGTGGATGTCAAAACACATGATAAATGCCTGCGCATATAGGGCCCGATCTGGTCCTGGGAGGAGCACCCGAAAGTACTTGTGCCCATGGGAGTTAAAATGATAAGGTATCTGGCATTATACCGAGTACTTGACTTGCTTGATTGGACATTCCACATACATCTTGTACTTGAATCGTACTTGACTTGACATGAATTGCGTAGCCCAAAAAAGGGTAATTTACTTGCTTGATACATGATAGCCAAAGTTCTTGACATGACTTGTTAAATGTACTTGCTTGAATATCTCAAATGTCTTGATTATCTTATTGAAAGTTCATGATTAAGTTCATCTTATTTCCTTGATATTACATTCTCTCTATCTTATCGTTTTATGCGAGCATGCATAGCTTTATTGCATTCATGAAAGATGTAATTACTTAAACCCCTTGCTAGTACTTGAGATATAATTTCCTACTGAGCGTTCGCTCATTCCGTTTGTCCCTTTTTGCTTTTCAGGTAAGTCCGACGACGATGGAAGTCAATCGGATGGGAATGGTCAAGAGTGAAAGTGATAGAGCTGCTCAAGTGTCAATTAGTCTTTTCTATAATTTCTTGAGTCAACTGTGTACGTTTCTTTTATTTAACAGAGTATTGGATTTGTAATAGCCTATTAATAATAAAGGATTGGGTTATCTTACTATTTTGCGCATCTCTGTCTTTGTGTCGAATACACGACCACTCTGATTGACATGATTGATATAAACTCGTCACGCGTCTCCGGGTATCTTCCGCGCTCGGGGCGTGACACCAGCATTCAGATGTCTTGTGACCAATTTTGTTGCAGTTAAAACAGATGATGTGCTGGTTCATTGAAACTGATTTGTTTTTATTAAAAACATGTTAGTTTGCAGGGAATTTAGCATGATATGAATAAAAGGTTTTCTTACCACTAGCAAACCAGCAATGAGCAATTGAGTGTCCTAATTTACCACAATTAGAACATGTGACACTCCTTTTCTGAGGTGAAGGATTTCTATCATGAGATCTCCTAGCATTCTTATCATCCTTCTCCATCAACTTACACTCATGCATCAGATGTCTAAATTTATGACAGTAATTGTCACGCCCCGAGCGCGGAAGATACCCGGAGATGCGTGACGTGTCTATATCAATCATGTCAATCAGAGTGGTCGTGTATTCGACACGAAGACAGAGATGCGTAAAATAGCAAGATAACCCAATCCTTATTTCATAATGGATAGACTATTACAAATCCAATACTCTGTTTAACAAAAAGAAAAGTACATAGTTGACTCGAGAAAACTAATGAACCAACTACACGACACTTGTAGAAGCTCTATCACTTTCACTCTTGACCATTCCCATCCGATTGACTTCCATCGTCGTCGGACTTACCTGAAAAGTACAAAGGGACAAACGGAATGAGCGAACGCTCAGTAGGAAATTATATCTCAAGTACTAGCGAGGGGTTTAAGTAATTACATTTTTATGAATGCAATAAAGCTATGCATGCTCGCATAACACGACAGGATAGATAGAATGTAGTATCAAGGAAATAAGATGAACTTATCATGAACTTTCAACAAGATAACAAGTTTATTCGAGATATTCAAGCAAGTACATTTAACAAATCATGTCAAGAACTTTGGCTATCATGTATCAAGCAAGCAAGTAAATTACCCTTTTTCGGGCCACGCATTTCATTTCATGTCAAGTACGAGTCAAGTACAAGATGTGTGTGAAATGTCCAATCAAGCAAGTCAAGTACTCGGTATAATGCCAGATACCTTATCATTTTAACTCCCATGGGCACAAGTACTTTCGGGTGCTCCTCCCAGGACCAGATCGGGCCCTATATGCGCAGGCATTTATCATGTGTTTTGACATCCACTCTTGTTTATATAGCCAATATAGAATTTCAATAATCAAGCTTGTAGATACGTATGACAACATTGATAGAATAGAGTCCAAAAATATGACAAAGGCCGTAGAATGGCGATAATAACGGTATAATCACGAGTTCGATAAAACTAGGTAGAATATGGTTCCCTTAACTTAGGTACCATGATAAATCGATATGGACATTCTTTATATAGAACTGAGGTCCATATGAACATAAGATCAAGCAAGATACCCTCATTCTTATCATAGAATTGGGGTTTACAAGAACTACATGATATGGCATGATATCATCATCCCATTAAGAATTTCTTATGATATACTCTTTGTATAATCATAAGGGCCGGTATACCATGTTTCTTTAGATTGACATGGCAAGGATCGTGTAATGGGTTTTTAGGGTACAACCAGCTCAGTCGGCCTTGAGGGAATCCAAGGCTACGAGGAGTCTTACGGAGGTCTCTATGACTAACTCGCTAGTCCAAAGGAACGGAATGTCCAATGGAGAGCTTGTATGTCAATGAGAGTTGAGTGTGATCGATAAATCAACGTAAAAAGTGGGACTATACTCACGGAATGGAGAATAGTGCCGATATATATATATATATGTATAATATGAAACCATCGATAATAGAATCAAGACGAAATCAGGTTACAGTAAAATAACGACTTGAGTAAAGTCGTGTATTGAATAATTAACGCCTAACATGAGGGCGTTTACATATATTGCCAATTTGTAGAATTTTTATTATTTCATTAATTTATAAAAAACACGCCTTGCCTGGGGGCGTTTATTCAAAGTTGAGATCAAAAACGTGCCCTTGGAAGGGGCGTTACTTTCTAATTCCATTTTACAGAATATGTAAATTTCAGGATTTTAACAGATACACGCCCTAGGAAGGGGCGTTACTTTTCAGATTCACGCCTTATTCTGGGGCGTTAAAATATGGAAAACGACTTTGTCCAAGTCGTGAATTTCAAGAATTTTACAATATTACAGGAAATAAAATTTCAAGGGACATGAGACATGTCGTTGCAGTATAACAGGAATTCACAGGTAGGGGTATGCAAGATATTAGAATCTATATTTCATAATTTATTGAATTTTAAACAGGATCAATTATAAATTTTCAGGTGAGTCTTATGAAATTAACGCCTGCGTACATGGCGTCAAATATTAAATTGACGACCACTGCATGGTCGTGTATTTTAAATTAGCGCCCTGATCAAGGGCGTTTCTTTCAAAATATTGCAGAGAACGTAATAAAAACCTTATAAACAGTATGCATGCCATGCTTATGTATAGATATCTTGCATTAATTCTTATTTGGGCTACAATAACTTGAGAAAATCCTACCTTAATTGATATCTGGAGATGGAACACGTGAATGACTTGATAAGAACACACGGAAGCTTCTAATAGCAGCCGTATGCAGATCGGACAGGAAGAAGAAAAATTCAGTTGATGAAGATGATGGCGACGATGATCTTCAATCAACCTGTAGGGGAAGAAAGGAGGGAGTATGAAGATATAACCGAAGTTTAGGAAAACGGTTTGAAGAACATTACCTTGTTCTTCGGCAGTGGCTATGGAGCCTCCTACAAAGAAAAGACAATGAAGAATTATCAGTTCTTCATGCAGTCGAAACAGAAGGCAAAAGAAAATAAGAAGAACATACGTTCTTCACTTACCTTTGCAGCAGCAGAACGATCAAATAGGTTTAGGGTTTGGTCGATCAAGACTATTTATAGGATTTTGGAGTTCTAACAAAAGTAGTGTTTGATTGGAAGTAATATTTCCAAGATTGAGTTATTACCACATTCGAACTCTTCCTCATAGTTATCACTTACCCTGGATAAGTTCTGGGTTCGAACGGTTCCGAATGGAATTAACGACTTTGGTCAGGGCGTGTATTCTTTAATTAACGCCTTGCATAAGGGCGTTTCTTAAAAAGCGCCTTGAAAAAGGGCGTTTCGTGTTTTAAAACACGCCCAAGATAGGGGCGTTTCTTTTACTTACCCATTTGGTCGCGTGAGAACTGACGACCGTAGGTGTGGGCGTCCTTTCTTTATTCACGCCATGGATAGAGGCATTTCTTTATAAATTAACGCCTTAATAAGAGGCGTTATTTTTAATTTGTTTTATTTCGTCCAATTAACCCTATTCCTTTTATATATATTACTTCTGTAATATATACGTTTTAATTTATTTCAATTATTCATTTATTAGGGTTGCTACACCCTCCCCCACTTAAAAAGAATTTGGTCCCCAAATTCAATATATATATAATTATACACGTGGAGAGTGTAGGACATATACCTCTTAGAATAACTCGGGAAATCGTTTCTTCATAGATTCCTCGGTCTCCCATGTCGCTTCGTGTTCAGGATTCTTATTCCATTGCACCTTAAGCATGGGAATAACCTTATTCCTTAGAGCTCGTATTTCTCGATCTAATATCTTTAAAGGCCTCTGTTCATAGGTGAGATCTTTCTGGATCACCAGATCTCCATGCTCAATAATATGTGACGGATCGTGCACATACTTCTTCAACATAGATATGTGAAATACATTGTGTACCTCGGACAACTGAGGAGGCAACGCGATGCGATAAGCAACCTCGCCAACTCTTTCGAGTACCTCAAATGGTCCGATGAATCTTGGCGTAAGCTTGCCCTTAACACCAAATCTTCGTATGCCACGTCCAGGGGATATTTTAAGAAATACATGATCTCCAACCTGGAATTCAAGATCTCTTCTCCTGGTATCAGCATAAGCCTTTTACCTTGTCTGAGCAACTTGTAATCTTTCTCTGATTACCTGTATCTTCTCAGTTGTATCCCTTACCATGTCTGGACCTAATAGTTGTTTCTCTCCAACTTCGTTCCAACATATGGGAGATCGGCAACTCCTTCCGTATAAGGCTTCGAAAGGTGCCATTTGGATACTAGCTTGGTAGCTATTATTATATGCAAATTCAACTAAAGGTAAGTGGTCATGCCAGCTTCCTCCAAAGTCAATAATGCATGCTCTCAGCATATCTTCAACAACTTGATTAGTTCGCTCGGTCTGACCATCCGTTTGTAGGTGAAAAGCAGTACTAAAGTTGAGCCTTGTTCCCAACGAATGTTGTAATCCCTTCCAAAAATGAGAAGTAAAACGGGGATCTCTATCAGACACGATTGAGACAGGAATTCCATGTATCCTGACTATTTCTTTGATGTATAGTGCAGCTAGCACATCAATTGACCATCGGCTTTTGATTGGCAAGAAATGTGCCGATTTAGTCAATCGGTCAATGATAACCCAGATTCCATCATGTCCTCCTTTAGATTTAGACAAACCCATGATGAAGTCCATACCAATATCCTCCCATTTCCACTTAGGAATATCTAGAGGATGTAGTTTTCCAGCAGGCTTTTGGTGTTCCGCCTTGACCTGTTGGCATGTGAGACAGCGTGATACATAGTCCGCTATTTCTCTTTTCATATTGGGCCACCAAAAGTTCCTCTTTACATCTTGGTACATTTTAGTTGATCCAGGATGAATAGTGTATCTTGATCTGTGAGCTTCATCTAAGATCTTCTTCTATAATTCCGGACAATCGGGTATACAAGTTCTATCTTTGAACGATAATCTTCCATCAGAAGTTAGTTGAAAATCAGATTGTCCTTCTAATCTGCCTTTGATTTCTACTAATATAGGATCATCATCCTGAAGTGTTTGTATCTCAGATAACAAATCTGACTGTATGCTTACATGAGATAGTGTGACAAATTTGGATTCCGTGTCCAAGCTTATATTGAGCTCGTAGAATTGTTCAAGTAACCTCCATTCTTGCATCATACAATTTGCTATCATTGCTCTCGGCTTTCGACTAAGGGCGTCAGCAACATAATTACCCTTTCCGGGATGGTATTGTATATTGAAGTCGAAGTCCTTGAGATATTCTAGCCAGCGTCTTTGTCTCATGTTTAGCTCCTTTTGTGAAAATAGATATTTGAGACTTTTGTGATCGGAGTATACAGTAAACTGTGCTCCATATAAGTAGTGTCTCCATATCTTTAGGGCAAATACTACCGCGGCCAGTTCTAAGTCATGGACGGGGTAATTCTCCTCATGCTTCTTCAGTTGACGTGAAGAGTATGCTATGACCTTTCCTTGTTGCATTAGGACACATCCAAGGCCAATGCCAGAAGCATCAGTGTAGACCTCGAATTTCTCTCCTTCTGTTGGTAGCGCTAACACTGGAGCTGTAGTGAGATGATCTTTGAGAGTTTGGAAACTTCTTTCACATTCCTCACTCCATTCATATCGGATCTCCTTACGAGTTAACCTTGTAAGTGGCACGGCGATTGTTGAGAAGTCTTGGATGAATCGCCTGTAATAGCCTGCAAGGCCTAAGAAACTTCTGATCTCGCTAGCATTGGTTGGTCTTTCCCATTTCCTAACTGCTTCAACCTTTGACGGATCTACAGATAATCCATCCTTGGATATCACATGTCCGAGAAAAGCCACTTCTTCAAGCCAGAATTCGCACTTGCTGAGCTTAGCATATAATTGATTTGTCCTCAAGATTTGTAATGAAATCCTTTAATGCTCTTCATGTTCTTCCTTAGTCTTGGAATATATCAATATATCATCAATGAAAACCACCACAAATTGATCTAGATAAGGCCTGAATATGCTATTCATTAACTGCATAAAGGCAGCAGGGGCATTTGTTAGTCCAAAAGGCATAACAACAAATTCATAGTGGCCATACCTGCTTCTGAACGCAGTTTTATGAATATCTTCGTCTTTAATCCTCAATTGATGATAACCAGACCTGAGATCAATCTTGGAGAAATGTTTGGATCCAGAAATCTGATCAAATAATTCATCGATTCTCGGCAGTGGATACTTGTTCTTGATAGTAAGATGATTCAACTGTCGATAGTCGATACACAATCTCATGGATCCATCCTTCTTCCTTACAAATAGGACTGGGGCTCCCCACGGGGAAGTACTTGGTCTAATGAACCCTTTTTGAATCAATTCCATCAATTGCTTCTTCAATTCTTTTAGTTCTGCAGGGGACATTCTATAGGGTGCCTTTGAAACAGGACCAGCACCAGGGGCTAAGTCGATGGTAAAGGCCACATCTCTTTGCGGGGGTAATCCCGGCAATTCTTCCGGAAATACGTCTGGAAATTCTCGCACTACCTGAATGTCCTCTATCTTGGTTTCTTTAGCTTCTTTAATAGTGACAAAAGCAAGGAAGGATACACATCCTTTCTTGACGAGCTTGCTTGCTCGAAGAGCCGAAATAAGAGGGGATTTGCTTCGACTCTTAGGACTAGTATAAGTCAGTTCCGGAAATTCCTTGAAAACAATCTTGCTATCACGGCAATCAACCGTTGCCTGGTATTTGGATAACCAATCTGCTCCTAGTATAACATCATACTCTTTTAGATCTAAGCAGATAAGATCAATAGGAAAATTCTTTCCTCGAACCAATACCTCACAGTTTTGGTAATGATGTGTGATATCCGTCTCGTTTCCGAGAGGAGTAGACAATATTAACTTCATCCATTCTGGTTCTAGAGGTAATGGGTCAGCAAACTTCTTGGAAATAATGGAATGCGATGCACCCGTATCAAATAAGACATGTGCATATTTGGAACAAATTTTTAATGTACCTTCCACCAATCCGCCTTCTTCTTCTGGTTCGGTCTCTTGGATTGCATGAAGACGCGCGTTCCTTGTCACTGGGCGTTTACCCTCCCCGTCTTGGTCATTCATTAATGGACAATCGGGAATCCGATGTTCACGACTCCCACAACGGAGACATGCTCCTAATTTCCTCCAGCATTCTTCTATTTTGTGACCAGCCTTGTCACAATGCTTGCATACTACGTTTGAAGGTGTAGTGGTGATAGAGAAAGGCTTGGATTTCTTGAACTTCTGATCTTGAGAGGAAGAACCTCCATTATTGGGCCTCTTCTTAAAGTTGGGTTTAAAAGAACCCGAACTTGTGACTTGCTCCTTTTTGTCTTTCCCACGGATCCTATCAGATAGTTCCGTGGCATCTTCAAGCAACTGAGCTCGGCGCACTATTTCAGTATAAACTTGAATATCCATAGGCGCCAGTTGAGTAATGTAGTGGGGCCTAAGCCCATTAAGAAATCTACGGGCTTTCATCTTTTCCGTGCTAATTAAATGCTTAGCATATCTAGACAGTCTAGAGAACTGTGCTTCATAATCAGCCACCGATAAAGATCTTTGCTTTAATGCGGCAAATTCGGCGGCCTTCTTTTCCTGGACCCTATCAGAGAAATATTTGGCGTTGAAATATTCAACGAATTCTCCCCATGTAACTTGAGTTGGGTCAATTGTAGCTTCAATCGACTCCCACCAGCATCTAGCATCCTTTTCTAATTGGAAAGTAGCTAATAAGACTTTGTCTTGATCCGTGCATTGCATAACACGGAATATACGTTCAATCTCCCGAACCCAATGCTCGGCATCGTCTGGATCGGTCGATCCCATGAACTTCGGGGGATTCATATTCTTGAATGCTTGGTGTAAGCTTCCAGCTCGTGGAGCACCACCTTGTGCTACCTGTTGTAGCACTTGGGTCATCCCTTGAAGGGTACGCAGCATGTTGCGCCATTGAGCACGTTCGGCAGCCATTATCCTACAATTACAATAGCTATGTTAGTATTATATCACTATGATCTTATAAAGGACTCATTGATCATTTAACCCTTGGTTCTACCCACTCTCACTTGGTTAAAGGTTTTGAAACCTATCATTGGACTTGGGTTTCCTAGGAATTGAATACCTTAGGCTCTGATACCACAAAGACTGTCACGCCCCGAGCGCGGAAGATACCCGGAGATGCGTGACGTGTCTATATCAATCATGTCAATCAGAGTGGTCGTGTATTCGACACGAAGACAGAGATGCGCAAAATAGCAAGATAACCCAATCCTTATTTCATAATGGATAGACTATTACAAATCCAATACTCTGTTTAACAAAAAGAAAAGTACATAGTTGACTCGAGAAAACTATAGAACCAACTAGACGACACTTGTAGAAGCTCTATCACTTTCACTCTTGACCATTCCCATCCGATTGACTTCCATCGTCGTCGGACTTACCTGAAAAGTACAAAGGGACAAACGGAATGAGCGAACGCTCAGTAGGAAATTATATCTCAAGTACTAGCGAGGGGTTTAAGTAATTACATTTTTATGAATGCAATAAAGCTATGCATGCTCGCATAACACGACAGGATAGATAGAATGTAGTATCAAGGAAATAAGATGAACTTATCATGAACTTTCAACAAGATAACAAGTTTATTCGAGATATTCAAGCAAGTACATTTAACAAATCATGTCAAGAACTTTGGCTATCATGTATCAAGCAAGCAAGTTTTTTCGGGCCACGCATTTCATTTCATGTCAAGTACGAGTCAAGTACAAGATGTGTGTGGAATGTCCAATCAAGCAAGTCAAGTACTCGGTATAATGCCAGATACCTTATCATTTTAACTCCTATGGGCACAAGTACTTTCGGGTGCTCCTCCCAGGACCAGATCGGGCCCTATATGCGCAGGCATTTATCATGTGTTTTGACATCCACTCTTGTTTATATAGCCAATATAGAATTTCAATAATCAAGCTTGTAGATACGTATGATAACATTGATAGAATAGAGTCCAAAAATATGACAAAGGCCGTAGAATGGCGATAATAACGGTATAATCACGAGTTCGATAAAACTAGGTAGAATATGGTTCCCTTAACTTAGGTACCATGATAAATCGATATGGACATTCTTTATATAGAACTGAGGTCCACATGAACATAAGATCAAGCAAAATACCCTCATTCTTATCATAGAATTGGGGTTTACAAGAACTACATGATATGGCATGATATCATCATCCCATTAAGAATTTCTTATGATATACTCTTTGTATAATCATAAGGGCCGGTATACCATGTTTCTTTAGATTGACATGGCAAGGATCGTGTAATGGGTTTTTAGGGTACAACCAGCTCAGTCGGCCTTGAGGGAATCCAAGGCTACGAGGAGTCTTACGGAGGTCTCTATGACTAACTCGCTAGTCCAAAGGAACGGAATGTCCAATGGAGAGCTTGTATGTCAATGAGAGTTGAGTGTGATCGATAAATCAACGTAAAAAGTGGGACTATACTCACGGAATGGAGAATAGTGCCGATATATATATATATATATATGTATAATATGAAACCATCGATAATAGAATCAAGACGAAATCAGGTTACAGTAAAATAACGACTTGAGTAAAGTCGTGTATTGAATAATTAACGCCTAACATGAGGGCGTTTACATATATTGCCAATTTGCAGAATTTTCATTATTTCATTAATTTATAAAAAACACGCCTTGCCTGGGGGCGTTTATTCAAAGTTGAGATCAAAAACGTGCCCTTGGAAGGGGCGTTACTTTCTAATTCCATTTTACAGAATATGTAAATTTCAGGATTTTAACAGATACACGCCCTAGGAAGGGGCGTTACTTTTCAGATTCACGCCTTATTCTGGGGCGTTAAAATATGGAAAACGACTTTGTCCAAGTCGTGAATTTCAAGAATTTTACAATATTACAGGAAATAAAATTTCAAGGGACATGAGACATGTCGTTGCAGTATAACAGGAATTCACAGGTAGGGGTATGCAAGATATTAGAATCTATATTTCATAATTTATTGAATTTTAAACAGGATCAATTATAAATTTTCAGGTGAGTCTTATGAAATTAACGCCTGCGTACATGGCGTCAAATATTAAATTGACGACCACTGCATGGTCGTGTATTTTAAATTAGCGCCCTGATCAAGGGCGTTTCTTTCAAAATATTGCAGAGAACGTAATAAAAACCTTATAAACAGTATGCATGCCATGCTTATGTATAGATATCTTGCATTAATTCTTATTTGGGCTACAATAACTTGATAAAATCCTACCTTAATTGATATCTGGAGATGGAACACGTGAATGACTTGATAAGAACACACGGAAGCTTCTAATAGCAGCCGTATGCAGATCGGACAGGAAGAAGAAAAATTCAGTTGATGAAGATGATGGCGACGATGATCTTCAATCAACCTGTAGGGGAAGAAAGGAGGGAGTATGAAGATATAACTGAAGTTTAGGAAAACGGTTTGAAGAACATTACCTTGTTCTTCGGCAGTGGCTGTGGAGCCTCCTACAAAGAAAAGACAATGAAGAATTATCAGTTCTTCATGCAGTCGAAACAGAAGGCAAAAGAAAATAAGAAGAACATACGTTCTTCACTTACCTTTGCAGCAGCAGAACGATCAAATAGGTTTAGGGTTTGGTCGATCAAGACTATTTATAGGATTTTGGAGTTCTAACAAAAGTAGTGTTTGATTGGAAGTAATATTTCCAAGATTGAGTTATTACCACATTCGAACTCTTCCTCATAGTTATCACTTACCCTGGATAAGTTCTGGGTTCGAACGGTTCCGAATGGAATTAACGACTTTGGTCAGGGCGTGTATTCTTTAATTAACGCCTTGCATAAGGGCGTTTCTTAAAAAGCGCCTTGAAAAAGGGCGTTTCGTGTTTTAAAACACGCCCAAGATAGGGGCGTTTCTTTTACTTACCCATTTGGTCTCGTGAGAACTGACGACCGTAGGTGTGGGCGTCCTTTCTTTATTCACGCCATGGATAGAGGCGTTTCTTTATAAATTAACGCCTTAATAAGAGGCGTTATTTTTAATTTATTTTATTTCGTCCAACTAACCCTATTCCTTTTATATATATTACTTCTGTAATATATACGTTTTAATTTATTTCAATTATTCATTTATTAGGGTTGCTACAGTAATGACATATAATCTTCTTTTTAGATGCCTGTGAGTGTGTGTGAGGACTGTGATCAATATGCACTGATGAACCATTTTCATTTATTTTCTGATTTATAGTCCTTTTCTGATTTTTATCCTGTTTTCCTATTTTCTTAGCCTTGTACTGAGTTGGAGATGAAGTAGAAGGCTCATCATGTTCAGAAGATTTAACAAAAATAGTTTTCAGGTTGACTCCATCAACCTTCCTCATGACTGGACTGTAACCCAATCCTTCTTTCTTAAAATTAATCTTTGTTCCCATCTTTTTCTGAACAGTGGGCTGTTTGTCTTTTGATGTTGTGGCTACATTTGAAGCATTTACAAATGATGTCATTAGCTTGTTCTGAAAAGCCTTTTTATTGACATTGTTGTAGCCCAACCCTTCCTTTTTGACATTGACTTTTGTTCCCAGCAATTTGTTCAGATTATCTTGCCCACTAACAAATTTAGACAAAGAGTTTTTTAAGTCTTGAATTTCATTTTCTAAAGAGGAAATATGTAACTCGTAACTGGCAATCTCTTGCTCACTGCAATTCATACATTCAGTTAACACATTGTTAGCAGTTTTGTATTTTTCAACTTCTTATTCCAGATTGCTCAGTTTATCAGAATCTTCAACGCAAACACTTTTACCTCTTTCTAAAGCTAGAAGTCTCTCAGACATGGTGAAGTTCAGCATTCTTAACTTCTCATTTTCTTCCTTAAGTTTGTCATTTTGAACCAATTCATTTATTAGAAGCTGATCTTCTGAATTGACTTCATACTTTCTTCCATTTTCAATTTCCTTCATATCTTTTTGCTGTTTTTCACGATCTTTCTGTAATTCTATGTTTACAAACTTTATGGCATTAAGTTTTTCAATCAGCAATTTGTTCTCCTGTTTAAGTTTCTCTGATTTTTCTTCATCTTCTTTGGAGAGTTTTCTGATAGAATCATCTTCAGATTTTAGCTTGTTTAGTTCAGAGTAAGCACATTCAAGTTCCTTCTTCAGTTTTGCATTCTGATTTTTATACATATGATTATCAGACAGACATGCATCATGAAATTGCTTCGTACTTGAACAGTTTTCACATGGAGAGCTAGAACTATCTATCCTAGTACCCTTCTTCAACTTTTTATACTATTTTTTTAAGCTCTCATGTGACTCTAACAATTCAGCATATGCATTCTCCCAATCATCAAGAGAAAAATTCTCGAAGAGATTTACCTCATCATCATCATCTTCATTTTGGCTGCTGCTTTGATTGCTTCTGTCAGCCATCATGCAGCTGTCCTCATTCCTCTTCTGAGTTCGCTTCAGCATGTCCAGAATATCTTTAGCAGAACTGCAATCAAAGAAACATGAATGAAAAGCTCTATCAGTAGCTGCCTTCATTAGATTTATTGCTATCTGATTTTCTTCATGCAGTGATTTTTGACTGTCAGTCCATTTGGACTTTTTCTTTGGTAGATCATGAGGACCATGTGAAATCACTTTCCACAGGTCTGGATTAGCGGATTTAGCATAATTTTTCAGACTAGCAAATCATACACTAAAATTAGAACCGTTGAAAACTGGTGGTTCACCCATGGAGACAAACAGATATAATGCGATAGGAATATTGATGCACCAAAAGCAAATTAGCACCTAATACTGCAAGATCGGATCTGCAGGTCGCTGGACCTTGTATGCAGACACCGCTCTGATACCAATTGTTAGGGTGCCAGACCCGGATACAGAGGGGGGTGAATGTATCCTTCTACAAATAATGCCCAAATAAAAACTCAGATGCTAGACGCAATCACAGAATAAAACTAATTCAATTAAACTTATGAGCAAGCACATGGAGCGCGCCTATCCAAGCATCTAGCGGAAGCAAACACACAAAGTAAACCACTGCTCAATAGATTTTTAGGTGGTTCGGTCCTCCAGACCTACATCCACCCCTCACTCCCAACTGGAGTGAGACTTCACTAGCAAACGCTAGAACCAAGCAGACTCAGTCTGCGAACAAGGTGCTGCCACACAGCTTGACCAGGGGAACAGCCTCCCCTCTTCCTCCCAACTGGAGGGACACCCCAAGTGACTTCCAGCCACTTGGAAACCAGAGATCGAAGTCTCTCTTCCTCCAGACCAGGAGGGAACCCGCTAGTGACTCCCAGTCACCAGCAACTAGAGGTCGTAGACCTCTCTTCCTCCAACCGGAGGGACCCCTGGACTTGCAAGCCACAAGCCCAGAACCGGAGACAAGTCTCCCTTCTCCTGAATCCACAGGAGGAACCCGATCCCCAGCAGGGCAATCGGAAGAACAAGGCTAACCAAAGAAAGAAAAGAAAAAATAAAGAAACATAAAAAATACAGCAACAAAAGCTGGAAATGAAACATAAGAGATGTAGCTCTCAATGAGCATAGTCGTTCTGGATTTGATCCACGAACAGACTGAATTGATCTGCAATAGACTCTCTCCTCCTCTTCTTTTCTTCCTCTTCTTTCTGCTTCTCTTTCTTCTCTCTTTCTTCTCACTTCTCACGAGCACTATCTCTCTCTTTTCCTTCTTCTGCTCTCACTCTCACTCTCTTCTCTGCTCTCTTCTTTTCTTTCTTTTCTTCACTGGATCGAAGACCTCTCTGAACTCTGCTTTTTCTTCACAGCTTGTACTCTCTCAACTACGATTTCCCTTCATCTGTGGAAGAAGGCTCGTATATATAGCAACATCAGCAGCAGCCAGGGCGCGTGAGGTTTCCACATTTCCCGCCCTAAGAATTCGGACCACATGGCAGCATCCAGCAGGCTGTCAGTACTCGTGTCCTCATCTGGGTACCTCGTCCTTCCTTGGATCACGTGCCTTCATTAGGCTTCACGAAGATTCCCTGTTAAGACAAAGAACATATTTATCAGTTATGTCTAAACCCTGTACAGTCTCTGAAGAATACAACACATTGTATAGACTTCAGTTTAAAGCCAACGAACAGACATTACTGTATGGACTTTACAAGACAAACAGCAATGTATACACTTTGCCCCAATGTGTAGACTTCATAATACAGGCGTCAATGTGTAGAGTTAACGATGCAAGTGATGTATAGACTTTACCAGGGCATGCACAATGCAATGCGTTGACGCTACACTACATGCCAATGCACTGCGTTGACGCAATACAATGTGACTTTGAAAGCTGTGAACAACAAGGCATGCTGTACAGACTTCAATCAATATGCATCAGACGACTCTGTATGGACTTGAAGACCCTTAGCCAATGTATAGACTTCAAGTGGAGACCAATGTGTAGACTTCACGTGAAAGCCCAATGTGCAGACTTGAGCTATGCAAGCTACAGTGTCGATGTATGGACTTTGTGAATGTTCAGACTTGAATGCTCGACCAGTGTACAGACTTGGAGAGCCGAACCCAATGTATAGACTTGAGGAATTGAAGCCAATGTACAGACTTGTCGAATGGCTCAGCAATGTATAGACTTGGCGAACCACGGTCCATTGTATAGACTTGAAGCCTTAAGACGCAGCATGAGACGCTGGCTGAGACGGACGCTGTACATACTTGCTAAATGAAATGCTTCGTGAGACACAGCAAGAGACGGTCAACGAGACGCTGACTCTGTACAGACTTAAGCTAAAGCAAGACAGTCGATGTATAGACTTGATGCAGAAGCCTTCAAGTGATGTGTTGACTTTGACCAAATGAGACGCTGCAAGAGATGGACCAATGAATAGACTTGACAGTGATCTCTGCAGCGAATGTATAGACTTTGCAAACTGAGACGCAAAGTGAGACGATAAAAGACACTGTGGATGTTTAGACTTTGGCAAGTGTGAGCGAGACAATGCAGACGCTGTACATACTTTGAAGTTACACTGTTGATGTATAGACTTTAGGAGAAGACCAATGTATGGACTTCAAATATGAAGACGGTAAGAAAGACGATCCAGCATATAGACTTTGAAGAAATAAGGCTGAAGAGGCGAAATCTCGCGCTTGTATCCTGAGCGGGCTGTGGATCACCTGAAGATGAACTGTAAGACAGGGAAACGTATCAGAGGGCCCAGGGGGCTTCCCTGGGGTAAAACCCTCTGATGGCTAAGTCAGTAGAGCTGTGGTGGAAGCAATAACGGGGAGGAGAAAAGTTAGAGCGCGAGATTCCTCTCCACCAGAGGGTGAAGCGGATTGCTCAGGAGTTTGGGTATATGAGCACCTGGATGGCTCTCTTCTTCCGTTGGAGGGTAGCCCTGGTTTAAATAGTGTGCCGCCTTCAGGAGTCCTGTAAGCTGAGGTGTCTCCGGCGGGAGTTACGTCCTCAACGTGGGCTTTCATGGCCTTATCGTGGGAACGTTATCACCTTGAAGCCCGGCGGTGTCTTGACTCCCCTATCCATTGGGGACTCTTGAACGGATGATATTTGGTCTGGCCGACCTCCTGAAACGCCAGCCCTGTCCGGGCGATGAGCATAGCTCGGTGGAAGAGGGGTCGGATAGGTCGGCTAATGCCTGTCTCTCCCGGGTGGGGAAACGGCTTGGGCCGGACCTTCCTTATGACCTGACCATCACTCAGGCCCTCCGAGCCTAGAGGCCGCCGGGGAGAGTTGGTTCCTCGAGTGTTTGTTTATTGGGCTTTTCTTCCCTGAGTGGGCCCTGTGGGCTGTCACCCGGGTGGGCTTGCCTCGTTGGACCCTGTTGGGTCTAGTTGGGCTGCTCTTTGGGTGGGCTACAGAAATCCCCCTCTCCACTTGTCCCCCTCCTACTCCCGAGCCATGGAGGCTCGGTCGAGTAGTTTTTGAGGCTTTGGACCGGCGTGGCTCAGGTGGGTGGAATTCTGTGGGCGTGATGGAGCCACGTATAGTGGTCGCCTGGGCCCGTAATGATGATCCTGACGGATTTGAACTGAAGGGGCCCCCCTTTTCTCGGAGCACGGAACGACGCGCCGCCTCCCTCCAGGGTTTTATAGGCGTTGGGCGCTGTTCGTCGTTCTAGGCTTCTCATGGTTTTGGGCTTTCCTTAGTTTCTTTGTTTCTGGGGCTCCTTGATGTGCCGTGAGGGCACAGTGGAGGCGCAGAGCCTTGCGGCGGCGTTTGAGGAGTTGGCGAGGATAACCACGGAGGCGGTCCGGCAACTTCCTTCCCCTCCGGAGTCTTCGAGCTCGCGCCAGGGATCATCTTCCGGCTCGATGGCTGGTCTGCCTCTGGAAATCGGGCAGGTGAGGTGGGAGCCCGTCTCCAACTATAGTGAGTTGGGGGAGGCCGAGGTGAGGAAGCTGGAGCATCGCTTTCGCTTGCCTCTCACGTACAGCTTTACTGCCGCCGCCCCGTATGAGACGAGTCTGGACAGCCGTACGGGGCATATTTGCACTTTCCTTCTGGCTTGGAAGAGTGGGTTCCGCCTTCCCTTTGAGCCTCTTGTACTCCAGCTTCTCGAGTTTTTCCAGTTGGCGCCTATTCAGTTGGTGGCCAACTCATATCTCCTTCTTTCCGCCTTTCGGATTCTCTGTCGTCAGCGCAACATTTTTCCTTCCTTGGACCTCTTTCATTATTTTTTCGAGTTGAAAGCGCCCCCGTCGGCGGGGAAGGGCTTTTACTTCATCCAGGCAAGGAGGAACAGGAGTTGCATCTCCCTCGCTACGAAGGACTCCTCGCACAAGGGGTGGAAGACCCAATTCTTTTGGGTGAAGGCGGAGGCGATGGACGAGTTTTGGAGATGTCTGATCTCGCCCAATTTTCATCCGAATCTTCCCCCTCGCCCGGAGGAGTTCCCTCCCCACGTGGAGCGACAGGCCGCTCGTCTGCTGGGTAACCGCCAGTCTACCGAGGAGCTGGCGACGCCGGAGAACATCGAACGGTGCTTGCTTGCGCGGTTGACGTCGACAGGTACCGCTCTCGAGGCTCTTCTCCTGGGACGGTAGTTACTTTCTTTCTCCTGACCAGGTCTTCTCCCTTTGTGGCAGACGTTAGGCGGGAACCTCTGGAGGAAGCTGCTGAGGTCATTGATCTGGGAGATGACTCGGCGGCCGATGAACCAGATGCTTCTGCGAGTCGGGCCCAAGCCCGAGATAAGAGCAAGGGGGTGGCTCCCGTGGGGTCTTCACGGCCAACTGGCACAAAGCGCAAGGATCCCATGGCGGGAAAGTTGCGGGAGGCCGTGAAGGCCAAGAAACGGGCCAAGAAGGCCGGTCTTCCTCCTACCGCCGGGGGCGACTCCGGCTCGGCGACGATCCCCGCTTGGGGGCAAGATGGGGCCGACCCCTCGGGGTCAGCTCCCCCACCTGCTAGGCGAGAGGGGGCCGAGGAGACCGGGGGCCCATCAGAGGGCGGCGATGGGTCGGCTCTCCCTCCCACGGAGGCAGAGGGGGCCGATGTCGAAGTAGCTGGCGCCGAGGCCGGGGGTTTGGCCGAAGGCGGGGATGTCTCGGTCGGCGAGGTGCGGGCCGAGACAGGTAGGGCTGGTGGTTCGCCCGCTAGGGCGTTGCATCCCCAGGTGCTTGGAGCTCCCGGTGCGGTCGGTCCCGCGGCACCGGTCGAGGTTGGGGGTTCGCCCGGGGAGGCGTCGCAACCCCAACCGACCGTGGTGCGCGAGGCGGTTGGTTCCGTCACTCGAGCGGAGTCTTCTGGCGGGGTGCCCCGGGCGGGGCGGTCCCCTCTGTAGAAGCCCTTGGAAAGGCTCGGCATTACGGGCGACCTGTATCGGGTCTGTCGGTCGATTGCCGCAAGGACGAAGGGGGGGGAAGGCGCAACACCCCCCCTAGATCCTTGATGTCTTGATGGAGGGCGGCCTGGTCATAGCTCGGTCGGCGGCTTTGATGGCGGAGGCGCACGCCCGGACGGAGGCGGAGCGGTCGAAACTTGCCTGGACCCTTGGGGGCTGCGAGAGGAAACTGGCCCGACTCAAGGGGGAGCATGAGGGGCTCCGGCAGGAGTTCTCCGCGTTTCGGGAGGTGGCGCGGGTGAGCCGACTGGAAGTCGGGGTGCTGGCCGAACAGCTCGCCAAGACCCGAGAGTCTCTCGAGAAGACAAGCCGATTCCTTGAGGAGGAGCGTCTGCGTCACCTCGAGCTGGACAACCACTGGGAGCTCGAACGCGCCGAGCTGCTAGATCGGGCGGAGGTGGCGGAGCGTCTCCGAGCTGAGGCTGAGGCGGACCGGGCCCGGGCAGAGGAGCACGCGGCCGAGGCGGAGCAGGCTGGGGTCGAGCTCGTCGGAAGGGCGGGGCAGGTCGAGGCGGAGGCAATCGAGCGTTACAAGAGCTCGGATGCTTACTCGGCCGACCTGGTGAAAGCCGCCCTACCCTACTACGAGGTAGAACTACGCCGGGGTGCTCGAAAGGGGTTCAAGCAAGGCTATCGCCGGGCGGTGGACTACGCCGAGGAGCAAAACTCCGCGATCGAGTTCCCCTTCGGCCAGTGTTATGACTCGGATGAGTCGGTTTCCTGCTCTTCCTCGTCGGTCGGGGGAGATTCGGAGGGGTCGCCTCCATCGGGGTCACCGGCTCCGGGCGTTTCGGGAGGGCTCACGACCGAGATAGTTCTCGCACAGGCGAGGTCAGTGTCCGAGCCGGCCGTCACCGAAGGCGCCGGGGTTGACGCGTCTCCTTCCGCCGTTCCCGAATGTCAAAGTGGGCCCGAGGCCTGATGTACTTTGCCTCCTTCCCTTTTTGTCTCTCTTCCCTCTTTTTAGAGGGTTTCCTTTTGGTGTGATAATAAATGACTTGCTCTGTTTGAGTACCATCCTTGCCGTGATTTGGTTGGCGGATCTTGAGTGGTTGGGAGGTGCCGATATGTCCTGCGGGGTTTTCGCATGCAGTTTTGGTAGGCTTCTGACGGGGCGTCTTTCCGTTCCCTCATGCTTTGAATGTCAGGCCGCTTCGTGAATCCCGCTAGGGCGGGGGACGAGGAGTTGGAGGTGACTGTTCAGGGGAGAAATCCTTTGGCGTGTTTCCGAGGAGGGGGGGGGTCATTTAAGGCGTGTAGCCTCCTTTGGCCTATAAGAAGGACCGAAAGGCACCCTTTCCTCTTCACTGCTTAGGATTTTCTCTAACAGTATTTCCTCGCTCCTTCCTCTTCACTGTGCGTTGTGCCCTTGTATTCGGAGCATGGAGGATCCTTCGGAGGGTGACGCCGCCGACGACGGGGAGCGGCGGGCTCCCGCTGCCCTGTAATGTTGAACGGATCCCACGGTCGCCGTGCGTGCACGAGACGGGTCCGACGGTCGCCGCGCAGATCTGGAGAGGGCTTCTACGTGTGAAGGCACGGTTCTTGCCCTTTCTCAGTTCCAGCGTGGCTTCCGGGTGGACGCCGAGGCGGAGGACGGATGGGGGCATCAGGGGAGCCTGCCGTCACTTCCCTCCGTGTGAGGGGAGGAGGCGACTCCAGCTCCCTCTTAACCTCTCCCAACAGCCTCTTTTTCCCTCTTCTGCTCTTCATTTCTTTCACTCTTCGGGGGCTGCTTGCTCTCTCCTTCCTTCCAAGGAGTTGGCAGATTGGAAGAGGGGAGGCCTTCACAGCGCTCCTTTTTCCTGGTTGTTGCCAACTTGGGAGGTAGCCTTCCTCAATGTTTAAAGGTGGCCTCCCTCCTGCAATCCCTCTGTCACCTTTGTCACGGGCCACCCGAGGCAACTGGCTTGACCACCTCTTGTCCGAGCCAGTTTCCGCACGAGGCAGAGTCAGTGGCTGGACGCGAGGAGATCAAGACCGAGTCAGTCGGGCGATGACCCCTTGAGGCGGTGTTTAGACGGATTTTTGCTTTTTGCTATGTGATGTACTGGCATTTGCCTATCTGATGTACCAATGGTTTGGAATGAAAAGAAAAGGGATTTATTTCGTCCATCTTGCTGCACAATTTCAAAAATAGAATTTGCGTAGTGCGGCTGCGTTCCATGTCCGAGGAATAGGTTCCCCTTCCATTGTCGCTAACCTGTACGCACCTTTTCCGAGCGTCTCGACCACTCGGTAGGGGCCTTCCCAGTTGGGGGATAGCTTGCCTGCCGCCTCTAGTGGTCGAGAGGCTTCGACCTTCCTGAGGACGAAGTCCCCCGGTTGGAAACGTCTGTCTCAGACCTTGGCATTGTAGTATCGAGTGAGGCGGCGCTGGTACTCCGTTGCCCGGACATTCGCGATCTCTCGGAGTTCGTCTGCTAGGTCGAGGTTCTCGAGCAATTTTTGCCCATTTGCCTCGAGTGAGAAGCTGATCACTCGGAGAGACGGATTGGCGATCTCCAATGGAACGATGGCTTCGGTGCCATATACCAACTGAAAAGGGCTTTCACCGGTTGCCGTCCTGGGGGTTGTTCGGTGCGACCATAGTACGCTAGGCAATTCCTCGAGCCAGCTACCCTTAGCCTTGCCGAGTCTGGTTTTTATGCCTTTCAAGATAGTCTTGTTGGCATTTTCAACCAGCCCGTTGGCCTGAGGGTGGGCGACCGAAGTGAAGTGGTTGCGGATTTTTAGGTCGGCGCATCTATCTCGGAAGTACCGAGAGTCGAATTGCCGACCGTTATCGCTTACTATCACTCGGGGGATGCCAAAGCGACAAGTGATCGATTTACAAACAAAGCCCCAAACGACTGTCTCGGTGATCCTCGCCGTAGCCTCGGCCTCGATCCACTTGGTGAAGTAGTCGATGGCGACGATGATGAACTTCTTCTAGGACTGGGCCGTTGGGAATGGCCCAAGGATATCGATTCCCCACCGAGCAAAAGGGTAAGGCTCGGCTAGGGTGACAAGTTCCGTAGCCGACTGATGGACCAAGTGGTCGAACCGCTGGCATCGGTCGCACTGTTGAACATAGGCCGAGCAGTCGCGCTGCAGGGTGGGCCACCAGTACCCCTGTCGTAACAGGATTCTGGCCAGCGACCTTGCCCTTGAGTGCGCTCCGCACAGGCCTTCATGAATCTCTTGGATGGCTCGGCCTACCTCGTCGGGACCGAGGCACTTCAGGAGGGGATCGAAGAACGATCTTCGGTTGAGAGTGTTGTCGAAGACGACGAAGCGTCGAGCTTGATACTTCATTCGGCGGGCTTCTTGAGGGTCGGAGGGCTCTTGGGAGTCTTGTAGCCAGGACAGGTAGGGGGAGCGCCAGTCACTTGGAGTGGCCGAGTCAACAGCGAGGAGCTCCGTGTCAATGCTCGGGCGCTCTAGCTCTTCTTGGAGGACCGATCGTGTACCTTCCAGGTCTAGGGAGGAGGCCAATCGAGAGAGGGCGTCCGCCCGAGAGTTTTGCTCCCGAGCTATCCGAACTACCCCAAATTCCTCAAACTGTTGGGCCAGGCTCCGGACCAACTGAAGGTATTTGATCATGGGTGCCTCCCGAGCTTCATACTCACCGTTGACCTGACCTACGACTAGTTGAGAGTCGGTGTGGATCCTGACTCGCTCGACCCCCAGCCGTCGGGCCATGCGCGCTCCCGAGATAAGGGCCTCGTACTCAGAAGCGTTGTTGGATGCCTGAAAGTTGAATTTCAAGGCGTACTGTAGCTCTATCCCTTCGGGGGACCTCAGGAGTATTCCCGCACAGCTGCCTGCCGAATTGGACGATCCATCGACGAACAGTTCCCAGGTTGGCCCGGTCGTGGTCGGAGGCCTATCCTCGGCGGGGATGGTGCTTTCGGCAATGAAGTCAGCGAGCGCTTGGCCTTTGATTGCTGATCGCGGCCGGTACAAGATGTCGTAGGCTCCGAGCATAATGGCCCATTTGACGAGTCGCCCTGAGGCCTCGGGGTGGGCCAGAATCCACTTCAACGGCTCGCCGGTTAGCACGGTGATGGGGTGCCCCTGGAAGTAGGGACGGAGACGCCTTGCGGAGGTAACCAACACTAGCACGAGTTTCTCGGTTGCAGGGTACCTCCGTTCGGCCTCATTGAGCACCTTGCTGGTGTAGTAGACTGGTCTTTCGGTTCCCGAGTCATTTCTGACTAGGACCGAGCTGACCGTGGATGGCGTCGCCGAGAGGTAGAGCAGCAAGACTTCGCCTGGGGCGGGCTTGGAGAGCACCGGTGGCGAAGCCAGGAACTTTTTAAGCTCGGCGAATGCTGTCTGGCACTCCTCATCCCATGCGAACGTAGAAGACGCTAGCTTGGGTCCCCTCATCAGTTTGAAGAAGGGCAAGCATCGTTCGGCCGCACGGGACAGGAAGCGTCTGAGAGCGGCCACATGCCCTACCAGACGCTGAACGTCTTTAATGCATGTGGGCGGGCGCATGTCCAGGATGGCCTGGACTTTGTCGGGGTTGGCTTCGATCCCGCGCTGAGTGACCAGGAAACCCAGGAACTTCCCAGATTTTACTCCGAAGGCGCACTTGGCGGGGTTGAGCTTCATGTTGTACTTCAGGAGAGTGCCGAAGGTTTCGGCAAGGTCGGTGAAGTGGTCTTGGGCCTTGGGGGTCTTGACGAGCATGTCGTCAATGTAAGCCTCGACGTTCCGACCCAGCTGTCCCTCAAACATGTGATTTATCAGTCGCTGATATCTGGCTCCGGCGTTCTTCAACCCGAAAGGCATCCGGGTGTAGCAGTACACGCCGTAGTCAGTGATGAAGGCGGTCTTCTCGACATCTTCTGGATTCATTCTGATCTGGTGATAACCTGAATATGCATCTAGGAAACTGAGTATCTCATTGCCCGAGGTTGAATCAACCAGTTGGTCGATGCTCGGTAGCGGATAACAGTCCTTGGGGGTAGCCTTATTCAGATCGGTGAAGTCCACGCACATTCACCATTTGCCTGTATTTTTTGGCACCAGGACGACATTGGCTAGCCACGTAGGGTACAGGACTGGTCTGAAGAGGCATGTCTCTTGTCCCTTGGTGACCTGCGCCTTGATGATCGCCTGTTTCTCGGGCGCATGCTTCCTTCTCCGTTGCTGTACGGGCCTCACGGTGGGGTCTAGGCTGAGCTTGTGCATCACGGTCTTCTCTGGTATGCCAGGGAGTTGATCATCGGACCAAGCAAAGACCTGAACGTACTCAGAAAGGAATTTTTTGTATTGCTGCTGTTCCATGGGTGGTAGGTCAGCTCCGATCCTTACTCCGAGGGTCGGGTCATCGTTCAGGAATACCGTTAGCAATTCGCCACCGGGCTCGGCGGTTATGGTCTCCCCTTCGATTCCCTTGGGGCCCTTATCTCCCCCGTCCGGCCTTGAGGCTTCCACCGAGATGTTGTAGCACCTTCTAGCCGTGGCCTGGTTACCTCGGACTTCCCCCAACCCGTTTTTGGTGGGAAACTTCATTTTCTGGTGATAGGTAGATGGTACGGCCTTTATCCGGCTGAGGATTTTCCAGTCGAAAATGGCGTTGTACGCTATCATACCCTTAATCACTATGAAGTCCACCATGACCGTAACAGTTTTGTGTGGGGTGCCGATGGTGACCGGCAGGCTTAGGGCTCCCTCGGGGTAGGTGGCTAGGCCGTTAAACCCGCAAATGAAACATCTCGGATCGGGCGGAGCTTGGATGGGTCTTCCCCCTCTTAAGGAAACAGTCGTAAGATAATACATCGGGGGCGCTCCCATTGTCAACCAGAATTCTATCTACGTTACAATGGTTTATTGTGGCCGAGATAACGAGGGCATCATCATGCGGGGTCTTCAGCCCTTCCAGGTCTTGGTCGGAGAAGACTATGACCTGGGGCTCCCTCGGCGGGCCGCTGGAGGGTTCTAAGACCTGGCTGGCCCGCTCGGCATGACGCTTCCTTCCTCAGCTGGTCTCGCCGCCCGACGCCGTTCCTCCGGAGATGACGTTGATGTGGACCCCTCGGGGGGCGTTGTCGATCTCCTCGGCGGCGCCCCGATCTTCTTTACGCCCGGCTGCAAACTGGGCCAGGTGCCCCAGACGGATGATACGCTCGATCTCGTCCTGGAGCTGGTGGCAGTCACCGGTGTGGTGCCCGTGGTCGCCGTGGAACAGGCAATGCCTGTCGCGCTTGCGGTTCTTCGATCTCATCGGTTCGGGCCGGTGGAGGAGTCCCGAGTCTTTGATGTCTTCATAGATCTCGTAGACTGGCGCGGTCAGCGGGGTGTATCGCTCATACTTCCTCTTGCGCTCTCCTTCCCGATCGCGCTTCTTGCCCGAGCCAGGGTTTGGCTCGGAGGCTCGCTTCTTGTCCCCCTCCCGACCCGAGCCGGTTGTGTCTCGGCAGGCGCTGAGTACTTCTTCGCACTCGGCGTGGCGCAGTGCCAGAGTCACTAGCTCGGCAAGGGTCGAGGGAGGGTGGAGGACAAGTTTGCGGCAGAGGTTCTCGTCCCGGGTGCCCCCGGTCAGAGCGGTCGTGGCTGAGGCCACATCCAGGCGGGGAATTCTACGGGCTTTCGATTTAAATCGGTGGACATAAGCCCGGAGCCTTTCCCCTTGCGCCTGTTTGAGGGCCATGAGCCCCGCTACTGACCTTGGGGGGGCGCTTCCGGCGAAGCTCTCCTTGAAGACTCTCCCGAAATGCCTGAAGTCCCGGATGGACCCAGGGGCGAGGGCCCGGAACCATGCCTGAGCGCCTTGGACCAGGGTGGCCGCAAAGGCTCGCCATTTAATGGGATCCGGTGTTCCATGCAGAGTCACCAGGGCGTCGAAGCTGTCGTAGTGGTCGGCTGGGTCGCCCTGGCCATCATAGAGCTTGAAGGTCGGAATGGAGGTTCTGGGAGACACCTCTGCCTTCAAGATGTACTCGGAGAAAGGGGATTTCTCCTCATCCTCCGGGAAAGAGGTTTTCTGCAGGGCGCGGAGGGCGCGCTCTTGCTCTGTAAAATGTCTTTCGAAATCCCCCAGCCGGAGGGATAGTTCCGGCTGCGGTCGTGCCGTGGGACTGGGAGGAGCGTCGTGGTGATCCTCAGGACCGCCGGCGCTCGGGCGTGGAGGCCTTGCCCCCTGTTTCCCTTTTCTGGGCGTGGAGGAAGCCTCTTGCTCCGGGGGCGGAGCTTGCAAAGGTCCTCCCACGTTGTTGCGGATGAGCTGCTGACCGCGGAGGGTGAAGCGGCCCCCAGCGGTATGGTGGGACGCACTTCGGGGGGGGCTCCCGGACGGGGCGCGAGACCTGGCATCCCTTGCCGCCTGGGCCCTCATGAGCTCCACGAGGATGTCAAGCTTCTTATTGAGGGCCTGGAAGACCTCGTCGCCACCGTTGGGGGGTACCCCCGTCGCCGTCGGAGGGGGCGGCGGTCCGTTGGTGGGGACGCTGGCGTTGGAGGGAGGGTTCTGTGAGGCCCTAGAGGGGCCATCTCCTAGCGCCACCACGGCCTTACCCTTCTCGACGGCGGATCTCCTTCCTGAGCTTCTTCTCACTATCTCGGCTCTTCGTGCGTTTCCCACAGACGGCACCAGATGAAGAGGCGAAATCTCGCGCTTGTATCCTGAGCGGGCTGTGGATCACCTGAAGATGAACTGCAAGACAGGGAAAAGTATCAGAGGGCCCAGGGGGCTTCCCTGGGGTAAAACCCTCTGATGGCTAAGTCAGTAGAGCTGTGGTGGAAGCAATAACGGAGAGGAGAAAAGCTAGTGCGCGAGATTCCTCTCCACCAGAGGGTTAAGCGGATTGCTCAGGAGTTTGGGTATATGAGTACCTGGATTGCTCTCTTCTTCCGTCGGAGGGTAGCCCTGGTTTAAATAGTGTGCCGCCTTCAGGAGTCCTGTAAGCTGAGGGGTCTCCGGCGGGAGTTACGTCCTCAACGCGAGCTTTCATGGCCTTATCGTGGGAACGTTATCGCCTTGAAGCCCGTCGGTTTCTTGACTCCCCTATCCGTTGGGGACTCTTGAACGGATGATATTTGGTCTGGCCGAGCTCCTGAAACGCCAGTCCTGTCCGGGCGATGAGCATAGCTCGGTGGAAGAGGGGTCGGATAGGTCGGCTAATGCCTGTCTCTCCCGGGCGGGGAAACGGCTTGGGCCGGTCCTTCCTTGTGACCTGACCATCACTCGGGCCCTCCGAGCCTAGAGGCCACCGGGGAGAGTTGGTTTCTCGAGTGTTTGTTTATTGGGCTTTTCTTCCCTGAGTGGGCCCTGCGGGCTGTCACCCGGGTGGGCTTGCCTCGTTGGACCCTGTTGGGTCTAATTGGGCTGCTCTTTGGGTGGGCTACAGAAATCTCCCTCTCCAAACGCGATGTGCATACTTGCTGAGTTGACACTGCAGCCCAATGAGTTGACGCTGCAACGTATATACTTTACGTTCAACTGAGGATGTATAGACTTGCTGAGTTGACGCTGCAGCCCAATGAGTTGACGCTGTATAGACTTTGTCTTCCAGCGTATAGACTTGATGAATGCATGAAGACATTGAATAAGACCCAGCAATGTGTAGACTCTACAGTGAATGCATGACCCAATGTATACACTTGATGCAATGCATGCCGATGTACATACTTCAGTTGAAGTCAACCGAAGAGTGTATGTACTTTATGAATCCATATCCCAAGACCAGTGTACAAACTTGATCGAATGTCTAGACTTTGCATGAACAGTCGATGTGAAGACTTCACATGAAGATAGTTTGTACGTGTGTGCTGGCAGTGTATAGACTTGGAGAGCGACCAAATAGGATGTGTAGACTTGCACAAACAGACAAAATAACTGAACATGCTTTATGCAGCAGATAAAATGACTAACATAAAACATGCAATGCTTTAAATCTGTTAAACTAACTGAATAGCAATACAATTCTTTGATAATCAGACTGAACATCAAAATATGCAATGCTTGACTGAACATTTGAAAAAGACTGCATTATGAACAGAAAACAACTGAATAACAGCATGATGACTCACAAAGTAAGATGACTCACAGTGATTAACTCACATCAAAAACCAATCATCAAAACCATCATCAAAACCACAGGGGCACAATAGGTGGTGGGTCAAGGTCCCTTCCAGCTTCCAGAAGATGAAGACAACTGGACTCGAGAGCAAATTAAAAGATCTAATATGAATTGGAATGCGATGAACATTATGCAGTGCACTCTGCATCCCACCGAGTTCTCTAGAGTTTCCTCTTGCTCCACAACGAAGGAAATGTGGGATCGACTACAGGTAATATATGAGGGAACATCAAAGGTAAGGGAAACCAAAGCTAATATGCTGATTTCTGAGTACGAAGCTTTTAAAATAAGGTCTGATGAAAGTATTTCTGAGATGTATGCTAGGTTGATATAGCTCACTAACAGCTTGAAAAGTCTAGGGAAAGTATACAACGAATACGAGCTGGTCAGGAAGATACTCAGATCCTTGACTACAATATGGCACACCAAGGCTACCGTAGTGGAGGAGTCCATGAACCTAGCCACTACAACTGTTGATGAACTCATTGGCGCTCTAATGACATACGAGCTGAACTTAAAGAGAGTTGAAGACAATGAGAAGAAGAAGAAGCCCCTGGCTCTTAAAGTAAGTTCTAGCAGCAAGGGGTCATCTAGTGAGCATAGTTCATCTAGTTCAAAAGAAGACTCAGGTGAGTTTGCAATGTTGACCAGAAAGTTTAAGAAATTTTTAAAGATGGAAGGTAAGAAATTCAGACAGAATTATTCTTCTGGTAAAAGACATTTGAATTTTAAATCTAAAAATGTCAAAAAGTCTAACAGTGTTGTATGTTATAACTGCAGGAAATCAGGGCATGTGAAAGCTGAATGTCCATAACCTTAGAAAGAAAAGCAACCCAGGTGGAAGAACAAGAAGGCCAAGGCTATGGTCAGCACCTGGAGTGATGAAGAAAATGATGAAACTGAAGAAATTTCAACTGAAGATGAAAGTGATGAGAAGATATGTCTAATGGCCAAAAGGAAAGATGAAGAAAAAGATGATGAGGTAACTTCCCCATTTGAACACTACTCTCATAGTGATTGGGAAGAGGCATATGCTGAAATTTTAGATAAGTATGATGATGTTCGCAGAGAAAACAGACATTTGAAAAAGAAAATAAATTCTCTAGTTCATGATACCTCTTTGAATGATAGGATTGCACGTTTAGAAACTAAAAATTCTGAACTAAAGAACTCTCTAGCTGAAACTGATCAATATAAAGTTGTGATGAATGAATTAAGATGTGAAAATGATAATCTAAAAAATGTCATTGATGAACTGAAAATAAGAATGCAAAAGTTTGAAGAAGAGACTAACACTGCTTTGGAGAAATATGAAACTTGGAGAGGGGAAATCAAACCGCCTGAACGGAGAGGTCAAACGAGGTCCAATTTGACCCAACGAGGCCCAGCTCCTTGAAGTGGTATGTAATACCCTGATTTATTTTTCCTAGAAATTAATTAGAAATTAATTAGAAATTCCTTAATAAATAGAATAAGCTAAATTTTGACTATTTTATAAAAAATCTATAAAAATTATATTCTTGTAGAGGATAACACGTTTAACAAACTTGTCTTCTATTACCAACCCTAATAAAATCTATAAATAGGTCGAATTAGTGGATTAAACATAAAATTAAACACTTTGTTAACCATACCTTAAAACGCGAAATTCGAGCCCAATACTCCATCAAATGAGCCCAAACCGGTGGAAAATGAAAGGCCAGGATGAGAGGATCATTTCCCCTCTATTAATATCTCGAAACCCTAACCCTAGGAGGTGCAATCGGCGGCGATTGATTCGCATCAACAATTACGACGGCATTCACATTAACCCAACTTACGTGGACGAATACTCCGCGCATAGAAACCTCTAGAAGGCGTGTGACCTATAAAAATGAAGCTCTCTAACCCTACAATCATTTAGAACCAGTGGCGGCTGCAGAGGAGTTGGATCGAGGGAGATCTCCAGCGATTAGGGGCTGTGTGTTCAAGCACCTCGGGTTTTCTTTCTCCTTCCTTCTTCATCCGATTCAGATAGGTGATAGCAAGCCAAACCCTACAAATAATATATGGTTGGAAGTATCATCATGTTAGCTTTTCATTGACGTAGAAAGCCCTAAATTTTATCAAGTGTTCTGCCAGAATTTATAGTTTTAGTAGAAGCATGTGAGAACTAGGGTCATAACTGTTCCCTTTCGAGTAAGTAGTAATTTCAGGCTGTAAACATAAAATTGATTCATGCATCTTATAGAGTTTTTCGTGCTCTTTCTGTTGGTAGTAAAATCCCCAAATTTCATATTTATATCATGCGAATTCCATGTTTTAGTTTAACCCTAGAAACCTCGCCGGAGTCGGGCAAGGCGAAAGGGACAGCGACCTGTCTGGGCTTGTGCGGCCACACGATAGACCGCACATCCAATGTAGCAACCCTGATAAATGAATATTTGAAATAAATTAAAACATATTTATATTATAGTAGTAATACTGATAATGAGAATAGGATTAATCAGAAGAAGTAAAACAAAATTAAAATAACGCCTCTTATTAGGGCGTTAATTCAAAAAGAAACGCCTCTATCAAAGGCGTGACTAAAGAAAGGACGCCCACACGTGCGGTCGTCAACTCTCACGACCAAATAGGCAAGTAAAAGAAACGCCCATATATGGGGCGTGTTTATTAAACAAGGAACGCCCTTATCCAAGACGTTTCTTAAGAAACGAGCTGAACTAGGTCGTTAATTAAAGAATCGACGCCCTTACCTAAGGCGTTAATTCAGTTCGTGAATCGCTCGACCCAGAAACTTATCCAGGGTAATGGATAAGTATTAGAAAGAGTTAAAAGGTGGTAAGGATTCTATTAGGGATATATTACTCCCAATAAAACTCTAGCCCTAATAAGACCCCCTAAATCCCTATAAATAATCTACTGCTCGAACCCTTCAACGCTATTTGGCGTTCGGAATCTGCAAGGTACGTGAAGAACATCAAGTTCTTCGATTTTTCTTCTTCCTTTCATTATGAACGTAGTATGTGAAGAACTAATGTTCTTCATCTATATCTCTTCTACAGGTTAAGGAGCCCTGTCTTCCTAGGAGAACCAGTAAGTTATTCTCCTCCTTTATCTTCGGTTAGGTTATTACGAAGCATAATACCTTCGTATTCTATCCTCTGTAGGTCGTCCATCTTCATCTAAGTTGCTGTGACTTTGTTGCTACAGAAGCTTCAGAACATTTAACAGAGCAGCATCTTCTTCTAGTTAAGATCCCTCACGTTCATCTTCAATCGACTATCAAGGTAGGATTTTCTCAAGTCACTGTAGCCCAAACTAAATTGATACAGTACAATAATTATCATGCATATACATGGTTTGGTTTACTATAGTTTCTGAACGACTTTCTGTTAATTTCTTGAAAGAAACGTCCTTATCAAGGGCGTGACTATGAAATACACGCCCCAGACTAGGGCGCTAATTTACAAGACACGACCCTGCCCAGGTCGTCAATTTTATATTTGACGCCCTGTACACAGGCGTTAATTTCATGTAAATCTTAAGAACTGATTATCCATGCAATTACATGAAATCAAAGCAATAATTGTTAACGATTAAAAGTCAATAAACATGAAACATCAAATCTGATATACTGCATGTGAATTCCTGCCAATTTTCCTGTCATGACTATATGATTGTTATCCTTGATTATCGTGCAAATCTTGCTAATTCCTGATATTTCTTGAATTCACGACCTAGACTAGGTCGTTTTCCCTGTGGTAACGCCCCATCACAGGGCGTGAATTAAAAATAAACGCCCCTTACTAGGGCGCGTATCTGTTAAAATCCTGGAATATATATTCTGAGAAAATAAGAATTTAATGATTAACGCCCCTGCCAAGGGCGCGTTTTTGATAATTTTTGAAAATAAATATGTTCTGAAAAATATTGTAAATAAAAGACGCCTGCTACAGTAGTCGTCAACTCTTGAAGAAACGCCCCTGACGAAGGCGCGTTTTAAATAAATTATTGAATTATTGAAAATTCTACAAAACGGACCATGTGTAAACGCCCTTCTGTTAGGCGTTAATTACTTGAGAAACGACTTGACCTAAGTCGTTATTTTACTGTAAACTGATTTTTCCTCTGATTTGCTAACCGATGGTTTTATATATCATAATATATATATATATCGGCACTATTCTCCACTCCGTGAGTATAGTCCCACTTTTCACGGTGTTTTATCGATCACACTCAATTCTCATTGACATACAAGCTCTCCTTTGGACATTCCGTTCCTTTGGACTAGCGAGTTAGTCATAGAGACCTCCGTAAGACTCCTCGTAGCCTTGGATTCCCTCAAGGCCGACTGAGCTGGTTGTACCCTCAAAACCCATTACACCATTGATGCCATGTCACTCTAAAGAAACATGGTATACCGGCCCTTATGATTATACAAAGAGTATATCATAAGAAATTCTTAATGGGATGATGATATCATGCCATGTCATGTCGTTCTTGTAATCCCCAATTCTAAGATAAGAGTGAGGGTATCTTACTTTGATATACTGTTCATGTGGACCTCAATTCTATATAAAGAATGTCCATATTGATTTGTCATGGTACCTAAGTTAAAGGAACCATATTCTACCTAGTTTTATCGATATCGTGATTATACCGTTATGATCGCCATTCTATGTCCTTGTCATATTTTTGGACTCTATTCTGTCAAAGTTGTCATACGTGTCTACAAGCTTGATGATTGAAATTCTATATTGGCTATATAAACAAGAGTGGATGTCAAAAACACATGATAAATGCCTGCGCATATAGGGCCCGATCTGGTCCTGGGAGGAGCACCCGAAAGTACTTGTGCCCATGGGAGTTAAAATGATAAGGTATCTGGCATTATACCGAGTACTTGACTTGCTTGATTGGACATTCCACACACATCTTGTACTTGAATCGTACTTGACTTTACATGAAATGCGTGACCCGAAAAAGGGTAATTTACTTGCTTGATACATGATAGCCAAAGTTCTTGACATGACTTGTTAAACGTGCTTGCTTGAATACCTTGAATAACTTGTATCTTGTTGAAAGTTCCTGATAAGTTCATCTTATTTCCTTGATATTACATTCTCTCTATCTTGTCGTTTCATGCGAGCATGCATAGCCTTATTGCATTCATGAAAATGTAATTACTTAAACCCCTTGCTAGTACTTGAGATATAATTTCCTACTGAGCGTTCGCTCATTCCGTTTGTTCCTTTCTACTTTTCAGGTAAGTCCGACGATGATGGAAGTCAATCGGATGGGAATGGTCAAGAGTGAAAGTGATAGAGCTTCTACAAGTGTCGTCTAGTTTTTCCATAGTTTCTTGAGTCAAATATGTATTCTTTTCCTTTTTATTAAACAGAGTATTGGATTTGTAATAGTCTATCCGTTATGAAATAAAGGATTGGGTTATCTTGCTATTTTGCGCATCTCTGTCTTTGTGTCGAATACACGACCACTCTGATTGACATGATTGATATAGACACGTCACGCATCTCCGGGTATCTTCCGCGCTCGGGGCGTGACAGTCTTTGTGGTATCAGAGCCTAAGGTATTCAATTCCTAGGAAACCCAAGTCCAAGGATAGGTTTCAAAACCTTTAACCAAGTGAGAGTGGGTAGAACCAAGGGTTAAATGATCAATGAGTCCTTTATAAGATCATAGTGACATAATACTAACATAGCTATTGTAATTGTAGGATAATGGCTGCCGAACGTGCTCAATGGCGCAACATGCAGCGTACCCTTCAAGGGATGACCCAAGTGCTACAACAGGTAGCACAAGGTGGTGCTCCACGAGCTGGAAGCTTACACCAAGCATTCAAAAATATGAATCCCCCGAAGTTCATGGGATCGACCGATCCAGACGATGCCGAGCATTGGGTTTGGGAGATTGAACGTATATTCCGTGTTATGCAATGCACGGATCAGGACAAAGTCTTATTAGCTACTTTCCAGTTAGAAAAAGATGCTAGATGCTGGTGGGAGTCGATTGAAGCTACTATTGACCCAACTCAAGTTACATGGGGTGAATTCGTTGAATATTTCAACGCCAAATATTTCTCTGATAGGGTCCAGGAAAAGAAGGCCGCCGAATTTGCCGCATTAAAGCAAAGATCTTTATCGGTGGCTGATTATGAAGCACAGTTTTCTAGACTGTCTAGATATGCTAAGCATTTAATTAGCACGGAAAAGATGAAAGCCCGTAGATTTCTTAATGGGCTTAGGCCCCACTACATTACTCAATTGGCGCCTATGGATATTCAAGTTTATACTGAAATAGTGCGCCGAGCTCAGTTGCTTGAAGATGCCACGGAACTATCTGATAGGATCCGTGGGAAAGACAAAAAGGAGCAAGTCACAAGTTCGGGTTCTTTTAAACCCAACTTTAAGAAGAGGCCTAATAATGGAGGTTCTTCCTCTCAAGATCAGAAGTTCAAGAAATCCAAGCCTTTCTCTATCACCACTACCCCTTCGAATACAGTTTGCAAGCATTGTGACAAGGCTGGTCACAAAATAGAAGAATGCTGGAGGAAATTAGGAGCATGTCTCCGTTGTGGGAGTCGTGAACATCGGATTCCCGATTGTCCATTAATGAATGACCAAGACGGTGAGGGTAAACGCCCAGTGACAAGGAACGCGCGTCTTCATGCAATCCAAGAGACCGAACCAGAAGAAGAAGGCGGATTGGTGGAAGGTACATTAAAAATTTGTTCCAAATATGCACATGTCTTATTTGATACGGGTGCATCGCATTCCATTATTTCCAAGAAGTTTGCTGAACCATTACCTCTAGAACCAGAATGGATGAAGTTAATATTGTCTACTCCTCTCGGAAACGAGACGGATATCACACATCATTATCAAAACTGTGAGGTGTTGGTTCGAGGAAAGAATTTTCCTATTGATCTTATCTGCTTAGATCTAAAAGAGTATGATGTTATACTAGGAGCAGATTGGTTATCCAAATACCAGGCAACGGTTGATTGCCGTGATAGCAAGATTGTTTTCAAGGAATTTCCGGAACTGACTTATACTAGTCCTAAGAGTCGAAGCAAATCCCCTCTTATCTCGGCTCTTCGAGCAAGCAAGCTCGTCAAGAAAGGATGTGTATCCTTCCTTGCTTTTGTCACTATTAAAGAAGCTAAAGAAACCAAGATAGAGGACATTCAGGTAGTGCGAGAATTTCCAGACGTATTTCCGGAAGATTTGCCGGGATTACCCCCTCAAAGAGATGTAGCCTTCACCATTGACTTAGTCCCTGGTGCTGGTCCTGTTTCAAAGGCACCATATAGAATGTCCCCTGCTGAACTCAAGGAGTTGAAGGAGCAGTTGCTGGAACTAATCCGAAAAGGGTTTATTAGACCAAGTACTTCCCCATGGGGAGCACCAGTCTTATTTGTAAAGAAGAAGGATGGATCCATGAGATTGTGTATCGACTATCGACAGTCGAATCATCTTACTATCAAGAACAAGTATCCACTGCCGAGAATCGATGAGTTATTTGATCAGATTTCAGGATCCAAATATTTCTCCAAGATTGATCTCAGGTCGGGATATCATCAATTAAGAATCAAGGATGATGACATTCACAAGACTGCATTCAGAAGCAGGTATGGCCACTATGAATTTGTTGTTATGCCTTTTGGACTAACAAATGCCCCTGCTGCCTTTATGCAGTTGATGAATAGCATATTCAGGCCTTATCTAGATCAATTTGTGGTGGTTTTCATTGATGATATATTGATATATTCCAAGACTAAGGAAGAACATGAAGAGCATTTGAGGATTGCATTGCAAGTCTTGAGGACAAATCAATTATATGCTAAACTCAGCAAATGCGAGTTCTGGCTTGAAGAAGTGGCTTTTCTCGGACATGTCATATCAAAGGACGGATTATCTGTAGATCCGTCAAAAGTTGAAGCTGTGAGAAACTGGGAAAGACCCACTAATGCAAGCGAGATCAGAAGTTTCTTAGGTCTTGCAGGCTATTATCGGCGATTCATCAAAGATTTCTCTAAGATCGCCGTACCACTTACAAGATTAACTCGTAAGGAGGTCCGATATGAATGGAGTGAGGAATGTGAAAGAAGTTTCCAAACTCTCAAGGATCATCTCACTACAGCTCCAGTCTTAGCTCTACCGATAGAAGGAGAGAAATTCGAGGTCTACACTGATGCTTCTGGCATTGGCCTCGGATGTGTCCTAATGCAACAAGGAAAGGTCATAGCATACTCTTCACGTCAGCTGAAGAAGCATGAGGAAAATTACCCTGTCCATGACTTAGAACTGGCCGCGGTAGTATTTGCCTTAAAGATATGGAGACACTATCTCTATGGAGTACAGTTCACTGTATACTCCGATCACAAAACTCTCAAATATCTATTTTCACAAAAGGAACTAAACATGAGACAAAGACGCTGGCTAGAATATCTCAAGGACTTCGACTTCAATATACAATACCATCCCGGAAAGGGTAATTATGTTGCTGATGCCCTTAGTCGAAAGCCGAGAGCAATGATAGCAAATTGTATGATGCAAGAATGGAGGTTACTTGAACAATTCTCCGAGCTCAATATAAGCTTGGACATGGAATCCAAATTTGTCACACTATCTCATGTAAGCATACAGTCAGATTTGTTATCTGAAATACAAACACATCAGGATGATGATCCTATGTTAGTAGAAATCAAGGGCAGATTAGAAGGACAATCTGATTTTCAACTAACTTCTGATGGAAGATTATCATTCAAAAATAGAACTTGTATACCTGCTTGTCCGGAATTAAAGAAGAAGATCTTAGATGAAGCTCACCGATTAAGGTACACTATTCATCCAGGATCAACCAAAATGTACCAAGATGTAAAGAGGAACTTTTGGTGGCCTAATATGAAAAGAGAAATAGCGGACTATGTATCACGCTGTCTCACATGCCAACAGGTCAAGGCGGAACACCAAAAGCCTGCGGGAAAACTACATCCTCTAGATATTCCTAAGTGGAAATGGGAGGATATTGGTATGGACTTCATCATGGGTTTGTCTAAATCTAAAGGAGGACATGATGGAATCTGGGTTATCATTGATCGATTGACTAAATCGGCACATTTCTTGCCAATCAAAAGCCGATGGTCAATTGATGTGCTAGCTGCACTATACATCAAAGAAATCGTCAGGATACATGGAATTCCTGTCTCAATCGTGTCTGATAGAGATCCCCGTTTTACTTCTCATTTTTGGAAGGGATTACAACATTCGTTGGGGACAAGGCTCAACTTTAGTACTGCTTTTCACCCACAAACGGATGGTCAGACCGAGCGAACTAATCAAGTTGTTGAAGATATGCTGAGAGCATGCATTATTGACTTTGGAGGAAGCTGGCATGACCACTTACCTTTAGTTGAATTTGCATATAATAATAGCTACCAAGCTAGTATCCAAATGGCACCTTTCGAAGCCTTATACGGAAGGAGTTGCCGATCTCCCATATGTTGGAACGAAGTTGGAGAAAAATAACTGTTAGGTCCAGACATGGTAAGGGATACAACCGAGAAGATACAAGTAATCAGGGAAAGATTACAAGTTGCTCAGACCAGACAAAAGACTTATGCAGATACAAGAAGAAGAGATCTTGAATTCCAAATCGGAGATCATGTATTTCTCAAGATATCCCCTGGACGTGGCATACGAAGATTTGGTGTTAAGGGCAAGCTTACGCCAAGATTCATCGGACCATTTGAGGTACTCGAAAGAGTTGGCGAGGTTGCTTATCGCATCGCGTTGCCTCCTCAGTTGTCCGAGGTACACAATGTATTTCACATATCTATGTTGAAGAAGTATGTACACGATCCATCTCATATTATTGAACATGGAGATCTGGTGATCCAGAAAGATCTCACATATGAACAGAAGCCTATGAAGATATTAGATCGAGAAATACGAGCTCTAAGGAATAAGGTTATTCCCATGCTCAAGGTGCAATGGAATAAGAATCCTGAACGCGAAGCGACATGGGAGACCGAAGAATCTATGAAGAAACGATTTCCCGAGTTATTCTAAGAGGTATATGTTCTACGCTCTCCACATGTATAATTATATATATTGAATTTGGGGACCAAATTCTTTTCAAGTGGGGGAGGGTGTAGCAACCCTGATAAATGAATATTTGAAATAAATTAAAACATATATATGTTACAGTAGTAATACAGATAATGAGAATAGGATTAATCAGAAGAAGTAAAACAAAATTAAAATAACGCCTCTTATTAGGGCGTTAATTCAAAAAGAAACGCCTCTATCAAAGGCGTGACTAAAGAAAGGACGCCCACACGTGCGGTCGTCAACTCTCACGACCAAATAGGCAAGTAAAAGAAACGCCCATATATGGGGCGTGTTTATTAAACAAGGAACGCCCTTATCCAAGACGTTTCTTAAGAAACGAGCTGAACTAGGTCGTTAATTAAAGAATCGACGCCCTTACCTAAGGCGTTAATTCAGTTCGTGAATCGCTCGACCCAGAAACTTATCCAGGGTAATGGATAAGTATTAGAAAGAGTTAAAAGGTGGTAAGGATTCTATTAGGGATATATTACTCCCAATAAAACTCTAGCCCTAATAAGACCCCCTAAATCCCTATAAATAATCTACTGCTCGAACCCTTCAACGCTATTTGGCGTTCGGAATCTGCAAGGTACGTGAAGAACATCAAGTTCTTCGATTTTTCTTCTTCCTTTCATTATGAACGTAGTATGTGAAGAACTAATGTTCTTCATCTATATCTCTTCTACAGGTTAAGGAGCCCTGTCTTCCTAGGAGAACCAGTAAGTTATTCTCCTCCTTTATCTTCGGTTAGGTTATTACGAAGCATAATACCTTCGTATTCTATCCTCTGTAGGTCGTCCATCTTCATCTAAGTTGCTGTGACTTTGTTGCTACAGAAGCTTCAGAACATTTAACAGAGCAGCATCTTCTTCTAGTTAAGATCCCTCACGTTCATCTTCAATCGACTATCAAGGTAGGATTTTCTCAAGTCACTGTAGCCCAAACTAAATTGATACAGTACAATAATTATCATGCATATACATGGTTTGGTTTACTATAGTTTCTGAACGACTTTCTGTTAATTTCTTGAAAGAAACGTCCTTATCAAGGGCGTGACTATGAAATACACGCCCCAGACTAGGGCGCTAATTTACAAGACACGACCCTGCCCAGGTCGTCAATTTTATATTTGACGCCCTGTACACAGGCGTTAATTTCATGTAAATCTTAAGAACTGATTATCCATGCAATTACATGAAATCAAAGCAATAATTGTTAACGATTAAAAGTAATAAACATGAAACATCAAATCTGATATACTGCATGTGAATTCCTGCCAATTTTCCTGTCATGACTATATGATTGTTATCCTTGATTATCGTGCAAATCTTGCTAATTCCTGATATTTCTTGAATTCACGACCTAGACTAGGTCGTTTTCCCTGTGGTAACGCCCCATCACAGGGCGTGAATTAAAAATAAACGCCCCTTACTAGGGCGCGTATCTGTTAAAATCCTGGAATATATATTCTGAGAAAATAAGAATTTAATGATTAACGCCCCTGCCAAGGGCGCGTTTTTGATAATTTTTGAAAATAAATATGTTCTGAAAAATATTGTAAATAAAAGACGCCTGCTACAGTAGTCGTCAACTCTTGAAGAAACGCCCCTGACGAAGGCGCGTTTTAAATAAATTATTGAATTATTGAAAATTCTGCAAAACGGACCATGTGTAAACGCCCTTCTGTTAGGCGTTAATTACTTGAGAAACGACTTGACCTAAGTCGTTATTTTACTGTAAACTGATTTTTCCTCTGATTTGCTAACCGATGGTTTTATATATCATAATATATATATATATCGGCACTATTCTCCACTCCGTGAGTATAGTCCCACTTTTCACGGTGTTTTATCGATCACACTCAATTCTCATTGACATACAAGCTCTCCTTTGGACATTCCGTTCCTTTGGACTAGCGAGTTAGTCATAGAGACCTCCGTAAGACTCCTCGTAGCCTTGGATTCCCTCAAGGCCGACTGAGCTGGTTGTACCCTCAAAACCCATTACACCATTGATGCCATGTCACTCTAAAGAAACATGGTATACCGGCCCTTATGATTATACAAAGAGTATATCATAAGAAATTCTTAATGGGATGATGATATCATGCCATGTCATGTCGTTCTTGTAATCCCCAATTCTAAGATAAGAGTGAGGGTATCTTACTTTGATATACTGTTCATGTGGACCTCAATTCTATATAAAGAATGTCCATATTGATTTGTCATGGTACCTAAGTTAAAGGAACCATATTCTACCTAGTTTTATCGATATCGTGATTATACCGTTATGATCGCCATTCTATGTCCTTGTCATATTTTTGGACTCTATTCTGTCAAAGTTGTCATACGTGTCTACAAGCTTGATGATTGAAATTCTATATTGGCTATATAAACAAGAGTGGATGTCAAAAACACATGATAAATGCCTGCGCATATAGGGCCCGATCTGGTCCTGGGAGGAGCACCCGAAAGTACTTGTGCCCATGAGAGTTAAAATGATAAGGTATCTGGCATTATACCGAGTACTTGACTTGCTTGATTGGACATTCCACATACATCTTGTACTTGAATCGTACTTGACTTTACATGAAATGCGTGGCCCGAAAAAGGGTAATTTACTTGCTTGATACATGATAGCCAAAGTTCTTGACATGACTTGTTAAACATGCTTGCTTGAATACCTTGAATAACTTGTATCTTGTTGAAAGTTCCTGATAAGTTCATCTTATTTCCTTGATATTACATTCTCTCTATCTTGTCGTTTCATGCGAGCATGCATAGCCTTATTGCATTCATGAAAATGTAATTACTTAAACCCCTTGCTAGTACTTGAGATATAATTTCCTACTGAGCGTTCGCTCATTCCGTTTGTTCCTTTCTACTTTTCAGGTAAGTCCGACGACGATGGAAGTCAATCGGATGGGAATGGTCAAGAGTGAAAGTGATAGAGCTTCTACAAGTGTCGTCTACTTTTTCCATAGTTTCTTGAGTCAAATATGTATTCTTTTCCTTTTTATTAAACAGAGTATTGGATTTGTAATAGTCTATCCGTTATGAAATAAAGGATTGGGTTATCTTGCTATTTTGCGCATCTCTGTCTTTGTGTCGAATACACGACCACTCTGATTGACATGATTGATATAGACACGTCACGCATCTCCGGGTATCTTCCGCGCTCGGGGCGTGACATCCAAGGTAGGCGGCCTGCTATGGACCGTTTATATGTTTCTATCTCTGATCGTTTCCCTGGAACGTGCGGCCGAATCCCAACCGCATGTCTGTCTTGCGGCCAGTTCCAGACCGCACATCCTTCCCAGCGGCACACTACTGACCGTCCATCTCCTGCAGGCCTTCGGACCTGAGGGGGCATGAGCGGCCTAACTGTGACCGTATATAGAGATGTAAGGTCCAGGACTGACCGCACATATATAATAGAACAGAGTAATTGTCATTTCAGCATGTTATGTTAGTAGATTAGTGGTAAGTGGCATGTTAGCAACACACCTAATAAACTGTAATTCATGACAGTAAATAATTATTGCTGATTATTTAATTTGAGCTTGATCTTGATTCATCTTTCCAATGAATTTCAATCTTAATTGTGAATCATTTATAATTGAAATGGCTATTAGGGTTACACTTGTTTTTACTTTAGAGCTGAACCGTTAATCTTGAACCATTTTATCCCCTAGAATTAATCTGGACTCAATCGAACTACTGTGATTTGAGTTAGTCCGAATTGCACTAGCAGGGAGTTGCGCGGCCGTTAGTTGATCGCATATATCACTGAACGGCCCTATGGCGACCGTTCATCCCTGGCTAATGCCAATTAGTTTGGCCGATTATCTTTGATCCATCTTCGGCTAATTCCTGTTTTGATCAGCCTAGTAGACCCTAGGCCGACCAGCAGACAGTGGGCTGGACTCTGGTTCAGTTCCACCCTGCCTATGGCAGCCCGAGAGGTGAAGTTCTAAATTATTGTTAGGCCTTATGTTGTGCGGATAGTAATGGACCGTACATCTTAACAGGTGGCCCTTAATGGACCGTTCAATTAATGAGTGGCTCTGTCAGGACCGCATATCATGTCTTCGATTTCATAACGTCTAGCCTTGTGCGGCCCAATACTTACTGTTCATGCTGAAAAGCGGCCCTTAATCAGCCGTTCAACCCAGCCCAGTTCCTGTACAGTGCGGCCCTGAGTCGACCGCATAAGTGCTTGAGCGGTCCAGTAGTTACCGTATATCATCCAGAGACTAGTTTTCTCTGTGTTTTATGGTTTTGAATCCAAGAACATGATGGTTCTTGATAACTTGAACTCCTGGATAGAAATTCTGGATAGTATTTCTTCAACTTAGCCTTGGGATGTTCCGAGGTAAGTTTGTACTTCATTGTAATTGGCCATTTTAACTTGATTAAAGTCTAGACAACTTGGGATCTTGGATCCATTAAATCAATGCCAACGCATCATAGGGGCCTAGTCTGGTCCTGGGGAGAGCGCCTGAAAAGTACTTGTGCCCATGGGAGTTTATAATGACATGGTGAGGCATTACACCGAGCGCATGACTAGTGTGATGTCTATGACGATGAATCTCTTAATCGCTTACTTGAATCGTGTTCGACTTGGTTATATTCTTACTTATTGGCCAATTTCCTACAATTTCCTGTTAATTATTGTTCTTAAACTTGATATTTTTGTAGTTATATCATTCTGCCATATTGTTATTCCATTTCATTCTTTAGCACTTTCTTTATGTTGTTTCATCCGATCGTCATTTCTTTCCTTCCGTTTCATATAAATATGTAATTAATTGGTTAATCACTTACACTTGTCGGTTGTTACCTACTGAGCGTTCGCTCATATAGTTGTTTTCCCCCTTTCAAGGCAGCTTAGGTGAAGATTCACAGATGGATGGGAATGGGCCAGAGTGATGACTTGGAGTGCATCAATTGATAGATATGAAGAGATTGTTATAGTTGTTTTACATCTAGCTATGCCTTAGAGTTTGTGTTAGTTATTGTATTGGAGTCTAGTAGAGGTTATGCTTGATTGTGTTTAAGTCGGTTGATGGTTATTGTAATAGATTTGGAGTTATTTCTGTTCACGACGTTATGTTAATTCTTAGCCTAGCATGTTATCATTCTAGCGTTTTCTACTGCCAGTCCCGATATTCCGCGTCGGGGAGTGACAGTTTGGTGGTATCAGAGCCTAGGTTTCTAATATCCCTAGGTTATTTAAGTTCTAGGATCCTAAGTGATATCATAGGACCTATAACCTTGTTACCCAACCTGGTGAGATTTGGGTAGAAGACTGGGGTTGAGTTAAAAATCTAATTGCACGATTATCCATTCTTAATTGAACCTAACATAACCTATTCCACGTGTAGGCTTTTGCAATGGCAGGAGAACGCGCGGAATGGAGGAACTTGCAATGTACGGTTCAAGGACTTACTCAGGCTTTGCAACAAGTGGCCCAAGGAGGAGCTGAAAATCATGGCACTGGCGACCTCTATAGGAACTTTCGTGGGATGAATCCCCCGCGATTTGGTAGCTCAACTGACCCTCTTGAAGTGATGCAATGCAGTGATCAAGAACGTGTCCTCTTGTCGACCTTTCAACTTGAACGTGATGCGAGGACATGGTGGGACGCAGTGAAGGCTACCCTTGGTGATAGACAAGTCACATGGGAAGAGTTCGACGAAATCTTCAACGGTAAATATTTTTCTGATAGAGTACAAGAGAAGAAGGCGGCTGAGTTTGCTGCTTTGATCCAACGCAATCTATCCGTAGCTGAATATGAAGCTCAATTCTCTCGGCTATCTCGTTATGCTACTCACTTGATATCTACCGAGAAGATGAAGGCTAAGAGCTTTCTTAATGGGCTGAAGCTGTAGTATATCAACCAGTTGACACCGATGGAAATTCAAACTTATTCCGAGATGGTGAGAAAGGCTCAAGTATTGGAAGATACTTTAGAAATGACGGAGAGAATCCGTGGGAAGAGTGTTAAGAAAGAACAACACCATACTGGTTCTGGGAGTATCAAGCCCGGTCATGGCGGGAAGAGGCCCATTAGCGGGTCTGGTTCATGGAAGGGCAAGATGCCGAAGATTGAAGACAAGAAGCCTGGCCCTATTGTTCCATTCAAGGGCGTATGCAAGTACTGTGATCGTCTAGGTCACAAGATGGAGGAGTGCTGACGCAAGCTGGGCGCCTGTTTACGTTGTGACAGTAGGGACCACCGTATTCCCGAGTGCCCTCTTTTATCTTAGCAGGGTACCCCAGTGAAACCGCAAGGATTCAAGAAGCAGCAAGGCAAACTCCAGGCTCTACAAGAAGACGAGATAGGACCCGCCAAAGACGGTGGAATCGTCGAAGGTACTCTTATTATACATGATAAATCAGCTTTTGTTCTTTTTGATACTGGTGCCACTCATTCTTTTATTTCTCGAAGATTTGCGAAGTCTTTAGCTGTGAAGCCAGTTTTGATGAATTCTCCGTTAGAGATTTCGACCCCCATTGGTTCCGGATCAGCAATTAAGTATTTCTATCCTTCTAGTAAGGTCATGATCAATGAAGAAAACCTGTCAGCTGATTTAGTTTGTATAGACATGAAGGATTATGATGTAATCCTAGGAGCAGATTGGTTGGCTAAGTATGAGTCCAATGTTCAGTGCAGATCTAGTTCTGTGTCTTTCACTGGACACCTTGGACTTTCCTTTATAGGAATTAGACACCATAAGTATGTTCCACTTATTTCGACTCTTCGAGCTGATAAGCTGATGAGGAGAGGATGTAAGACTTTTCTAGCCTTTATTTTTGTGACCCCTGAGCAGAAGATTGAGATTGAGGACTTTTCTGTCATCCAAGATTTTTCAGATGTCTTTCCTGAGGAACTGCCATGACTTTCTCCTGAAAGGGAAGTTATCCTTTCTGTTGATCTAATTCCTGGTGTGTCTCCTATTTCCAAAGCTCCTTATCGTATGTCTCCTACGGAGCTAAGGGAACTAAAGCAACAGTTGATGGAATTGCTTGAGAAAGGGTTCATTCGTCCAAGTACTTCCCCGTGGGGAGCCCCTGTATTATTCGTCCGGAAGAAGGATGGTTCGATGAGGTTGTGCATCGATTATCGGCAATTGAACCAATTGACTATCAATAACATATATCCATTGCCAAAGATTGATGAGTTATTCGATCAGATAGCGGGAGCTCAATATTTTTCTAAGATCGACCTTCGATCTGGATATCATCAGTTACGAATTAAGGAAGAGGATATCTATAAAATTGCCTTCCGCAGCAGGTATGGGCATTTCGAATTTGTAGTAATGCCTTTTGGGCTAACGAATGCACCTGCAGCTTTCATGCAGCTGATGAACGATGTGTTTCGGCCCTATCTTGATCAATGGGTCGTGGTGTTCATTGATGACATCTTGATTTATTCTAAGAGTGAGGAGGAGCATGCGGAACATTTGAGGATGTCATTACAACTATTGAGAGATCATCAGTTATATGCCAAGTTTAGTAAGTGTGATTTCTGGCTACAAGAGGTGTCCTTTCTAGGGCATATCATCACAAAAGAATGTGTTTCTGTTGATCCTTCGAAAGTAGAGATAATAAAGAATTGGGAAAAGCCTACTACTGTGACTGAAGTGAGAAGTTTCCTAGGCTTAGCAGGTTACTACCGAAGGTTTATTCAAGATTTTCCCAAAATTGTGGTACCTCTGACAAGATTAACCCGCAAGGAGATCAAATTTGATTGGTCAGAAGATTACGAGCGATGTTTTCAGACCTTGAAGGAATGTTTGACTACTGCACCTGTTTTGGGTTTACCTTCTGGAGAAGGAGGTTTTGTTGTATACACTGATGCTTCAGGTATTGGTTTAGGGTGTGTACTCATGCAGCATGGGAAAGTGATAGCCTATTCTTCTAGGTAGTTTAGGAAGCATGAAGAGGCATATCTTGTTCATGATTTGGAGCTAGCAGCAGTGGTGTTCGCCTTGAAGATATGGTGGCACTACTTGTATGGAGAGGCATTTACAGTGTTTTCAGATCATAAGAGTTTGAAATACTTATTTTCTCAGAAGGAACTCAATATGAGGCCGCTAAGATGGCTAGAGTATTTTAAGGGCTTCGATTTTTACATTGAGTATAATCCTGGAAAAGGTAATGTTGTGGCAGATGCCTTAAGGCGCAAGCCTATAGCTAAGTTGTCACGCCCCGAGCCTTATTTACAGCGGAAGACTCGCTCGGGGAGCGCGAACAACCGGCATGGTAAGCCTCTTGCAAGCAAGAACAATCAGAGCGCAAGACAATCACACACATAAATGCAATTGCACAGGATTTAATCAAACTTCAACTTTATTTCATAAATGATCAATATTCATAATACAACCACTTTTCATCATCTTTTCCTTCTACTTGATGTGAAACGGGATTGGGAGGGGGTGGCCTTCTTCTTCCTTCTGCCCGAGGTTGCGCTATATCTTCCGAGCGTGTTCATGAAGAACGCGCTATATCATCCTAGCGCGTTCTTAGGCAGCAGCAGAACGACTATCTTTGCCTTTGGGGCGCCCGTGGAAGACTCCGGGGGAGTGAATCACGGTGGAGAAACACTTTAGAAGATGGGTAACACACGATGGAACTTAACAAACACATGAGGGGCCCTAAACATAGATTAAACTAACCTAATACTAGCTAGGATAACTTGGTGAAGGTGGATGCGGGGGTGGGCGACGGGGGAGAAAGGGTGGCGTGGCAGAGCGTGCTAGGACCGTGAGGGAGTTTGGCTGGGGCCTCTCACCCGATCCCATCGCAGGACCGGTGCAACCGAGCTCCATCTTGGCATTGGCAGCATCATTGGCGGTGGTGGAGGGTGGCGATCGTTGGTGGAGGAAGAACGGAGCCCCGAATGGGGCCTCACACCCGACCCCATCTCAGGGCCGATGCACCCGGAACTTCGAACGTCCTCCATTGAAGGGGAGATAGGGAGGATTAGAAGAAGAGCATGGGCATCGCACCCGAAGAGGGGAGGAGGGAGGGGATTCCAAAGATTTGGGGGGAGATAGCCATGCTATACTCAAACTCTTTCAAACATTCATTTCTTTCTCTATTGCTTAATCAAACGAGATGGGGATACATATATAGGGAAAGGGGAAGACAAAACGATGCAAGAACATTGATTACATCCGTGGAAAACAGTGGACATTGAAGACTTTCGGAGTTCCAAGCGTCGGGAAGTTGAACCGTCTGCAGTCGAGCTTCTGGCTGAGATTGCGCTAGGGACACCTAGCGCCTTCTTCACGTCGCGCTACCCAAAGGTAGCACGTTCATCAACGGCCCAGCAGCTTCCACGATCAGCTTTGGCCTGGCAGCTCGCTTGATTTCCATCAAACCCCTCCACTTTGGAAGGTTCGTCCTCGAACCTAGTAGCTCAAGATCCAGTCTGTGAGAACAGGCTGGTTCCCTAAGCTCTGATACCACTTGATGTGAAACGGGATTGGGAGGGGGTGGCCTTCTTCTTCCTTCTGCCCGAGGTCGCGCTATATCTTCCAAGCGTGTTCATGAAGAACGCGCTATATCGTCCTAGCGCATTCTCAGGCAGCAGCAGAATGACGATCTTTGCCTTTGGGGTGCCCGTGGAAGACTCCGGGGGTGTGAATCACGGTGGAGAAACACTTTAGAAGATGGGTAACACACGATGGAACTTAACAAACACATGAGGGGCCCTAAACATAGATTAAACTAACCTAATACTAGCTAGGATAACTTGGTGAAGGTGGATGCGGGGGTGGGCGACGGGGGAGAAAGGGTGGCGTGGCAGAGCGTGCTAGGACCATGAGGGAGTTTGGCTGGGGCCTCTCACCCGATCCCATCGCAGGACCGGTGCAACCGAGCTCCATCTTGGCATTGGCAGCATCATTGGCGGTGGTGGAGGGTGGCGATCGTTGGTGGAGGAAGAACGGAGCCCCGAATGGGGCCTCACACCCGACCCCGTCTCAGGGCCGATGCACCCGGAACTTCGAACGTCCTCCATTGAAGGGGAGATAGGGAGGATTAGAAGAAGAGCATGGGCATCGCACCCGAAGAGGGGAGGAGGGAGGGGATTCCAAAGACTTGGGGGGAGATAGCCATGCTATACTCAAACTCTTTCAAACATTCATTTCTTTCTCTATTGCTTAATCAAACGAGATGGGGGAACATATATAGGGAAAGGGGAAAACAAAACGATGCAAGAACATTGATTACTTCTGTGGAAAACAGTGGACATTGAAGACTTTCAGAGTTCCAAGCGTCGGGAAGTTGGACCGTCTGCAGTCGAGCTTCTGGCTGAGATCGCGCTAGGGACACCTAGCGCCTTCTTCACTTCGTGCTACCCAAAGGTAGCGCATTCATCAACGGCCCAGTAGCTTCCACGATCATCTTTGGCCTGGCAGCTCGCTTGATTTCCATCAAACCCCTCCACTTTGGAAGGTTCATCCTCGAACCTAGTAGCTCAAGATCCCAGTCTGTGAGAACAGGCTGGTTCCCTAAGCTCTGATACCACTTGATGTGAAACGGGATTGGGAGGGGGTGGCCTTCTTCTTCCTTCTGCCCGAGGTCGCGCTATATCTTCCGAGCATGTTCATGAAGAACGCGCTATATCATCCTAGCGCATCCTCAGGCAGCAGTAGAACGGCGATCTTTGCCTTTGGGGCGCCCGTGGAAGACTCCGGTGGTGTGAATCACGGTGGAGAAACACTTTAGAAGATGGGTAACACACGATGGAACTTAACAAACACATGAGGGGCCCTAAACATAGATTAAACTAACCTAATACTAGCTAGGATAACTTGGTGAAGGTGGATGCGGGGGTGGGCGACGGGGGAGAAAGGGTGGCGTGGCAGAGCGTGCTAGGACCGTGAGGGAGTTTGGCTGGGGCCTCTCACCCGATCCCATCGCAGGACCGGTGCAACTGAGCTCCATCTTGGCATTGGCAGCATCATTGGCGGTGGTGGAGGGTGGCGATCGTTGGTGGAGGAAGAACGGAGCCCCGAATGGGGCCTCACACCCGACCTCGTCTCAGGGCCGATGCACCCGGAACTTCGAACGTCCTCCATTGAAGGGGAGATAGGGAGGATTAGAAGAAGAGCATGGGCATCGCACCCGAAGAGGGGAGGAGGGAGGGGATTCCAAAGATTTGGGGGGAGATAGCCATGCTATACTCAAACTCTTTCAAACATTCATTTCTTTCTCTATTGCTTAATCAAACGAGATGGGGGTACATATATAGGGAAAGGGGAAGACAAAACGATGCAAGAACATTGATTACATCCGTGGAAAACAGTGGACATTGAAGACTTTCAGAGTTCCAAGCGTCGGGAAGTTGGATCGTCTGCAGTCGAGCTTCTGGCTGAGATCGCGCTAGGGACACCTAGCGCCTTCTTCACGTCGCGCTACCCAAAGGTAGCACATTCATCAACGGCCCAGCAGCTTCCACGATCATCTTTGGCCTGGCAGCTCGCTTGATTTCCATCACTACTAGACTTAAGAAATAGGAAAATTACATTGACTCAATCTAAACATGATAAACTTCCTAAGTCTTCACTCGTAGCTTTACAAGACTTTCACTCACTTCCGGACCCGCTACTTGTATAGCCTGAATCCGAATCCGAACTACTTCCACCTCCTGTAAAACATTGGAAATAGGTAATGAGCACACTTGCCCAGTAGGTATCTTCGCATCAACATGAAGGCACTATTAAAGTAGTTAACATTTTAGCTCTAAAGAATAAGGTAAAATCATGCGAATGCGAATCAATCATGCGATCAAACCAAAGTAACAAGATAAGTTAGAATTATCAAGAATGAACTAGCAAGAATATAATATGAACATGATATTTGGCCTTTCACGAGCAAGAATATATCGAGAATGTACTAGCAAGCCACATATTCATCACTTTATTATCTTATGCTTATGAGCAAGTGCTTCGTGAATTTCTGTGGAATATCAAGCAAGAATGTCATGTCGTGTCGTATCGTGGATCTTCACTTGCTTATATAAATAGTACTCCCAACGCAATGCGACGCCAGTAGCATCATACCCCATGGTTTATAAAATAGTATGTTTCTGGCAATCAGCCGAGGGGACTAGCCTAGAGCCCTTGAACACAATCAGTGCTCGATCGCATCTTGAGTTATAAATTAAGCTACTTCCACGCATGTAACAGTACAGTATGGCCAAGAATATAGCAATTCCAAATAATGAAATTCAATGAATGAATGCTTCAATTTGCATATATAAGATCAAGAATGATTTAGACTATGCTATGCTTATGGAAATAAATCAGCAGCATAACAGTATATTCTTTATTTTTCATTCATCATATTAAGTTCCTTGATCTATATGATAAGTCCTAGACTATCATTAGTCCATCTAGAACCTTAGAAAATCAACCCTTTGGTCAAACCTAGGGTTAACATATACAAGCTGTGTGACGATCATTCACTAGGCCGTTACATCGTGTGACGCACCAATAATGGGCCGTTACAGTGATCCGAGTCCTGAACAATAAAATAGACTCAGAGGAATATGACGGTCATCCATTGGGCCGTTACGTGAGCCTGACGGTCCAATGAAGAGCCATTACGTTACTAGAATCAGAAAACACGAGAGTGTGTTCTTGCTAATGGGTTTTAATGGTACAACCAACTCGGCGTCCTAGTGGGAATCCCAGGCTCGCGGAGAATTACGGAGGCCTTGAAACAATGATTTCCTAGTCCATTGGAAGGAGTATCCAATAGAGAGGTCCTCAAGTCCAAGATTGTGTTCCTATAGTGCAAAGTGTGAATAAATGACAACATACCGGAATATATGCCATGCACTTATAGAAATGACTCTATTGACAGAGAGAGAGATAGGTATAATCAATGTGAAAATCATGATGAAAACTCCGTCAATACAAGGTTAAAAGAAAAGTCATGCTTTATAATACAAACTAGAGAATTGGGCTCATTAAACTAACATTACTTAAAATAACAATGAGACACCAAATCATGCAATACCTATCATGAACAATCAAATAACCTTAAAATCACATGATCAGGTTAAAACTTAGGTAACTAGGCTTAACAATAAATAATATTGGCAAGTTATATTCTGTCTAGGGTTGACAGATCATAGACTCTGACGGTCTAGAGATGGGGCGTCATAGTGATTGTGACGGTCAGAACTAGCCATTACATGAACGTAATGGGCCTGTCCTAGTGCGTTGGAGACAACAATGAAAATCCAAAAACAACAAGGTGTGTGACGGTCTGTCGTAGGGCCGTTGTATGAGTGTGACAGTCCTACGCTGATGCGTCAGAGAGTCTGCTAACAGAAAATATGTAAAACACTAAGAGATCAACTCACATCATGTCTGTAAATCAAACATCATATCTATTCTAGGCATGATGACGAAGTATAGGCTATCTATATGCATGGCTATCAATGGATTAGATGAATAACATGCTTTAATTTCTCCATTAGGCCTAAGAGATGCATGACATGTATAATAACTAGTAAAACATGAAATTAATGCTCTACTATGCATGAAATTCAATCAAACTAGAGGGCTTTTAGTCCTATCAGGTTATTTTTGCCATTCATGAGATAACCTACCTTTTAACTTAGGCTTTAATTTCCAATTTTGGTCTGAACACCGAGCCCTAGTTCCCTTCTTCTGTGACTTTTCCAGCAACTTCCTTAGGTTCTATCTCCACGACCTCTTGACCTAAAGATGTGAAATTTGGAGAGGAGTTAGTCTATAGTATTGTGAACAAATACTTCTAAGGAACTTACCTGAGATAATGACTTCTTACCTTGATTCCACTCGAGCAAAAAGTAGCGGTCGCGCAGATCAGAACTAGGTCTTATTTATAGAGTTTTAGCTAGGGTTTGAGGATTAGATCGTTTCTAGAGTCCTTGTTTGGTCATAATCAAAGCTCTAAGAGTCCTTAGTATTATTATAACTCTTCCCAAGTCGATCCTTAGTGGATAAGAGTCTAAAGTTTGGTTCCTTGTACTCGTTCTTTCCTTCACGGAACTAACAGCGTGTAACGGTCGGCTATTGATGCGTTAGGGGCCTGTGACGGTCTCGCGATAGACCGTTACATTACTCGTTCCCAGAGTTCAAAAGAAATCAAACTCTTCAGTTTTCTGGATTCATAGAGTAACGGTCAAGCTCCTATGTGTTACATGTCTGTGACGGTTGCCAGATGGACTGTTACAGTCAACGTGGATAGAGTTCTAGATTAATAAAACTCTATTGTTCATTATCCATATAATTATCTATATTAAGTGGTGTTTATCCTTAAAAATCCGAGAATAGGCTTAATAACCTTCTAGAATATGGGCCAAACTAAATGGGCATGGTTAAAAAACCTTTTGGACTTTAATTCAGTGGTTTAGGTTAATTGATTAACACCATTTGGCCTTATTTTGATTAATAACTTCAAATTAACCCATTTAATTACTAATAATGCAAAAAAAATATTGAATAATTTTAGAATTTTCTTCATAAATTCTGGGGCACTACACCCTCCCCCACTTAGAAGAATTTGGTCCCCAAATTGAATACATGGATTGTGGAGAGTGTACTTACAGTCAAACAATTCTGGGAATCTTTTCTTCATAGCTGATTCGGTTTCCCATGTCGCTTCATAAGGCCATGTTTTCTTCCATTTGATCTTGACCATAGGAATAACTTTATTCTTAATTGACGCACTTCCCGATCTAAAATCTTTATTGGTGTTTGTTCGTATGTTAAGTCTTTCTGAATCTCCAGATTATCAAATGTGAAAATATGATCTGGATCATATACATACTTCTTTAGCATAGAGACATGAAATACATCATGAACTCCTGCTAACTGTAGAGGTAAAGTCAATCTATAAGCCACTTCACCGACCCTTTCAAGAATTTCAAATGGGCCAATAAATCTTGGAGTTAGCTTTCCTTTAATGCCAAATCTTCGAATACCTCGACCTGGAGAAACCTTCAAATATACATGGTCTCCTACCTGAAACTCCAAGTCACATCTTCGATTGTCGGCATAAGATTTCTGCCTATCTTGTGCCATCTTCATTCTTTCCTGGATGAGCTTTATTTTTTCTGTAGAATCTCTGATATGGTCAGGGCCTAGAAATTGCTTTTCCCCTATCTCATTCCAACATATTGGAGATCGACAACTTTTCCCATATAGAGCTTCAAAAGGTGCCATTTGTATGCTTGCTTGATAGCTGTTATTATATGCAAATTTCACCAGAGGCAAGTGATCTTACCAACTTCCTCCAAAGTCAATGATACAAGCCCTGAGCATGTCTTCTACCACCTGATTTGTTCTTTCCGTTTGACCATCAGTTTGTGGATGAAAGGCTGTGCTAAAATTTAATCTAGTCCCTAGTGAATGTTGTAGACCTTTCCAGAATTGTGATGTGAATCGAGGATCTTTATCTGATACAATAGTGACTGGGACACCATGTAGTTTGACAATTTCTTTTATGTATAAAGCAACTAGAATATCCACAGACCATCGACTTTTGATTAGTATGAAATGTGCAGATTTAGTCAATCGGTCTATGATTACCCATATTCCATCATGTCCACCTCTTGTCTTAGGTAATCCCATGATGAAATCCATTCCTATGCTCTCCCATTTCCATTCGGGAATATTTAAGGGATGTAATTTACCTGCGGGTCTAAAATGTTCAGCTTTAACTTGTTGGCAGGTTAGACAACGAGACACGAAGTCAGCTATTTCCCTCTTCATATTGGGCCACCAAAAGATTCCTTTGAGATCCTGATACATTTTTGTACCTCCTGGATGAATGGTGTACTTTGATTTATGTGCTTCTTCTAGGATCAATTTCTTTGTATCCTCATGATCCGGTATACACATTCGGCCCTTGAATAGCAATCTTCCATCATTAGAGATAGAAAAATCCGGCCTTTGTTCAATATTGGCCTTAATTTCCAGTAAAACTGGATCATCCTCTTGTAATTTGGCCAAATCCTCTATTAATGTAGGTTGAGCTCGGATATTAGTTATGAAGCAATCTTCTTCCTTAATATCAACATCTAAATTAAACTAAGCAAATTGAGGAATAATGTTAGTCACATTAATCATGAGACTTGATAACATACCCATTAGTTTTCTGCTGAGTGCATCTGCTACAGCATTTGTCTTGCCAGGATGATATTGAATAGCAAAGTCAAAGTCCTTGAGATGTTCTAACCACCTTCTGCCTCATATTAAGCTCCTTTTGAGAGAATAAATACTTCAAGCTCTTGTGGTCTGAGTAGATCATAAACTTTTCTCCATAAAGATAATGACGCCAAATTTTCAAGGCAAAGATAACTGCTGCCAATTCTAAATCATGTACATGATAATTTTCTTCGTGACGCTTCAATTGTCTTGAAGAATAGCAAATCACTTTTCCATTCTGTATAAGGACACATCCTAAGCCAATTCCAGACGCATCCGTATACACTTCAAATCCACCACCCTCCATTGGTAGTGATAAAATAGGGGCTATGGTAAGATGATTTTTAAGAATTTGGAAATTCTTCTCACATTCCTCTGCCCAGACAAAAGGTTTTTATTTCTGGTGAGTCTAGTTAAAGGGAATGCTATCTTTGAGAAGTCCTTAATGAATCTTCTATAATAACCAGCTAGACCCAGAAAGCTCCTTACTTCAGACACAGTCGTAGGCCGACTCCAATTCTTGACAGCTTCTACCTTAGAAGGATCCACATCAAACCTTCTTTTGAAATAATGTGGCCTAGGAATGAGACTTCCTCGAGCCAGAATTCACACTTATTGAGTTTGGCATATAGCTTGTATTCTCTAAGTGTTTGCAAAGTTATTTTCAAATGTTCTTCATGTTCTTCTTTTATCCTTGAGTATATCCGGATATCATCGATGAAGACGACATTGAATCGATCCTGGTATGGCTGGAAGACACTGTTCATAAGTTGCATGAATGCTACTGGGGCATTAGTTAACCCAAACGGCATCACCACGAATTCATAGTGGCCATAACGACTTCGAAAAGCTGATTTATAAATATCTTCTTCTTTAATTCTAAGTTGATGATAACCAGATCTGAGGTCAATCTTAGAGAAGTACTTAGCTCTCGAAAGCTGGTCGAAGAGCTCATCAATACGTGGCAACGGATACTTATTCTTAATTGTAAGCTGATTCAGTCGTCGGTAATCGATACATAGCCTGAGGGAACCATCTTTCTTCTAGACAAATAGAACAGGCGCACCCCAAGGGGATGTGCTGGGTCTAATGAAACCCTTGTGTAGAAGTTCTTGTAACTGCTTCTTTAGTTCCTTGAGTTCTGTGGGGGACATCCTGTAAGGGGCTATAGAAATAGGTGCCGCACCAGGAATGAGTTCAATGGTAAAGTTTACTTCCCTTTCAGGCGGTAAATTAGGTAGTTCAGATGGGAACACATCTGGGAACTCATTTGCAATAGGAATGTTTGCTAGAACAATTTCCTTAGATTCAGTATTAATGACTGAAGCAAGGAAAGCTTCACATCCTTGCGAGATAAGTTTGCAAGCGTGAAGAGAAGATACAATGGTAGGATGCTTCTTGTATTTGATACCAAGAAAAGAAAATCTTAGAAGACCGGACTTTCGAAAAGATATTATCCTATTTCGGCAATTGATATAAGCATCATGCTCTACAAGCCAATCTATCCCTAAAATGGCGTCATAACCTTTCATATCAAGGCATACTAAGTTTGCGGGGAGATTGTGTCCTTCTACCACTACCTCGCAATCAGGATAATGCTTGATAAGCTTAGTTCCAGATCCTAAAGGTGTAGTAATAGCAAGATCTGAAGGTAAGGAAACTGATGCAATTGGTAAGGTTTTTGCAAAAGTGGTGGAGATAAAAGAATGAGAGGCACCAGTATCGAATAGCACGAATGCAGGGTGAGAACAGATTTGAAGAGTACCTTCCATAAGCCCATCATTTAAATCCCTGGGTTCTTCATCTTCATCTACAACCGCATTGAGGCGAGCCTGCCTCCTGCGTCCTCCATTAGCTGATTGCTCTTTCAGAAGGGGGCAATCTGGCACACGATGCTCCCTACTTCCACAATGCAAACAAGCACCGAGGCGCTTCCAGCATTCCTCAGCCGAATGGCCGAATTTCTCGCAAAAAGTGCATGCCGCGGCAACTTGCTCCTTCTCTTCCTTAACCATTTTATTATTCTTTTGGGAACTTCCACCGTTCCCGCTCCTTGATCTTTTCTTGTTATCACGGCTTTTGTAGGGTTCCGTGATGCTAAACTTCTCCTTCTTATAATGTCGATCTGAGTGCCGGCTGGATTCCTCTCCCTTTCCTTTCAACTTTTCGACCTTCTCTAAGGTCCTCTCGCATAAATATGCCCTATGAACCATCTCTGCGTAAGTGCGGATATTTTGTTTCTCAAGTTGCTGAATGAACCCGAGCCGTAACCCGTCCATAAATCGATTTGCCTTTAATAATTTCATGCTATTAAGGTGTGGTGCATATGGTGCTAGTCTTGAAAATTGCAACTCATACTCTGCTACTGATATCATCCCTTGACGAAAGGAGGCAAACTCCATGGCCTTCCTTTCCTTCACATGTTCGGAGAAATACTTGGCACGAAATAAAGTGAGAAAACCATCCCACGTGTGAGGTGCATCGGCCGGAGGTGCCGGGACCGATTTCCACCAAGTACGGACATCCTTATTTAATTGGAATGTTGCTAGACGGACCTTCTCCTGATCAGTGCATTGAATGACATCAAAGATACGATTCATTTCATCGATCCAATTTTCTGCTTCGTCTGGATTGGAAGATCCATAGAAACGCAGAGGATTTAGACTCCGGAAATTGTGATGAAGGTCGCCAGCCCGTGCTCCTGCCCCTGCCTGGGCCATGGTTTGTAATGCCTGCGTAAGGCCGGCAACGGTTTGTTGCATGCCATTCCAGTCTACGCAATGAGCCATGATAAGAATAATAAGGTACCTGAGAGAAATATAACAGCTTGTTATTTCTCGTGAGACCGAAATAAAATCAATCTTAAAGCTAATAACTATCTCATCCCGGCTCTACCCAATTCTCACATGGGCATGAAAATTCCTTCCTTGGTTCATAGGTGTGGGTCCTTCACCCTTGGACTTATCCTATGACATGATTCTTTTCCCTAAGTCTTGAGACTTAGGCTCTGATACCAACTTAACTGTCACGCCCTGAGCCTTATTTACAGCGGAAGACTCACTCGGGTAGCGCGAACAGTTGGCATGGTAAGCCTCTTGCAAGCAAGAACAATCAAAGCGCAAGACAATCACACACATAAATACAATTGCACATGATTTAATCAAACTTCAACTTTATTTCAAAAATGAAAAATATTCATAATACAACCACTTTTCATCATCTTTTCCTTCTACTAGACTCAAGAAATAGGAAAATTACATTGACTCAATCTAAACATGATAAACTTCCTAAGTCTTCACTCGTAGCTTTACAAGACTTTCACTCACTTCCGGACCCGCTACTAGTATAGCCTGAATCCGAATCCGAATCCGAACTACTTCCACCTCCTGTAAAACATTGGAAATAGGTAATGAGTACACTTGCCCAGTAGGTATCTTCGCATCAACATGAAGGCACTATTAAAGTAGTTAACATTTTAGCTCTAAAGAATAAGGTAAAATCATGCGAATGCGAATCAATCATGCGATCAAACCAAAGTAACAAAATAAGATAGAATGATCAAGAATGAACTAGCAAGAATATAACATGAACATGATATTTGACCTTTCACGAGCAAGAATATATCGAGAATGTACTAGCAAGCCACATATTCATCACTTTAGCATCTTATGCTTATGAGCAAGTGCTTCATGAATTTCTGTGGAATATCAAGCAAGAATGTCATGTCGTGTCGTATCGTGGATCTTCATTTACTTATAGAAATAGTACTCCCAGCGCAATGCGACGCCAATAGCATCATACCCCATGGTTTATAAAATAGTATGTTTCCGGCAATTAGCCAAGGGGACTAGCATAGAGCCCTTGAACACAATCAGTGCTCGATCGCATCTTCAGTTATAAATTAAGCTACTTCCACGCATGTAACAGTACAGTATGGCCAAGAATATAGCAATTCCAAATAATGAAATTCAATGAATGAATGCTTCAATTTGCATATATGAGATCAAGAATGATTTAGACTATGCTATGCTTATGGAAATAAATCAGCAGCATAACAGTATATTCTTTATTTTTCATTCATCATATTAAGTTCCTTGATCTATATGATAAGTCCTAGACTATCATTAGTCCATCTAGAACCTTAGAAAATCAACCCTTTGGTCAAACCTAGGGTTAACATATACAAGCTGTGTGACGGTCATTCACTGGGCCATTACATCGTGTGACGCACCAGTAATGGGCCGTTACAATGATCCGAGTCCTGAACAATAAAATAGACTCAGAGGAATGTGACGGTCATGCATTGGGCCATTACGTGAGCCTGACGGTCCAATGAAGAGCCATTACATTACTAGAATCAGAAAACACGAGAGTGTGTTCTTGCTAATGGGTTTTAATGGTACAACCAACTTGGCGTCCTAGTGCGAATCCCAGGCTCGCGGAGAATTACGGAGGCCTTGAAACAATGATTTCCTAGTCCATTGGAAGGAGTATCCAATAGAGAGGTCCTCAAGTCCAAGATTGTGTTCCTATAGTGCAAAGTGTGAACTAATGACAACATACCGGAATATGTGCCATGCACTTATAGAAATGACTCTATTGACAGAGAGAGATAGGTATAATCAATGTGCAAATCATGATGAAAACTCCGTCAATACAAGGTTAAAAAAAAGTCATACTTTATAATACAAACTAGAGAATTGGGCTCATTAAACTAACATTACTTAAAATAGCAATGAGACACCAAATCATGCAATACCTATCATGAACAATCAAATAACCTTAAAATCACATGATCAGGTTAAAACTTAGGTAGCTAGGCTTCACAATAAATAATATTGGCAAGTTATATTCTATCTAGGGTTGACAGATCATAGACTCTGACGGTCTAGAGATGGGGCGTCACAGTGATTGTGACCGTCAGGAACCAGCCGTTACATGAACGTAACGCGCCTGTCCTAGTGCGTTGGAGACAACAATGAAAATCCAAAAATAACAGGGTGTGTGACGGTCTGTCGTAGGGCCGTTATATGAGTGTGACGGTCCTACGCTGATGCGTCTGAGAGTCTGCTAACAGAAAACATGTAAAACACTAAGAGATCAACTCACATCATGTCTGTAAATCAAACATCATATATATTCTAGGCATGATGACGAAGTATAGGCTATCTATATGCATGGGTATCAGTGGATTAGATGAATAACATGATTTAATTTCTCCATTAGGGCTAAGGGATGCATGACATGTATAATAACTAGTAAAACATGAAATTAATGCTCTACTATGCATGAAATTCAATCAAACAAGAGGGCTTTTAGTCCTATCAGGTTGTTTTTACCATTCATGAGATAACATACCTCTTAACTTAGGCTTTAACTTCCAATTTTGGTCTGAACACCGAGCCCTAGTTCCCTTCTTCTGTGACTTTTCCAGCAACTTCCTTAGGTTCTATCTCCACGACCTCTTGACCTAAAGATGTGAAATTTGGAGAGGAGTTAGTCTATAGTATTGTGAACAAATACTTCTAAGGAACTTACCTGAGATAATGACTCTTTACCTTGATTCCATGCGAGCAAAAAGTAGGGGACGCGCAGATCAGAACTAGGTCTTATTTATAGAGTTTTAGCTAGGGTTTGAGGATTAGATCGTTTCTAGAGTCCTTGTTTGGTCATAATCAAAGCTCTAAGAGTCCTTTGTATTATTATAACTCTTCCCAAGTCGATCCTTAGTGGATAAGAGTCCAATGTTTGGTTCTTTGTACTCGTTCTTTCCTTCACGGAACTAACAGCGTGTAACGGTTGACTGCTGGTGCGTTAGGGGCCTGTGACGGTCTCGCGATATACCGTTACATTACTCATTCCCAGAGTTCAAAAGAAATCAAACTCTTCAGTTTTCTGGATTCATAGAGTAACGGTCGAGCTCCTATGTGTTACATGTCTGTGACGGTTGCCTGATGGACCGTTACAGTCAACGTGGATAGAGTTCTAGATTAATAAAACTCTATTGTTCATTATCCATATAATTATCTATATTAAGTGGTGTTTATCTTAAAAATCTAAGAATAAGCTTAATAACCTTCTAGAAATGGGCCAAACTAAATGGGCCTGGTTAAAAAACCTTTTGGACTTTAATTCAGTGGTTTAGGTTAATTGATTAACACCAGTTGGTCTTATTTTGATTAATAACTTCAAATTAACCCATTTAATTACTAATAATGCAAAAAAATTATTGAATAATTTTAGAATTTTTCTTCATAAATTCTGGGGCACTACATAAGTTGTCAAGCCTCATGTTACAAGAATGGAAATTACTGGAGCAGTTAGCTAGTTTGGATCTTAATGTTGACAAGGATCGGATTATGATTGCTCAGATTCAACTTAAGCCCGAATTATTGATGGAAATCAAGTCTCTGCAAGATGATGACCCCAAGTTGGTAGAGATCAAGGAAAGCTTGAGTAATAGATCTGACTTCATGATGGCTGATGATGGAAGATTCTTATTTCAGGGAAGAACTTGTGTACCTGATGTAGATGAGATAAAGAGTAAGATCCTCAAGGAAGCTCATAGATCCAGATACGCCATTCATCCTGGAGGTACTAAGATGTTTAAGCATTTGAAAAGATCTTTTTGGTGGCCGAATATGAAAAGGGAAGTTATGGACTTCGTAAGTAGATGCTTGGTTTGTCAGCAAGTCAAGGCTGAGCATTTCAGACTAGTAGGGAAATTGAAACCCCTTGATATACCCCACTGGAAGTGGGAGAGCATTGTCATGGATTTCATTATGGGTCTACCTAGGACTCGTAGTGGATTTGATGGAATATGGGTGATTGTCGAGAGATTGACAAAATCTGCTCATTTCTTATCTATTAAGTCTAAATGGACAGTTGATGTTTTGGCAACTTTATATATGAAGGAAGTGATAAGACTACATGGTATACCAGTCAACATTGTGTCTGATAGAGACCCCAGGTTCACTTCTCATTTTTGGAAAGGATTGCAAGAGTCCTTGGGAACTCGTCTGAATTTCAGTACTGCTTTCCATCAACAAACAGACGGACAGACTGAAAGGACCAATCAGATAGTGGAAGATATGCTTAGAGCATGCATGATTGACTTTGGAGGTAGTTGGAGTGATCACTTGGCATTGGTTGAATTCACCTACAACAACAGTTACCAGGCCAGCATTCAGATGGCTCCATTTGAAGCTTTGTATGGTAGAAGATGTCGATCCCCGTTATGCTGGGACGAGGTAGGTGAGAAGCAATGGCGTGGACCAGATCTCATTTCTGAATCATCCAAGAACATCCGTATTATCAGAGATCTGTTGCAAGTAGCACAATCAAGACAGAGGAGTTATGCCGACACCAGGAGGAGAGTTTTGGAATTTCAGGTTGGTGAGCATGTGTTTTTAAAAGTTTCTCCTATGAGAGGAATTCGAAGGTTTGGTATTCAGGGCAAACTGAGTCCAAGATACATTGGTCCATTCGAGATTCTGGAAAGAGTGGGGGAGGTTGCTTACCGTTTGGCACTACCACCTCAGTTATCTGGAGTACACAATGTTTTCCATGTGTCTATGTTACGAAAATATGTGTATGATCACACTCACATTATTCAACATATGGACTTTGAATTGAAGGAAGATCTAACTTATGAAGAAATACCGATCAAGATTTTGGATCGGAATCAACATCAACTCAGGAATCGTTCCATACCGATGGTTAAAGTGCAGTGGAGTCGGCGTAGAACTAAAGAAGCTACTTGGGAGTCAGAAGATACTATGCGGAGGCAGTACCCTGACTTATTCTAGGTGAGCTGTCTCACTCCCCCTTTTATTATTAAGTGCATTGAATTTGGAGGCCAAATTCTTTAAGTGGGGGAAGGTGTAATATCTCGATTTATTTTTTCTAGAAATTAATTAGAAATTAATTAGAAATTAATTAGAAATTCCTTAATAAATAGAATAAGCTAAATTTTGACTATTTTATAAAAAATTCAAAAAAATTATATTCTTGTAGAGGATAACACGTTTAACAAACTTGTCTTCTGTGACCAAACCTAATAAAATCTATAAATAGGTCGAATTAGTAGATTAAACCTAAAATTAAACACTTTGTTAACCATACCTTAAAATGTAAAATTCGAGCACAATACTCCATCAAATGAGCCCAAACCGATGGCAAATGAAAGGCCAGGATGAGAGGATCATTTTCTCTCTATTAATCTCTCAAAACCCTAACCCTAGGAGGTGCAACTGGCAGCGATTGGCTCGCGTCAACAATTACGGCGGCGTTCACATTAACCCGACTTGCGTGGACGAATACTCCGCGCATAGAAACCTCTAGAAGGCGTGTGACCTATAAAAATGAAGCTCTCTAACCCTAGAATCATTTAGCACTAGTGGTGGCTGCAGAGGAGGTGGATCGAGTGAGATCTCCTGCAATTAGGGGTTGTGTCTTCAAGCGCCTCGGGCTTTCTTTCTCCTTCCTTCTTCATCCGATTCAGGTAGGTGATAGCAAGCCAAACCCTACAAATAATATATGGTTCGAAGCATCATCGTGTTAGCTTTTCATTGATGTAGAAAGTCCTAAATTTTATCAAGTGTTGTGCCAGAATTTCTGGTTTTAGTAGAAGCATGTCAAAACAAAGGTTATAACTGTTCCCTTTCGATTAAGTAGTAATTTCAGGCTGTAAACATAAAATTGATTCATGCATCTTATAGAGTTTTTCGTGCTCTTTCTGTTGGTAGTAAAAGCCCCAAATTTCTTGCTTTATATCATGCGAATTCCATGTTTTAGTTTAACCCTAGAAACCTCACCGGAGTCGGGCAAGGTGAAAGGGACAGCGACCTGTATGGGCTTGTGCGGCCACACGATAGACCGCACATCCAAGGCAGGCGGCCTGCTATGGATTGTTTATATGTTTCTATCTCTGATCGTTTCCCTGGAACGTGCAGCCGAATCCCAACCGCATGTCTGTCCTGTGGCCAGTTCCAGACCGCACATTCTTCCCAGCGGCACACTACCGACCGCCCATCTCCTGCAGGCCTTCGGAGCTGAGGGGCAATGAGCGGCCTGTCTGTGACCATATATGGAGACGTAAGGTCCAGGACCGACCGCACATATATAACTTAACATAGTAATTGTCATTTCAGCATGTTATGTTAGTAGATTAGTGGTAAATGGCATGTTAGCAACACACCTAATAAACTATAATATTTGACAGTAAATAATTCTTGTTGATTATTTAATTTGAGCTTGATCTTGATTCATCTTTCCAATGAATGTCAATCTTAATTATGAATCATTTATAATTGAAATGGCTATTCGGGTTACACTTGTTTTAACTTTAGACCTGAACCGTTAATCTTGAACCATTTTATCCCCTAGAATTAATCTGGACTCAATCGAACTGCTGTGATTTGAGTTAGTCCGAATTAGACTAGGAGGGACTTGCGCGGCCATTAGTTGACCGCATATATCCCTGAACGGCCCTGTGGCGACCGTTCATCCCTGGCTAATGCCAATTAGTTTGGCCGATTATCTTTGATCCAACTTTGGCTAATTCCTATTTTGATCAGCCCAGTAGACCCTAGCCGACCAGCGGATAGTGGGCTGGACTCTGGTTCACTTCCACCCAGCCTATGGTAGCCCGAGAGCACACTTGGGCGAAGTTTTAAATTATTGTTAGGCCCTGTGTTGTGTGGACAGTAATGGACCGTACATCTTAACAGGTGGCCCTTAATGGACCGTTCAATTAATGAGCGGCTCTGTCAGGACCGCATATCCTATCTTTGATTTCATAACGTCTAGCCTTGTGCGGCCCAATACTTACCATTCATGCTGAAAAGCGGCCCTTAATCAGTCGTTCAACCCAGCCCAGTTCCTATACAGTGCGGCCCTGAGTCGACCGCACAAGTGCTTGAGCGGTCCAGTAGTGACCGTATATCATCTAGAGACTAGTTTTCTCCGTGTTTTATGGTTTTGAATCCAAGAACATGATGGTTCTTGATAACTTGAACTCCTGGACAGAAATTCTGCACAGTATTTCTTTAACTTGGCCTTGGGATGTTCCAAGGTAAGTTTATACTTGATTGTAATTGGCCATTTTAACTTGATGAAAGTCTAGACAACTTGGGATCTTGGATCCATTAAATCAATGTCAACGCATCATAGGGGCCCGGTCTGGTCCTGGGGAGAGCGCCCGAAAAGTACTTGTGCTCATGAGAGTTTGTAATGACATGGTGAGGTATTGCACCGAGTGCATGACTAGCGTGATGTCTATGACGATGAATCTCTTAATCTCTTACTTGAATAATGTTCGACTTGGTTATATTCTTGCTTATTGGCCAATTTCCTACAGTTTCCTATTAATTATTATTCTTAAACTTGATATTTTTGTAGTTATATCATTATGCCATATTGTTATTCCATTTCATTCTTTAGCACTTTCTTTATGTTGTTTCATCCGATCGTCATTTCTTTCCTTCCGTTTCATATAAATATGTAATTAATTGGTTAATCACTTGCACTTGCCTGTTCTTACCTACTGAGTGTTCGCCCATTAGTTGTTTTCTCCCTTTCCAGGCAACTCAGGTGAAGATTCACAGATGGATGGGAATGGGCCAGAGTGATGACTTGGAGTGCATCAGTTGATAGATATGAAGAGATTGTTATAGTTGTTTTACATCTACCTATGCTTTAGAGTTTGTGTTAGTTATTGTATTGGAGTCTAGTAGAGGTTATGCTTGATTATGTTTAAGTCGGTTGATGGTTATTGTAATAGATTTGGAGTTATTTCTGTTCACGACGTTATGTTAATTCTTAGCCTAGCATGTTATCATTCTAGCATTTTCTACTTCCAGTCTCGATATTCCGCATCGGGGCGTGACAGTTTGGTGGTATCAGAGCCTAGGTTTCTAATATCCCTAGGTTCTCTAAGTTCTAGGATCCTAAGTGATATCATAGGACCTATAACCTTGTTATAAGTCTATGGACCCAACCTGGTGAGATTTGGGTAGAAGACTGGGGTTGAGTTAATAATCTAATTGCACGATTATCCATTCTTAATTGAACCTAACATAACCTATTCCACGTGTAGGCTTTTGCAATGGCAGGAGAACGCGCAGAATGGAGGAACTTGCAGCGTACGGTTCAAGGACTTACTTAGGCTTTGCAATAAGTGGCCCAAGGAGGAGCTGCAAACCATGGCACTTGCGATCTCTATAGGAACTTTCGTGGGATAAATCCCCAGTAATTTGGTAGCTCGACTGACCCTGATGAAGCCGAGCACTGGCTTGAAGAGATAGGGAGAATTTCTGAAGTGATGCAATGCAGCGATCAAGAACGTGTCCTCTTGTCGACCTTTCAACTTGAACGTTATGCGAGGACATGGTGGGACGCAGTGAAGGCTACCATTGGTGATAGACAAGTCACATGGGAAGAGTTCGAGGAATTCTTCAATGGTAAATATTTTTCTGATAGAGTACAAGAGAAGAAGGCGGCTGAGTTTGCTGCTTTGAAGCAACGCAATCTATCCATAGCTGAATATGAAGCTCAATTCTCTCGGCTATCTCGGTATGCTACTCACTTGATATCTACCGAAAAGATGAAGGCTAAGCGCTTTCTTAATCGGCTGAAGCTGCAGTATATCAACCAGTTGGCACCGATGGAAATTCAAACTTATTTCGAGATGGTGAGAAAGGCTCAAGTATTGGAAGATACTTTAGAAATGACGAAGAGAATCTGTGGGAAGAGTGTTAAGAAAGAACAACACCATACTGGTTCTGGGAGTATCAAGCCCGGTCATGGCGGGAAGAGGCCCATTAGCGGGTCTGGTTCATGGAAGGGCAAGATGCCGAAGATTGAAGATAAGAAGCCTGACCCTATTGTTCCATTCAAGGGCGTATGCAAGTACTGTGACCGTCCAGGTCACAAGATGGAGGAGTGCTGGCGCAAGCTGGGCGCCTATTTACGTTGTGGCAGTAGGGACCACCGTATTCCCGAGTGCCCTCTTTTATCTTAGCAAGCTACCCCAGTGAAACTGCAAGGATTTCAGAAGCAGCAAGGCAAGCTCCAGGCTCTACAAGAAGACGAGACAGGACCTGCCGAGGAGGGTGGACTCGTCGAAGATACTCTTATTATACATGATAAATTAGCTTTTGTTCTTTTTGATACTGGTGCCACTCATTCTTTTATTTCTCGGAGATTTGCAAAGTCTTTAGCTGTGAAGCCAGTTTTGATGAATTCTTCGTTAGAGATTTCGACCACTATTGGTTCCGGATCAGCAATTAAGTATTTCTTTCCTTCTAGTAAGGTCATGATCAATGAACAAAACCTGCCAATTGATTTAGTTTGTATGGACATGAAGGATTATGATGTAATCCTAGGAGCAGATTGGTTGGCTAAGTATGAGGCCAATGTTCAGTGCAGATCTAGTTCTGTATCTTTCACTAGACACCTTGGACTTTCTTTTATAGGAATTAGACACCATAAGTCTGTTCCACTTATTTTGACTCTTCGAGCTGATAAGCTGATGAGGAGAGGATGTAAGGCTTTTCTTGCCTTTATTTTTGTGACCCCTGAGCAGAAGATTGAGATTGAGGACTTTTCTGTCGTCCGAGATTTTCCAGATGTCTTTCCTGAGGAACTGTCAGGACTTCCTCCTGAAAGGGATGTTATCTTTTCTGTTGATCTAATTCCTGGTGTGTCTCCTATTTCCAAAGCTCCTTATCGTATGTCTCCTGCGGAGCTAAGGAAACTAAAGCAGCAGTTGATGGAATTGCTTGAGAAAGAGTTCATTCATCTAAGTACTTCCCCGTGGGGAGCCCCCGTATTATTCGTCCGGAAGAAGGATGGTTCGATGAGGTTGTGCATCGATTATCGGCAATTGAACCAATTGACTATCAAGAACAGATATCCATTGCCAAGGATTGATGAGTTATTCGATCAAATAGCGAGAGCTTAGTATTTTTCTAAGATCAACCTTCGATCTGGATATCATCAGTTATGAATTAAAGAGGAGGATATCTATAAAACAGCCTTCCGCAGCAGGTATGGGCATTTCAAATTTGTAGTAATGCCTTTTGGGATAACGAATGCACCTGCAACTTTCATGCAGCTGATGAACGATGTGTTTCGGCCCTATCTTGATCAATGGGTCGTGGTGTTCATTGATGACATCTTGATTTATTCTAAGAGTGAGGAGGAGCATGCTGAACATTTGAGGATGGCATTACAATTATTGAGAGATCATCAATTATATGCCAAGTTTAGTAAGTGTGATTTCTGGCTGCAAGAGGTGTCCTTTCTAGGGCATATCATCACAAAAGATGATGTTTCTGTTGATCCTTCGAAGGTAGAGGCAGTAAAGAATTGGGATAAGCATACTAATGTGACTGAAGTGAGAAGTTTCCTAGGCTTAGCAGGTTACTTCCGAAGGTTTATTCAAGATTTCTCCAAAATTGCGGTGCCTCTGACAATATTAACCCGCAAGGAGATCAAATTTGATTGGTCAGAAGATTGCGAGCGAAGTTTTCAGACCTTGAAGGAATGTTTGACTACTGCACCTATTTTGGGTTTACCTTCTGGAGAAGGAGATTTTTTTGTATACACTGATGCTTCAGGTATTAGTTTAGGGTGTGTACTCATGCAGCATGAGAAAGTGATAGCCTATTCTTCTAGGCAGTTGAGGAAGCATAAAGAGAATTATCATGTTCATGATTTGGAGCTAGCAGCAGTGGTGTTCGCCTTGAAGATATGGAGGCACTACTTGTATGGAGAGGCATTTGCGGTGTTTTCATATCATAAGAGTTTGAAATACTTATTTTCTCAGAAGGAACTCAATATGAGGCAGTGAAGATGGCTGGAGTATTTGAAGGACTTTGATTTTTCCATTGAGTATCATCCTCGAAAAGGTAATATTGTGGCAGATGCCTTAAGCCGCAAGCCTATAGCTAAGTTGTCAAGCCTCATGTTACAAGAATGGAAATTGCTGGAGCAGTTAACTAGTTTGGATCTTAATGTTGACAAGGATCGGATTATGATTGCTCAGATTCAACTTAAGCCCGAATTATTGATGGAAATCAAGTCTCTGCAAGATGATGACCCCGAGTTGGTAGAGATCAAGGAAAGCTTGAGTAACAGACCTTACTTCATGATGGCTGATGATGGAAGATTCTTATTTTAGGGAAGAACTTGTGTACCTGATGTAGATGAGATAAAGAGTAAGATCCTCGAGGAAGCTCATAGATCCAGATACGCCATTCATCCTGGAGGTACTAAGATGTTTAAGGATTTGAAAAGATCTTTTTTGTGGCCGAATATGAAAAGGGAAGTTGCGGACTTCGTAAGTAGATGCTTGGTTTATCAGCAAGTCAAGGCTGAGCATTTCAGACCAGCAGGGAAATTGAAACCCCTTGATATACCCCAATGGAAGTGGGAGAGCATTGGCATGGATTTCATTATGGGTCTACCTAGGACTCGTAGTGGATTTGATGGAATATGGGTGATTGTCGACAGATTGACAAAATCTGCTCATTTGTTATCTATTAAGTCTAAATGGACAGTTGATGTTTTAGCAGCTTTGTATATGAAGGGAGTGATAAGACTACATGGTATACCAGTCAACATTGTGTCTGATAGAGACCCCAGGTTCACTTCTCATTTTGGGAAAGGATTGCAAGAGTCCTTGGGAACTCGTCCAAATTTCAGTACTGCTTTCCATCCACAAACAGACGGACAGACTGAAAGGACCAATCAGATAGTGGAAGATATACTTAGAACATGCATGATTGACTTTGGAGGTAGTTGGAGTGATCACTTGGCATTGGTTGAATTCACCTACAACACCAGTTTCCAGGCCAGCATTCAGATGGCTCCATTTGAAGCTTTGTATGGTAGAAGCTGTCGATCCCCGTTATGTTGGGATGAGGTAGGTGAGAAGCAATGGCTTGGACCAGATCTCATTTCCGAATCATCCAAGAACATCCGTATTATCAGAGATCGGTTGCAAGTAGCACAATCAAGATAGAAGAGTTATGCCGACACCAGGAGGAGAGTTTTGGAATTTTAGGTTGGTGAGCATGTGTTTTTAAAAGTTTCTCCTATGAGAGGAATTCGAAGGTTTGGTATTCAGGGCAAACTGAGTCTAAGATACATTTGTCCATTCAAGATTCTAGAAAGAGTGGGGGAGGTTGCTTACCATTTGGCACTACAACATCAGTTATCTGGAGTACACAATATTTTCCATGTGTCTATGTTACGGAAACATGTGTATGATCCCACTCACATTATTCAGCATATGGACTTCAAATTGAAGGAATATCTGACTTATGAAGAAAGACCGATCAAGATTTTGGATCGGAAGCAACATCAACTTAGGAATTGTTCTATACCGATGGTTAAAGTGCAGTGGAGTCGGCGTGGAACTGAAGAAGCTACTTGGGAGTCAGAAGATACTATGCAGAGGTAGTATCCTGACTTATTCTAGGTGCGCTATCTCATTCCCTCTTTTATTATTAAGTGCATTGAATTTGGAGGACCAAATTCTTTAAGTGGGGGAGGGTGTAATACCCCGATTTATTTTTCCTTGAAATTAATTAGAAATTCCTTAATAAATAGAATAAGCTAAATTTTGACTAGTTTGTAAAAAATCCAGAAAAATCATAATCTTATAGAGGATAACACGTTTAACAAACTTGTCTTATGTGACCAACCCTAATAAAATCTATAAATAGGTCGAATTAGTGGATTAGGCCCAAAATTAAACACTTTGTTAACCATACCTTAAAACGTGAAATTCGAGCCCAATACTCCATGAAATGAGCCCAAACCGGTGGCAAATGAAAGGTCAGGATGAGAGGATCATTTCCCCTCTATTAATCTCTTGAAACTCTAACCCTAGGAGGTGCAATCGGCGGCGATTGGTTTGCGTCAACAATTACGACGACGTTCACATTAACCCGACTTGCATGGACGAATACTCCGCGCATAGAAACCTCTAGAAGGCGTGTGACCTATAAAAATGAAGCTCTCTAACCCTAGAATCGTTTAGAGCTAGTGGCGGTTGTAGAGAAGTTTGATCGAGGGATATCTCCAGTAATTAGGGGCTGTGTGTTCAAGCACCTCGGGTTTTCTTTCTTCTTCTTTCTTCATCCGAATCTGGTAGGTGATAGCAAGCCAAACCCTACAAATAATATATGGTTGGAAGCATCATCGTGTTAGCTTTTTATTGATGTAGAAAGCCTTAAATTTTATCAAGTGTTCTACGAGAATTTCTGGTTTTAGTAGAAGCATGCCAGAACTAGGGTTATAAATGTTCCCTTCGATTAAGTAGTAATTTCAGACTGTAAACATAAAATTGATTCATGCATCTTATAGAGTTTTATGTGCTCTTTCTGTTGGTAGTAAAAGCCCCAAATTTCATGCTTTATATCATGCAAATTCCATGTTTTAGTTTAACCCTAGAAACCTCGCCGGAGTCGGGCAAGGCAAAAGGGACAGCGACCTGTCTAGGCTTGTGCGGCCACACGATAGACCGCACATCCAAGGCAGGCGGCCTGCTATGGACCGTTTATATGTTTCTATCTCTGATCATTTCCCTGGAATGTGCGACCGAATCCCAACCGCATGTCTGTCCTGCGTCCAGTTCCAGACCGTACATCCTTCCCAGCGGCACACTACCGACCGGCCATCTCCTGCAGGCCTTCGGACCTGAGGGGGCATGAGCGGCCTGTCTGTGACCGTATATGGAGATGTTGTTGTGACCCCTCTGTGTTGATGATGTTGACAATAAGTTTTACTTCATTGGCAACAGCTTGTTTTGATTGATTGGCAACTGTTATTATTTTGATGAAATTGTTTTTATCAGGTTGTCTGTGTATATAATGTAGCCAGAGTATATATATTGTTATGCACATACTCACAGGTCTACACAGTGCATTGCAGCATGAACATAGAGTCTATACCTTTCCTTGTTTAGTCTGGACAGTAGTGGGCCGACCCTCTTCTCAGATGGGTCGACGCTCCCAGAGTGAAGTCTATACACTGTCTGTCTGTCTTGTGTCTCACGCAGCGTCTTAGGCATTTTGTTATAGTCTATACAGTGCTACTCACACGAACACTCAAGTCCATACATCGTGAAGTCTGCACAGTGTGACACCCAATGTCTATACATTGCTCATTCAGCATTGTCAAGTCTACACATTCGTCGGTGCCAAGTCTGTACAGCGAGCGTCTCATTGGTGAAGTCTGTACACTCACCATTTGAACTTCAAAGTCCATACATTGGACTGTAGCTTGCACGAAGCTAAGCCCATACATCGCTCAAGTCTGTACAGAGTCTAGCTTCTTAGTTAGCGTCTCATGCATTCGAGCAAAGTCTGTACATCGGTCTTTCAGCAAGTATGAACATCGTCTGTCTCTGTTAGCGTCTCAGGCATTGGGCAAAGTCTATACATCGGACTGTTACAGCAAGTCTGTACATTGTCCGTCTCAGTTAGCATCTTATGCATTGGGGCGAAGTCTATACAACCGACTGTTCAGTTTGTGATCAAGTCTGTACAGTCACTAAGTCTGTACATCCTCTAGGCGCTCACGAAGTCTATACATTGGTTTTCATTTCAAGTCTGTACAGACTTTGGTTTGTGCAAGTCTATACAACTGACTGTTCAGCTTGTGACCAAGTCTGTACAGCCAGGGCGACTGTTAAGTCTATACATTGATCATTACCTACGTTCTGAACTGAACTGAGTAAGTCTATACATTCCTCATATCTTTTACCTACACTCAGTTCAGTAAGTCTATACATTGGTTGCTTTACCAACGTTGCCTTGACAAAGTCTACACATTGGAAGTCTGTACATCTTTCGTGAAGACTGAACAATGAGCAAGTGTATACATTGGACGAGTCTGCATCGTGCATCAGTCCTGAAGTCTATACATCGTCTGTCTTCATTCGAGTCTCATGAAGTCTGTACATCGTGCATCAGTCCTGAAGTCTACACATCGTCTGTCTTCATTAGAGTCTCATGGAGTCTGTACATTGCACTCGCCTTCACATAGTCTATACACTGAAGTCTATACATTGCATTCACGTTTCACATAGTCCATTCACGAAGTCTGTACATAGCATTCACGTTTCACAAAGGCTATACATCATGAAGTCTACACAAGGCATTTCATCTTATAAAGTCTGTACAGAGTTCTTCACTTAACCTGATAATCTGATACTCTGTCTGACAGGGATTCGTTACTGAGATTGCTGACATGGCTCGTGATCCCAGGAGGACGAGGTGACCAGATGCTACCACGTGGATGAAAGCACCTCGGATCTGGCGAATTCCTTGGGCGGGAAAACGTGGAAGCCATGCGCCCTTATCCAATCTGCTGCTGATATATATAGAAGTCTTCATCTTCTGTTGAAGGCACATTGACCAGTGGCAAGTCTATACAGTAAGACAAACCTGAGGCAGCAGAGAGCCACTGTGATCCAAAGAGAAGAAAAGCAGAGAAGAAGAAAAAGAGATAAGAAGAAAGTGAGAGAGATGAGTTGAGAGAGTTATATGAGAGCTTGTGAATCAGTCTCTTGGTTCACATGGCAGAGCTGATATTTCTCAATTTGAGCTACAGTCGTTTTGGTTTTCATTCCATTCGATTCTGCGTTTCTTACTTTTCAGTCTTTGTTATTTTTCTTTTAAAAACTCTTGTTCGATCAAGCTGTTAGTCAATGGTGTCAAGCTATGAGGCAGCGGTGTGCAGAGGTGTTACCTTTGGTCGGCTAAGCTGTAGAGCCCAGCAGAGCAAGCTGTGAAGCTCAGCTGTTGCAGAGGAGATTCCTCTAGTCGGGATAAGCTGTAAGCCCCAGCCGTTGTTGGCAAGCTGTAGTGCCCAGCAGATTGAAGCTGTGTATCAGCAGTAATCCACATTCGAGTTGAATGTGGGGTGGACGTAGGTCGGATTGACCGAACCACCTAAAATTCTTTGTGCCTCTCGTGTGGTTGCTTGTCTGTCTAGCAGATTTTATCTCTGTTATCCGGTGCATTGACTGTGTTTGATCAGTGTTCTTTTAATTCCGCATCTGAATCTAGGCATAATTTTTTATTGGTCAGCTGATCTATTCACCCCCCCTCTAGATCCACATTCTATGGTGAAAGAGCCTTCCATCTAATTTCAACATTTGGTATCAGAGCCTAACTCTTCTGTAGGGACTTACAGCCCGAAGAGGATGGTACGGATGGACGGAAGAGGGATGATAGCTGAAGGACACTCCACATCCAAGCCCCCGTACTTCGATGGATCCAACTACGCATACTGGAAGAACCGTATGCAGGTTTTTTTGAGAGCTAAAGATTATGAGATCTGGAAGGTAGTTAGCAAGGGACCTTTCGAGCTGTCCCCAAATGAAGATGTATGGACCAAGGAGGAAATTAGAAGGTCCACGCTCAACTGGAGTGCAATCAATGCAATCCAGTGTTCTTTGCATCCCACCGAGTTCTCACGAGTATCCGCCTGCTCTTCAGCGAAGGAAATGTGGGATGCACTTGAAGTTATCTACGAGGGGACTTCACAAGTTAGAGAGACCAAGACTAATCTACTGGTTTTAGAATACGAGGCCTTCAAGATGAAGCCAAATAAGACAATCAAAGAAATGTATGCTCGATTGACTATTATCACAAATAGTCTCAGAGGTTTTGGGATGAAGTATTTTGAGTATGATATAGTCAGAAAGATCTTGCGATCCTTGACTCCAATTTGGCACACCAAGGCCACTGTTATGGAAGAGTCAAGAGATCTGCACAATACAAGGGCAGATGAGCTTATCGGATCTCTAATGGCATATGAGATGAATCTGCCGAAGATAGAGGAGGCTGATAGAATGAGGAAGCCAATAGCTCTGAAGGCTGGTGCTAGCAAATCCAGTCGATCCAGCCCCAATAGATCATCAATTGAAGAAAGCTTGTCTGAAGAAGAAATGGCAAATGATGATATTGCTATGATTACTAGGGAATTTCGGCGTTTTCTCAAGAAAGAAGGAAGAAGATTCAGCCGAAGAAATCCTAGTGGTGGCCGCCGAGACACAAGGTACAAATCAAACCCTGTAAAGAAAGCTGAGACTAATGTTTGCTATCAATGCAGGAAGGCTGGTCACTTTAAAGCTGAATGTCCGATAAATCAAAACCTCGAGGACAAGTCCAAGAAAAAGAACACAAGAGGGAAAGCTATGGTGAGTACCTAGAGTGATGAGGACGATGGATCCTTGAGCAACACTTCGGACAGTGAAGTTGAAGCTGAGAAGCCAATCTGTCTCATGGCAACCAGCTTAAAAGATAGAGAGGAAGAATCTGATGAGGTATCCTCTCGTTTTGAAAACATTACTATTGCTGATTGGATGGATGCTTATAATGATCTTGCTGATAGAGTAGATGATGTCAGAAAAGAAAATAGGCATCTACGAAGAAAAATTAACATCATGTAAAATGATACTTCATTGTCTGATAAAATTGCATGCTTAGAGAATGAGAACAGTAAGCTGAAACTCACATGTTCTGAATTTGAAGAAGTCAAGAAAGAACTGAAAATCTCTAAGGAAGAAACTGTGAGATTAGACAATGAAATTGATGCATGGAAATTGAAAATTCAGAATTATGAAAGTGAGATAAAAATTACTTCTGAAAAATATGAAGCTGTCCTCAATGTAAATAATGAATTGAAAAAGTCTATTGATGAAATTCAGAAAGACAATGAGGATAAGCTGAAAACCATTGAGAAAATGACCCAAGGATCTGAAAAATTAGATGCATTATTGGGGTCAAAGGTTAATTTCAGGAGAGAGGGCCTAGGATTCAACTCTAGTGCAACTAAGAGCTTTGGAATGAAAACTATTTCCTTTGTTGCACAAAAGGAGAAAAGACCTCTGATTAATATGAATTCTAATAATGCTGTGAAAACAAATGTGAATCTGAAAAAGCCCAATGCAGAGGAGAAGGGCAAACAGAAAGTTGGTGAGCCTAGTAGAATTGGCACTTCCAAACCTAGCTCTAGTGCTCAATCCAAGGCTAGGGGTCAGCCTGCTCAGGTAAACAAACCCCATGTCAATGCCAAAAAGTCCTCACCACCACCATCACAGAAAAAGACCCAACAAAAACCTATGAACAGGTCAGTAGGGTCAAGGGTGCAGGGAAGACAAAATGTTTTCAGGAGTCAGCCCAAAAAATTCAATCCACCTAGAGTCCAGTCCTACTACCCCACACAGTCAATCTATCCTAATGGGTTTGGGTGGACAAGAACTCAAGGGATGCATACAGGGTACGTTCATCAACCTACACATTTTACAGACCCTATGTCAGAAATTGGGATAATGGGTATGGTAGTCGAACAGCTAGAAACTTCCAATTTTTCAGCCAGCCCAAATATCACCTTGACCAAAACTTTATAAATGCAACCTGGCCGAAGCATTGGCACAACAACAACAATTCTGTGAATAACTCTGTTGGTGCAAATAAAAAGAAAAACAACAAAAATAAGAGAAAGAATAACAGAAGGAAATCTGCAAAATCCACTGAACAAAGTTCTTTTAAACAAATGTGGATTCCCAAAGCCATGCTTTCTTCCTTTACCTGCACTTCATCTGCATTGGAGCCCAAACAGACTTGGGTTCCAAACTTTTTGCCCTAATTGTGTGTGCAGGTATGCCTGGCAGCCAAGAGCAACTTGTGGTACCTGGACAGTGGCTGCTCCAGGCATATGACTGGAGATAAGGCCAAGTTCTGCATGCTGACTGAGAAGCTAGGAGGCCTTGTCACTTTTGGAAGCAACACAAAGGGTAGGATCATTGGATCAGGTAAGGTAGGTAAGTGTTCTACCTGCTGCATTGATGATGTTATGCTGGTTGAAGGGTTAGCTTATAATTTACTCAGTATCAGCCAGTTGTGTAATAAAGGACATAAAGTCTTACTTGATTCTCAATGCTGCAAGGTTTTTGAACCTGATTCTGAAATTGTCATATTTTCTGGAAAAAGAATAAATAACACATACATGATAGATTTAGATGATATTCAGCATTCTAACCAATGTCTTACTGCCAGTAAATAAGATTTAGCCTTTTATGGCATCGTAGGTTAGGCCATGCGAGTTATACTATTTTGCATAAACTAAACAAGCATAGCATGGTTAGAGGACTCCCTGAAGTCTCTTTTAAAAAGGATAATAAATTTTGTAATGCATGCATTCAGTCCAAGTTGACTAGAAAATCATTCAAATCTAGGATAGAAAACCTATCCACTAAACCTTATGAACTGATACACATGGACCTATTTGGGCCAACCAGGTCTGTCAGTTTATCAGGGAAGAGGTATGGGTTTGTCTTAGTAGATGATTTTTCTAGGTATACTTGGGTATATTTTCTGTCACACAAGAATGATGCATTTTCAGAATTTCAGGAGTTCTGTATTAGAATAAATCAGAAAATTGAAAATATTTTGACTGATCATGGAGGTGAGTTTGAAAACTCACACTTTGAAGAATTTTGCAGTTCTAGTGGGATTCATCATAAGTTCTCCTCACCCAGGACACCTGAGCAGAATGGTGTTGTCGAGAGGAGGAACAGAACTCTAGTGGAGATGGGCCGAACACTTCTAGTTGAAGGTGAACTGCCAAGAAAATTCTGGGCTGAAGCAGTCAACACAGCCTGTTATGTAATTAACAGGGCAAAAGTAAGACCTTCCACCCAGAAAACCCTCTATGAGATTTTGAAAGGTAAGAAACCTTCAATTGCCCATTTCAAGGTCTTTGGTTGTAAATGTTTTATACATATAAATGATAAGAGGGACCTTGATAAATTTGAGCCAAAAGGTGAACCAGGAATTTTTCTTGGTTATTCTGAAAACACCCGAGCTTATAGAGTGTTCAACTTAAACACAAAAATTGTTGAAGAATCTCCACACATTATCTTTGATGAATCCTTGATGGAAACTAACCATGGTCATTGCAAGAATGAAGATGGGGACATTTTAAAAGATGATAACTCTGCAGACCAGTCTGATGGTGAGGAAGAAAAAGAGGAGCATAATGAAGAAGAACCTGAAGTTCAGGGGGAGGTAAGTGAAATTCCTGAAACTCAGATTGTTAATATCAGATATCTTAAAGATCACCCTATGAATAATGCCATTGGCAATCTGAATGATCCCCCTAGGACTAGAGGTCACTTTAGAATTCAGGATGAATTAAATACATATGCTCGTCTCTCAAATTGAACCCAAGTCCGTTGACTGTGCCCTCAAGGATGTGCATTGGATTAATGCCATGCATGAGGAGCTTAATCAGTTCGACAGGAACAAGGTGTGGCACTTGGTCCCACCTCCTGATCATGGAACAGTCATAGGGACTAAGTGGGTATTCAGAAATAAATCTGATGAATTAGAGAATATTGTTAAAAATAAAGCCAGACTTGTTGCTCAGGGGTATAACCAGGAGTTTGGTATTGACTTTGAAGAGTCATTTGCCCCTGTAGCCAGATTAGAAGTTGTTAGGATTTTATTGGCTTATGCATGCTCCCTAGGAATAATCCTCCAGCAGATGGATGTAAAATCTGCATTCTTGAATGGGGAAATTAGTGAGGATGTCTATGTAAGATAGCCCCCTGGGTTTGAATGTCTAGATTTCCCTAATCATGTTTACAAATTAAATAAAGCTCTCTATGGTCTTAAGCAAGCTCCCAGAGCTTGGTATGACAGGTTGAGTAAGTTCCTTACTGATCAAAATTTCACTAGAGGCGTAGTTGATCAGACCTTGTTTACAAAGGTGAGTCATTCTGACATTCTTATTGTACAAATTTATGTGGATGACATTATTTTTGGATCAACTAACCCCAAATTGTGTGAGGAATTTTCTAAAACAATGACTAATGAGTTTGAAATGAGCTCAATGGGTGAGTTCAAATTATTTCTTGGACTGCAGGTTACATAAACAAAGGATGGAATGTTTATCACTCAGTCCAAGTACACAAGAGATCTACTCAAGAAATACAATATGGACAACCTCAATGAGATAGCTGCTCCAATGGGTACCTCTACAAGCTTGGATGAAGACACTAAAGGTAAACCTGTTGATCAAAAGCTATACAGAGGTATGATCGGATCCCTTCTCTACTTAACAGCATCTATGCCTGATATTCAATTTGCTATAGGATTATGTGCTAGGTTTCATGCCAGTCCTAAAGAAACTCATCTTAAAGCAGTAAAAAGGATTTTTAGATATGTGCTAGGCACCCAAGAGCTAGGATTATGGTATCTTACTAGGTGTGAGTTAGAGCTTCTAGCTTACACTAATGCTGATTATGCTGGGTGTCGAGTAGATAGAAAAAGTACTAGTGGCTATTGTCAATTCCTTGGTGGCTGTCTAGTATCTTGGGCATCTAAGAAGCAACACACTGTAGCCTTGTCTACAGCTGAGGCTGAATATGTTGCAGCTGGTAATTGTGCTGCCCAAGTACTATGGATCAAGCACCAACTAGATGATTATCAGATAAAACTGGAATGTATTCCAATTTTATGTGATAATACTAGTGCCATATGCCTTGCTAAAAATCTTGTTCATCATTCTAGGACTAAACACATAGAGATAAAACACCATTTTCTTAGAGATGTTGTGAATAAAATGGAAATCGAACTGAATTTCATTGAAACAGACAAACAAATTACTGATATCTTTACTAAGTCACTTGGAAATGAAAAGTTTAAATTTCTTAGAAGAGAACTTGGCTTGTGTAAGTTTCAGTATGATGAATAAAATTTTCAGTTGTTTTGAATAAAATTTCTGATTTGGACTTGCATCTGATAGCTTGTATAAAACTCTGTCAAGGTTGAATGGTGCAACAGACTCATGATCATGCATGACACTCATATTATTTTCTCATGATCATCACTGCATATCATTTAGTCATGAATGTGTCTAAAATCACATGCATATAGAACTGTTTTGCACTACATTTCTCTGCATAACCCTGGTGGTTATATTGCATGATAGTGCAGTCTGAATAAGCATGAACTTCAAAATCATTTGTTCAGTATTCATTTGCAAAACTGCATGCATATAGACAGGGGGAGTCTTGTCAGAAATTCAGGGTGAACTGTTGCGTCGACGCTGGTCTACTGTGGCGTTGACGCAGTGAACTAGATCTGTAAATGCCTCTGATTCTTATTCTGATGAGTTGACGCTGCAATAGCGTGGAGTCGACGCACTGATATTATCTCAGTGTTTTATATTGTTACCTCTTCAACTGATGCGTGGACGCCTTGAACTCCCAGCGTCGACTCTGTTCATTCATCCTTTGACTCTGAATGATTGAGTCTGACAGTATGGCAATCTTTTAGTCAATTCTAATATTAAGCAATAGAAAATAGACTTCTTCCCTCATAAGAACTTTAATTGCTTAAAGACTGACTTAATGGTTTAAATTTTATAATCTTTAGAGTTGAAAGACTACAATCAGTAAATTAGGATGCTGAAAATTGATAAAGCACTCAACCCTCATCTTATTTCATGTCAGACAAAGCTAATTATATCTGAAATCTGGAAACTCATCTGCAATCATGTTAGAGAAACTAAGTATGTGTATTGTCCTTAAACAAGTCATTCTGAAACAAATAAAGGACAGCTAAGAAAGATATTGAAAAACATTGAAAATTAATTAAAAAATAGCATTGGCAGAGCAATGACTGGTAAATCACTGAGAAACTGAGTGATCCATCAAAGAAGTGGACAACACTCATGTCATGAGGTGTATCAGCTATCTTTGTATAAAATGATCAAAACAGTAGGTTGGTTTCACTGAGTACCTGGGGGTAACTGGCGTCTGATAAACGTGTACCCTCACACAAAAAGGTGTAAATCAGTTCTATTGAGTTTGATCCTAGGCAAAATGGTCCATCATGTTGAGTATCTAGGGGTATTGGCGTATGATAAACGTATACCCTTACGTAAAAAGACTTATGGTACCTGAATGCCCTAAATGAAATAATATTAAAAATGATGTTCCTTCAAAAGAAATTTCATGGATGTCAATTTGTTTAATTTCAATACATGACCTGGTATCTCTTAGCACATTCTACTGAGTCTATGAAAGTAAGATATTCTAAAACTGAATCTCTCATGTAAATATGATTCTGGTTTATTGTTTTATCATGCACATCTACCTTATCCAATGAATGTAGTGCATGAACTCTCATTTGTATAACCTTTAAATCAGAACTTCACTTTCTAAGCAGTTTCTCAATTCATATGACTGAAGGTTCTGTGCTCTAGCTGCTTAATTTCTGAACTACCTGCTAAGAATGCCAGTCAGCTGATTCTTCTTGTTCCTTCCCTTGCATCTTCTTTCCCTCCTCTTTGTTGATGGCAAAGGGGGAGAATATATTATCTATTTGATGAATTCATTCCAGGGAAGTGTATGCATCATGTCTATGGCAAAGGGGGAGATCTTGTGAGCAGAGAGTTGTGTTCATGTCTCAGCATCTCATACATAGCATCTGCATGACAAATCTGAAAAATAAAACATGTCCTTCATCAAAAATGCATCTGCACAACATGATGTTGCTATTCTATATAATAGGGTGTTGCCATCATCAAAAAGGGGGAGATTGTTGTGACCCCTCTGTGTTGATGATGTTGACAATAAGTTATACTTCATTGGCAACAGCTTGTTTTGATTGATTAGCAACTGTTATTATTTTGATGAAATTATTTTTATCAGGTTGTCTGTGTATATAATGCAGTCAGAGTCTATATACTGTTATGCACATACTCACATGTCTACACAGTGCATTGCAGCATGAACATAGAGTCTATACCTTTCCTTGTTTAGTGTGGACAGTAGTGGGTCGACCCTCTTCTCAGATGGGTCGACTCCCCCAGAGTGAAGTCTATACACTATCTGTCTGTCTTGTGTCTCATGCAACGTCTTAGGCATTTTGTTAAAGTGTATACAGTGCTGCTCACACGAACACTCAAGTCCATACATCGTGAAGTCTGCACAGTGTGACACCCAATGTCTATACATTGCTCATTCAGTATTGTCAAGTCTACACATTGGTCGGTGCCAAGTCTGTACAGCGAGCGTCTCATTGGTGAAGTTTGTACACTCACCAGTTGAACTTCAAAGTCCATACATTGGACTGTAGCTTGCACGAAGCTAAGCCCATACATCGCTCAAGTCTGTACAGAGTCCAGCTTCTTAGTTAGCGTCTCATGCATTCGAGCAAAGTCTGTACATCGGCCTTTCAGCAAGTCTGAACATCGTCTGTCTCTGTTAGCGTCTCAGGCATTGGGCAAAGTTTATACATCGGACTGTTACAGCAAGTCTGTACATTGTCCGTCTCAGTTAGCGTCTTATGCATTGGGGCGAAGTCTATACAACCGACTGTTCAGTTTGTGATCAAATCTGTATAGTCACTAAGTCTGTACATCCTCTAGGCGCTCACGAAGTCTATACATTGGTTTTCATTTCAAGTCTGTACAGACTTTGGTTTGTGCAAGTCTATACAACCGACTGTTCAGCTTGTGACCAAGTCTGTACAGCCAGGGTGACTGTTAAGTCTATACATTGATTATTATCTACGTTCTGAACTGAACTGAGTAAGTCTATACATTCCTCATATCTTTTACCTACACTCAGTTCAGTAAGTCTGTACATTGGTTGCTTTACCAACGTTGCCTTGACAAAGTCTACACATTGGAAGTCTGTACATCTATCGTGAAGACGGAACAACGAGCAAGTGTATACATTGGACGAGTCTGCATCGTGCATCAGTCCTGAAGTCTATACATCGTCTGTCTTCATTCGAGTCTCATGAAGTCTGTACATCGTGCATCAGTCCTGAACTCTACACATCATTTGTATTCATTAGAGTCTCATGGAGTCTGTACATTGCACTCGCCTTCACATAGTCTATACACTGAAGTCTATACATTGCATTCACGTTTCACATAGTCCATTCACGAAGTCTGTACATAGCATTCACGTTTCACAAAGGCTATACATCATGAAGTCTACACAAGGTATTTCATCTTATAAAGTCTGTACAGAGTTCTTCACTTAACCTGATAATCTGATACTCTGTCTGACAGGGATTCGTTACTGAGATTGCTGACATGGCTCGTGATCCCAGGAGGACGAGGTGACCAGATGCTGCCACGTGGATGAAAGCACATCGGATCTAGCGAATTCCTTGGGCGGGAAAACGTGGAAGCCACGCGCCCTTATCCAATCTGTTGCTGATATATATAGAAGTCTTCATCTTCTGTTGAAGGCACATCGACCAGTGGCAAGTCTATACAGTGAGACAAACCTGAGGCAGCAGAGAGCCACCGTGATCCAAAGAGAAGAAAAGCAGAGAAGAAGAAAAAGAGAGAAGAAGAAAGTGAGAGAGATGAGTTGAGAGAGTTATATGAGAGCTTGTGAATCAGTCTCTTGGTTCACATACCAGAGCTGATATTGCTCAATTTAAGCTACAGTCATTTTGGTTTTCATTCCATTCGATTCTGCGTTTCTTGCTTTTCAGTCTTTGTTATTTTTCTTTTGAAAACTCTTGTTCGATCAAGCTGTTAGTCAGTGGTGTCAAGCTGTGAGGCAGCGGTGTGCAGAGGTGTTACCTCTGGTCGGCTAAGCTGTAGAGCCCAGCAGAGCAAGCTGTGAAGCTCAGCTGTTGCAGAGGAGATTCCTCTGGTTAGGATAAGCTGTAAGCCCCAGCCGTTGTTGGCAAGCTGTAGTGCCCAGCAGATTGAAGCTGTGTATCAGCAGTAATCCACATTCGAGTTGAATGTGGGGTGGACGTAGGTCGGATTGACCGAACCACCTAAAATTCTTTGTGCCTCTCGTGTGGTTGCTTGTTTGTCTAGCAGATTTTATCTCTATTATCCGATGCATTGACTGTGTTTGATCAGTGTTCTTTTAATTCCGCATCTGAATCTAGGCATAATTATTTATTGGCCAGCTGATCTATTCACCCCCCCCTCTAGATCCACATTCTGTGGTGAAAGAGCCTTCCATCTAATTTCAACAGATGTAAGGTCCAGGACCGACCGCACATATATAACAGAACAGAGTAATTGTCATTTCAGCATGTTATGTTAGTAGATTAGTGGTAAATGGCATGTTAGCAACACACCTAATAAACTGTAATTCATGATAGTAAATAATTCTTGCTGATTATTTAATTTGAGCTTGATCTTGATTCATCTTTCCAATGAATGTCAATCTTAATTATGAATCATTTATAATTGAAATGGCTATTAGGGTTACACTTGTTTTAACTTTAGACTTGAATCGTTAATCTTGAACCATTTTATCACCTAGAATAAATCTGGACTCAATCGAGCTGCTGTGATTTGAGTTAGTCCGAATTGGACTAGCAGGGACTTGCGCGACCGTTAGTTGACCGCATATATCCCTAAACGGACCTGTGGCGACCGTTCATCCCTGGCTAATGCCAATTAGTTTGGCTGATTATCTTTGATCCATCTTCGGCTAATTCCTGTTTTGATCAGCCCAGTAGACCCTAGGCCGACCAGCAGACAGTGGGCTGGACTCTTGTTCAGTTCCACCCTGCCTATGGCAGCCCGGGAGCCCACTTGGGCGAAGTTCTAAATTATTGTTAGGCCCTGTGTTGTGCGGACAGTAATGGACCGTACATCTTAACAGGCGGCCCTTAATGGACCGTTCAATTAATGAGTGGCTCTGTCAGGACCGCATATCCTGTCTTCGATTTCATAACGTCTAGCCTTGTGCGGCCCAATACTTACCGTTCATGCTGAAAAGTGACCCTTAATCAGCCGTTTAACGTAGCCCAGTTCCTGTACAGTGCGGCCCTGAGTCGACCGCACAAGTGCTTGAGCGGTCCAGTAGTGACCGTATATCATCCAGAGACTAGTTTTCTCCGTGTTTTGTGGTTTGTTTTGATCAGCCCAGTAGACCCTAGGCCGACCAGCAGAAAGTGGGCTGGACTCTTGTTCAATTCCACCCTGCCTATGGCAGCCCGGGAGCCCACTTGGGCAAAGTTCTAAATTATTGTTAGGCCCTATGTTGTGCGGACAGTAATGGACCGTACATCTTAACAGGCGGCCCTTAATGGACCGTTCAATTAATGAGTGGCTCTGTCAGGACCGCATATCATGTCTTCGATTTCATAACGTCTAGCCTTGTGCGGCCCAATACTTACCGTTCATGCTGAAAAGTGGCCCTTAATCAGCCGTTTAACGCAGCCCAGTTCCTGTACAATGCGGCTCTGAGTCGACCGCACAAGTGCTTGAGCGGTCCAGTAGTGACCGTATATCATCCAGAGACTAGTTTTCTCCGTGTTTTGTGGTTTTGGATCCAAGAACATGATGGTTCTTGATAACTTGAACTCCTGGACAGAAATTCTAGATAGTACTTCTTCAACTTAGCCTTGGGACGTTCTGAGGTAAGTTTGTACTTGATTGTAATTGGCCATTTTAACTTGATTAAAGTCTAGACAACTTGGCATCTTGGATCTGTTAAATCAATGGCAACGCATCATAGGGGCCCGGTCTAGTCCTGGGGAGAGCGCTCGAAATGTACTTGTGCCCATGAGAGTTTGTAATGACATGGTGAGGCATTGCACCGAGTGCATGACTAGCGTGATGTCTATGACGATGAATCTCTTAATCTCTTACTTGAATCGTGTTGGACTTGGTTATATTCTTGCTTATTAGCCAATTTCCTATAATTTCCTGTTAATTATTGTTCTTAAACTTGGTGTTTTTGTAGTTATATCATTCTGCCATATTGTTATTCTATTTCATTCTTTAGCACTTTCTTTATGTTGTTTCATCCGATCGTCATTTCTTTCCTTCCATTTCATATAAATATGTAATTAATTGGTTAATCACTTACACTTGCCTGTTGTTACCTACTGAGAGTTCTCTCATATAGTTGTTTTCCCCCTTTCCAAGCAGCTCAGGTGAAGATTCACAGATTGATGGGAATGGGCCAGAGTGATGACTTGGAGTGCATCAGTTGATAGATATGAAGAGATTGTTATAGTTGTTTTACATCTACCTATGCCTTAGAGTTTGTGTTAGTTATTGTATTGGAGTCTAGTAGAGGTTATGCTTGATTATGTTTAAGTCGGTTGATGGTTATTGTAATATATTTGGAGTTATTTCTATTCACGACGTTATGTTAATTCTTAGCCTAGCATGTTATCATTCTAGCGTTTTTTACTGCCAGTCCCGATATTCCGCGTCAAGGCGTGACATGGTAGCTCCCGAGCCCACTAAATATAACCTTAATAACTCACTCGGATCAAGCACTTCCTAGGCGGCCTTCGGGTTGGGAAGTCTGAGCATCAGTTCGATCAGGAAAGCTCCTTCGGAGCCCCCTATTCCCTGTCCCGACTGCGCACTCATCGCTCAAGAGACCCCTCCTGGGCCAGTGCCTCTTGCTCGGGCCAACTGATGGAAGCTTATCTGAACGGCCATTACGAGTCCCTTAAATGCTGGGAGCTCAAGGGGATAGAGGAGATCAAGAGTCCACACACTATAAAGAGCCCACAAGGAGGATGTAACCCCCCCTGAGACTCCTCAGCTTTCTGGGATCATTCACTCAACAAGCCATTATTTAAACTGGAAGAACCCTCCTGTGAGAAGGTAAGCCAAAAACCCTGAGCAGGAATGATGCGGGACGGACACGCGACTCGACTCCAATTGGATATGTGACCCTCGGACTCTACGCAAGCTCGCGATCGTCCCTAACGAGGGAAGCGTCGAACGTGCACGGTTGAGAAACCGGCAAAGAGCTAGGGTGGTCAACTCACAAATTCATGCCCGGATTGGGTCACGAAACAGTCTCGCTCTCTCTCGCAGCAACGGTGAATTAATTATATCGAGCTAATGGCCCTAACATATGCTCTCTAGCAGCGGCATAAACAAGTATATACGAATAAAGCAAATGCCGAGTAATGTAGCGAACACGATACCTCCACGCACCTGGCGTGGAAAAGATGATCCCGGCTGATCTCGTACTCCCGGAACAATAAATTATAAAAATTACAACAATGATTTACTGCCCACTCCATGCAGGGAGGTAAAGGGCGACACAATGGGACCCGAGAGTAGTGGGTTCAGGTTGACGTGCAGCTTCTTGCGTAGCTTCGGGGGCACGCATACTCACAAACGTGGGACCCACGTGCTGGTCAGTGGGGCCGTGTGGGCCCGGAGCGGCACCGCTGTGATGGGGACATCCGAAGGGGCTCTCCCTGGGAAGGCGGCGTGTTGGTTCACCGGTCGGAGGCCGAGCGGCTCCGATCTTCACTCGTCGGAGTTGCTGCCCACGGATCTGAACTGCTATTTCAGACCCGCGCGTCCCAACAAAATCCGCTGCTGCGGTAACTCCCGACATCGGATCGATGCACAAGAGGTACCGATGGAAAGCTAACTCAAAATCCTTCGATCTATGGCTGGAGAAAGAAATTTAAATGTCCCGTTGATGGCCTTTGTCAAATATTAAAGCTGCTGGTTCACATGATCAGAAAACTCATGATAGAAATCATGTTTCCAAAGAGTTGGCATTGACAGTGATTTAGACCTTCGATTCAGCTTTTGAGCCCTTCATGAAAGTTGTAGAGGCCGAAGATAGGAAAACGGAGATATATTTTATGAAATGTTTGGTGGAGATTTGACGAGGGAAAAGTATTTTATAGTACCGGGTGGTAGGATCTGGACAGCAGATACAAAACAAAAGTTGGGATCTGAAGTGAATTTTTAGAAAATATGAATGAGATTCTAAATTCACAAGAAAATTTTTGGATTGTGGGGGTGGTGGAAAGAACCTCCAATAAATTTGGGGATTCAAAAAAAGATAAAGAAGTGGGTCGAAACCTAGAAATATAGGGCTGCTGTTACACCGATCTGAACTGGGATAGAACTAGAAGGTGGAAAGACATGAAAATAAAAAAATATAAAAAGAAAGGTAAATGATGGGATAATTTTACTGGAGGTTGGGAATCAAGTGGGGAGCCAGCCATGAAAATCTCAGCTCTAGGTGATGTCGGAGTTGAGAGCTAAAATTCTCGGAGTAAGCCTCTACCCAGTAAAACAGAACTTGGACAGCACTTCAGAAGGATGCTCGCGGTGGCTCGTTGGCGGCACGAACGGCGACGGCGGGGCAGAGATAGAAATCAGAGGTAGAGGGGCTAAGATAGAAGGGGTCTATACCTTGAAATGCTTAAGGAGGAAGAAGGAACCATAGGGAGAGAGAGGGGGGCACAAATTTGCTCCAAGGCAATCAACTTTTTTTCTTCTCATTAATTCACACAAATGGAAATTACATGTCTTATATAATAAATGGAAAATGACCACTTATGCCCTCAGATCTAGGGTTTGGGAGGGGTATACAAGGTTTAGAACTAATTTAAATTGGACCAAAAAGGTGGGGCGCCCCCTTGACCAAGGGGACAAGGTAGGTAAGGTAGGCAGCCTCCTTTGAAATTTTAAACCACTTGTCTCCCCTTGTGTCAATTGACTAGTCAATCCATCTAGAAGGCCACCTAGGACTTTGACCAGCCCCACATGGCTTAGGTGGACCAATGGGGAAGGACTGGGGCCCCCTTGCTGGACCTACTAACATTTTACACAAAAACCCACTAAGACATACAATTGTGTACCCATATATCACAAGGGTATACATACAAATACAAAGGACATAAATGTAAATAAAATGTGAGCGGTCTTGCCTTGATGTCCCCATCAAGGAACCACTTCACCTTTTGGTGGAGAGGGATCTCACGCTCCCATCTTTCTCCTAACTCCTCCCTTTGCACCAGAATTCTACTACCGTCACTGACTTAAGCATCAGAGGGTCTTCCCCGGGGATTCATCCCTAGGCACCTCTAACTTGTTTCCCTTCTTACAGTTCACACTTCAAGGATACGTGGTCATCTTCCTCCCCGCTCAGGAGTAGCGCGAGATCGCCCCTCTTCATCTGGCGCCGTCTGTGGGAAATGAACAAAGAGGCATCATGGTGCGAAGGAGTTCTGGCAGGAGGACTGCCGATGATAAGGGAAAGGTCCTGGCGACGGAAGAAGGTGCACCTTCCCTCCCCATAGAAAATTACCCGTCAGGCAACCACGCCAATGAGATACCTCCGTCGGTGGCGGGGGAACAGCTTCCCAGTGGGAGTACCGACGCCCTCCAAACCCTCAATGGAAAACTGGATGTCCTCGTGGATCTCATGAGGGCCCAGGCGGCCAGGGAGGAGAAGTCGCATCTCCCCCGGAAGAGTCCCCCCCCCCTCCCGCGGAGATGCCACCCAGAAAACCTCTAGAGGTCGTTTTACCCTCCTGGGGCGGCGGCTCATCAGCAACCGGTCAGGAGGACTATCACATGCCTCTCTCCCAGAGCAGAAAGCCTCCTCTACCCCGAGGAGGGAGAAGTCCGGAGCACACCGACAGTTCCCGGAGACCGACACCCCTGAGGAGCTTCGGGACAGCATGCAAGTGCACCCCCCAGCCCTTCGGGCCAGCGACAACCGGAATTATCCCTCCGACTGCGAGACTTTAAGAGGCGTTTCGCAGAGCAAGGGCACGCCCTCCTCGCCTTGTAGAATACCTCTCCTGTGGAGGATGAAGAGCGATCCCCGTTCTCCGATTATATCTTGAAGGGCGAGATCACCCCCAAGATCTCACTTCCGACCTTCAAGTCGTATGACGGCCAGGGAGACCCGGCCGATCATTACGATAGCTTCGACGCCCTGATGACCTTGCATTGGGCATCAGACATGATCAAGTGCCGAGCGTTCGTGACCACTCTAGTCCAGGGTGCTCAGGCATGGTTCGGGGCCCTCGCCCCTGGCAGTAATCACAACTTCAAGCAGTTCGGGCGAGTGTTCAAGGAAAGCTTCACCGGCAGCGGTCCACCCCGGTCAGTAGCGGGATTACTGGCCCTCAAGCAGGAATAGGGGGAGAAGTTGCTAGCTTATATCAACCGATTCAAATCGGAAGCCCTGTGCATCCCCCGCCTGGATGTAGCCTCGGCCATCACCCCACTGACCGGGGGTACCCGTGATGAGAACTTACTGCGCGAGCTAGTGGTTCATCCTCCCACCTCCCTCGCCGAGCTAGTGACCCTGGCCCTGTGCCACGTAGAGTGCGAGGAAGTCCTCAGTGCCTGCCGAGGCAGTCTCGGGTCGGGAGGGGGACAAGAAGCCACAGTCCGAGCAAAAAACGGGCCAAGGAAAGAGGTGGAACAAGGACAGAGACCACAAAGAGCCATCCCGAAAGTATGAGTGGTACACCCCACTCATCGCTCCCGTCTACGAAATCTATGAAGACATCAAAGGCTCGGGTCTCCTCCACCAGCCCGAGCCTATGAAGGCCAAGCACCGCAATCGCCGCAAGCATTGCCTATTCCACAACGATCACGGGCATCACACCAGCGATTGCCATCAACTTCAAGATGAAATCGAGCGCCTCATCCGCCAGGGACACCTATCCTGATACGTGGCCGGGCAGAAAGAAGATCGAGGCACCCCCGAAGAAATCGACAATGCCCCCCGTGGAGTCAACATCAATGTCATCGCGGGCGGCGCATCATCAGGAAGAGATAGTAGCCGAGGAAGAAAGCGTCACACCGACCGGGTGAGCCAAGCCTAAGCCGAGCCTCCTGAGGCCCCGCAGGCAAGTGAACCACAGGCCTTGGTATTCTCCGACCAGGACCTGGAAGGGCAAATCACCCCACATGACGACACTCTCGTTGTATCAAATACAATAAACAATTGTAACGTAGTTAGGATCTTAGTTGACAATGGTAGTGCCCCTGATGTTTTATCCTATGAATGCTTCCTCAAGATGGGAGAAAATCCATCTAAACTCTGCCCGATCCGAACCCCCCTCTGTGGGTTCAACGGCCAGGCAACTTATCCCGAGGGAGCCCTGAGCCTGTCAGCTACTATCGGCACCCCGCCCAAAATCGTTACGGTTATGGTGGACTTCGACGTGATTAACGGGATGACGACATATAACGCCATCTTCGGCCGAGGTATTCTCAGTCGAATGAAAGTGGTGCCCTCTACCTTTCACCAAAAAATGAAGTTCCCTACCAAGTATGGCGTGGGGGAGGTCCGGGGTAACAAGGCATTGGCTAGACGGTGCTATAAAATCTCGGTTGAAGCCACGAGGCTGGAAGGGAAAAACAAAGGAGTAAAGGGAGCCGAGGAGGGACCAACAATATCTGAGCCTGGTGGCGAGTTACTAACGATCTTCCTCAACGGTGACCCGACTCTAGGAGTCAAGATCAGAGCCGATCTGCCACTTGAGGAATAAGAAAAATATAAATATTTCCTTACCCAGCACATCCAAGTCTTTGCATGGTCTGACGAGCACCTTCCCGGGATCTCGGGAGACATGGTAATGCACAAGCTCAACCTCGACCCAACAGTGAAACCCGTCCAGCAAAGCAGGAGAAAGCATGCCCGGAGAAGCAAGCTGTCATCAAAGAGCAAGTCATCAAGGGACAAAAAACTGGCCTCTTTCGACCGGTCATATACCCTATGTTGCTTGCCAACGTTGTCCTGGTGCCAAAGGCTTCGAGAAAGTGGCGAATGTGCGTGGACTTCACCGACCCCAACCATGCTACCCCAAAAGATTGCTACGCGCTGCCAAGTGTAGATGTGGAAAATGTGTATGTGTATAACCATGCCGACCCCACAAATCACATGAATAAGCATGAAGGCATATGTTCACCAATCAAGTGAATAGCATGAATATGTGACTACGTGAACATGTTAGCGTGATCATATAGCAATGAAAAGGCAATAAAAGATGTAGAAGAATACCGTGATCACCACCAAGGAATAACAACACCGAAGAAAGTGAAAGAAGACTATGTGCATTGTATACCTTGGAAAAAAGAGATGATCGCGCTCAATATCAAGGATGCGGGGATTATGTGGATTACCTCTCCTCGCCTTCCAGCCGGCTAGAAGGTAAGGGCCTCACTTTCCATGTTTTCTTGAGAAACAAATACAAAACAAGAGGCAAAACCCATTAGAAAATGCTAAGTGAAGAAATCTGCCCAAGTGCATAAAGTAGCAGGAATGATTGAGGGCAAACTTACCGGGGGAGGGTTTTTAACCCCTATGGAAGGGTGCAAACAATAGGTGTGTATATTGTGATAAGATTAATATGAAGAGATTGATCTAATATGTCATGATAAACATAGATAAACAAGGTGCAAAAGTGCAAGTCACAAGAAAAATTGTGCAAACAGTCTAAATTTGGTGTAAAGACTGATGCAAACAGTAGGGAAAACGATGTCCAAATAGGTAGAAAATTGAGATGACAGAAGACTTGAGTATTGTGAAGACGTAGGAACAAGAATCACTCCAAAAGGAGGTCGGGACAGAAAGTTATGATGTCGAAGATTTGGGGAAAAACGCAAACTGTGCAGAAAATGCAGAACAAAAGACAAAATGGACTCAAAGAATGATGAATATCTCACAGAATAAGACGCCAAAAAAGGAAAGAGAAGATGCTATGGAAAGGTGAGAATGTTGTGGTGAAACTAGGGTAAAAAGAAGGGTTTAAAACGGGGAAGACAACAGTGAAAATGGGGTGGAAAATACAAGAAAACAATGTGGTGCAAAATATGACAGAATCGAGACTAAGTGTGATAACATAATGAAAGTACAAAACTTATGGACAAAAATATACATGAGGATGACAAGATAATGAGCCCACAACCAAGAAAAATAAAGATTATACTTCCCTCTAGAATCTGGAGTTGAAAGGACAGATCAGAAGTGCCCCATGGCCTCGCTCCGACGACGCAAACATGCCCCCGTCGCAAGAAATCTGGGTTTCAGAAAAGTACAGAACAGAATGGTGAAATCTCAAAAGTTGGGACTTGGAAGAAGGGGAAAAGATAGGAGAAATAAGGCACACATATAATGAAAATGTAGCTAATACTCCCCTCTTCAAGATGGAGTCGAAAGAGGATGAAAAGGATGAAGCATGACTCCGCCCCGGCTTGATGAGCAGGCCCCCGTCGCGGACTTGTAGCAGAAAACCAGTAAAACTGTGATGATTTGCCAAAAGTAGGGGCGACGTTGAGGAGGCAAATGTTGATGGAATTGAGAAAATCAAGAACCAAAATGAAGTTAATACTTCCCTCTTCATGCTTGAATCAGAGGAGGATGAAGACAGTTCGGCATGGCTCGTCATCGCCTTGGAAACGCGCCCCCGTCGCGAGGTTCGCACAGGGCCCCTTATATAGAAAACTACCCAAGTCCCTAACTTTCCTCCACGAGTTTAAGAGATATAGTCCACCAAATTCCCAGGTCTATGGATAAATCTCGAGATAATACAAAGGATAAGAGGTAGGAACAAGTGGGACTCAATTTGGAGGAAGGATAAGGAAGATATGGCTTCTGGAAGAGAGCCCCGGAGCTTAATCTGCAGAGTTTGTGTTGAACTAGGATGCATAAACTCCCAACTTTCATCCACGTTTATGAGCAAGATAGTCAATAAAAATCTGAGATATATGGATCAAATTCAAGATAATATAAAGGAGAAGCCATAGGAACAAACGGCGCTCAATTTGGAGTAGAATTCAAGAAGTTATGGGCTCTGCAAGGGGGCCACGGCGCACAGAAATAGAGCAGAGTCCAGCACAGGTTGGACTCTCGATTTTATTAGCGGTCTATCGTAAGACCGCTAAGGAACCGTTTGCAATAAGAAACGGTCGTTTGCACGACCGTTTAGGCAGACTTCACGTGACTTCAGAAATCGGAACATATCTCAAAAACGGTGCAGAATTAGTGAAAGTGGTAGAAGAAGAAATTGTAGATAACTGAAAGATGAACAACTTTTATGAATAGAGCAAGATGAAAAGATGATCAGAAGATGGAGAAAATGAGGCTAGAATAGAGAAAAATAATTCTAGAACACAAGTGAACAGTACACCGGAAAAATGTGAATAACTTGAAATCGGTGCAGAACTGGCTAATGGTGTAGAAGAAGGAATTATAGAGCTTTAAAAGACAAACAATTTTGGTGAAGGACACATTTTGAATAGAGAAAGAGAAGGGGATGAAAAGGGACCGTTTTCAGGACTGTGCAGTAAAAGAGAGCCGAATGCTTGATGGAAGTCGGCCTAAATGGGCCGTAAGCTGACTTGGAAGCCGGAGGTTGATAAGATAAGCTCCATGGCTATAAGAAATCATGATCTCCAAGGTTCAAAGGCTAGAGAATGATGAAAATGGGTTCAAAATCTGTCCAAGGAAGGCTTCAAAATAATGGGTAATTCGGTACATCAAAAATGATGAATAAGAGAAATAACGCAACTTGCGGGTTAAAAACGGGTGTCAACAGATGCCCCTCCTTGATGTCCGCTTTGCAAGGGAATGAGCGAAAACGGCACGGAGGCAAAATGGAAAGGAGATGGAGCGAAAGTGACACCGATGTGAAACGGAGATGATGCAGAGAAGAAGCGGAGAGAACTGATAAGCGGGCATCAAGGTAAAAGACACCCGTCACAACCAACAAGCGACATGAATTCTCTCGAAAATGCCGAACTAACCACAAGAAATGGATGATGCGGATGAGACATGCCTGGAGAACTAAACTAAGGAAGGAAACATGACCAGCCTTATTGGGGACACAATCCACAGACAATGAGTGGGTCGGAAGGAAATACAGCGTAAGAGCTAGAAAGGAGAGATAAAACTGAGATAAAATCTAGACAGGAATCATGCTGGCCAACCAGACCAAGCGGGCAGATTAGAGAAATAGTTCAAATTTGGAGTGGAATGAGGATCTCTTATCCAAGAGAACTGAAGTGCAATCAAACATTACTGAGGAGAAACCTCGAACGGATCGCGAGGCGTGAATGCTCAAAATGACATGATGTATGCTGGGTTAAAATAAAGAAATCATTAAAACGAATGTAAAGAAAGTATAAATTAGAAAGCACTCAAGAATAGTATTGCTAGACTAAGCCCAGACGGGGTCAAGAGTCTTCTTGCAACTACGGTGTGCGAGACAGAGTCCATCGTCCCCTACCCGACTCAAACTAGCGGCCTATCCAATGATTAACCGTATGCACCTAGATCATCATCATTTTTGTTAAAGGGGAACATCAGATCCCAGAACACACAGGCAACCAGTCAGTCCTTGAGAAGCTATAATAAAGTAGATACCATATAGTAATGCAACAATGAGCAGGGATAGAGAGCCATACCTGACTTACCGACCAAGCGAAACGTCAATTTTTTTATGTTTGAATTTTTAAATTTTTATGGGATTTTCAACATAAGATAACGAACCATAACAATATGGATAGGGCATAACATGAACATAACGATGATAACATAACCATCAACTTGAATGACAGACAACACAACGTAACATAACTATCAAACGAATGGAAAATAATACAATAAGATAAACAAGCACATATGCAATGACATGAACAAACCACATGTATGCATGATGAACATGGTGGGACAAAATAACAACGCGGTGGGATAACACACGGTTGGGACAAGAATATAAGGGATGACCACACGGTTGGGACAACACATAGGACATAGAGGGACGACTAACAACATATGCAAGATGACTAACAACACGCGGTGAGGGACAAAATAACATGTGTGGGATGACACGGAGGGACATAAACACGTGACAAGGACACGATGGGATAAAAGACATGATAAATACACCCTTCAATCAAAACCCAATATCAGAATGAAGCAGAACCGTCAAGTTCATAGTCGTGAGGCAATGCCCTCTCATAGAGACATGGTGAAGCGAGGCAGTAGCTAAGAAGGACACAAGCTTCAGAACAGATCGAGGGATATAGATTAAAGAAGGAGAGAACAGATTGGATAGATGAGTATGAACAGGAGACAGATAGAACAAAATATGGAGCAAGGAAAGCTTGAGTACCTACAACCTGCACACTTAGCAAACAGGTTACGTATCTGTTCTCAAAATAAAATGTAAAAGATAAATATTTTTTGATTTTTTTGATTTTTTTGGATTTTAAAAAATATTTGATTTTTTTTATTTTTTTGAACAATATTTCATTTTTTGGAATTTTCAACAAAATCTCATCATTTTTTTAGATTTTTGACAATATCTCATTTTTTGTATTTTTGACAATATCTCATTTTCATTTTTTTGAATTTTTGATAATATCTCATTTTCATTTTTTTTGAATTTTTGGCAATATCTCATTTTCATTTTTTTTGAATTTTGGACAATGGCTCATTTTCATTTTTTTTGATTTTTTGATAATATCTCATTTTTATTTTTATTTTGAATTTGAAATAGCAATCTGCAGCACCCAAGGGCGAGCTCAAACTACTGGCCAGGGATCGTCGTTCTACCCCTCTCATTAAAGATTTACCTTAAGCGGGGCGTGCATGTGAGGGTGGCTCGCCACAACCAACCGCCTATAAAGAATGGTGCCCCTACTAAGGCCATACCCGGGATTCAACCCAGCCTAAGAGGGAGGAGCAGACGAAAAATTAGGAGACAAACTTTATGCAGGATGGGAGATATCAGGACTTGAATTCATTCCAGGGCACTGCCCCTCAAAGATACAGTCTGTTGCACCGGGGCTTTGTGTCTTTAATTTTTAGACCCATATTTACTAGGCACGCGTTCGACCGGGCTCATGACGTCCCGCGGGGAACTGTACTGCCACTCTTGCCATGCTTTTGATTCATAATTTTGCATTGATGAGATCATTGATTTATTTTGACAGCCCTTATTGGCTAGATTTAGCATGAAAGCTCACTTTCACGAGGGTCAAGACTACCCCTATTTGAGACCTCTCTCGTATTAGGGAGTGCCTAGGTTAGTCATCTCATCCATCCATCTCTTGCCCCTGCACTTGGTCGAGCAGAGAAAATAAAAGACCTTTGTGCATACCCATGTTATGGCCAAAGCAGTAACAGTGTGCCTAAGAGGAATCGGCTAGGGCTTGCCGTGAAGTGTGTGGAAAACCCGTGCTAAAAGGTCACCCTTAACAATCGGGGAATGAAACTAGACTCCCAGCGTGGAGCTATTACCAGCCTAAGAATGCTGCATAAGTGACTCATTTGACACTTAACTAAGCAAAACTCAATGAACTAAAGCCACTCGAAACGTGTTAAGGAACCAGAATTATAAGCATGCACAAGAATAACAATGATAGAGTTAATAGAATATTTTTGCGCAAAATAAAGATACCTTGTAAATCCATAGCGTGGTAACAGCATCCTGACGCGATCTTGATCATCGAGCTTCATACAGCACGAGCTTTGTATTCCTTACTTGACAGGACGAAAGGGAGAGGATAGCAAAGGATCAAAGATTCCCCTACATAGAGGAGCGACAGACCTCAAACTAGATGAATAAGGATAAAAAGGAAGAGGGACGAGGGCTAGAACTCTCTCGTTAAGGCATCGAGACCCCGATAACAAGGAATCAAATACAGAAGAAACCTGACTAGCCGAGATCAAGGCGGGCTAAAGCCTCAAAAATAGCATGAAACAGGGTGAGAACCCCGAAAGGGTGAGGAAGAATGAGTAGAAAGATAAGAAAGAAAATCATCCAACGTGATCGGAGAAAAGGAACGAGAATCATCCGACAGGGTCGGAGAAGGAGAATGATAAATTATTGTGTCCCCTATGGTTCTGAAGTTTTGATGATGACAAATATTATGTCTCTTTATATATGACCTTGATCACTTAATTCTGATGCGTTCATTCATGATTTCATCATTTATAAAAAGTATGAAATATGTCAGAACAGGTTCTAAAGATGATTCAAGAAGATATGAAAAGAAAGTGTGAATCAGCTTCTGACAGGTAAAGTCAATGATCATCCAAGTCTGATACATGTTTAGTTTAGTACAGATATCTCAGACCTCCATTTGGTTGCATATAAGGTCTGTGTTAGCTTTGCGCAAGGTCTATGCAACATTTTGGGTCTGTGCATGCTGAAGGTACATGCACATTTCATTTCTTCATGTAGACAGTTGTGTGCATTTCATCGAACAATTGGTGGGCATGTCATTGCTCTACGCATCAAGGTCCATGCTAGTCAAGTAAGTCAACTATGTCTCATGCATCAGGTCTGTGTTAGTATGTCTTTATACTAACTGAAGTCGGTGCTAGTATGGCTATATCCTAACTAAGATCTGTGCATGTGATCATACGTTCGGTGCAACTTTCGCCATTGCACTAACCTTAGTCGGTGCATGTTTAGGCTTCATGCAATAAACATTCATGAGGTCGGTGCAAACTTCAAATATTTGGGTCTGCAAGTCGGTGCAATGCACTGTAGCACACGCAGTAGAAGTCTGTGCACTTGACTGTTGCGTGCACGTTAAAGTTGGTGCACACTTGGCGTGTGCGAGACCGAACTCAGTGCAAGTTGCATTTCATGCATTTTAACAGCCTGTCCAAGTCCACCTTGTGCCAACTAGGTCTGTGTAACTTTAGTTGCTATGAGCATTTAAGTCAGTGCATCATTGTCATATGTCACCACACGGTCGGAGCACATCTTCCCTATGCACTTTGCTAGCTTGCGCATATCTGCTCGTATGTCTCCAAGCTTTGCACATCATTTCATGTCATTTGGGAATAGGTCGGTGCATTCATCTATGTTGAGTTCATAATGTCTAGTATAGAAGTCTGTGCAGGCTTAAGTCTAAGAAAATACTAGATCTTTGCATTTCCCATTTTTGCACACATTAAGTTGGTGCAACTTATGTTGCAACCATTGGTGAAGTCGGTGCCATCCACTATTCACCTTGTACAAGGTCAGTGTATTGGTGGTCTTGCACATCTATGCTCGGTGCAACCTTCGTTGTCGTACGCCATCAAGTCGGTGCAACACTTGCACCGAGCATATAAAGTCTATGCACTTTTCTTTAGCATGTCTGTGCTTATCTCGCATAATGCATAGCAGAGTCTGTGCAACTCTTGATTCTTGCACGCGTAAAGTCTGTGCAAGATAGCTCTCGACATATTGAATCAGTGCAGAGTATGTACCAACTCGGTGCACTTATTGATTATACTCACACGTAGCCTGTGCAACTTTTAGCTCTGCACGTGAATCAAGTTTGAGCACATATTTAGTGTGTGAACGTTGAGTCCGTGCATATGTGATTCTATGCTATATTGAGTCTATGCATGTTTGTTTTAACACCTTATCAAGTCTGTACAATTTTTATACTTGTCTGACTATCGTATGTTTTGATATTTTAACAGGTCAACAGCTTGTGATTTTTAAGGAGGGTACGTGATCCAAGGCAGACCGTCCCTGAAGGAAGTTGCCACGTGGATTCCCATTCGTCCAGATTCTGACACGTGGGCAAGACTCTCCTGAAGGTTCTTGGCGGGAGTGTTCTCTCCACACGTCTAGGGTGTGAGCTCGTGGGTCCCAGACTGAAGCCTTATATATATACTATTTCTATGATCAAAGAAAAGTGATGAGCACTGATGAGGTAGAAAAAGAGAAGACATCCGAGAGAAGAGTAGAGAAGAAGAAAAAGAGAATTAGTGAGAACGAGGGAAGAAAAGAGAGACCAGCAATAAAGAAAGAGAAAGGAAGAGAGACGAGCTGAGAAGAGAATAGAGAGGAGAAGAGAGAGCCTTCTCTGAAGATCAGAGTTGTATTGGCCTCTGAATCAGATCCAAGCCAAGTTGCTCCTTCGGAGCTACATTTGTTTCTATTTCTCCTTTTGTTTTTCGTTTGTTCTTTCCATTTTTATTAGTGTTCTTCTGATCCTCTCGTTTTGAGGTCGGGATTCCACCTATGGACTCGGGATAAGGGAGACGTTGTCTCCGGTTTGCAAGTGGCGGGGTGTCACTTGTAGTTTCCTTCTGGGTTTCAGAGGAAGGGAGACTTGGGTCTCCGGTTGTGAGTGGCTGGGTGTCACTCACGATTTTCCCTCTGGTTTGGAGGAAGGGAGACTGTCTCTCCGGTTGCTAGTGACGGGCTGTCACTAGTGGTTTCCTCCGGTTTCGAGGAAGAGAGGAGAGTATTCCTATGGGTCAAGTTGTAAGGCAGCGTTTGTTGCAGACTGAGTCTGCTTTGAACTCTAGCTTGTGCTAGTGGAATCTTCACTCGGTTTGAGTGAGGGGTGGACATAGGCAGACTGTGGGTCTGGCCGAACCACCTAAAGTTCTGGTGTTCCGTGGCTTGCTTTATGAGTTTCCTCCTGCCTTCTACTTTTCTCACAGGGGCCCTTGTCAGGTTGGGTGTGCGCCGCCTGTTCGATTCATTGATTGCCTAATTCGTCAAATCTGTGGAGTGGTTGTTTTGTGTGCGTGTGCTTCAGTATCATTCCTAACCAGTTTACAGATCACCATTTAAAGAATTCAAGGTTATCCCTGTGCTGGTTTCTATTCTGAGAAATCTGCCTTGTCTTGCTTGGTGCTTTACTGTGCTTTCCCAGATTGGTAGTTCATCTAGATGAAAGAAGTTCAGACTTAACAATGTTTAAATCGGCAAATACTCTTATTTAAGATCCATTCACCTTTTCTCTGGATCTAACAAGTGGTATCCGAGCGGGTAACTGGCTTTTCAGATCCAACAATCTGCAGTAATTCCTAGTGTTTCTCGGCGGTTTCTTCCTCTATTACCGTTTACTATTAGTGGTCATCTGCTTCCAATTTGCCAATGGCTCATCCTCTGATTTTTAATGGGTCTGATTTCCCTAACTGGATTGGCAGTCTGTGCACGTTCATAAATTCTGTGAATCCTAACCTCTGGAATCTGATTTCCAAATGTCCACATAGAATGCCTAAAGATGTGTCCAAATGGACGGACAAACATAGAATGAAAAACAATGAAAATATGAGAGTTCTCAGCATTTTAAGAAGGACTGTTGATTCTAACATGTTTCCATTTGTTACAAATTGCAGGTCTGCTAAAGATATCATTGACAAATTGATGGCAGCCTATAAGAGAAGTGATGACATCTGCTTGATGGTTTATGAGGGCAACCATAGCAGTGATCAAGATGAGTTCGAAGATGTTGAAGAGGTCAACAATCCATTCTCTAGTTACACTTTAAATGATTGGGAAAATGCCTATGCCAACCTGTTAGAATCTTATGAAAAACTAGGGAAGAAGAATAAAAGTCTGAAAAAGAAGTTAAATAATCTAGAGAATCCTAACTCTGGAGGTGAAAACATTGAAATTCTGAAAACTAAAAATGAAATATTCAGAAGACAATTATCGAATCTAGATGTAATCAATTCAGAACTCGATCAAGTCAAATCTGAAAATGGAAAACTCAAAAAACAATGTCAAGAATCTGAACAAAGATTAATCAATCTTGAAAGTGAAAATAGATTGATCACTGAAAAATTTGAGGCTCTTAGAGCTGTCAATTTAAAGTTTCAGGAAAACCTTGAAAAATATGAACCAGAAAACCAGCAAGAAAATGTGAAGAAAAACCAGAGTTTCTTAACTGATGTTTTGTTTGATGATGATAAGCTTGAGGAGGAGAACACTAAATTGAAGGCAGAAACTAAGAAATGGAGAAGAGAAAATGAGAAATTGAAACAATTGAATACTGCTATGTCGGAAAGACTTCTTGTCTTAGAAAAGGGAAAATGTGTTCTTGATGAAAATCAAAATGAACTCAAACTGAAACAAGAAGTTGAAACCCTTTAAAATCTGAATGATGCGATGCATCAACAAATTCTGTCCTGTGAGGAAGATATAGCCAACTATGAACTTCTGATCTCATCCCTTCAATCTGAAATAAATGATCTGAATAATTCCTTATCAAAATTTGTGGAGGGAAAAGATAACCTGGATAAGCTGCTGGGAATGAAAGTAAACTTTCAGAAAGAGGGGCTGGGTTTTAATCCAGTTAATAAGAAGAGCTTTGGGAATAAAACTCATACATCATTTGTAGCTAGCTCATAACAAACCAGCATCAAAACTCCATTAGTCTTTCAGTTCACATCAAAGAAAAATCAAATCAGGCTGATGGTCAGAAAAATCTAAAACCTACTGAAAAAGCTAAAAGAAAGGGAAATTTGTAGAACATACCTACAAACACTCATGTGCATGTTGTATACAACTTAAACTCCCATACACATACATACAAAAATAAAATGGCATGCCATTATTGTGGTAGGTATGGACACTTCATGAATGATTGCTTAGTAATGAAGAAGGATGATTTGAATTTCAGTAACATGCATGCTAGAAAATCTCATGTTAGAAATCCTGCATTTCAGAGAAAGAAAATTCAATGTCCTCATTGTGGTAAAGTAGGACACACGGCTGCACAACGTTGGCTTGTTCATGCACAAACCAGAGTTTATGGTTATCATCCTATGCACCAGCATGTCTTTGATAAAAATAAATTTGCTTCACATGGCCAGCACATTGTGTGCTTTAACTGTGGCAAGGGAGGCCACATAGCAGCCCGTTGTTGGCATGCTCAGGGAAGGAGATCTAACTCTGAGTTTGTTAAACTTTCTATAAATCAAAATAGTTTCAGTAGAAATAAATCTATTTTCAAAGAAAAATCTATTTCATGTTTTGAGTGTGGAAAGCCAGGCCACAAAGTTGCTGATTGCTAGCTGGCAAGGAATAAAAGATAAAATACACATGTAGATAACAAAAATCTTCATGCACATAGACTCCATGCTCACGTTAATGTGCACAATAGGAAGAACACAAAACTTGTTATCTCATGTCATTACTGTGGAAAGAATGGACGTTCTATGGATAACTATCATATACTGAGATTTGATGATTTCTATGCTCAGAGATTGCTGAGAGCACCCTTTAAAGGTGCAACTGTTAGATCAGGACCCAAGACCTCTTGGGTACCTGCTTGTGCGAAATAAAGGCTATTTTACAAGTGTGCCTTGGTGGAAGGATAAAACGGGGTAAATAAGCCAAGGCACCTAAATGTAGTAAACCCTAATTCTGCACTCTTCCAGGTTTGTTATCTGAATTCCTTTTGACTCTGTCACTAAAGCTACATATCTAGATTGATCTGTCAATGCACAAGTTTGCACTTCATGTTTTCATTCGCATTGTTATTTGCTTTGGTATGTTTCCTTAGTGCTGTATTCATGGGATAAAAAGGCTGACTAATTGCTATATCAAATGGCGATTGTGGAAGGACAAGTTAACCCTATTTGGAAACTTTCCCCATGCGTGATGGTGACCCTTATGGTCTATGCTCTCCACCAAGTATCAATTGTCAGTATGTATGAATTTGAATCATACATTGCATATATTGAAAACTCATGTTCACAATTGAAAATTCATAAAGATTGTCTGACCTGGAAGCTTTCATATGATAACATTTTGAGAGATTGCTCATGTGTTCAATCTGGGCAAGTTTAGTCTGCATACATTTGATTCATAAATGTCATCTCTTGCCTGAACTTCTCATTTACTTGATATCTTGCTGCATATAAGGCTCACATGCATATGCTCATGCTCAGTAATAGTGCATTCATATAAGACTGTAGTTGCATCTCATTTTTATGCCTCACCCAGAGGGTACTTCGCCAAGTGCCATGGGTATTTTTGCACTGAAGGCAGTCTAGATAATCATGAGCATAAATCATAAAGTTTTGCGCTAAGCTTGCATGTGTTGCATATAGTCAGGGGGAGTTAATTAGGGTAATTCTTGTGTCTCAGACATATGTGCTTACATTATGTCTCATGCATATTGTCAGGGAAGCTTTTGAAAGTTCTGAATCTGAATCATGTCAAACTGATAGTCAAGTTCATTTATCCAAGCTGCTAAAATTAGTCATCTTTTCTTATAAGAAGCTGTGATGCACCTTGAATGCATTGCGAGTTTAAACCTAATGAACCTTAGAGATTAAAAATAAAACTCAATAAAAAAGGATCGTGAAACACTTTTAATAGTTCTCAACTAACTAGCACATATCATGTCTTTTGGAGTCTTTCCAAATCTGATATTGTCTAGACTCAGGTTGATTTGGTTGAGAAAACCCGGAAGCTTGGATTATTTTTAAACAACACTCTCTGAAAATCAAATGAGCAGCTGTGTTAAAATGTTAAATCATACATGCCAATGGCAGAGCAATGATTGAATGCACTGAGAAACTGGGTACTTCATTAATGAAATGGAGACAAACTCATGTCATGAAGTGCTTCAAGTTATCTCTATTCAGAAAATCATTAAAGGTTAGTCTCATTAAGTATCTAGGGGTACTGGCATCTGATAAACGTGTACCCTTGCAAGAAAGGTGAACAGTAAACCTGAAACAGAATAGTAAACCCTGTTGAGTAAGTAGGAGCACTGGCGTCTGATAAATGTGTGCTCTTATGTCAAAAGGCAAGGTTATACTTGACTGTTCTAATATAGTAAGGAAAAGAATAGAAAAATTGACACTGCTCCTCTGAACCTTAAATCAGAATTGTGTTGTTGTTTAATCCCAATACATGTTCTAGTTTCTCCTGATAGATACATTGATGTTTAGATAATTAAGATGAAGCAAGACAAAATCTGACATGCATCATATTCTTCTGGTTTTCCGCTATTAAGAGTTCACACTGATTGCTTTTCAATAATGTGAAGTGGATATTCTCTAACTTTCATAATTTTTAAACCACATAATTCTTGTATGCATTAATCTGAATTCTTATGCTAGAAGAATATGTGCTCGGTTTGCTTTATCAATGAACAACCATTCAGTTTGTCTATCAGATTTTTCTTCTTCATGGTCTTCATGGCATGCTATCATTCACATTCCCGACTGCATTTCATGCATTTTGAATATTCCAAATAGATTGTTTGAGTGCATTCATTCAGGGGGAGGATAAGAAAACTCAAACATTGGTATCAGTCAGTCCATCTTGAAGCAGTCTGTTTTATAACCCACATTGTGGTATCAATCCAAGGGGGAGTATTCTTGAACGTCCCTGTGGTTCTGCTATGTCACAAGAGAGTATCTATTCGGGGGGAGTTTGTGAGTCATAACCTCACCTTCAACAATAATTATCATTCCTTTTTAATGTTGTCAAAGGGGGAGAAAAATGTGTGTGAGTTATTTGTGTTGTGTGAATCATTTGTGTTGACAAATCATTACATATTTCATACTTGAATGCTCTTAATCATCATGCTGAATCTATTGCAATGACTCATAATATTGCCATCATCAAAAAGGGGGAGATTGTTGTGTCTCCTGTGGTTCTGAAGTTTTGACGATGACAAATATTATGTCTCTTTATATATGACCTTGATCACTTAATTCTGATGCGTTCATTCATGATTTCATCATTTATAAAAAGTATGAAATATGTCAGAACATGTTCTAAAGATGATTCAAGAAGACATGAAAAGAAAGTGTGAATCAGCTTCTGATAGGTAAAGTCAATGATCATCCAAGTCTAATACATGTTCAGGTCAGTACAGATATCTCAGACTTCTATTTGGTTGCATATAAAGTCTGTGTTAGCTTTGCGTGAGGTCTGTGCAACGTTTTGGGTCTGTGCATGCTGAAGGTCCATGCACATTTCATTTCTTCATGTAGATAGTTGTGTGCGTTTCATCAAATAGTTGGTGGGAATGTCATTGCTCTACACAGCAAGGTCGATCCTAGTCAAGTAAGTCAACTGTGTCTCATGCATCAGGTCTGTGTTAGTATGTCTTTATACTAACCAAAGTCGGTGCTAGTATGGCTATATCCTAACTAAGATCCATGCATGTGATCATACGGTCGGTGCAACTTTCGCCATTGCACTAACCTTAGTCGGTGCATGTTTAGGTTTAATGCAATAAACATTCACGAGGTCGGTGCATACTTCAAATATTTGGGTCTGCAAGTCGGTGCAATGCACTGTAGCACATGCAGTCGAAGTCTGTGCACTTGACTATTGTGTGCACGTTAAAGTCGGTGCACACTTGGCGTGTGTGAGACCGAACTCGGTGCAAGTTACATTTCATGCATTTTAACAGTCGGTCCAAGTCCACCTTGTGCCAACTAGGTCTATGCAACTTTAGTTGCTGCGAGCATTTAAGTCAGTGCATCATTGTCATATGTCACCACACGGTCGGTGCACATCTTCCCTGTGCACTTTGCTAGCTTGTGCATATCCGCTCGTATGTCTCCAAGCTTTGCGCATCGTTTCATGTTAGTTGGGAATAGGTCAGTGCATTCATCTATGTTTAGTTCATAATGTCTATTATAGAAGTCTATGCATGCTTAAGTCTAAGAAAATACTAGATCTTTGCATTTCCCATTTTTGCACACATTAAGTCAGTGCAACTTATGTTGCAACCATTGGTGAAGTTGGTGACATCCACTGTTCACCTTGTACAAGGTCAGTGTATTGGTGGTCTTGCACATCTATCCTCCGTGCAACCTTCGTTATCGCACGCCATCAAGTCGGTGCAACTCTTGCACCGAGCACATAAAGTCTGTGCACTTTTCTTTAGCATGTCTGTGCTTATCTCGCATAATGCATAGCAAAGTCTGTGCAACTCTTGATTCTTGCACGCGTGAAGTCTATGCAAGATAGCTCTCGGCATATTGAGTCAGTGCAGAGTATGTACCAACTCGGTGCACTTATTGATTATACTCACACATAGCCTGTGCATCTTTTAGCTCTACACGTGAATCAAGTATGAGCACATATTTAGTGTGTGAACGTTCAGTCCGTGCATATGTGATCTTATGCTATATTGAGTCTATGCATGCCTGTTTTAACACCTTATCAAGTCTGTGCAATTTTCATACTTGTCTGACTATCATATGTTTTGATATATTAACAGGTCAACATCTCGTGATTTTTAAGGAGGGCACGTGATCCAAGGTGGACCGTCCCTGAAGGAAGTTGCCACGTGGATTCCCATTCATCCAGATTCTGACACATGGGCAAGACTCTCTTGAAGCTTCTTGGCTGGAGTGTTCTCTCCACATGTCTAGGGTGTGAGCTCGTAGGTCCCAGACTGAAGCCTTATATATATACTATTTCTGTGATCAAAGAAAAGTGACGAGGACTGATGAGGTAGAAAAAGAGAAGACATCCGAGAGAAGAGTAGAGAAGAAGAAAAAAAGAATTAGTAAGAACGAGGGAAGAAAAGAGATAGCAGCAAGAAAGAAAGAGAAAGGAACAGAGACGAGCTGAGAAGAGAATAGAGAGGAGAAGAGAGAGCCTTCCCTGAAGATCAGAGTTGTATTGGCCTCTGGATCAGATCCAAGTCAAGTTGCTCCTACGGTGCTACATTTGTTTCTGTTTCTCCTTTTATTTTTCGTTTGTTCTTTCCATTTTCATTAGTGTTCTTCCGATCCTCTGGTTTGAGGTCGGGGTTCCTCCTGTGGACTCAGGAGAAGGGAGACTGTGTCTCCGGTTTGCAAGTGGCGGGGTGTCAGTTGTAGTTTCCCTTTGGGTTTCAGAGGAAGGGAGACTTGGGTCTCCGGTTGTGAGTGGCTGTGTGTCACTCACGATTTTCCCTCTGGTTTGGAGGAAGGGAGACTGTGTCTCCGATTGCTAGTGACGGGCTGTCACTAGTGGTTTCTTCCGGTTTCGAGGAAGAGAGGAGAGTATTCCTCTGGGTCAAGTTGTAAGGCAGCGTTTGTTGCAGACTGAGTCTGCTTTGAACTCTAGCTTGTGCTAGTGGAATCTTCACTCGGTTTGAGTGAGGGGTGGACATAGGCAGACTGTGGGTCTGGCCGAACCACCTAAAGTTCTGGTGTTCCGTGGTTTGCTTTGTGAGTTTGCTCCTGCCTTCTACTTTTCTCACAGGGGCCCTTGTCAGGCTGGGTGTGCGCCGCCTGTTCGATTCATTGATTTCCTGATTCGTCAAATCCTTGGAGTGGTTGTTTTGTGTGCGTGTTCTTCAGTATCATTCCCAATTAGTTTACAGATCGCCATTTAAAGAATTCAAGGTTATCCATGTGCTGGTTTCTATTCTGAGAAATCTACCTTGTCTTGCTTGGTGCTTTACTGTGCTTTCTCAGATTGGTAGTTCATCTAGATGAAAGAAGTTCAGACTTAACAATGTTTAAATCGACAAATCCTTTTATTTAAGATCCATTCACCCCCCCTCTGGATCTAACACACCCGATAGGGTCGAGGAAAGAGAATAGGAGACACCCGACAAGGTCGGGGAATATGAAGAATTGGGAGATGTCCCGAGATCGGGATGAAAAGACATAGGCCGAGGCCTAGAATTGTGAGAGGAGGTAGAACCTGGAGGATCCGGAGAAAAAGTAGAGGACTGGGGACGCACTGGCCTACGGAAGAAGGAGAAAATGATGGAAATAGGATCAGATGGAGGAAGGTACACCACCCAAGGGTGGGAACTGAGTAGAAGGAAGGATGAATGAAAAGAAGGAGAGGAAGATGTGGACCCCTAAATGCACAACTGACGGCTCTTGAACCTGCGCTGCCGCCTCTTCTTAGCTAAAATTGACTTGTAATGGACCCGTCTGGTGTGGGCTCGTACCTTTGGCTTTCTCGACTTGCAATGTCTTCTCAAATAACGAGCTCATCTGGCAGAAGGCCTAGCCTGATTATGAATACGCAGCTTTACCGTGGCGGTTGCCCCTAGACATCCGGTGCTAACACCATGTGGACATTCTTGAAAAGTGAACTCCTTAGATGGATGAACATCAAAAAACCATGGAGTGCTATAACCCGGCACAAGGATCCTGAGATTTGGCAACTCCACTCGACGATCAGCCTTGAAACACAACTCTCTTGATAAAAGAGCAAGACGAGACTGAGGGAGAGCAATACATGGTGTTGACATGGCCGACGTACTGATAAACTGAGAGAGATTGCACAGAATGTGCAGAATGTCCTTGGAGGGTGCAGAAGATATGGCCAATTGCCCCTTGAACATAGGATCCATAATCTGCTTGGCGGCCGTATGAGTTAGCAGAACATGGGTAGAGAACCCTTCTTGGCCTATCATCTGAATGGCAACAGAGCAAGGAGAAATAATAACATCAACGGTGAACTCTCCGGTGAGCAAAGAGATTGCTACCGACCTCGCTCGGGAAGAAACTGGCGAGGGAACTCTTCTTAGCAACCGGCATAGGAAATAGCGGCACATCAGCCCTGAAATAGCTTGGGACCAGGACATGTATCGGCATTCGGTGGATAAACTCTTGAACATTAAAATGCACAACTGGCAAGTAATCGTCCTTACTCGGCTCATCGTCTCCCTGGGGACTAGACCCGACGGGCACCATGGGTAACGCACACCCGCTCCATGGGGTGGAAATGGATGGAGAAGTGGAGGTAATATGTTTAGAAGGCGGAGGCGAAGGTTTAGAAGGTGTAAGTGGGGGTAAAGGCAATGCGAGTGGTGGAGGGATAGCGGCAATGATAGGCTTAGGTGGAGGCAAAGGCAAAGGTGGAGGTGTAGGAGATGGTAAAGGTGTATGTAGCACCCCGAAAATTTAAATATAGAATAAATAAAAATGATTATAAATATTGGTCATAGAAAAATTATGAAAAATTAAAATTTTGATAAAAGAAAATTCATAATTAGTTAAATTAGTTAATGGGCCTAAATGTTAATTAATGGGCATCAATAAAGGTATAAATAAATAATTTAGAAATAAAAATTGAATATATGTATATACATTATGCTCAATGAGCTTTAAAAGGAATAATGGGCCTTGATAATAATGAGTGGGCTTTTGAAAACCCATATATGTATATAACTTGTAATTATATTTTTGAAAGGAAAAGATAACTACACATTAAATAACGCCATGTACATGTTTCTCTAAAAAGACAATTAGATAATAAAGGATCTCATCCTAATTCTAAATCAAGAAGAAATTTAAGATTATTCGTTGGTGAATTAATTATGAAATAGAGATGAAAATAAATAATTGAAAGATAATTGAATAATGAATAGCAACTACGTTCTTTAAATCTAATTATCTATTTGTGACTTAAACTTGATAAATCATCCGGAATATTTAAGATTACAAATAGAAAAAAAAACTTGGGTATTTGTCTCTAGAATAAATCCCATATGGCAAGTTACAAATAAAGACCTTCACAGGATTGAAACATGTCTCTGATACCCGAGATGATAATTAAACAAAAAATTATAAAGCGACTAAATAAATAAGATTACTAATAGTATAATAGTATATTTAAAGTTTGACTTAAATCAAAACATTATAAATAGTGAGCTTAAATTACTTAACTACTAAATAAGTGACCTTATGATCCACTTAGCCATGCCCACATATGATTATACAAGTTAATGGGCTTTTGAATTCTTAAAGATAATGGAGAAACTAATGGACCGTTTAATATTGGGCTTTTAAAGAGAGTACGTACTTAAATATCAGTACATACTTAAATATCATTACAACAAGGGAAACTAATAAGGTAAAAAAAATAAATAAAAGAGATAAGACTTATATATATAGTGATAAACCATTTCTAATGAATATAATTAATGGGCCAATCCTAAAGTACTGGGCTTTAATTAAAGAAGATATATATATATATATATATATATATGTGTGTGTGTGTGTGGTTTAACCAAACGAACAACTAAAAGGGCCTTAATACCTATGAGCAACAAGCAATATATATATAATACATATGTAAAGGCCAAAATCCCAACCCTTGAAGCTTCGACCTTGCTTGCTTGAGGTACCTTTAGGGTTTCCATATGAAAAATAGAAAGTCGCTGCAGATATGGCAAGAAAGAGATAACCTTAGGAAATTTAAAACTAAATAGGATTCTAAGTTCTAGCCGAACTCTCAGAGCGTCAGAACGTTATAAATAAAGCCATATGATCGGCAGAAGCATGTTACTGCTACTGCTGTTCGTGAGTACCTCACCGACAATCGTTGCTTCTCATGCGTCTCCTTATCTATGTTGATGTGCCTGGGCGGCTGTTGCTTTACGTGGGAGAGGCTTCGTCTTCCTCTTGCTACATCGTTGTTGCTGTCGTTGAAGTGTTGTGGCTGTCGCTGCTGTGTTGCAGTTGATGTGCCGCAGTTGTCTTCTTCCGTTGCTATTGTAGTTGCCATTATTCACCGTCATCATCATCCTGCCTATTCTACTTCTATTTGTCTGTCAAAGCATCGTCAAGAGATAGGTGTTCTCTCTATCAAGCCAAACTATGAGTTAAATCTGCATGTTTTTCTATTTTATATGAAGTTTCACGTGAAGTTAACAAGTTAATGCATGATTAAATAATTTTTATCCATGTAACTCACGTATCTAAAAATCATAAAATGGATATGATTCGAATCCCCCTATTTTGTCTTTAAATTTTCATATGTTTTTAACTAGTTAAAAAACTTGTTTAACTAAACATACGAAACGGTGAATCACGGTTTTTCGTGTAGCGAGATAGTTATGGGTTTTTACTTTGTCGACCTATTTGTGCATGTCGGAGTGACCTTCGATCATGAAACTTTATGGATATATTATTGGGGTGGAGACCGAGGTAGTGAGAGTGGTTGCACCATTTTTCATGCCTCCTATCTCAAGATCCCCCATGTCTCAACAAAAAATTACTTTCAACATCCAGTTAGGTAGAGTTTTTCGAGCCCTTCATTTCGATATATAGAACGCGTGATTCTGACATGTGTACGTCGAGAACAGGAGGTTTGAAGATCGACATTTTTATTGAAATGACGACAAGCTCAATGGCGTCAAATTCTTTTGACGGCATCGTGCAAGGTCGTTGAATTATTTAATATATATATATATAACTTGTAATTATATCTTTGAAAATCCATATCTACTAAACTATGCAACAAAAAATTATATAAAATATATATTTGGAATCCTTGAATTTTTCTCCTAATTATAATATAATCTATTTTTATAAATTATTTTATATAAAAAAATATGTCTTTGAATGTATATTTTTGAAATTATTCAATTAAATAGATATTAATGTGAATTCTTGTTAAATGAATTAAGTTAAAAATCATAAAATTAACGTCCCTCCAAGAGGACGTTAATTAATAAATGACGCCACCCACGGGCGTCAATTAATATAAGTTTATTTAATTATGGTTAATTATAGAATTGGATGGACATGAATTCTATAATTAACGCATTCATGTTCTCACTGTTTTCTTCCAGTTTTGACCTATACCTCGGGTCTTTTGGCACTCTCATCTCACGTCCGTAGATGGAGTCCATGTTTTATGATTGGTTCACGTTATATACCTCAACTCTCTGTGACATACGAGCGCTCTGTTGGACATTCCGTTCCTTCGGACTGGTAAGTTAGTCATTGGGACCTCCGTAAGTCTCCTCGCAGCCTTGGATTCCCTCAAGGCCGACTGAGCTAGTTGTACCTAATCACCCAGGTTTTCAGAATGTCATGGTTTTCATATGGTTTATTGATATATCATCCTTATTACAAGTTCTTTCCTTGAACTCTATGTTCCATGAAATCTATCTTAATGTTCTTACATGCTTGATCCTTAAAATTCTTGGCCATTAATATGGAATTAAGTTACTCTGCCATGGCCGGTCCCAAGCCCGGATGAGAAAACAGGAGGGTTTGCGTTAGGTCGACAGCCAGCAGTAAAATTTTGTCACATCTCCAACATGAATTCTGATCCAAATATATTATGTGCTAATGCTAGGGCATTCCCCGTAAGCGACGCGTTACATCGGAACCCGGATGGAATGACAAGTGAGCAAGGGCTAGTTAGGGCGTTCCCCGTAAGCGACACGTTACATCGGAACCCGGATGGAATGACAAGTGAGCAAGGGCTAGCTAGGGCGTTCCCCGTAAGCGACGCGTCGCAATGGCGCCCGATTGCGGTGTAAAATAGGCAAGGGTTCTCATGTGGGGTTGGACTCACACGGGTAAAGAAGCAAGTCCAAAAACATAGGATCCGTCCAGCTACTTGGAATATAGGAACTTTAACGGGTAAGAGTTTAGAATTAGTTAAGTTAGTGAAGGACAGGAGGATTAACATAGCTTGCCTACAAGAAACTAGGTGGAAATGACATAAAGATAAAGACATTGATGGATATAAAATTTGGTATACGGGTAATAATAATTCTAGAAATGGTGTTGCTATAATAATAGATAAAAACTTAAAAGACAGAGTTGTGGAAGTAAATAGATTGGGGGATAGACTAATGTTAATTAAACTTATCTTAGGTGAGGATACTTTGAATATAATTAGTGCATATGCACCTCAAGTAGGATTAGAAGAGAGCAGTAAAAAGCAATTTTGGGAGGCTATTGATAGTTTGATCCAAAATATCCCTAGTGAAGAGAGAATCTTTATTGGAGGGGATCTTAATGGTCATGTGGGTAAAGATAATAGAGGCTATGAGAGGATTCGTGGAGGGCTTGATTTTGGCAATAGAAATGATGTGGGTAACACTATTCTTGATTTTGCTATGGCCTATGATCTAGCAATTACTAATACCTTCTTTAAGAAGATGGACGAACACTTAATAACGTACAAGAGTGGAACACATATAAGTCAAATTGACTATTTTCTCATTAGGAAGGTCGATAGAGTTTTATGTAAAGATTGTAAAGTTATTCCTTGTGAGAGTCTAGCCCCTCAACATAGGTTGTTAGTAATAGATGTCACTATCCCTAAATTCAAAAGAAAGATCATTATAAATAAATATTCCAAGATTAAATGGTGGAATTTAAAAGGTAAAAGTTTAGATACATTTAAAAATCATCTATTAAAGGAAAATATTTAGAATTTAGAACAAGAAACTAATGTAATGTGGAATAATGTTACAAATTGTATAACGAGGGTTGCAAAACAACTCCTAGGCGAATCTAAAGGTAAAAAGAATTTAGAAAAAGAGACTTGGTGGTGGAGTGAGGAAATCCAAAATATCATTAGAATAAAAAAGGAATGCTTTAAAGTTTGGCAAACTAACAAAAATGATCAAACCGTAGAAGCATATAAAATCGCTAAAAAGAGAGCTAAGAAAATAGTTAGCGAAGTTAAATCAAAGGCATTTGAAGATTTATATAATAAATTAGGAACCTGAGAGGGTGAAAAGGACATATTTAAACTTGCTAAATTAAGAGAAAGGAAAACTAGAGATTTAGATCATGTTCGGTGCATCAAAGGTGAAGATCAAAGGGTTTTAACTAAGGATCTTGAGATTAAAGGGAGGTGGCATAGCTATTTTCAGAAGTTACTTAATGGAGATTCTGTCAATGATTTATCTTTAGAAGGTACCCAAGAGTCCACAATATTTGATAAATATCAATATTTCAAGCGTATTAAGATGTCAAAAGTGGAGGATGCTTTAAGAAAAATGAAAGTGGGTAAGGCCTTAGGACTAGATGGCTTACCTATTGAAGTATGGAAAGGCCTAGGAGATATTGATATTCAGTGGCTAACTAAATTTTTTAATAAAATTTTAAAGGAACGGAGAATGCCAGAAGTTTGGAGAAAAAGTGTTGTAGTTCCTTTCTATAAAAACAAAGGAGATATTCAAAGTTGTAACAATTATCGTGGAATTAAGCTTATGAGTCATACTATGAAACTTTGGGAAAGAGTAATTGAAAAATGCCTCTAATGTATGACTACTGTATAGGAAAATCAGTTTGGTTTTATGCCAAATAGATCTACTACAGAAGTTATTTTCTTACTACGGTAGCTAATGGAGAAGTATAGAGAGATGAGAAAAGATTTGTATATAGTTTTTCGTGATTTAGAGAAGGCGTACGATCGAGTACCGAGAGAATTGATTTGGTGGACATTAAGAAAGAAAGGAATCTCTCAAGAATATGTTGATTTGATTAAGGATATGTACGACGGCGCTATTACTAGTGTTCGAACTATTGCTGGGGAGACTAGTGAATTTCCCATTTCTATAAGTTTGCATCAAGGTTCTACACTAAGTCCGTATCTCTTTGCCTTAGTTATGGATGAGGTAACTAAACGATTGCATGAGGATATCCCTTGGTGTATGCTTTTTGCAGATGATATTATTTTAATTGATGAGAGTATTGATGCTCTAAATGCTAAGTTAGAGCGTTGGAGACTTACCTTGGAGTCTAAAAGTTTTAAAATTAGTAGGAGTAAGTCAGAGTTTATGCACTGTAATTTTAGTAATGGGAGAGTGGTTCAGGAAGACATGGTTCTAATTGATGGACATAACATTCAGAAGAGTAGTAGCTTTCGATACTTAGGGTCTATCATACAAGAGAATGAGGAGATTTATGATGACGCTACACATAGGATTAAGGCAGGCTGGTTAAGATGGAGAAGTACATCAGGTGTCCTATGTGATCGTCGTATGCCTGTAAAACTCAAAGGGAGGTTTTATAGAACGGCTGTGAGACCTGCTTTGTTATATGGTACCGAGTGTTGGGCAGTACGAAAGGAACACATCCATAAAATGTGTGTAGCAGAGATGAGGATGTTGAGATGGATGTGTGGCAAGACTAAGAAAGACAAGATTAGGAATGAGCGTATCCGTAAGGACTTAGGGATAGCTCCAATTGATAGTAAAATGAGAGAAAATAGACTCAGGTGATTTGGGCATGTGTGTCGTCGCCCTAACTCAGCACCGGTTAAAAGATGTGACCAAATCTTAGTGGATGCTGTAGACACGCCATTCTTGACGTCTCCTGAGAAAGTCTCATATTACTATACAACGCCCCGCGATGGCTTACGCATTTCGAATCTCTTAAATACTTCCTTTTCTTGGGTCTTCTTCTGCCTTTTTCGACATCCGGAATCGTCTCGTCACGGCATTCGGACGGCATCAACACAAGTCAGACGCATCAGGAGGTTCCGGAATAAAGAAGGGTGTCTGCCGGGCGGCCGCCAACGCCTGAACTGAGGACCCGGGTGGGTCTTAATGGGGGCGTCCAGGCCCCTGGACGCCCCCATTCTTTTAATTTATTTTATTTGTTTTTCAAAGCCCAAAAACAAATAAAAAATATATATTAATGGAGGCATCCAGGACCCTGGACGCCTCCATAAAAACTAATATAAAAAAATATGTAAAATGCCAGTTAGCATAAAAGACAAAACATAAATAAAAAATATATATTAATGAAGGCGTCCAGGCCCCTGGACGCCTCCATAAAAATAAGTATAAAAATTAAAATGCCAGCTTTGGCATAAAAACAAAACAAAATAATAAAAAATAATATATTTATGGAGGCGTCCAGGCCCCTGGACGCCTCTATCAACTCCCTCACGGGCGCCGCCCACCGAACGACGGTTTGTCGTGTGTGAAAAAATCTAAATTATGGAGACGTCTAGCCCGCTGGACGCGCCCATTTCAAAATCATGAGGCGCCGCTCACAAAACCACGCGTTGTGCCAAACCGCGTGCGGCCGTCGGCGGTGTTCGATGGACCTGTTGGAGGCGTCCGGGGCCGTGGACGCCTCCACAAAAATATTCTAGAAAAATAAATAAAAATAGAATAAAATATTAGTTCGGTCCTGATGGAGGTGTCCAGGGTCCTGGATGCCTCCACCCTCCGGAGCCCTATAAATAGAGGCCCACCCCCTCAGTTCTGGGAGAGCTTCGAAGAGATCCGATAGGCTGTCGGAGCCCAGAGGCTACCGGAGTCATTTTCTAACCCGTGGGGTCTTTTGTAGGTGGAGGTTCTATCGGCTTCTCGGGTGTCCACGCTCGCGAGAGGAAGGTCGTCTTCATCCACCGCGCTTCCACGCCATCCCTACGCTGCCGGAGCTCCGCCGGATTTCACCATCGGCACATTCAATAAGCCAATCCTTTCCTTTTCTTCTTAGTTCTTTTACATTCATCATCTCGCATCATCTATCCCCCTTCATAAGGGCGCCTCTTCTTATATACTTCTTGCATCCATCATCTCATTTTCCTCCTACTCAAGTCCGAGAGGGGTTTAAAAGATAACACCAACCAGGTGTGTGTCTTGCCATCATTTCGTTATTTTTATCGCAAGGATTTGAATACTACACCTTCATCTTTCTAATCCACTCGTTACTTGTTTGTCGTTGTTTTGCAAGGGTACCCAAGGAAAGCCCTCTCCGTCGGCCGGCCGAAGGGGGAGGAAGAAGCAACCCGCCATCTCCCGCTCTTGAGGTAGGCGCGATCACTTTCTTTATTTTGGGGTCTTTCAGCCCCTGGCGATCTCATCTTGTTCTCGAGGCCGCGGCGAGTAACTTCCCCAATGGCCGTTTAAATTCCCGTTCTTATACTCTCTTTATATTCTGTTGTATTCTGCTCATATTCTCGAGGCCGCGGCGAGTCACTTCCCCAATGGCCGTTTAAATTCCATTCTTATATATTATATTCTTATCTATTCATGTTCTCGAGGCCGCGGCGAGTCACTTCCCCAATGGCCGATTAAATTCCCGCTCTTTATATTCTCCTTATATTCTGTTATATTCTTATCTGCTCATATTCTCGAGGCCGCGGCGAGTCACTTCCCCAATGGCCGTTTCAATTCTTGCTATTTAATTTCTTCACCATTCCCGTCCCCCCGAGGTCGCGGCGAGTCACTTCCCGCTATGGCCGTTTAACCCCCATATCTTGCTATATTACATTTGTCCCGCTCGCCCCGTCGGAGCAATCTCCCGTGGTGGCCCTTTCTCTTTTCTCTTATTTCCGTGTTGCAGCAAACAAAAAGGAGCCCGCGCGCTCCACGTCCTCTTCGCACCCCGAACCGCGTGACGTCGCTCACAGATTGACGATCACGGTGGGACCTCTACTGCTTCCTTTCGGCTACCCTTGCAAGTTTGGCACCATCCGTGCCTCTCCACCTTGGCGCCCGCGCGCGCCCCCGTTGTGCTCACGACAGCATTGTCAGTTGTGATTGGTTGTTTGTTTATTATATGTCTGTTATTTCTGTTGTTTTCCCACTCCATATCTCTGTCAGCATTTCATTGCATGCATCCATCCCTCTTTTCTATCCTTTTTTCATTTTTTTGAGGATCACCCTTTCCCGGTGAAGGAAGGACTCTCCGTTTGAGAATTCCTCTCAACGAACTAGAATCTCCTCCACTGGGACCTCCGTAGGTCCCCAACATCGAAGAATCTCCTCTTCGTTCACTGGGCTGGTTGTACCATTGAAGTACTCCGGAGTTAGTCATTTCATTCATGGTGAGACGAGAGACCCTAGCTGACACGGCGGTGAAACAAAAATAAACTAGGGTCCCTATTTTGTGTGAACTTCGGATCTCGCTAAAAACACAAAAAAAAATCATCAAAATCAAAACACAAAAAAAGGCGTAAAGGCATCCACTTGTTTGATAATCTCTGCTACCTGCTTGCTAGTGTATATTTTTACGTTCTGAGAAAACTGTGAGCATGGCTCACGAGTCTTTTGAGGAGAACCACCCTAGTCGTGATTTGTCAGCCGACCCGCGAGTCTATGCTATGGACTCGGGTCCTTCTCATGAGCACTCGCATGAGGTGCAGGTTATTACCGGGGACACATCTCCACCGCAGGATATCTCTTCCTTACTAGGCGTCCTCGCCAACACGGAGCTTACCTCTGAACAGCTTCGGGCCTTCCAGGCCATTCTAAAAGGGAAATCTATTTCCCCCACGCCCCAGGAATCAACTCCGGCCATCGCACCTCTCCAAGAGTCCGTGCAGGCCATTCCATCTCCTTCATTGGCGCAAGCCATCCAGTCTCCCTCGCTTCAAGGACAAGCGAGCCAACAACCACCCTCATTCCAGTTCCCGTCACAATCTCAAACTCCCGTTGTTCCCCACACACCGCTTCAGCCAGGGCCAACTGTCGGCAGTCCGACAGCTCCCTCTCATTCCGGGTTCCCCCCTCAAGTCTCCGGGAGACAGTTTCTCCCCCAGTGGCAAGTGTCACCTTCACCTCCAGTGGAGCTCGCCCAATCGCTCCTCAATAGGTTCAATCGCATGGACGAGCAGTTTCAAAATCTGAGAAGGATGGTGGACGTGAAAGCCACCCCGGAGGTTGCTTTGCCAATCCTTCCCGTCATTCATCTTCCTCCCTCCGAAATGCCCACGTACCGCAGATACAATGGTACCGGCAACCCCTTCATTCACCTCGAGGATTTCATGTATGAATCCTCCTATTGGCAAAACGATCAGAGGTCCCTGGCATACCTCTTTCGGAGATCATTGGATGGTCCCGCGGTTAAGTGGTTCTATTCCTTGGAGCCCCGCGAGGCCGAGAATTTTGAAATAGTCCAGAGAAGGTTCTTGCAGAAATATAGGGATAGGGTCGGTCCCTCACTCTCCATTACCGACCTAGTGGCCGAAAAGATGAAGCCCGACGAGGATTTTGTCCGCTATGCTAATAGATGGAGGTCTCTGGCGGAAAGAATAAGGGATACCCTCTCTGAGCCCGAACAAGTGAAGATAATTGTGTCTAATGCAACCCCACAGTTCAGACACGTCCTGGCCATGAATAAACTTACTACAATGGAGGAACTCTATGAAAGGGCCCGATACATCCAAACCCAGTTAAAAGACTCCCCCATTATGAACATGTTTGAGTCGTCGAAGCCCAAAGTGGTCAGAAAGACAGGCGCTGGTGTCCCGGGCGGAGCCACAGAAGGGGTCGTGACAAATGAGCAAGTGGGTGCGGTCAACAATGCCAACTATGCGGTCAACCCAAGGCCTCCACAAATGCCCCGACTTCCCCTCCAACCAGGTCCTTTCCCTCTTCGTCCTCCACCCCAAAATAATCTACCCCAGGATAATATGCCTCCATTACGCCAACCCCAGCAACAACAACCACAACCTCAGCAACAACAACCACCGCTTCAGTACAACCAAGTTCCACCCCCGGGGAACTATGGTCCCCAACAGCAACAAAGGAGGCCGCTCGGTCCCAAGAGAGCCTACTATCCACCATTGCCAGAAACCTTAGCAGACATTTTTAATGCCCTCATGGCATCAAACCAACTAGCCCTACCCAGAGAAAGGCCCGTGTAGCCCCCGAATGTTGATACCTCTAAATACTGCTTCTACCACAGGCAGCCAGGACACACAGTAGATTACTGCTTCCATTTCAAAGATTACATCCATGATATGAATGATGAACATCAAATAGATTGGGATGAAATGAGACGATACGTCACCGCTCTCAAGGCTAGGAGACCTCCTCAGAGGCCACAGCAGCAGTTACAACAGCAGCAGCAGCAGCAACCACAACAACAACAGCAGCCTCAGCAGGCCCCACAACAACAGCCCAACATGGGCATAATCCAGAATCCATTACCGGAGCACCAACAGCCCAATCATCAGGTTAACCCCATCTCCTCCTTCCCGGAAGTCGGGAGAGAGTAGGTGTGGCACCAGGAAAGTACCTCTATTCTTTCTTCTTCCAACCCCATCGTCATGCAACCCCCTCGCCTTGCCTGGGTAGCACCTCTCTCTTATCAACCCGCGTCAGTATCGCCTTCACCATTTCCACTACCATTACGCCCTCTCATCCGTACCCCGATCTCCTATCAACCGACACTCTCCACTACGCCTTCACACCCTCTCATCTTCTCTCACTCCCCCACTTTACCATCCACCTCTACCACATTTACCCCTACGCCTTCTAAACCCCTTATCATCCGTCAACCATACATAACCCCGTCTTTCTCCACCGTATCACCACTAATGCCTTCAAAACCACTCATTACCCATCACCCACCTCAAAATCATTGCCAGCTTCAAGACCTACCCACTTCTACTTCGTCTCCACCTCCACCTTCCAGACCTCTTATCCTTCATAATCCGCACGATATCCCCTCTACCTCCACCATGCCTCCACCTAACAAACCCCTCATCAGAATCCCTGCTCCCGTCATCACCCCTACTTCATCAACCATTCCTCCACCACTACCCCTCAAATCCCTGTTAAAACCCACTGCTACCCCCACAGAGGTACAAAAGCCGCAGGCAATGGTGCTCCGGAGTGGAAGGATTTTCCACAGGGTTTTCCCCCACAACAGTCAGAATCCTGAGCAGTCTCAGCCAGAGAAGGATGATGGAGAACAACCAGAAAGAGCTATCCCTGGAACACAGTATGATCTATTGAAACACTTGGACAAGACACCTGCTCAGATCTCCATCCTGGAGCTACTTCAAAGATCCACATCCCACCAGACGGCCTTGATGGAATATCTTCAAAAAGTCATGGTTAAGGAGGACCTCCCCGTGGAGAAGATGATGCGGGATGGGACCACGGACACGACAAGCTCGCGATCGTCCCTTAACGAGGGAAGCGTCGGATGTGCGCGGTTGAGAAACCGGCAATGAGCTAGGGTGGTCGGCTCTCTTTTGCGCCCGGATCGGGTCACGGGACAGCTTCGCTCTCTCTCGCAGCAGTGATATTATAAATTGAAGGCGAGCTAGTTATTCCTACACATGCTCTCTAGCAGCGGCATATAAAGCATATAAAGAATTAAGCTAATGCCAAATGTAAGGGTGAAGGCGATACCTCCACGCTCTCGGCATGGCGAAGATGGCACCCGGCCGAAGCTCGTACTCCCGAGAACTTAGTACATTATGTTTACAGCAGTACAAATAAGCCCACTCCACGCAGGGAGGTAAAGGGCGACACAAGTGGGCCCGGGAGGACCAAGTTCGGGTTGATGGGCGGTTTCGGGCAATGCTTCGGCTTCACGCGTACTCGTGCTAGTGGGGGCCCACTTGTTGACCGGAGGGGTCGTGTGGGGCCTGATGACTCCTCTGTTGTGGAGACACCTGGAAAGCGTTCCCCTGGGATGGCGAGCTGCTGGAACGACCGCCGGACGCCGGGCGGCCCTCGGACGACGTTCGCGGGAACTCGGCCACGAATCTGAAAATTATGTTTGCAGGCGCGCGACTCGGAGAAAACTGCTGCTGCGATCAGCCCCGTCGTCGGAATGCGACGAGGTTAGCGCCGTTGGAAAGCTGACTCAGAATACCTCGACGTAGGGGTCTTCAAAAAAAATAATCAGATCTGTATTTCTGATCATGCATTTTACAAGCTTGCTGGAATCTGGCCAGAACTGCAGGGGCAGGTTCTGACTTCTCTGAAGATCGATGTTGACCAGGGAGAAGACCTCCGAATCTGGAAATAATTTCTTCAGAAAAGTTGAAGATATATGAGAGAGGAATCCGAGACTATTTTTGATTTTCTGATTAGAGACGAAATGGATTTTATGGGATTTCTTTACTAGACCTGGGTCGGATCTGGGAAACTGTGGGCAGACTGTTCTTGGGAACTTGGACGAAATTTGAAAAATAATTAGAGGGTGAACCAAAAATTAAGAAAATTCCTGATGGTATAGGGATGTGGACAGAACTCCCAATAAATTTGGGCGACCCAACAAAAATCAAAAGATGGTTCGAATGGGGTAAACTCAGAGCTGGTGAACAGTAAACAGAACCAGGACAGATCTGGAACTTGGACTTGGACGAAAATCAAAAAATAGCTAAAGGATGAATTTTGATGTGATTTTTTTTGTGGGGATAAGGGTTCTAGAGGGGAACCAACCCTGAAATTGTGAGCTTCAGAATACGAAGGGAGTGATAGAAGGAATTCGGAGAAGAAGGGTCTGTCCTGAGTGGACAGAACACTGAAACCGTTGGCGACGACGCGTCGGCGGCGAGACGATGGCGGCGGCGATCACCGGAGTTGCTTCAGATGCTGGAGGGGATCAAGGGGGAAGGGATTACACTCTAGAAAGGGGGCTGGAGGTGGAGGAACCAGGGAGAGAGAGGGGAGGGGTGCAAATCTCACTTGGGGGCAAATGCCAATTTTTCTCTTCATTAATTCCTTCAATATGAAAAATACATCCTTATATAGGATGCCAACCAAACTCAATCTCAACCCTTGGATCTAGGGGTTTGGATTGAAGGGCTGGGATGAGGTATGACCAACCACAAGAAATATAATATTTAATGGAATCCCATTCCTAATTCTACCACATGTGGTCAAATAAAGGAGGGAAAGAAAGAAAATTAAACAACCTAGCCTAATGGAGCCAAAAGAGGGGGCGCCCCCCTTCATGGGCCAAGGGCCTTTCATGGGCCATGAGCCATCCACAAGCCCATGCTAGACTTGGACCCTTCCCATTTAGTTGGCCCATGAGGGAGTGTAAACTAATTTGGGCCTTAAGTGCATTAATGACCCATTAGAAACCTAATGACCCAATATGGCATAAGCTCCTTAATGGACTATACTAATGGCTACCTAGCCATGGACTCTACATTAGAAATGGCCCATTGGCTTGATATAAGCCTTACAAGAAGCCCAAATGAAATAAATTACACAATTACAATCTTATACAAGCCATAACACACAAATACACTCTACCCGGGTAAGGAAATCGCCTTTGATGCCCCATCAGAAGATTTCGACCGTCCTGACCCCAACAGACACACAACCGGCCATCATGTTCCACAACTATGAGCTCGCTCCCAAGGAAGCTCAGAAATATGCATTGTGCATTTCAATAAAAATCAATGGGGTATCCATAAACCCGTGTCTTGTGGACACGGGTGCGTCCATAAATGTGATCTCCATGAGCACTCTTCAGTTGTGTGGGATCGACGAGGAACAAATAAGACCTTCCTCGATCACGGTCACGGCCTATGACAATAGCAAAAGGCCGCCGCAGGGGATGATTATTCTAAAGGCAGAACTAGGCCCCATGTCAATTCCCACGGAATTCCATGTCCTCCATATGGACCCCACATTCAAGGCTATACTGGGTCACCCTTACATCGAAGCCATGGACATTGTGCCTTCCACCAACCATCAGTGCGTGAAGTTTCCTTACAATGGGAGAATTATTAAAGTGATCAGTACACCTGTCCTTCACACAGTGGATGCTATCAACACCTCTCTGCCCTCTGTTTGGTCGTCTCATCGGCCCATATTGTCACTACTGGATGTACGTGATTCATCTCACGTTCCACTAGCACCAAAGGAGCCGATCAGGACAACCGCAACATCATGTCTCCCTTTTCACTCCAAAGGGTGAGAGATTATGAGGAACATCGGCTACCAACAGGGTAAAGGTCTGGGCGCACAGTTACAGGGTAGGCTCAAACCGCCAGAGGAAATTAGGCCGAACCGCAGGTTTGGCCTAGGCTTCAAAGGACCATTCAAGGCGGATTGGAAGCCCCTCATATGGACTCTATCAAACCACTTCAACAGAGGGCCCGTTGTTCAGATGGGAGATCACCCACGAGAAGCATATGGGGGATCACATGCTGTATATTTGGCTGAAAAATGTCTGAGGATCACCAAAAGAGGCAAGATCAAAGATCCGGAATGCGAGTGGAACAAATGGTTCGACATACGGGACATTTCCGTTGCACTGGAAAGGATGTTCTCGTCTCCGCAACTTGAAGGACCGCCATTGATCTCCGGAATACCAGAGAACATTACCACTCTTGCCAAGGTTCCAAACTATCCTCGTCCTCGCCAGAAGGACCCTGTCATCGACGGATCTTCATCCGTCCTCAACATTGCCGTCGACGGCTCCTTAGCTGCCATCTTCTCCATCCACTCGTCTCAGCCTTTGCTGATATCTTCTTCCTGGGCCAGACAATTGTCTGATGATCTTCCCATATCCCCTTCTCTGTTTACATACCTACGCGGGCTTTTGAACCCGCGCCAGGTCTTCAACCATGATCTGCTCTATGAGCCTCACAATCCTCTAGCCATAACCACTTTTCTCTCTCCTCCAATCTCTTCTGAATGCTTTGTCATTAAAAATAAAAATGAAAAAAATGTCAATTTTCAAACTCCCCAACGCATCTTGGTTGAGGAAACCTCCTACATCTCCCACGGGTGCGTACCGCCCTGCGGACCACCCGTCCAAGGTCCGATGAGCGACCTTTTCTACCCCTCCTCTGAGGGGTCTTCTCCTGTACATTCTACACCATCCCCTTCGTCTTCCTCTTCTTCTGTAAATATTATCAGTCGATCTAGGAATGATAGGCCAAGGGTAGTACCTAGGAAGAAATGCAAGGGTAGGCAGATCCCTCGTCGATTCCTTCTGGATTTGGCCGCCAGGGGTCAGGCCCTTCTTGCCATCCCCCAGTTGTTAGAAAATCCCATCCAGCTACCGGAAATAGAATGTGAGGGCGACTGTGCATTTGATGAAGGGTATGGAGTCTACGAGATCACGGATGAAGAATGCCCCACTGAAGATGAGGGTGAAGAATATGAGGATGCGGCGGGCGCATACGCAAGTGAAATGAGGAGATTCGACGAGCCGTCAACCGCCGTAGAAGAATCCACCAAAGAAGTCAACTTGGGAACTGAGGAAGACCCTAGGATCATCCTCATAAGTGACAACCTACCACCCTCTGAAGAAGAGGCATTAATTGAGGTTCTCAAGGAATATAAGGACACGTTTGCATGGAGCTACGAGGATATGCCGGGTCTAGATTCAACCTTGGTCGAACACCGTTTAACCCTAAAACCAGGGTCCGTCTCGGTTAAGGCGTTTCCACCCTCAGATGGCTTTGAAAATGAAAGAAGAGGTCGATAAGCTCCACAAAGCCAGGTTCATTAGTGTCGTCCTTTATCCTCAATGGGTGGCGAACATTGTCCCGGTTATGAAGAAAGATGGGAAAGTCAGGATTTGCATCGACTTCCGGGACCTTAACCGCGCGTGTCCAAAGGATGATTTTCCCTTGCCTCACATTGATGTATTGATCGATAACACGGCAAGCTACGAAACCCTCTCATTCATGGATGGATTTTCAGGATACAATCAAATTCGTTTGGCAGAAGAAGATCAGGAAAAGACGTCATTCACTACTCCTTGGGGAACATACTGTTACGTGGTCATGCTGTTTGAGTTAAAGAATGCTGGAGCTACTTACCAAAGAGCTATGATGGCCATATTTCATGACATGATGCACATATATCTGGAAGTGTATGTGGATGACTTATTGGTAAAATCAAGGACCAGGATGGAACACCCAAAAGTTTTGGCTAAGGTCTTGCAGAAGTCAAGGGAGTTCCAATTGAAAATGAACTCGAAAAAGTGTGTGTTTGGTGTGTCGTCGGGTAAATTGCTAGGGTTCATTGTGAGTAAAAGAGGGATCGAGATAGATCCCGACAAAGCTAAGGCTATCAGGGATATGCCGCCTCCCAAGAATTTTAGGGAACCAAAGGTTTATTCGGGAGGTTGCAGTTTATTCGTCGGTTTGTGTCCCAACATTCACAAAGGTGTAGACCTCTCTACGAGTTGACCAAGCCAGGAGTAGAATTCCACTGGAATTCTAAATGTCAGAAAGCTTTTGAAGGATTGAAGGAATATCTGGCTAGTCCACCCGTTCTCATTCCACCTAAACCAGAAAAATCTCTGATCCTTTACGTCTCAGTCTTGGATGACTCCGTGGGAGCCGTCCTCGCACAAGCTGATGAAGAAGGCAAGGAACGGGCAACCTATTACTTGTCCAAACTTCTCAATCCCTGTGAGCAGAAGTACACCATCATGGAGAAAACCTGTGCTGCCCTCGTTTGGGTAGTGCAGAAATTGAAGCACTACTTCTTGGCTCATGAGGTCCATTTCATTGCTCGAATAAATCCTATCAAATTCCTTCTAGAGAAATCCGTCCTTACGGATAGGCTAGCACGCTGGTAAAGTTTTCTCTCTCAGTTCGACATCACCTACATCCAGCAAAAGGCGATTAAAGGCTATGTCATAGTCGAGCATCTCGCTCACCATCCTCTTCCCAAGTTCGATACCGTCCAATCAGAGTTTCCAGATGAGGAACTAATGTCCGTCAACCAATCAGATGAGCCAATGTGGACGCTATATTTTGATGGAGCTCTGAATTCTCAAGGGAGAGGAATCGGCGTCGCCCTCCTGTCGCCTGAAGGCCTCACATTCCCATTGGCATACCAACTCAAATTTCTAGTCACCAATAATATAGCCGAATATGAAGCCCTTCTAGCTGGCCTAGAACTCGCTCATTCTTTTCGTATCACTGAGTTGCGAGTCGTAGGTGATAGTCAACTCATCCTTCGCCAGGTGCTCACTAAATATCACACTCACGATCCCAAACTCAAGTCATACCAAGAACTCACTACTGCCTTTGCCAAACTGTTTACAAAACTGATCTTTGTTCATGTCCCTCGTCATCAGAATATTCTCGCCGATGCCCTCGCCTCGTTGGCATCATCCATAAGGTTCCCTCGAGGAAGATGGTTTAAGTCCATTTCCATCCACAAACTTCACGCCCCTGCAATCGACGATGCTTCCTACGTAAACATCAAAGACAGGATAGCAAGAAAGATCCCGCAGGAAGATATCCTTGAGAAGAGGGAGATCATGTTGGCAGAGGCCGAAGAAGAACTGGCTGATGAAGAGAAACCATGGTTCTTTGAAATTGTCAAATATTGCCAAGATCAGTCTTATCCTGAAGGGGCCACCACAGAGGACAAGAAAGCCATAAGAAGGGTGGCTCAGAAATATACATTGGTTGGAGGTCTACTCTATAGGAGAAGTCTTACTGGTATTCTGTTAAGATGTCTTGGCGACGATGAGGTTTGGAAATGTGTAGAGGAGACGCACTCGGGCGTGTGCGGTGGCCACGTGAATAGTCAGATGCTCGCCAAGAAGATCATTCGCCAAGGCTTTTATTGTCCCACTATGGAAGAAGATTGTGCTGTCTATGTCCGTAGGTGTGTCAAGTGTCAACTTCACGCCGATAAAATCCATTCACCATCTTCCTTACTTCATCCAATATCTTCCCCGTGGCCTTTCTCTATGTGGGCATTCGACATCATTGGTCCCCTAGGTGATCCCAATTCCCTCACCAAGCAGAAATCTTTCATCCTTACTGTGACAGAATACTTCACCAAATGGGCCGAAGCTGAAGCTTACGCAGAAATCAAGGCGTCAATAGTCTGTAAATTCATCATAAAGAACATCCTCGCCAGATTCGGCGTCCCAAGCACGATCGTCACTGACAATGGGCCACAGTTCATTTCTCAGGACCTACAGGACCTCTGCAAAAGGTACGCAATTGCATTGCATCATTCATCGCCTTATTACCCACAAGGTAACGGCCAAGCGGAGGCCACCAATAAAACATTGCTCAAAATCATCAAAAAAACCTGCGAGTCTAGTAAGTTTTCAGACTGGCCAGAAAAATTTATCGAAGCCCTATGGGCCTATCGCACTTCAATCCGTACCCCCACCGGGCAGACTCCATTTGCCCTTACCTATGGTATGGAAGCGGTAGTCCCGTACGAGACTCTGATCCCTTCTCTCAGGGTACAATTGGACGAGGAATTTCCCCTCAACGATCGTCGTAATTCACTCCTCGCCCAGTTGGAACTCTTGGATGAGAAGCGGCTGGCCGCTGCCGAACACGCGCGTGTGTATCAAAATAGACTCGCTCGCTTTTACCAAAAGAAAGTCGTTGAGAGAAAATTCAAAGTCGGTGAGATGGTCGTAAAAAGAATTTTTGTCAAACCTGGAGGGCCGCGTTCTAAGCTCCAACCCAATTGGGAAGGACCATTTGTAATTCAAGCCGTGTACCCTGGCAACGCCTACAAGCTAATCAACGCCGAAGGGACCGAGTTATCACACCCTTGGAATGGGCTTTATCTTAAGAAATACCACCCTTAGCACAAAACAAACAAACAAAAAATGATGAAAAGATAAAAAACATCAAAAATAAAGAAATACCGAAAACCACAAAAAATATGGAAAATTCAAAATGCCGATGCCTGGCAGTCACCATGTAGTTAAGTTCCTGCATCTAACCTTCATGTTAGGATAGGGCCCATTAAGGCTTGGTAGGCACCGGGTCTTGGTTTGCCAGAATCGTGGAGATCCCTGTCCGGCCACGTCGGCCTATCCTCGCTCGAAGGAAGCTAACATGTGCTCACTTATGTATTTTATTCAAAAAAGTCGGTAGCATCACCTACGGTGGAGCGTCACCCAGAAGATCTCTAGAAGCTGTAATCTTTATTCTTTTCTCTTCGACCAAATGAGACAGTCGGCGCCCTTAAAACACTGAGCATGAGAAACTGAAACTCAAACCCCAAAGGCAAGAGTAGGATCCATTTCCTCGAGTATCGATCAGAGCACGAGAAGAGGGCAGTGTCCCCGTAGGCATACGAAAAGGGAGCCCACAAACGTCAAACGACTATATCTCCCTCACAAAAAGAAATCCAAAGTCAAAATCAAGAGAAAAGCCTGGTCGTGACCGTGCCTGTTGCGATAAACGGAACCCCTCAAAGCAAAAGTCTGAATCCACAAAAGGGGCCGTAGAATGTAAATGCTCAAGAATTGGTCCAAAGTTGTCCGAAAGGAAAGAGTTAATGGGCCCTTATTCGCTCACCGGGTTAACGGTTTTGTCGATCCTCTCAGGAGGTTTATCCCCCACGCTCTTCCTTCTTCCTCTAAAGATGAAGGTTCGATGGAGTTTCTGAAGGGTGAAAACTGCCCAGGGTCTGTGACCTTATTTTAATATACACATTTGGTTGCCTACTTTGAAAAGTAAAAGCTATCGCTGCGAAGGAGTCTCCGTGTTTCTGGCTGGTCAAGACCCCTGTTTACCACCTTGATGCCTTCTTGCTTAACCTTGGGCTTAGGCCAATGCAAGAGCGTCACCTATGGGTGCGACGACGTCTGATTCCGGGTCAGCGTCGCGCGTTGGTCGTTAGGGTTCCAGGGTGTTCCATCATATACCATCTAGAGTTGTGAGGAAACAGACCCGGGTCGGGCAAATCATTTACCTCGAACACCTTTTGGGTGAATCCCTGTGGTCGGAAGCAACTGGGAGCCTAAGCATGGCATGACGGTATTGTCATCAGGGTAAGTCTTAGCCGGCGGGATCATCATTCGAGGGGTCTAGAGGCCCAAATCAACCTAGATGTGCACTTAGGATACCTGGGAGGTTAGTAAGAAACCCCTGTCTCACGTAGGTTAGGTGCCATTTGGGTGCTTACCGGGCATTAGCAAAAAAAATTGAAATGATAAAAACAACAAAAAATGGAAAAGAGAAAATGTACATATTTGCAAACAAAAAAATCTTTTTTATGATAAAACAAAAAAAATGCCAAATATAAAAAAAAGAAAACAAATCAATTTTGCATGATTGCATTTGCGTGCAGCATCTCACTTTTAATACCGCTTGCATTCGTGTGCTTGCCTGTCGCATTTATCATCACCGCATCTTTCCCTTGCCTTCGTTAAATAAAGGCTTGGCCCCTTGACCAGTTATCAAGGGTAGTCACAGTGACCATTTGCTTATTGAGCATGGGGCCAAGACAGAACAAAAATTCTGATTTGTTTGTTTCAGTGATGTATGCAGGGATTCAGGCAACAGAAGCAAAGGTGAAAACTAAACAAACCGAACCTTATATTTTATTCCAAAAATAAAAAAATTACATCAAGTTCTGCCCTCTCTCTCCGCATTACTCGTCCCACTACTCTCCGGGTAAAACGCTCTCAAAGGTGCTACCCAACTACGAAAAGCGGTACTCCTACCGCTTTGTACTCCCCTTCCTATTCCCACACCCCGGCATTGATCCACGGAAGCAGCAGAGAAACTACCAACACGAAAGCCGCGCTCTCGTGCTCTTCGGTAGCGCTCCTCATCATCTCTCAGCCACTGATCAGCAAGACCAAGGCTGATTCAGAGTTTGAATAGTTGGGCCTCCATGGCCCTTCGTTCCTCCCGTTCAGTCAATCTGTTGGCTCTTTCTCTCTCTGCGTCTCTTTCTCTCTCTGCTCGCTCTCTCCTACGGTCTTCCCTCTCCAACTGGAGAGTGATCCTCAGTTCCATAGCATCCCTGGAAGAGTCGTCATCAGGATGACGCCGCAGTTCCCTCTCCAGTTCTGCTATCCTAGCCTCCTTCTGCGCAGCTTGGGCAAGCGCTTCTTCCGTCTCCTTTTCCTGCCGAGTGTACCATCTCAGATACGCGATAAGGCGTAAACAAAGAGAACTCAACACTGAAACTTTTACCTGTATACGGAGCATCCCTTCTGCCTCCGCAGCACGCTGCGTGGCATGAGCAAGTTGCTCATGAAGCAAGTCAAGTTCTGAGGTAGGTATCCACAAGCTGGAAGAGGCACCACCTACTCCCATCGCTGGGGAAGCCGAGCCAATCTGGGCATGCTACGACCGCGTAAATTAGTAGCCAACATCTGGAATCTGGGGTTTTAATTAGGAACACACTGTACACCTACCAAGGCGCTCGTAGCTCCGCGGGCATCGCCCAACCGTTGCTCCATCTCTGCCAAGCGAGTTCGTAAAGTCACTATCATCGTATCACGGATATCCTGCAGCCATACGAGTCAGCATTTCCACCAGAAAACCAAAAAGGGAGAAAGAAGAAAAGAGAGAAAGAAACCTACCTCCACAAGTTCCCGGGGTTGGAACCGCTCTGCGTACTTTATCCTATATAGACGCAAGTAGTCCTCGCTATCCCGCGCCTGCGATTCTACAATCGTGCCACCCCGTTGCCAGTCTTCATACTGTTCAGGGAACCGCACGCGCCAGTCAATGCAGGTCGCCGGCCCTCGCGTCCCTCTCCCAACGCGAGGTGACGCAGCTGAATCCACCCATTCTTGAGCCAGTCCCAAAGTCCTCATAACCAATCGTAGCCGAAGCAGCTCGATTTCATTCAGGCAGTGCATCCACAATTCCTGTCCGAATCGGGCACGACTTGCTAGAACCCACGGCTGGTCGGCATCGACCATGTCTGAGTAGGGTCTCCAGTTTACCATCGCTGCAGGGAACTCCTGTAGCTCCCGCCTTAGCACCATCAGTTGGTAAGTTAGGGGTGCCGCACTCATGATGGGTTCCCACCGCCTGGCTAACGGCACCATCACGGGTCGCCAATGCCGAGCTCTCCCCATAGGGAGGTAATAATAGCTCCATAGCTGCTCGGCACAGGTCATCAGTACCTTGCAAAAACACAAAAAAAATACAAAACAAGCAAAACCAAAAATACCTGAATGAATGGTGTGAAACCACTCACATTCATCTCACGGTCCGCTTCTTGGAACAGACCTGCAAACAAGTATGCCAGCATGGCGGCTCCCTAGGCATAGTACCCTACTCTTTCAAGGTCTGATAGCAGCTCCAGGAAGTGACATTGGATACCGTCCCCTTTCGAGCTCAGTACCAATCTCCCCAAAAGGAAGAGGAGAAATCTCCTCAAATCTATGTTGCATCTTTCCCAGTTGCCGAAATATGTGCAGTACACGGCACGGCATCCTATCTCCATCCTTTCCATGAACTCTTCTGAGGATTCATCGTCCCGCCGACGAGTGTCGGTGAGCCCTAATGCATCCATGAGGGACGCCCTGGCTACCGACCTATTTTTCCGACCATCTAGGTCCAAACCCAGTAGCTTCTGGGCACCTTCTCAGTAATCCGCATAAGTGACCCCGGTCACTGCCTCGCCCTCCACCTTCAGGCTTGTGATCCGGACCACATCCTCCAAGCTGGGCACCATGTGCCCCCAGGGCATCAGGAATGCCCGACCCACTGGGTCCCATCTGTACACACGCCATTCCTGACGTCTCCCGAGAAAGTCTCATATTACTATACAATGCCCCGCAACGGCTTACGCATTTTGAATCGCTCGAGTGCTTCCTTTTCTTGAGTCTTCTTCCGCCCTTTTCGGCATCCGGAATCGTCTCGTCACAGCATTCGACGGCATCAACACCAGTCAGACGCATCCGGAGGTTCCGGAACCAAGAAGGGTGTCTGCCGGGCGGCCACCAACGCTTGTCCGAGGACCCGGGTGGGTCTTAATGGGGGCGTCCAGGCCCCTGGACGCCCCCATTCTTTTAATTTATTTTAATTTTATTTTTTAAAACCCAAAACGTAAATAAAAAATAATATATTAATGGAGGCGTCCAGGCCCATGGACGCCTCCATAAAAACAAATATAAAAAAATATATATATGCCAGTTGGCATAAAAAGATAAAACAAAATAATAAAAAATGATATATTAATGGAGGCGTCCAGACCCCTGGACGCCTCCATAAAAATAAAAATAAAAAAATATATAATGCCAGCTTTGGCATAAAAAGACAAAACAAAAAATAAAAATGATGAATTAATGGAGGCGTCCAGGCCCCTGGACGCCTCCATCAACTCCCTCACGGGCGCCGCCCACCGAACGACGGTTTGTCGCGTGTGGAAAAATCCAAATTATGGAGACGTCCAGGCAGCTGGACGCGCCCATTTCTGAATCACGAGGCGCCGCTCACAAAACCACGAGTTGTGTCAAACCGCGTGCGGCCGCCGGTGGTGTTCGGTGGACCTTTTAGGGGCGTCCGGGGCCCTGGACGCCTCCACAAAAATATTCTAAAAAAATTAATAAAAATAGAATAAAATATTAGTTCGGCCCTGATGGAGGTGTCCAGGGTCCTGGACGCCTCCACCCTCTGAGCCCTATAAATAGAGGCCCACCCCCTCAGTTCTAAGGGGAGCTTCGAAGAGATCCGATAGGCTGCCGGAGCCCAGAGGCTACCGGAGTCATTTTCTAACCCGTGGGGTCTTTTGTAGGTGGAGGTTCTGCCGGTTTCTCGGGTGCCCACGCTCGCGAGAGGAAGGTCGTCTTCATCCACCGCGCTTCCACGCCATCCCTACGCTGCCGGAGCTCCGCCGAATTTCACCATCGGCACATCCAATAAGCCAATCCTTTCCTTTTCTTCTTAGTTCTTTTGCATTCATCATCTCGCATCATCTATCCCCCTTCATAAGGGCGCCTCTTTTTATATACTTCTTGCATCCATCATCTCATTTTCCTCCTACTCGAGTCCGAGAGAGGTTTAAAAGACAACACCAACCAGGTGTGTGTCTTGCCATCATTTCGTTATTTTTATCGCAAGGATTTGAATACTACACCTTCATCTTTCTAATCCACTCGTTACTTGTTTGTCATTGTTTTGCAAGGGTACCCAAGGAAAGCCCTCTCCGTCGGCCGGCCGAAGGGGGAGGAAGAAGCAACCCGCCATCTCCCGCTCTTGAGGTAGGCGCGATCACTTTCTTTATTTTGGGGTCTTTCGGCCCCTGGCGATCACATCTTGTTCTCGAGGCCGCGGCGAGTGACTTCCCCAATGGCCGTTTAAATTCCCATTCTTATATTCTCTTTATATTCTGTTGTATTCTGCTCATATTCTCGAGGCCGCGGCGAGTCCCTTCCCCAATGGCCGTTTAAATTTCCATTCTTATATGTTATATTCTTATCTATTCATATTCTCGAGGCCGCGGCGAGTCACTTCCCCAATGGCCGTTTAAATTCCCGTTCTTATATATTATATTCTTATCTAATCATGTTCTCGAGGCCGCGGCGAGTCACTTCCCCAATGGCCGTTTAAATTCCCGCTCTTTATATTCTCCTTATATGTTGTTATATTCTTATCTGCTCATGTTCTCGAGGCCGCGGCGAGTCACTTCCCCAATGGCCGTTTCAATTCTTGCTATTTGATTTCTGCACCATTCCCGTCCCCCCGAGGTCGCGGCGAGTCACTTCCCGCTATGGCCGTTTAACCCCCATATCTTGTTATATTACATTTGTCCCGCTCGCCCCGCCGGAGTAATCTCCCGTGGTGGCCCCTTCTCTTTTCTCTTATTTCTGTGTTGCAGCAAACAAAAAGAAGGAGCCCGCACGCTCCGCGTCCTCTTCGCACCCCGAACTGCGTGACGTCGCTCACAGATTGGCGATCACGGTGGGACATCTACTGCTTCCTTTCAGCTACCCTTGCAAGTTCGGCACCATCCGTTCCTCTCCACCTTGGCGCCCGCGTGCGCCCCCGTTGTGCTCACGGCAGCACTGTCAGTTTTGATTGGTTCTTTGTTTATTATATGTCTGTTATTTCTGTTGTTTTCCCACTCCATATCTCTGTCAGCATTTCATTGCATGCATCCATCCCTCTTTTCTATCCTTTTTTCATTTTTTTGAGGATCACCCTTTCCCGGTGAAGGAAGGACTCTCCGTTTGGAAATTCCTCTCAACGGACTAGAATCTCCTACACTGGGACCTCCGTAAGTCCCCGACATCGAAGAATCTCCTCTTCGTTCACTGGGCTGGTTGTACCATTGAAGTTCCCCGGAGTTAGTCATTTCATTCGTGGTGAGACGAGAGACCCTAGCTGACACGGCGGTGAAACAAAAATAAACTAGGGTCCCTATTTTGTGTGAACTTCGGATCTCGCTAAAAACACAAAAAAATCATCAAAATCAAAACACAAAAAAAGGCGTAAAGGCATCAACTTGTTTGATAATCTCTGCTACCTGCTTGCTAGTGTATGTTTTTGCGTTCTGGGAAAACTGTGAGCATGGCTCCGAGTCTTTTGAGGAGAACCACCCTAGTCGTGGTTTGTCAGCCGACCCGCGAGTCTATGCTATGGACTCGGGTACTTCTCATGAGCACTCGCATGAGGTGCAGGTTATTGCCGGGGACACATCCCCACCGCAGGATATCTCTTCCTTACTGGGCGTCCTCACCAACATGGAGCTTACCTCTGAACAGCTCCGGGCCTTCCAGGCCATTCTAAAAGGGAAATCTGTTTCCCCCACGCCCCAGGAATCAACTCCGGCCATCGCACCCCTCCAAGAGTCCGTGCAGGCCATTCCATCTCCTTCATTGGTGCAAGCCATCCAGTCTCCCTCGCTTCAAGGACAAGCGAGCCAACAACCACCTTCATTCAGTTCCCGTCACAATCTCAAACTCCCGCTGTTCCCCACACACCGCTTCAGCCAGGGCCAACTGTCGGCGGTCTGACAGCTCCCTCTCATTCCGGGTTCCCCCCTCAAGTCTCCGGGAGACAGTTTCTCCCCCAGTGGCAAGTGCCACCTTCACCTCCAGAGGAGCTCGCCCAATCGCTCCTCAATAGGTTCAATCGCATGGACGAGCAGTTTCAAAATCTGAGAAGGATGGTGGACGTGAAAGCCACCCCGGAGGTTGCTTTGCCAATCCTTCCCGTCATTCATCTTCCTCCCTCTGAAATGCCCACGTACCGCAGATACAATGGTACCGGCAACCCCTTCATTCACCTCAAGGATTTCATGTATGAATCCTCCTATTGGCAAAACGATCAGAGGTCCCTGGCTTTCGGAGATCATTGGATGGTCCCGCGCTTGAGTGGTTCTATTCCTTGGAGCCCCGCGAGGCTGAGAATTTTGAAATAGTCCAGAGAAGGTTCTTGCAGAAATATAGGGATAGGGTCGGTCCCTCACTCTCCATTACCGACCTAGTGGCCGAAAAGATGAAGCCCGACGAGGATTTTGTCCGCTATGCTGATAGATGGAGGTCTCTGGCTGAAAGAATAAGGGATACCCTCTCTGAGCCCGAACAAGTGAAGATGATTGTGTCTAATGCAACCCCACAGTTCAGACACGTCCTGGCCATGAATAAACTTACTATAATGGAGGAACTCTATGAAAGGGCCCGGTACATCCAAACCCAGTTAAAAGACTCCCCCATTATGAACATGTTTGAGTCACCGAAGCCCAAAGTGGTCAGAAAGACAGGCGCTGGTGTCCCAGGCGGAGCCACAGAAGGGGTCGTGACAAATGAGCAAGTGGGTGCGGTCAACAATGCCAACTATGCAGTCAACCCAAGGCCTCCACAAATGCCCCGACTTCCCCTCCAACCAGGTCCTTTCCCTCTTCGTCCTCCACCCCAAAATAATCCACCCCAGGATAATATGCCTCCATTACGTCAACCCCAGCAACAACAACCACAACCTCAGCAACAACAACCACCGCTTCAGTACAACCAAGTTCCACCCCCGGGGAACTATGGTCCCCAACAGCAACAAAGGAGGCCGCTCGGTCCCAAGAGAGGCTACTATCCACCATTGCCAGAAACCTTAGCAGACATTTTTAATGCCCTCATGGCATCAAACCAACTCGCCCTACCCAGAGAAAGGCCCGTGTGGCCCCCAAATGTTGATACCTCCAAATACTACGTCTACCACAGGCAGCCAGGACACAGTAGATTACTGCTTCCATTTCAAAGATTACATCCACGATATGAATGATGAACATCAAATAGATTGGGATGAAATGAGACGATACGTCACCGCTCTTAAGGCTAGGAGACCTCCTCATAGGCCACAGCAGCAGTTACAACAGCAGCAGCAGCAGCAACCACAACAACAACAATAGCGTCAGCAGGCCCCACTACAACAGCCCGACATGGGCCTAATCCAGAATCCATTACCGGAGCACCAACAGCCCAATCATCAGGTTAACCCCATCTCCTCCTTCCCGGAAGTCGGGAGAGAGCAGGTGTGGCACCAGGAAAGTACCTCTATTCTTTCTTCCTCCAACCCCATCGTCATGCAACCCCCTCGCCTTGCCCGGGTAGCACCTCTCTCTCATCAACCCGCGTCAGTATCACCTTCACCATTTCCACTACCATTACGCCCTCTCATCCGTACCCCGATCTCCTATCAACCGACACTCTCCACTACGCCTTCACACCCTCTCATCTTCTCTCACTCCCCCACTTTACCATCCACCTCTACCACATTTACCCCTACGCCTTCTAAACCCCTTATCATCCGTCAACCATACATAACCCCGTCTTTCTCCACCGTATCACCACTAATGCCTTCAAAACCACTCATTACTCATCGCCCACCTCAAAATGATTGCCCACTTAAAGCCCTACCCACTTCTACTTCGTCTCCACCTCCACCTTCCAGACCCCTTATCCTTCATAATCCGCGCGATATCCCCTCTACCTTCACCATGTCTCCACCTAATAAACCCCTCATCAGAATCCCTGCTCCCGTCATCACCCCTGCTTCATCGACCATTCCTCCACCACTACCCCTCAATCCTCTGTTAAAACCCACTGCTACCCCCACAGAGGTACAAAAGCCGCAGGCAATGGTGCTCCGGAGTGGAAGGATTTCCACAGGGTTTTCCCCCGCAACAGTCAGAATCTTGAGCAATCTCAGCCAGAGAAGGATGATGGAGAACAACCAGAAAGAGCTATCCCTGGAACACAGTATGAGCTATTAAAACATTTAGACAAGACGCCTGCTCGGATCTCCATCCTGAAGCTTCTTCAAAGATCTACATCCCACCAGGCAGCCTTAATGGAGTACCTTCAAAGAGTCATGTTTAATGAAGACCTCCCCGTGGAGAAGATTTCGACTGTCCTGACCCCAACAGACACACAACCGGCCATCATGTTCCACATCTACGAGCTCGCTCCCAAGGAAGCTCGGAAATATGCAATGTGCATTTCAATAAAAATCAATGGGGTATTCATAAACCCGTGTCTTGTGGACACGGGTGCGTCCATAAATGTGATCTCCATGAGCACTCTTCAGTTGTGTGGGATCGACGAGGAACAAATAAGACCTTCCTCGATCACGGTCACGGCCTATGACAATAGCAAAAGGCCGCCGCAGGGGATGATTATTCTGAAGGCAGAACTAGGCCCCATGTCAATTCCCACGGAATTCCATGTCCTCGACATGGACCCCACATTCAAGGCTATACTGGGTCCCCCTTACATCGAAGCCATGGACGCTGTGCCTTCCACCAACCATCAGTGCATGAAGTTTCCTTACAATGGGAGAATTATTAAAGTGGTCAGTACACCTGTCCTTCACACAGTGGATGCTATCAACACCTCTCTGCCCTCTGTTTGGCCGTCTCAACGGCCCATATTGTCACTACTGGATGTACGTGATCTATCTCACGTTCCACTAGCACCAAAGGAGCCGGTCAGGACAACCGCAACATCATGTCTCCCTTTTCACTCCAAAGGTTGGGAGATTATGAGGAACATCGGCTATCAACATGGTAAAGGTCTGGGCGCACAATTACAGGGTATGCTCAAACCGCCAAAGGAAATTAGGCCGAACCGTAGGTTTGGCCTAGGCTTCAAAGGACCGTTCAGGGCGGATTGGAAGCCCCTCACATGGACTCTATCAAACCACTTCAACAGAGGGCCCGTTGTTCAGATGGGAGATTACCCACGAGAAGCATATGGGGGATCACATGCTGTATATTTGGCTGAAAAATATCCGAGGATCACCAAAGGAGGCAAGATTAAAGATCCGGAATGCGAGTGGAACAAATGGTTCGACATACGGGACATTTCCGTTGCACTAGAAAGGATATTCTCGTCTCCGCAACTTGAAGGACCGCCATTGATCTCCGGAATACCAGAGAATATTACCACTCTTGCCAAGGTTCCAAACTATCCACGTCCTCGCCAGAAGGACTTTGTCATCGACGGATCTTCATCCGTCCTCAACATTGCCGTCGACGGCTCATTAGCCGCCATCTTCTCCATCCACTCGTCTCAGCCTTTGCTGATATCTTCTTCCTGGGCCAGACAATTGTCTGATGATCTTCCCAGATCCCCTTCTCTGTTTACATACCTACGCGGGCTTTTCAACCCGCGCCAGGTCTTTAACCATGATCTGCTCTATGAGCCTCACAATCCTCTAGCCATAACCACTTTTCTCTCTCCTCCAATCTCTTTTCACTGCTTTGTCATTAAAAATGAAAACGAAAAAAAAACGTCAATTTTCAAACTCCCCAACAACACATCTTCGTTGAGGAAACCTCGTACATCTCCCACGGGTGCGTACCGCCTTGCGGACCACCCGTCCAAGGTCCGATGAGCGACCTTTTCTACCCCTCCTCTGAGGGGTCTTCTCCTATACATTCTACACCATCCTCTTCGTCTTCCTCTTCTTCTGTAAATATTGTCAGTCAATCTAGGAATGATAGGCCAAGGGTAGTACCTAGGAAGAAATCCAAGGGTAGGCAGATCCCTCGTCGATTCCTTCTGGATTTAGCCGCCAGGTGTCAAGCCCTCCTTGCCATCCCCCAGTTGCTAGAAAATCCCATCCGGCTACCAGAAATAGAATGTGAGGGCGACTGTGCATTTGATGAAGGGTGTGGAGTCTACGAGATCACGAATGAAGAATGCCCCACTGAATATGAGGGTGAAGAATATGAGGATGCGGCGGGCGCATACGCAAGTGGAATGAGGAGATTCGACGAGCCGTCAACCGCCGTAGAAGAATCCACCAAAGAAGTCAACTTGGGAAATGAGGAAGACCCTAGGATCATCCTCATAAGTGACAACCTACCACCCTCTGAAGAAGAGGTATTAATTGAGGTTCTCAAGGAATATAAGGACACGTTCGCATGGAGCTACGAGGATATGCCGGGTCTGGATTCAACCTTGGTCGAACACCGTTTAACCCTAAAACCAGGGTCCGTCTCGGTAAAACAAAGGTTAAGGCGTTTCCACCCTCAAATGGCTTTGAAAATGAAAGAAGAGGTCGATAAGCTCCACAAAGTCAGGTTCATTAGAGTCGTTCTTTATCCTCAATGGGTGGCAAACATTGTCTCGGTCATGAAGAAAGATGGGAAAGTCAGGATTTGTATCAACTTCCGGGACCTTAACCGCGTGTGTCCAAAAGATGATTTTCCCTTACCTCACATTGATGTGTTGATTGATAACACGGCAGGCTACGAAACCCTCTCATTCATGGATGGATTTTCATGATACAATCAAATTCATTTGGCAGAAGAGGATCAGGAAAAGACGTCATTCACTACCCCTTGGGGAACATATTGTTACGTGGTCATGCCGTTCGGATTAAAGAATGCTGGAGCTACTTACCAAAGAGCGATGATGGCCATATTTCATGACATGATGCGCATATATCTGGAAGTGTATGTGGATGACTTATTGGTAAAATCAAGGACCAGGATGGAACATCCAGAAGTTTTGGCTAAGGTCTTGCAGAGGTCAAGGGAGTTCCAACTGAAAATGAACCCGAAGAAGTGTGTGTTTGGTGTGTCGTTAGGTAAATTGCTGGGGTTCATTGTGAGCAAAAGAGGGATCGAGATAGATCTTGACAAAGCTAAGGCTATCAGAGATATGCCGCCTCCCAAGAATTTGAGGGAAGTCCGAGGTTTAATCGGGAGGTTGCAGTTTATTCGTCAGTTTGTGTCTCAACATTCACAAAGGTGTAGACCTCTCTACGAGTTGACCAAGCCAGGAGTAGAATTCCACTGGAATTCTAAATGTCAGAAAACTTTTGAAGGGTTGAAGGAATATCTGGCTAGTCCACCCGTTCTCATTCCACCCAAACCAGAAAAACCTCTGATCCTTTACGTCTCAGTCTTGGATGACTCCGTGGGAGCCGTCCTCGCACAAGCTGATGAAGAAGGCAAGGAACGAGCAACCTATTACTTGTCCAAACTTCTCAATCCCTGTGAGCAGAAGTACACCGTCATGGAGAAAACCTGTGCTGCCCTCGTTTGGGTAGTGCAGAAATTAAAGCACTACTTCTTGGCTCATGAGGTCCACTTGATTGCTCGAATGAATCCTATCAAATTCTTTCTAGAGAAAGCCGTCCTTACGGATAGGCTAGCACGCTGGTAAAGTTTTCTCTCTCAGTTCGACATCACCTACATCCAGCAAAAGGCGATTAAAGGCTATGTCATAGTCGAGCATCTCGCTCACCATCCTCTTCCCAAGTTCGATCCTGTCCAATCAGAGTTTCCAGATGAGGAACTAATGTCCGTCAACCAATCAGATGAGCCAACGTCGACGCTATATTTTGATGGAGCTCTGAATTCTCAAGGGAGAGGAATCGGCGTCACCCTCCTGTCGCCTGAAGGCCTCACATTCCCATTGACATACCAACTTAAATTTCCAGTCACCAACAATATAGCCGAATATGAAGCTCTTCTAGCTGGCCTAGAACTCGCTCATTCTTTTCGTATCACTGAGTTGCGAGTCGTAGGTGATAGTCAACTCATCCTTCGCCAGGTGCTCACTAAATATCCCACTCGCGATCCCAAACTCAAGCCATACCAAGAACTCACTGCTGCCTTTGCCAAATTATTCGCCAAACTGATCTTTGTTCATGTCCCTCGTCATCAGAATATTCTCGCCGATGCCCTCGCCTCGTTGGCATCATCCATAAGGTTCCCTCTAGGAAGATGGTTTAAGTCTATTTCCATCTACAAACTTCACGCCCCTGCAATCGATGATGCTTCCTATGTAAATATCAAAGACAGGATAGTAAGAAAGATCCTGCATGAAGATATCCTTGAGAAGAGGGAGATCATGTTGGTAGAGGTTGAAGAAGAACTGGCTGATGAAGAGAAACCATGGTTCTATGAAATTGTCAAATACTGCCAAGATCAGTCTTATCCTGAAGGGGCCACCACAGAGGACAAGAAAGCCATAAGAAGGGTGGCTCAGAAATATACTTTGGTTGGAGGTCTACTCTATAGGAGGAGCCTTACTGGTATTCTGTTAAGATGTCTTGGTGACGATGAGGTTTGGAAATGTGTAGAGGAGACGCACTCGGGCGTGTGCGGTGGCCACGTGAATAGTCAGATGCTCGCCAAAAAGATCATTCGACAAGGCTTTTACTGGCCCACTATGGAAGAAGATTGTGCTGTCTATGTCCGTAGATGTGTCAAGTGTCAACTTCACGCCGATAAAATCCATTCACCATCTTCCTCACTTCATCCAATATCCTCCCCGTGGCCTTTCTCCATGTGGGCATTCGACATCATTGGTCCCCTAGGTGATCCCAATTCATTCACCAAGCAGAAATCTTTCATCCTTACTGCGACGAAATACTTCACCAAATGGGCCAAAGCCGAACCTTACGCTGAAATCAAGGCGTCAACAGTCTGCAAGTTCATCATGAAAAACATCCTCGCCAGATTCGGCGTCCCAAGCACAATCGTCACCGACAATGGGCCACAGTTCATTTCTCAGGACCTACAGGACCTCTGCAAAAGGTACGCAATTACATTGCATCATTCATCGCCTTATTACCCATAAGGTAACGGCCAAGCGGAGGCCACCAATAAAACATTGCTCAAAATCATCAAAAAAACCTGCGAGTCTAGTAAGTTTTCAGACTGGCCAGAAAAACTTATCGAAGCCCTATGGGCCTATCGCACTTCAATCCGTACCCCCACCGGGCAGACTCCATTTGCCCTTACTTATGGTATGGAAGCGGTAGTCCCGTACGAGACTCTGATCCCTTCTCTCAGGGTACAATTGGACGAGGAATTTCCCCTCAACGATCGTCGTAATTCACTCCTCGCCCAGTTGGAACTCTTGGATGAGAAGCGGCTGGCCGCTGCCGAACACGCGCTTGTGTATCAAAATAGACTCGCTCGCTTTTACCAAAAGAAAGTCATTGAGAGAAAATTCAAAGTCGGTGAGATGGTCGTAAAAAGAATTTTTGTCAAACCTGGAGGTCCGCGTTCTAAGCTCCAACCCAATTGGGAAGCACCATTTGTAATTCAAGCCGTGTACCCTGGCAACGCCTACAAGCTAGTCAACGCCGAAGGGACCGAGTTATCCCAGCCTTGGAATGGGCTTTATCTTAAGAAATACTACCCTTAGCACAAACAAAAAAAATGATGAAACGATAAAAACATCAAAAACAAAGAAATATTGAAAACCACTAAAAATATGGAAAATTCAAAATGTCGATGCCTGGCAGTCACCATATAGTTAAGTCCCTGCATTTAACCTTCATGTTAGGATAGGGCCCATTAAGGCTTGGTAGGCACCGGGTCTTGGTTTGCCAGAACCGTGGAGATCCCTGTCCGGCCACGTCGGCCTATGCTCGCTCGAAGGAAGCCAACATGTGCTCACTTATGTATTTTATTCAAAAGTCGGTAGCATCACCTACGGTGGAGCGTCACCCAGAAGATCTCCAGAAGCTGTAATCTTTATTCGTTTCTCTTCGACCAAATGAGACAGTCGGCGCCCTTAAAACGCTGAGCATGAGAAACCGAAACTCAAACCCCAAAGGCAAGAGTAGGATCCATTTCCTCGAGCATCGATCAGAGCACGAGAAGAGGGCAGTGTCCCCGCAGACATACGAAAAGGGAGCCCACAAACGTCAAACGACTATATCTCCCTCATAAAAAGAAATACAAAGTCAAAATCAAGAGAAAAGCCTGGTCGTGACCGTGCCTGTTGCGATAAACGGAACCCCTCAAAGCAAAAGTCTGAATCCACAAAAAAGGGGGGGCTATGGAATGTAAATGCTCGAGATTTGGTCCGAAGTTGTCCGAAAGGAAAGAGTTAATGGGCCCTTATTCGCTCGCCGGGTTAACGGTTTTGCCGATCCTCTCAGGAGGTTTATCCCCCACGCTCTTCCTTCTTCCTCTAAAGATGAAGGTTCGATGGAGTTTCTGAAAGGTGAAAACTCCCCAGGGTCTGCGACCTTATTTTAATATACACATTTGGTTGCCTACTTTGAAAAGCAAAAGCTATCGCTGCGAAGGAGTCTCCGTGTTTCTGGCTGGTCAAGACCCCTGTTTACCACCTTGATATCTTCTTGTTTAACCTCGGGCTTAGGCCAATGCAAGCGCGTCACCTATGGGTGCGACGGCGTCTGATTCCGGGTCAGCGTCGCGCGGTTGGTCGTTAGGGTTCCAGGGTGGTCCATCATATACCATCTAGAGTTGTGAGGAAACAGACCCAGGTCGGGCAAATCATTTACCTCAAACACCTTTTGGGTGAATCCCTGTGGTCGGAAGCGACTGGGAGCCTAAGCATGGCATGACGGTATTGTCATTAGGGTAAGTCTTAGCCGGCGGGATCATCATTCGAGGGGTCTAGAGGCCCAAATCAACGTAGATGTGCACTTAGGATACCTGGGAGGTTAGTAAGAAACCCCTGTCTCACGTAGGTTAGGTGCCATTTGGGTGCTTGCCAGGCGTTAACAACAAAAAATTGAAATGATAAAAGCAACAAAAAAAATAGAAAAGAGAAAATGTACATATTTACAAAAAAAAATCTTTTTATGATAAAACAAAAAATGCCAAATATAAAAAAAAAGAAAATAAATCAATTTTTGAATGATTGCATTTGGGTGCAGCATCTCACTTTTAATACCGCTTGCATTCGTGTGCTTGCCTGTCGCATTTATCATCACCGCATCTTTCCCTTGCCTTCGTTAAATAAAGGCTTGGCCCCTTGACCAGTCATCAAGGACAGTCACAGTGACCATTTGATTATTGAGCAAGGGGCCAAGTCAGAACAGAAATTCTGATTTGTTTGTTTCAGTGATGTGTGCAGGGATCCAGGCAACAGAAGCAAAGGTGAAAATCAAACAAACCAAACCTTATATTTTATTCCAAAAACCAAAAAAATTACATCAAGTTTCGCCCTCTCTCTCCGCATTACTCGTCCCACTACTCTCCGGGCAAAACGTTCTCAAAGGTGCTACCCAACTACGAAAAGCGGTACTCCTACTGCTCCGTACCCCTCTTCCTATTCCCACATCCCGGCGTTGATCTACGGAAGCAGCAGAGAAGCTACCAACAGGAAAGCCACGCTCTCGTGCTCTTCGGTAGCGCTCCTCACCATCTCTCAGCCACTGTTCAGCAAGACCAAGGCTGATTCGGAGTTCGAATAGTTGGGCCTCCATGGCCCTTCGTTCCTCCCTTTCAGTCAATCTGTTGGCTCTTTCTCTCTCTGCGTCTCTTTCTTTCTCTGCACGTTCTCTCTCGCGGTCTTCCCTCTCCAACTGGAGAGTGATCCTCAGTTCCACAGCATCCCTAGAGGAGTCGTCACCAGGATGACGCCGCAGTTCCCTCTCCAGTTCTGCTATCCTAGCCTCCTTCTGCGCAGCTTGGCCAAGCGCTTCTTCCGTCTCCTTTTCCTGCCGAGTGTACCATCTCAGATACACGATAAGGCATAAACAAGGAGAACTCAACACTGAGACTCTTACCTGTATAGAGAGCATCCCTTCTGCCTCCGCAGCACGCTGCGTGGCGTGAGCAAGTTGCTCATGAAGCAAGTCAAGTTTTGAGGTGGGAATCCACAAGCTGGAAGAGGCACCACCTACTCCCATCGCTGGGGAAGCCGCGCCAATCTGGGCATGCTACGACCGCGTGAATTAGCAGCCAACATCTGGAATCTGGGGTTTTAATTAGGAACATACTGTACACCTACCAAGGCGCTCGTAGCTCCGCGGGCATTACCCAACTATTGTTCCATCTCTGCCAAGCGAGTTCGTAAATTCGCTATCATGGCATCCCGGACATCCTACAGCCTTACGAGTCAGCATTTTCACCAGAAAACCAAGAAAAGGAGAAAGAAGAAAAGAGAAAAAGGGGAAACCTACCTCCACAAGTCCCCGGGGTTGGAACCGCTCTGCATACTTTATCCTATATAGACGCAAGTAGTCCTCGCTATCCCGCGCCTGTGATTCTACAATCGTGCCACCCCGTTGCCAGTCCTCGTACTGTTCGGGGAATCGCACGCGCCAGTCAATGCAGGTCGCCGGTCCCCGCGTCTTTCTCCCGACACGAGGTGGCACAGCTGAATCCACCCATTCTTGAGCCAGTCCTAAAGTCCTCATAACTAATCATAGCCGAAGCGGCTCGATTTCATTCAGGTAGTGCATCCACAGTTCCCGTCCGAACCGGGCACGACTTGCTAGAACCCACGGCTGGTCGGCATCGACCATGTCTGAGTAGGGTCTCCAGTTTACCATCGCTGCAGGGAACTCCTGTAGCTCCCGCCTTAGCACCATCAGTTGGTAGGTTAGGGGTGCCGCACTCATGATGGGTTCCCACCGCCTGGCTAGCGGCACCATCGCGGGTCGCCAATGCCGAGCTCTCCCCATAGGGAGGTAATAATAGCTCCACAGCTGCTCGGCGCAGGTCATCAGATCCTTGCAAAAACACAAAAAAATACAAAACAAGCAAAACTAAAAAAATACCTGGATGAATGGTGTGAAACCACTCACAGTCATCTCACGATCCGTTTCTTGGAATAGGCCTGCAAACAAGTGTGCCAGCATGGCGGCTCCCCAGCCATAATACCCTACTCTTTCAAGGTCTGACAGCAGCTCCAGGAAGCGACATTGGATACCGTCCCCTTTCGAGCTCAGTACCAATCTCCCCAAAAGGAAGAGGAGAAATCTCCTCAAATCTATGTTGCATCTTTCCCAGTCGCCGAAATCTGTGCAGTACATGGCACGGCATCCTATTTCCATCCTTTTCATGAACTCTTCTGAGGATTCATCGTCCCGCCGACGAGTGTCGGTGAGCCCTAATGCATCCATGAGGGACGCCCTAGCTACCGACCTATTTTTCTGACCATCTAGGTCCAAACCCAGTAACTTCTGGGCACCTTCTCTGTAGTCCACGTAAGTGACTCCGGTCACTGCCTCGCCATCCACCTTGAGACTCGTAATTCGGACCACATCTTCCAGGCTGGGCACCATGTGCCCCTAGGGCATCAGGAATGCCCGACTCACTGGGTCCCATCTCTCACACAAGGCTTGGATCAGGACCAGGTCGAGCTGGATCGGCTCGATCCGAAAGAAGGTGCCAAAACCCATCACGTCTAGCCTGGCCTTCTGAAAATCTGGGAGACCTCGGTATGCTACCACTACCAACTCCCATGAGATCTGTGATTTCATCACACTCTACGCATGCAGGGAATGGAGAGGAGGTTTGGTCAGAAAGAAAAGAAGAAAAAATGATGGAAAAAAAGGCAAGAAAACTTGGCTTACGAGTTGTGATTGGGCCCTTTCGCTAAAGTGTCCTTCGAGGTCCGAAAGCCTCCAAGAACTACTACCACTAGACCTGCTTCTCTTCGAGGAGTGGGAAGATTCGCCCTCCATCCAACTCTCGGAATTTTGAACTCCTCCTCTCCCGTGAAAACTTGTGCTCCTCGAGTTAGCTCTCGATATACCAGGGAGGATAAAAGGGACACGAATTTATAGAAATGGAAGGAGTGCAGGCCAAGATTGCATCCATCACCTGTTAATGATAGCCATGCGGTCCCGTGTGTCACTTCACCGCTCGCACAGGGTGATTGATTGGACAAAGAATATGACGACTAGCCCCCTATGTTGTCTAGGGATACCCTATCATATTTTGGAGGACGTTCGCAAAATTTGACACAACATTCGGGAAAAGGGGCTAGGGCCGTCATTATTGACTTCGACGGCAGATTCCCGTGGAAAATGGTCACAACAAGACGCGATTCTCCGCTCGGCACGGAGTCTCGGCACGCCCATCGCATGGGAACAGTGCAAAGGAGAGGAAGTGTAGGGAAGAAGGAATGCACAAGAGAACAAACGAGCAGCAGAAAATCAAATCACTCCATTCATAATTCTACATAAGCTGTCATAAACACTACAATCATAGAGAGGAGGCGAGTCCACCAGCTCACCGATCCTCACCATCACTCATCTCTCTGGGCGCTCCCCTCCTCTCCCCTGAGGTGAGGGTCCCTCAGAAGCCTCCGGGATCCTCGTGCAGCAGCACTTGCCTCGCCTCTTGGCGCCTGCTCCGCAGCAGTGACTCGCTGCTCCTCCCCTGGCGTGGCGAAGAAGCCGCTAGCAGCAAAGCGGCTGGACTGGTGGAGTCGCTCCCCGAACTCTCACGCTCTCTCGTAGCGCGTCTCCATCCCTCCTAGCCTCTGCACGACGGCCTGAAGGCCCAGCTGGAGCTCCCTCACTTGGGCCTCCAAGGCCCTCCTCTCGGTCTGATCCCGCTGTCGCTCGGACCTTCTCTCAGCTTTCTCTCTCTCTACCTCTCTCCTCATCATCTGCAGAAGAACCCTTAACTCCAGGATGTCTAGAGAAGGTCTCTCCTCACCACGATGCCGCAGCTCCATTACAGTCGCCACCCAGGCATCACGCTCCTCTTCCGCTCGGGTCGCCCGAGCCACCGCACCGGCAAGTTGCTCCCGGAGGGAGGCAATCTCGAGAAAAGGGGCCGAGGAACTAGAAGATGTGCCACCAATCATCCCCGCCGTCGTTGTCTGCTGGGCACGCTGGAACAAAATAAACAAACGGCCGTTAGTGAAACTCCCAAATCTGAAGATAAAAGTGTGGCACGTAACTTACCAGGAGCGACAGCTCATGTTGAGCGACGGCCAGCTGCCGCCTAACCTCTGACAGTTGGGCGCGCGAGCCGCCGATGCCACGTGTGTCCCCAGCTTGGGGAAGCCCCGCATAACTCTCTCTCTGCCGTCGCAGGAAGTCGGTGCTGTCCTGCACCAATACACTCCCTTGCTGTCTAGGGAGACGTACGTGCCACTCCTCGAGCCTCGCCTTGCCACAACTCTCCCTCCTGACGTGGCTCAGCTCGTCCGCACTCGCCCACTCATCGGCCAGGCCCGGGGTCCTCGCCATGTCCTGCACCAAGACAGGGGTCCCACATCAGTCAAAAAGAACGCGTCCCCTATCTAGGACGCATCCATCATTTAAGTGCAACACTCGCCGAACCCTTTCCCCCCTCGCATGGCTTGTTTCAAAACTCAGAATGGATCAAAGAGGGGGAAAACCAAGCACCTACCAAACCGTGTTCACCTCCCTCCGCGACATCGGGCCCCTCGGGTCCCTCGGGGGCCCGAAGCGGCCCTTCCTCCTCCATAGATGCCGTTCCGTGCTCTGGCGCGTCCCTCCTTGGGCGAGGGGTCCCGCGTCCCTCTCCACCTTCGCCGTGGTCCAGACCGTCGAACTCCATCGATCGAGGGGAAGAAGACAAAGACGGGCGAGCAAGTTTCGGCGGAAGGCAGGCTCGTTTGCGGGTAAGGCACGGAGAAGGAAGGCCACCCGTCGCTTTAAATTTGAATTTGAGGATTAAGACGCGTCCTCACGCTTGGATGCGCCCAAAAGAAAGTGAAAAAAAAAGGAACAAAAAAAAAACCTCCATGCAAAGTAGTTCCCTCCTGTCCAGGGCAAAGTCCCGTGAAGCGTGAACAACGTGGTGTGAAAGAAAGTGCAGGAAGGAAAAGGGCACACGACAAAAGGAACCACACGAAATCCATTTCATACAAACAGTCAAAAGTACATCATACAGTGAGGACGGTGGGGTGTACAAATAACTCTCTAACTCTCACCACCACCCTCCTGGTCATATCTCTCCTCCCTCCTCTGACGGGGATCCCTAGGGGGCCTCTGCGACCTCTGCGAACCCTGAGAAGCCGTGCTCGCCTCTCCAGGTGGCACCATGCCAGCCTCCAAGGTGCGGCGATGCTGCTCGGCCGAAGAAACTAGAAAGCGGCCCACAGAAAAGGAGCCGGACTGACGAAGTCGCGCCCCGCTCTCCTTCGCCCTCTGATACCGCTCCTCACTCTCCCGAAGTCTCCCCTCCGCCGTGCCAAGACTCAGCCGGAGCTCCGACACCTGGGCCACCAGAGCTCTCCTCTCGTCCCAATCTCGATATCGCTCTGCCATCCTGTACTCCCTTTCTTTCTCTATGATCTCCCTCTCCCTCTCTCTCTCTCTAGGGTCTCCCTATCCCTCTCCCTCTCTCTCTCCACGCTCTCCCTATCCCTCTCCCTCTCCTCTCTCTCCCTCATCGCCTCTCTCCTCGACAGCTCGAGGGCGATCCGCAGATCCACTACGTCGCGAGGAAGCTCCTCAGCCTCCCGTCGCCGCTCCTCCTCTAGCTCCGCAATCCGGGCGTCACGCTCTGCCACCCAGGCATCGCGCTCCTGCTCAGCACGAATAGCACGGGCCAGGGCCTCCCGAATCTTGGCCACCTGTCAAAGCACGCATGCACCGTAAGAGAGCAGTGATAGAAGGAAAGCAGCTAGGAGAGGGTCAGGGCCAAGCAAGCACTCACTCGAGCCTCGCGGTCACGCTCGCCCTCCTCAGCCCGAGCCACCGCATACGCCAGCTGCTCCTAGAGGGCAGAAACCTCCACAGGAGGGCCCCGCGAACTGGAACCCGCTCCACCAGCCGTCCCGGCTGCCGCTGTCTGGTGGGCCCACTGAAACACGGGGCAAACGTCAGTCAAAGGCTAAGCATCAAAAATCTAGGTCACAAAAAAATGCATTGCATAGACTCACCAGGATCTCCAACTCCTGTCGGATGGCCACTAACTGCCGCCTGGCGTCTGCCAGCTGGGCCCGCAGGTCGGTAATCATGTTGTCACGAGCATCCTGCATTGCACATAAGTTAGTGCCACATGTATATACATATAGAAGGGTGAAGCAGTTTCATTTCACTTACCCCTGCCATACCACCCAAGGAGAGGCGGTCCCCGTACGTAGCTCGATATCATCTCATGTAATCTGTGCTGTCCTGTACATGGGATACCACTGGGACACCACCCTGCTGCTAGTCCTGGTACTGTGCTGGGAAGCGCGTACGCCAGTCCACAATCTTCACCTTCCCCTTGGTCTTTCGCCCGATGCGGGCCGGCTCTTCTACATCAACCCACTCCTGGGCTAGCCCCAACGTCCTCATAACCAGCCTCAGCCGAAGCGGCTCGATCTCGTTCAGGCAATGGACCCACACGTCCCGCCTGAAACGAGGAAGACCCGCTACAACCCAAGGCTGGCCAGCATCGCCCATGCCCAGGTAGGGTCTCCGCACCACCTACATCATCATACATACATCATATTAGTTGCCATTCAGTCACATAAGAAAACACAAAAAACCATACGCATCATACCATGGCCTCGGGATACTCGCTCAGCTCCCGACGAAGTGACGCCAGCTGGTAGCCGTGGGGTGCTGCAACCACGACCGGCCTCCACCGCCGCGCCAGAGGCACGGCCCTCCTGTTCCCATGCCTAGCCCTCCCCATCGGGAAATAGTAATAGCTCCACACCTGCATCCATCATACATCATTAGTACAATAATTGCATATTTAACTGTGGGAATGCATAAATAAAATGTTTACCTGGAGAAAAGGTGTGAAGCCACTGAATGTCGTCTCCTTCTCCGAAGTCTGAGAGAGATCAGCAATCAAATGGGCAAGCAGAGCCGCCCCCCACGCGTAGTGCCCCACTCTGTCAAGGTCCGCCAGAATCCCGAGGAAGCGGCAGTGGATGCCATCCCCCTTCGTCCCCAGCAGAAGGCAGCCCAGGAAGAAGAAAAGAAACCTCCGGAGGTTTAGATCCACCAGCTCCCGCTCGCTCGGGTCCTGGGTGAAAGCTGAACGGGCATCTCCCTCCAGTCGTGCCAGAAACTCCGCTCCAGTCTCGCTGACCCGCTGGCGCGGGTCGACAAATCCGAGCGCCTCCATGATCTCCACTCGGCCGACTACCCTGCTGTCCCTGTCAGTCACGCTCGTCTCTAACCACAGCAGGTCCAGGGCACTCTCTCGGTAGTCGGGGTAGGTGACCCCGCTGACCGCCTCTCCGTCAACTCGTAACCCAGTGATCCGAGCCACGTCCTCTAGTGTCGGCACCATGTGCCCCCAGGGCATCAGAAACGCCCGGCTCGGCGCGTGCCACCGCTCCCTCAATGCCTGGATAAGAGGAAGGTCGAGCCGGAAGGGCTCGATCCTAAGGAAAGCTCCAAAGCCCATGGCGTCCACACGGTATGCTGCCACCACTAGGGACCAGCTGATCCGTCCTTTCATCACACCCTGCACACCACAAAACCAATAAAAAATACATCAGCATCATGAATAATATTAAGCAATAACACTATATATTCTACTTATTTATTTTATGTTATCTTATCTTTAAAACATTTTAGGATTTTTATGGAGGCGTCCAGCACATTGGACGCCTCCTCTCTATTTTCCTTATTTTCTTTATAGAAAAACCCAAAACAAAAAAATATTAATAATATATATATTATTATGGAGGCGTCCCAGGTCCTGGACGCCTCCTTATTTTTAATCCTATTTTATTATTTACGTAAATAAACAAATAAACAAAAAGAAAAGAAAATGTGGAGGCATCCAGGGCCCTGGACGCCTCCTTTCCCTCACTCCCCGGCCTTCTCTCACAGCCTCTCGCCCGTACGTTTAGCCTATTGAACCACAGAGTGAGAGTTCCGAAGGGCTTACCAGGTCGTGATCGTCCTCACCCACGTCGCCAACGCCCGCAGCGGCCTCCGCGGCCAGAAGAGGCACCTCCATCCCCTCCTCTGCAGCAATCTCCTCTGCTGCGGCCTCCTCGGCATCATCCCTCAACCTCCTCGGACGACGAGCCCGTCGTTTCCGCTTCTCTGGACCCTGGCTCGATCCTCCTCGCTCTATTGGGACTAAGAATGGGTCGTCTGGGGTGACGGGGTCGTCAGAATGAATAGTACAAGTGAGCAGGGGGTGAGGCCCCCCATATATATAGAAACCACTCTGATTGGGGCGTCCAGGCGCCTGGACGCCCGCACCTTTTTTTATTTTTTTCAAAATTCAAAAATTAGGGGCGTCCAGGCGCCTGGACGCCCCCAAAACAAAAAAACCAAAAAAAATAATAAATAAAAATTTGGGGCGTCCAGGACCCTGGACGCCCCCAAAACAAAAACCAAAAAAATTATAAATAAAAAATTAGGGGCGTCCAGGCCCCTGGACGCCGCCATAATAAAAATTTCAAAAAAAAAATATATAATAAAAGTAAAAAAGATAAGAGTATGTATATAATCCAAACAAAAGAAAAAACACAAAGAAAAAGAAAAACCACAAAAAAGATAATAATAACTAAGGGAACTGGTCCAAAACTGCCAAATGCCAGATTTTATTCCATCAGAAAAGTAGAATGAACTAAATCAGGGGCTTAGGCGCCTTAGGCCTTAACTTCCCCAGTTCGGTTACATAAGCCCTCCACAGCTCACATTCTTCCCCCACGTGCGCTAAGGCCTTTCCCGCGACACTTGTCTTCCAGGGTGCTTTGACGGCCTTCGCTTCCTTCGCATCCGCTTCAGTACCCAACTCTCTCTTCTTAAAAGGAACGATGCTAGTCGATAGTGGGAACGAATGGCGTGGAATGCCGACCTGGAGGTAGCATCGATGCGCGTTATAAAGGACAAACTCGGTCGCGCCGATCAATTGAAGATCAACTTCGGGGGAAGGCCTCATAAGGAGATCAAGCAAAAGTAAACATGCCGGTGCGCAAGTAAAGAAGCCTTGTGTCACGGTGCGGAAGTGAGACCGCCAGTCTTCACGTTTCTTTAGCCACGGAACGCGGTTCACTACAGTACCACCGAACCCTAACACGTCGGCTATGTGATGAAGAGGGCTTTGTTGGAAGAGCTTCGAAGCGGTTGGCATTCCCTCACGGTGATCGAACTTGAAATGCAAATCCAGCCAGCAACTCAGGACAAGTGCGCAACCAAAAGGAGGCTTACCCATGCTCGAGGCAGTAAGGCCACTATACAGGTAGGCGAGGACAGCGGGTCCCACCCTCTTTCCACGCCAGATCCCGCAGATAGCACTCAGTTGGTCTTCCTCCACCATGTTGTCGGTATAAGGAAACAAGAGAGCACCCGCCAGATAAATGGTGAACCCCTTCATGATTCCCTCCAAATAGTCATCGTCTGGTGACCCTGTCAGGGCGTCCATGACCTACTCCACAAGCTTTTGGAGATCGATCCCCTTTTGAGTACGAACCTTTCTGGCTGCGTCGGGCGGCATGAAGCTTCCAAGGACGCTTTCGGAAGTCCCCCGTGTCAGCATCCGCACAGCCTTCACCTTCCCGTCACTCTTGAATTTCTTCAATCCGAGCAGAAGTTCCACCTCCTCAAGGAGGATGGTCACCTCAAGGGTCGGGAAGATAAAAGTGTGGGTCTGGGGATGCCAGATCTCCACTAGTGCGCCCATAGCCGCCCAGTCCATACGAATCTTCTCATAGTGTTTGGCGTGAATAAGGAGCCCCTGCAGATGCCACTTCGAGAGTATGGCCCTCATGCCGATGGAGATGTTGGAAGTTAGCTTTGAAAGCCATGGCAGTTTGGAAAACTTCCTCGGGCCTGGGAAGAGTGGATATGGCTGGAAGAGAAAAGAAAGAAGAAGAAAGGAAGGTAGTAAGAAGAAGGTTCACGTGGAGAAATTTGAAATGAATCAGCTTACCATATGCGACATGATCGTCCCACTCAAATGACCCTCGAGGTCGGAGAGTCGCCTGATCTCGCTGCTAGGCATGCTCCTCTTCATAACGCGGGAAGACTCTCCTTCCATCCTGAAAATCTCTAGATTCTCCTCTCTTTCCTCTCCTAAGCTTCCAAAACCCACCTTGGTGCGTTTGAATGAACTAGCCTAAGGGGAGTTCTTATAGGAAGGGAAGATCACTACAGGACGGAACATGTCACATCAGTGGTCATTGTCAAGATTTTGTCTTGATCTCCTTTGTACTGTGGTGCGATTCTACTGTGATTCTGCTACTTTCTGATGTTGCTAACCTTTGCTAGTCTGTGCAGGTTTTACTAACGAACGTCTTTGTCCTGTCTCCTGTCCCACCTTTCAATGGTTGGTCCCACCATGTCATGCATCATAGTATACGATACCTACGCTACTAGAACATGTCAAGGACCTTACGACCCGAACAAATTTGGGATTTGAGTTCCCCTTCAACAAAAACAGTGATGATCCCGGAAGAATTTGGGTTGTACGGATAGGCCGTTAACTTGTGGTAGCATGGGGACGATGGTTCCATTCAGTGAGTTGGTGCGCGGATAAACGGGCCCCAGCCCAGTGTCGGCTCACCGGATCGGTATCCTGACCCGTTCTTAACATGTTGACAATGTTATCCTTGGCTATTTTCTATTTAGTTTGTTTTAAATTTTTATTTTAACCCAGCATGCATTCATATAGGATTTTGATTTATTGCGGAAGATCATTCAAGTGATTCGATTGCGAAGGCCGTTGTGCTTCAATTCCTACAAATATGAGATATTCCACTCCGAATGAAATACTGAGTTTCCTTGAAACGGCCCTACGTTGCTCTTCTAAAAGGAGACCCTTGTTTGGGCAGACCCTCAGATATTCCTTTTTACCATGTTTGACCCACCTTGGCTGTAGCACTTCCACATTGGCTGGTAACCGCTCCCAAAGGTGAAACCTGCAGGTTTATGACCCAGGTACTTCCACACCGAGAAGTTGGTCTCCTTTATTTTTCGTGCCTGAGTGCACATTTCACCCTCCTTTATTTGACCTCCGTCCAAACAATCGTCAATATTTGAAAGACCTTCTTCAAGGTCGCCTCATTGAAACTTCAAGAAAGATTCCAGACAGTAACGTCAAAAGTGTGTCTCATCACACCTTGGCATCAACTTATCAGTCCGCTCCCACTTCATTTCACTCAACTTCGATACCATTCCACTACGTGTCGCTCCCTTGCAAAGCAGACGCCAAGGCGGGGCAGCTGTAGACACGCCATTCCTGACGTCTCCCGAGAAAGTCTCATATTACTATACAACGCCCCGCAACGGCTTACGCATTTTGAATCGCTCGAGTGCTTCCTTTTCTTGAGTCTTCTTCCGCCCTTTTCGGCATCCGGAATCGTCTCGTCACGGCATTCGGACGGCATCAACACCAGTCAGACGCATCAGGAGGTTCCGGAACCAAGAAGGGTGTCTGTCGGGCGGCCACCAATGCTTGTCCGAGGACCCGGGTGGGTCTTAATGGGGGCGTCCAGGCCCCTGGACACCCCCATTCTTTTAATTTATTTTACTTTTATTTTTCAAAACCCAAAATGTAAATAAAAAATAATATATTAATGGAGGCGTCCAGGCCCTTGGACGCCTCCATAAAAATAATTATAAAAAAATATATATATGCCAGTTGGCATAAAAAGAAAAAAAAATAATAAATGATATATTAATGGAGGCGTCCAGACCCCTGGACGCCTCCATAAAAACAAAAATAAAAAAATATATAATGCCAGCTTTGGCATAAAAAGATAAAACAAAAAATAAAAATGATATATTAATGGAGGCGTCCAGGCCCCTGGACGCCTCCATCAACTCCCTCACGGGCGCCGCCCACCGAACGACGGTTTGTCGCGTGTGGAAAAATCTAAATTATGGAGACGTCCAGGCAGCTGGACGTGCCCATTTCTGAATCACGAGGCGTTGCTCACAAAACCACGCGTTGTGTCAAACCGCGTGCGACCGCCGGTGGTGTTCGGTGGACCTTTTAGGGGCGTCCGGGGCCCTGGACGCCTCCACAAAAATATTCCAAAAAAATTAATAAAAATAGAATAAAATATTAGTTCGGCCCTGATGGAGGTGTCCAGGGTCCTGGACGCCTCCACCCTCCGGAGCCCTATAAATAGAGGCCCACCCGCTCAGTTCTAAGGGGAGCTTCGAAGAGATCCGATAGGCTGCCGGAGCCCAGAGGCTACCGGAGTCATTTTCTAACCCGTGGGGTCTTTTGTAAGTGGAGGTTCTGCCGACTTCTCGGGTGCCCACGCTCGCGAGAGGAAGGTCATCTTCATCCACCGCGCTTCCACGCCATCCCTACGCTGCCGGAGCTCCGCCGGATTTCACCATCGACACATCCAATAAGCCAATCCTTTCCTTTTCTTCTTAGTTCTTTTGCATTCATCATCTCGCATCATCTATCCCCCTTCATAAGGGCGCCTCTTCTTATATACTTCTTGCATCCATCATCTCATTTTCCTCCTACTCGAGTCCGAGAGGGGTTTAAAAGACAACACCAACCAGGTGTGTGTCTTGCCATCATTTCGTTATTTTTATCGCAAGGATTTGAATACTACACCTTCATCTTTCTAATCCACTCGTTACTTGTTTGTCGTTGTTTTGCAAGGGTACCCAAGGAAAGCCCTCTCCGTCGGCCGGCCGAAGGGGGAGGAAGAAGCAACCCGCCATCTCCCGCTCTTGAGGTAGGCGCGATCACTTTCTTTATTTTGGGGTCTTTCGGCCCCTGGCGATCACATCTTGTTCTCGAGGCCGCGGCGAGTCACTTCCCCAATGGCCGTTTAAATTCCCGTTCTTATATTCTCTTTATATTCTGTTGTATTCTGCTCATATTCTCGAGGCCACGGCGAGTAACTTCCCCAATGGCCGTTTAAATTCCTGTTCTTATATGTTATATTCTTATCTATTCATATTCTCGAGGCCGCGGCGAGTCACTTCCCCAATGGCCGTTTAAATTCCCGTTCTTATATATTATATTCTTATCTAATCATGTTCTCGAGGCCGCGGCGAGTCACTTCCCCAATGGACGTTTAAATTCCCGCTCTTTATATTCTCCTTATATGTTGTTATATTCTTATCTGCTCATGTTCTCGAGGCCGCGGCGAGTCACTTCCCCAATGGTCGTTTCAATTCTTGCTATTTGATTTCTGCACCATTCCCGTCCCCCCGAGGTCGCGACGAGTCACTTCCCGCTATGGCCGTTTAACCCCCATATCTTGATATATTACATTTGTCCCGCTCACCCCGCCGGAGCAATCTCCCGTGGTGGCCCCTTCTCTTTTCTCTTATTTCTGTGTTGCAGCAAACAAAAAGAAGGAGCACGCACCCTCCGCGTCCTCTTCGCACCCCGAACCACGTGACGTCGCTCACACCATCTCTCACACAAGGCTTGGATCAGGACCAGGTCAAGCTAGATCGGCTCGATCCGAAGAAAGGTGCCAAAACCCATCACGTCTAGCCTGGCCTTCTGAAAATCTGGGAGACCTCGATATGCTGCCACTACCAACTCCCATAAGATCTGTGATTTCATCACACTCTACGCATGCAGGGAATGGAGAGGAGGTTTGGTCAGAAAGAAAGGAAGAAAAAGAATGAGAAAAGGGCAGGAAAACTCAGCTTACGAGTTGTGATTGGGCCCTTTCGCTAAAGTGCCCAACGAGGTCCGAAAGCCTCCTGGAACTACTACCACTGGACCTGCTTCTCTTCGAGGAGTGGGAAGATTCGTCTTCCATCCAACTCTCAGAATTTTGAACTCCTCCTCTCCCGTGAGAACTTGTGCTCCTCGAGTTAGCTCTCGATATACCTGGGAGGATAAAAGGGACACGAATTTATAGAAATGGAAGGAGTGCAGGCCAAGATTGCCTCCATCACCTGTTAATGATAGCCCTCGCGATAAGGCACCTGCCATGCGGTCCCGTGTGTCACTTCACCACTCGCACAGGGTGATTGATTAGACGAAGATATGACAACTAGCCCCCTATGTTGTCTAGGGATACCCTATCATGTTTTGGAGGACGTCCGCAAAACTTGACACAACATCCGGGAAAAGGGACTAGGGCCGTCATTTTTGACTTCGACGGCAGATTCCCGTCGAGACGTGATTATCCGCTTGGGGCGGAGTCTCGGCAGACCCATCACATGGGAACAGTGCAAAGGAGGAGAAGTGTAGGGAAGAAGGAACGCACAAGAGAACAAACAAGCAGCAGAAAATCAAATCACTCCCTTCATAATTGTACATGAGCTGTCAAAAATATCATAAACATAAGGAGGAGGCGAGTCCACCAGCTCACCGATCCTCACCATCACTCATCTCTCTAGGCGCTCCCCTCCTCTCCCCTGAGGTGCAGGTCCCTCAGAAGCCTCTGGGATCCTCGTGCAGCAGCACCTGCCTCGCCTCTTGGCGCCTGCTCCGCAGCAGTGACTCGCTGCTCCTCCCCTGGCATGGCAAAGAAGCCACTAGCGGCAAAGCGACCAGACTGGCGCAGTCGCTCCCCGAACTCTCGCGCTCTCTCGTAGCGCGTCTCCATCCCTCCTAGCGTCTGCACGATGGCCTGAAGGCCCAGTTGGAGCTCCCTCACTTGGGCCTCCAAAGCCCTCCTCTCGGTCAGATCCCGCTGTCGCTCGGACCTTCTCTCGGTTTTCTCTCTCTGCCTCTCTCCTCATCATCTGTAGAAGAACCCTTAACTCCAGGATGTCTGGAGAAGGTCTCTCCTCACCGCGATGTCGCAGCTCTGCTACAGTCGCCACCCAGGCATCACGCTCCTCTTCCGCCTGGGTCACGTGGGCCACCGCATCGGTAAGTTGCTCCTGGAGGGAGGCAATCTCGAGAAAAGGGGCCGAGGAACTAGAAGATGTGCCACCAATCATCCCCGCCGTCGCTGTCTGCTGGGCACACTGGTACAAAATAAACAACGGCCATCAGTGAAACTCCAAAATCTGAAGGTAAAAGTGCGGCACGTAACTTACCAGGAGCGACAGCTCATGTTGAGCGACGGCCAGCTGCCGCCTAGCCTCTGACAGTTCGGCGCGCGAGCCGCCGATGCCACGCGTGTCCCCAGCTTGGGGAAGCCCCGCATAACTCTCTCTCTGCCGCCGCAGGAAGTCGGCGCTGTCCTGCACCAATACACTCCCTTCCTGTCCAGGGAGACGTACGTGCCAGTCCTCGAGCCTCGCCTTGCCACGACTCTCCCTCCTGACGTGGCTTGGCTCGTCCGCACTCGCCCACTCATCGACCAAACCCGGGATTCTTGCCATACCCTGCATCAAAAGGGGTCCCACATCAGTCAAAAAGAACGCGTCCCCTGTCTAGGACGCGTTCATCATTTGAGTACAACACTCACCGAACCCTTTCCCCCCTCGCGCGGCTCGAAGTGGATCAAAAGAGGAAGAGATCGGAGGACCTACCAGACCGTGTTCACCTCCCTCCGCGACATCGGTCCCCTCGGGTCCCTCGGGGGCCCGAAGCGGCCCTTCCTCCTCCATAGACGCCGTTCCATGCTCTGGCGCGTCCCTCCTTGGGCGAGGGGTCCCGCGTCCCTCTCCACCTTCGCCGTGGTCCAGACCGCCGAACTCCATCGATCGAGGGGAAGAAGACAAAGACGGGCGAGCAAGTTTCGGCGGAAGGCGGGCTCGTTTGCGGGTAAGGCACGGAGAAGAAAGGCCACCCGTCGCTTTAAATTTGAATTCGAGGATTAAGACGCATCCTCGCGCTTGGACGCGCCCAAAAGAAAGCGAAAAAAAAAGGGAACAAAAAACCCTCCATGCAAAGTAGTTCCCTCCTGTCCAGGGCAAAGTCCCGTGAAGCGTGAACAACGTGGTGTGAAAGAAAGTGCAGGAAGGAAAAGGGCACACGACAAAAGGAACCACACGAAATCCATTTCATACAAACAGTCAAAAGTACATCATACAGTGAGGACGGTGGGGTGTACAAACAACTCTCTAACTCTCACCACCACCCTCCTGGTCATCTCTCTCCTCCCTCCTCTGACGGGGATCCCTAGGGGGCCTCTGCGACCTCTGTGAACCCTGAGAAGCCGTGCTCGCCTCTCCAGGTGGCACCATGCCAGCCTCCAAGGTGCGGCGACACTGCTCGGCCGAAGAAACTAGAAAGCTGCCCACAGAAAAGGAACCGGATTGACGAAGTCGCGCCCCGCGCTCCTTCGCCCTCTGATACCGCTCCTCACTCTCCCGAAGTCTCCCCTCCGCAGTGCCAAGACTCAGCCGTAGCTCCGACACCTGGGCCACCAGAGCTCTCCTCTCGTCCCAATCTCGATATCACTCTGCCATTCTATACTCCCTTTCTTTCTCTATGGTCTCCCTATCCCTCTCCCTCTCTCTCTCTAGGGTTTCCCTATCCCTCTCCCTCTCTCTCTCCACGCTCTCCCAATCCCTCTCCCTCTCCTCTCTCTCCCTCATCGCCTCTCTCCTCGACAGCTCGAGGGCGATCCGCAGATCCACTACGTCGCGAGGAAGCTCCTCAGCCTCCCGTCGCCGCTCCTCCTCTAGCTCCGCAATCCGGGCGTCACGCTCTGCCACCCAGGCATCGCGCTCCTGCTCAGCACGAACAGCACGGGCCAGGGCCTCCCGAATCTCGGCCACCTGTCAAAGCACGCATGCACCGTAAGAGAACATTGATAGAAGGAAAGTAGCTAGAAGAGGGTCAGGGCCAAGCAAGCACTCACTCGAGCCTCGCGGTCACGCTCGCCCTCCTCAGCCCGAGCCACCGCATACGCCAGCTGCTCCTAGAGGGCAGAAACCTCCACAGGAGGGCCCTGCGAACTGGAACCCGCTCCACCAGCCGTCCCGGCTGCCACTGTCTGGTGGGCCCGCTGAAACACGGGGCAAACGTCAGTCAAACGCTAAGCATCAAAAATCTAGGTCACAAAAAAAATGCATTGCATAGACTCACCAGGATCTCCAACTCCTGTCGGATGGCCACTAACTGCCGCCTGGCGTCTGCCAGCTGGGTCCGCAGGTCGGCAATCATGTTGTCACGAGCATCCTGCATTGCACATAAGTTAGTGCCACATGCATATACATATAGAAGGGTGAAGCAGTTTCATTTCACTTACCCCTGCCATACCACCCAAGGAGAGGCGGTCCCCGTACGTAGCTCGGTACCGTCTCATGTAGTCTGTGCTGTCCTATACATGGGACACCACTGGGACCCCGCCTTGCTTCCAGTCCTGGTACTGTGCTGGGAAGCGCGTGCGCCAGTCCACAATCTTTGCCTTCCCCTTGGTCTTCCGCCCGATGCGGGCCGGCTCATCTACATCAACCCACTCCTGGGCTAGCCCCAACGTCCTCATAACCAGCCTCAGCCGAAGCGGCTCGATCTCGTTCAGGCAATGGACCCACACGTCCCGCCTGAAACGAGGAAGACCTGCTACAACCCAAGGCTGGCCAGCGTCGCCCATGCCCAGGTAGGGTCTCCACACCACCTGCATCACCATACATACATCATGATAGTTACCATTCAGTCACATGCATAAAAAACACAAAAAAATCATACGCATCATACCATGGCCTCGGGATACTCGCTCAGCTCCCGACGAAGTGACGCCAGCTGGTAGCTGTGTGGTGCGGCTACCACGACCGGCCTCCACTGTCGCGCTAGAGGAACGACTCTCCTGTTCCCCTGCCTGGCCCTCCCCATAGGGAAGTAGTAATAACTCCACACCTGCATCCATCATACATCATTAGCATGAGTAATTGCATATTTAACTACGGTTAAATGCATAAATAAATTATGTACCTGGAGAAAAGGTGCGAAGCCACTGACTATCGTCTCCCTCTCTGAAGTCTGGGAGAGATCGGCAATCAAATGGGCAAGCAGAGCCGCCCCCCACGCGTAGTGCCCCACTCTGTCAAGGTCCGCCAGGATCCCGAGGAAGCGGCAGTGGATGCCATCCCCCTTCGTCCCCAGCAGAAGGCGGCCCAAGAAGAAGAAAAGAAACCTCCGAAGGTCTAGATCCACTAGCTCCCGCTCGCTCGGGTCCTGGGTGAAAGCTGCACGGGCATCTCCCTCCAGTCGTGCCAGAAACTCCGCTCCAGTCTCGCTAACCCGCTGGCACGGGTCGACGAATCCGAGTGCCTCCATAATCTCCACTCGGCCACCTACCCTGCTGTCTCTATCAGTCACGCTCATCTCTAACAACAGCAGGTCCAGGGCACTCTCTCGGTAGTCGGGGTAGGTGACACCACTCACCGCCTCTCCGTCCACCCGTAGCCCGGTGATCCGAGCCACGTCCTCTAGTGTCGGCACCATGTGCCCCCAGGGCATCAGAAACGTCCGGCTCGGTGCGTGCCACCGCTCTCTCAATGCCTGGATAAGAGGAAGGTCGAGCCGAAAGGGCTCGATCCTGAAGAAGGCTCCAAAGCCCATGGCGTCCACACGCGCCCTCTGAAAGTCTGGCAGCCCACGGTATGCTGCCACCACTAGGGACCAGCTGATCCGGCCCTTCATCACGCCCTGCACACCATAAAACCAACAAAGAACACATCAGCATCATGAATAATATTAAGCAATAACACTATATATTCTACTTATTTATTTTATGTTATCTTATCTTTAAAAAATTTTAGGATTTTTATGGAGGCGTCCATAACGTTGGACGCTTCCTCTCTATTTTTCTTATTTTCTTTATAGAAAAACCCAAAACAAAAAATATATTAATAATATATATATTATTATGGAGGCATCCCAGGTCCTGGACGCCTCCTTATTTTTAAATCCTATTTTATTATTTACGTAAATAAACAAATAAACAAAAAGAAAAAGAAACTGTGGAGGCGTCCAGGGCCCTGGACGCCTCCTTTCCCTCACTCCCCGGCCTTCTCTCACAGCCTCTCGCCCGTCCGTTTAGCCTATTGAACCACAGAGTGAGAGTTCCGAAGGGCTTACCGGGTCGTGATCGTCCTCTCCCACGTCGCCAGCGCCCGCAGCGGCCTCCGCGGCCAGAAGAGGCACCTCCATCTCCTCCTCCGCAGTAATCTCCTCTGCTGCAGCCTCCTCGGCATCATCCCTCAGCCTCCTCGGACGACGAGCCCGTCGTTTCCGCTTCTCTCCACCCTGACTCGGGCCTCCCTGCTCCATTGGGACTAAGAATGGGTCGTCTGGAGTGGCTGGACGGTCAGGATGAACAGTGTAAGTGAGTAGGGGGGGAGCCCCCCCCCTATTATAGGTTTACCATTCATTAGGGCGTCCAGGCGCCTGGACGCCCCCACACTTTTTATTTTTTTTTCAAAAAAATTCAAAAAAAGTAGGGGCATCCAGGCGCCTGGACGCCCCCAAAAATAAAAAAAATAAAAATTTCAAAAATCAAAATTAGGGGCGTCCAGAACCCTGGACGCCCCCATGATAAAAAAATTTCAAAAAAAAAATTTATGTATATAATAAAAAAAGCATCTTAGATAAATGTATATAATCCAAAGCACAAAATAAAAACACAAAGAAAAAGAAAAATCACCAAAAAATAATAATTAAGGGGACGAGGGTCCAAAACATCCAAATGCCAGATTTTATTCCATCAGAAAAGCAGAGTGAACTACATCAGGGGCTTAGGCGCCTTAGGCCTTAACTTCCCCAGTTCGGTTACATAAGCCCTCCACAGCTCACATTCTTCCCCCACGTGCGCTAAGGCCATTCCCGCAACACTTGTCTTCCAGGGTGCTTTGACGGCCTTCGCTTCCTTCGCATCGGCTTCAGTACCCAACTCTCTCTTCTTCAAAGGAACGATGCCAGTCGATAGTGGGAACGAATGGCGTGGAATGCCGACCTGGAGGCAGCATCGATGCGCGTTATAAAGGACAAACTCGGTCGCGCCGATCAGTTGAAGATCAACTTCGGGGGAAGGCCTCATGAGGAGATCAAGCGAAAGCAAACATGCCGGTGCGCAAGTAAAGAAGCCTTGTGTCACGGTGCGGAAGTGAGACCGCCAGTCTTCACGTTTCTTCAGCCACGGAACGCGGTTCAATACAGTACCACCGAACCCTAACACGTCGGCTATGTGATGAAGAGGGCTTTGTTGGAAGAGCTTCGAAGCGGTTGGCATTCCCTCACGGTGATCAAACTTGAAATGCAAATCCAGGTAGCAACTCAGGACAAGTGCGCAACCAAAAGGAGGCTTACCCATGCTCGAGACAGTAAGGCCACTATACAGGTAGGCGAGGACAGCAGGTCCCACCCTCTTTCCACGCCAGATCCCGCAGATAGCACTCAGTTGGTCTTCTCCACCATGTTGTCGGTATAAGGAAACAAGAGAGCACCCGCCAGACAAATGGTGAACCCCTTCATGATTCCCTCCAAATAGTCATCGTCTGGTGACCCTCTCAGGGCGTCCATGACCCACTCCGCAAGCTTTTGGAGATCGACCCCCTTTTGAGTACGGACCTTTCTGGCTGCGTTGGGCGGCATGAAGCTTCCAAGGACGCTTTCGGAAGTCCCCCGTGTCAGCATCCGCATAGCCTTCACCTTCCCGTCACTCTTGAATTTCTTCAATCTGAGCAGAAGTTTCACCTCCTCGAGGAGGATGGTCACCTCGAAGGTCGGGAAGATAAAAGTGTGGGTGTGGGGATGCCAGATCTCCACTAGTGCGCCCATAGCCGCCCGGTCCATACGAATCTTCTCATAGTGTTTGGCGTGAATAAGGAGCCCCTGCAGATACCACTTCGAGAGTATGGCCCTCATGCCGATGGAGATGTTGGAAGTTAGCTTTGAAAGCCATGGCAGTTTGGAAAATTTCCTCGGGCCTGGGAAGAGTGGATATGGCTGGAAGAGAAAAGAAAGAAGAAGAAAGGAAGGAAGTAAGAAGAAGGTTCACGTGGAGAAATTTGAAATGAATCAGCTTACCATATGCGACATGATCGTCACACTCAAATGACCCTCGAGGTCGGAGAGTCGCCTGATCTCGCTGCTAGGTCTGCTCCTCTTCATAACGCGGGAAGACTCTCCTTCCATCCTGAAAATCTCTAGATTCTCCTCTCTTTCCTCTACTGAGCTTCCAAAACCCACCTTGGTGCTTTTGAATGAACTAGCCTAAGAGGAGTTCTTATAGGAAGGGAAGATCACTATAGGACGGAACATGTCACATCGGTGGTCATTGTCAAGATTTTGTCTGGATCTCCTTTGTACTGTGGTGCGATTCTGCTATGATTCTGCTACTTTCTGATGTTGCTAACCTTTGCTAGTCTGTGCAGGTTTTACTAATGAACGTCTTTGTCCTGTCTCCTGTCCCATCTTTCAATGGTTGGTCTCACCATGTCATGCATCATAGTATACGATACCTACGCTACTAGAACATGTCAAGGACCTTGCGGCCCGAACAAATCTGGGATTTGAGTTCCCCTTCAATAAAAACAGTGATGATCCCGGAAGAATTTGGGTTGTACGGATAGGCCGTTAACTTGTGGTAGCATGGGCACGACGGTTCCATTCAGTGAGTTGGTGCGCGGATAAACGGGCCCCAGCCCAGTGTCGGCTCACCGGATCGGTATCCTGACCCGTTCTTAACAAGTTGACAATATTATCCTTGGCTATTTTCTATTTTAGTTTGTTTTAAATTTTTATTTTAACCCAGCATGCATTCATATAGGACTTTGATTTATTGCGGAAGATCATTCAAGTGATTCGATTGTGAAAGCAGTTGTGTTTCAATTCCTACAAATATGAGATATTCACTCCGAATGAAATAACTGAGTTTCCTTGAAACGGCCCTACGCTGCTTTTCCAAAAGTGACCCTTGTATGGACAGACCCTCAGATATTCCTTTACTTTTTACCTTGCTTGACCCACCTTGGCCGCAGCACTTCCACGTTGGCTGGTAACCGCTCCCCAAAGGTGAAACCTGCAGGTTTATGACCCTGGTACTTCCACACCGAGAAGTTGGTCTCTTTTTGTTTCGTGCCTGAGCGCACATCTCACCCTCCCTTATTTGACCTCCGTCCAAGCAATCGTCAATATTTGAAAGACCTTCTTCAAGGTCGCCTCATTGAAACTTCAAGAAAGATTCCAGACAGTAACGTCAAAAGCGTGTCTCATCACACCTTGGCATCAACTTATCAGTCCACTCCCACTTCATTTCACTCCAATTCGATACCATTCCACTACGTGTCGCTCCCTTGTAAAGCAGATGCCAAGGCGGGGCAGCTGTAGACACGCCATTCTTGACGTCTCCTGAGAAAGTCTCATATTACTATACAACGCCCCGCGACAGCTTACGCATTTCGAATCTCTTAAATACTTCCTTTTCTTGGGTCTTCTTCTGCCTTTTCCGGCATCCGGAATCGTCTCGTCACGGCATTCGGACGGCATCAACACAAGTCAGACGCATTAGGAGGTTCCGGAATCAAGAAGGGTGTCTGCCGGGCGGCCGCCAATGCCTGAACTGAGGACCCGGGTGGGTCTTAATGGGGGCGTCCAGGCCCCTGGACGCCCCCATTCTTTTAATTTATTTTATTTGTTTTTCAAAGCCCAAAAATAAATAAAAAATATATATTAATGGAGGCGTCCAGGACCCTGGACGCCTCCATAAAAACTAATATAAAAAAATATGTAAAATGCCAGTTAGCATAAAAGATAAAACATAAATAAAAAATATATATTAATGGAGGCGTCCAGGCCCCTGGACGCCTCCATAAAAATAAGTATAAAAATTAAAATGCCAGCTTTGGCATAAAAACAAAACAAAATAATAAAAAATAATATATTTATGGAGGCGTCCAGGCCCCTGGACGCCTCCATCAACTCCCTCACGGGCGCCGCCCACCGAACGACGGTTTGTCGTGTGTGAAAAAATCCAAATTATGGAGACGTCCAGCCCGCTGGACGCGCCCATTTCAAAATCACGAGGCGCCGCTCACAAAATCACGCGCTGTGCCAAACCGCGTGCGGCCGTCGGCAGTGTTCGGTGGACCTCCTCCACAAAAATATTTCGGAAAAATAAATAAAAATAGAATAAAATATTAGTTCGGTCCTGATGGAGGTGTCCAGGGTCCTGGACGCCTCCACCCTCCGGAGCCTTATAAATAGAGGCCCACCCCCTCAGTTCTGGGAGAGCTTCGAAGAGATCCGATAGGCTGCCGGAGCCCAGAGGCTACCGGAGTCATTTTCTAACCCGTGGGGTCTTTTGTAGGTGGAGGTTCTGCCGGCTTCTCGGGTGCCCACGCTTGCGAGAGGAAGGTCGTCTTCATCCACCGCGCTTCCACGCCATCCCTACGCTGCCGGAGCTCCGCCGGATTTCACCATCGGCACATCCAATAAGCCAATCCTTTCCTTTTCTTCTTAGTTCTTTTGCATTCATCATCTCGCATCATCTATCCCCCTTCATAAGGGCGCCTCTTCTTATATACTGCTTGCATCCATCATCTCATTTTCCTCCTGCTCGAGTCCGAGAGGGGTTTAAAAGACAACACCAACCAGGTGTGTGTCTTGCCATCATTTCGTTATTTTTATCACAAGGATTTGAATACTACACCTTCATCTTTCTAATCCACTCGTTACTTGTTTGTCGTTGTTTTGCAAGGGTACCCAAGGAAAGCCCTCTCCGTCAGCCGGCCGATGGGGGAGGAAGAAGCAACCCGCCATCTCCCGCTCTTGAGGTAGGCGCGATCACTTTCTTGATTTTGGGGTCTTTCGGCCCCTGGCGATCACATCTTATTCTCGAGGCCGCGGCGAGTCACTTCCCCAATGGCCGTTTAAATTCCCGTTCTTATACTCTCTTTATATTCTGTTGTATTTTGCTCATATTCTCGAGGCCGCGGCGAGTCACTTCCCCAATGACCGTTTAAATTCCCGTTCTTATATGTTATATTCTTATCTATTCATATTCTCGAGGCCGCGGCGAGTCACTTCCCCAATGGCCGTTTAAATTCCCGTTCTTATATATTATATTCTTATCTATTCATGTTCTCGAGGCCGCGGCGAGTCACTTCCCCAATGGCCGTTTAAATTCCCGCTCTTTATATTCTCCTTATATTCTGTTATATTCTTATCTGCTCATATTCTCGAGATCGCGGCGAGTCGCTTCCCCAATGGCCGTTTCAATTCTTGCTATTTAATTTCTGCACCATTCCCGTCCCCCCGAGGTCGCGGCGAGTCACTTCCCGCTATGGCCGTTTAACCCCCATATCTTGCTATATTACATTTGTCCCGCTCGCCCCGCCGTAGCAATCTCCCGTGGTGGCCCCTTCTCTTTTCTCTTATTTCTGTGTTGCAGCAAACAAAAAGAAGGAGCCCGCGCGCTCCGCGTCCTCTTCGCACCCCGAACCGCGTGACGTCGCTCACAGATGCTAGTAAAAGAGCTCGAGGAAGGCCTAAAATGAGATGGTGCGATGTTATTAGGAAGGACATTAGTTTCTTGGGTTTAAATACGAATATTGCACTTGATAGAAATCTTTGGTGGAACATGATTCATGTAGCCGACCCCAATTAATTGGGATAAGGCTCTGATGATGATGATGATGAGTCTAGATTAAATGTCAGGGGCTATGGGTCCCACTAAAATGACATTTTAAATGCTTCAGGTCCTGATCTGACCCTATTGGGCGAGGCAAAGTCTAAACGTTACCGGTATACGATGATCGGGTGCTGGCATTCACCACCTATAGTCGTCTATAACTTATTTCCATGAGGGCTGGTCATATCGTCGTAATTTTCCATTTAGTGCATTGGCCAATCCTATATAGTGCTAGATGTGCAAACACTCTCGTGATAGTGATGATCGGGAGTAATTGCCATCTTAGTACACAATCCTATATAGTGCTAGGTGTGCAAACGCTCTCGTGATAGTGATGATCGGGAGTAATTGCCATCATAGTACACCTTTCTACAACTAATTGTTCGTCATGAAAAGATCTTGAATTGCCTTATTGGAGGGGTTATCATATCGTCGTGATATTCCCTTAGTGTCTTAGCAAATGCTATATAGTGCTTGTAGAAGTAATTGTTCTACTTCTATATCGATCATCATAAATGTTCTTGAATTATCCCATTGATAGTACTCGCTATCTTGTCATGAAGATCCTTCATAATACTAGATACCCTGAAGCTCTCGTGATAGTGTTCGTCATAGAGAGATGAATGTTATATTTCCTCATGAATGCTCTTGACCTAGCTTGAGAAAGTACTTGTTAAGATATTGCTATACTCTCTTGATTATCATTGTCCTTACTCTTCATGAGTTTATCTAGCATCTTGCTTACTCATTTTTTTCTAGTTCTTGAATTTATCTCGTATCATTATAGTTCTCAATTTCTATATCTCGCATGACCTGCATGAGCATGTTAAACTGTAATTGACTTACAGCTAGCTTGGAACATGAGATATTAAGTCCTACTGAGCGTTCGCTCACCCTGCGTTTTCCAATATTTTTCAAGTAATGACCTTAGTGATGGCGAGATCGAACATGATGGGCAAGGGCAAGAGTGAAGAGAACTCTGACATCTAGATGAACCATCTAGTCTGGTTATCTTGCGTCTTATGTCTCATTGTAGATTTTCTTTATTGAGTCTTTTCGTTTATTATGGGCCCAAATATGTAAAGAACTTATATTTGAAATGAAATTTGTTATTTGTCCAAATTGTATTTTGTGGAAATGACTATGCTCTGATTGACATGATTGTTTAACTGCCACGTTCTGAGCAAACGACACGTTCCGCTGCTATCGGTTCGGGGCGTGACAGTGTAGGTGTAGGGGTAGCTTGCTAAGGTTCGGGGGACGACAAAGGAGGTAGAGATGGAGGCGAGGGAGGAGATAGAGGCGGTGACGGAGGCAACAGGGAAGGTAAAGGGGAAGATCGTGGCACCCATCGTCGGCGTATCGATATAATACGTTGCTCGACGTTGGGAGTGGAAGTGGCGGCGGAAGTGGAGGTATCACTAGCCTGAGCGGAGGCTTGGGTTTGTGGAGGTTGTGGAGAGGGGGTAGAAAATGGTGTGGGTAATGGAACATGTGATAGAGCGGGTGCAACGCTAGACGAGGAATCACAGGCGTACCCCTGGTCTCGAAGTAACGGAGACGGCTACCCGGGCGGCACTTCTTGCTGCTGTTGTTGGCTACTAAGATGTAAAATGACTTTGTGAATAGTGACCCAATCAATCCTTTTCTTAGCTTCCAGATCATAAACATAATCCCGGAACTTGGGGCAATCCTTAACCAAATGCCCCTGCTGGCGGTGAAATTCACAGAACCGAAGCATATTCCCAACCACGGGTCGGCAAGGCACAACCGGAGGGAGCTACAATGCATGAGTAGCCATCAAAGCCCGGAAGATATTGGTAAAAGACTCCGACAATGGAGGACAAGGAGCCCACTTCGGGCAAGGTGGATGCCGAGGGGTATGAGGTGGTGGAGAAGGTTGTGGAGACGGAAGTGAAGGTTGCATAGGCAAGAGTGCTTGGCTAGTGGTGGAGAGATTTGGTGAAGGCATATGTGGAGCGGGATGATGGGGTATATAGACGGCATCCACTTGCTCTAGGTGTGGTGTCCCCTTGACCGGAGGTGGTGGTGGATATGGGTATGAGGAGATGGAAGGCTGACTCATGGAGGGCTGATATGCGAGAGTATACGGATATGTAGAGGGTTGGTATGCGGGGGTGGAGGGTTGACTCGTGGAAGGTGAGTAGTAAATGGTGAATGGGGATGCAGAGGCGTAGGTAGATGCAGAAGATGGGGAAGACTTAGTGTCAAGGGAGCATTGAAGTTGTTGGTGAACGAAGTGGGCTCGGTTATAAAGTTGTTTCTAGGAGGTGATATCATTAAGGGTTAAGATGAACCGATACTTGGGCATTACATTTGAAATAAGCATCTTGATTTGCTCTCCCTTGGGAATGTGCCCCGGGACTTGCGTGGCGAGGCGACGCCAACGATCGTCAAAGGTGCAGAAATCCTCTTCGGGCTTCATCTTCTCGTGGGCCAGATCCACAACAGAGAACTTGGGCCCAACCTGGTCCTGAAATTGCTGAATGAACTTCTCTTGCACGGCTTGGAAATTCACAACTTGCTCTTGCAGAAGAGAGAAGAACCAATCCTAAGTCGGGCCTTCCAATGACAGACCAAATAGGTAGGCCATCAAGGGTTGGTCATGTCGAAACTGGGCCGACTCATAAACGAACTCCTTCAAGTGCACATATGGGTCACCGACTCCACCATAATGGCGATATGCAGAAATTTAGGAAGATGGCGGAAGTTGAAGACCTTGAAATGCAAATGAAATACTTAAAGAGGACTTGGGATCGATCTGACGTTGAAGCTCATCAAGCTGGCGTTGGGTTTGAGCAATCATATCCTAGGTAGGAGGAGATCGAGAATAATGCGGGCCAACTTGAACAAGAGGATGTGAATTCAGACTAGAATGATGGTAATGGGCTGGTGTTGCACGGGTTTTTATGCCGGTTAATCGGGGTGAAGGAAGGGATACAGTGGGGAAGGAGAATACTGGAGTTTGATGTATCTCGGGTATCCCCCTTGCGGGTGCATACCTCTCACGGCGGTACCAAGCACTCTCCTTTTTACGGAAAGTCGAAAAGGGTCGAATGGCACGGAAATGTCGGGATAAGGGTTAACCGGACAAGGTGTGGGCGTACCAGTCGATCTCTCGACAATCACTCATGGAACCAAGGTTTGACCAGGGAAGCGCCACCGGGGCACGACACGTGGGCTTAGGCGATCGGGCGACACGTGGAGAGAAGGGGTTCCATGGGTGCGAGTGCGTAGGCGATTACGGGAATCATGTACAGGACGTTTTTTCCCACCGACCGCAAGCAACCAGTATTTATTTACATCAGATTGAATCTGAATACCTTCGTTCTATGCTGAAGAAAAGTCTGTATATGTGTCTGAAGCCGTGGGTGGAGGGTCGGGTGCATTCAGTAGCTAGGAGTACGCGTTAGACTGGAGGGTGTTCACTAGGGTTAGGGTATCGGGCACAGATGCCGAGTGGTGTGGGTAGGAAGCTGGGGGCCTGAATACGGGCGTATGTGTTTCACTGGTACTATGATGACCCACATGGGCGTTACAAGCGGGCCTGAGTGGCCGAAGTACAACGGGCGCAAGCCGCGGGACATTTCTGACACGTGAGTCGGTCCCCGGGTCATTGCGTGACAAAGCGGGTGTTCGCGTGTTTTACTGGAACTCCTTACAGAGGAGTTGGTGTGGGCCCAACTGCCTTGGTGGTCAGAACGGACACCGGCTGGCGCCTGGCGGAGGTGGGACGCGGCTCAAATTGAGCGGTCGGGTCCAGTCCTCGGACGGCGAGTGTTGTCGTGCCGGAAAGTCAAGGTCGGCCCCGGGACTATAATTCCCGGGCCAGAGGTCTGACTAGACGTGATTTGTCAATCTGAGGGGCCGAAGGCCGGTTGGGAGGTGCATAGTGGGCACGTGGTTCCGTGTCGGGAGCCGACGTGGTCGTTACGAGGTACCCGTCGTCACCGCCGTAAGTGTCATAAGTCGACGTACACGGGCGGACCCGGGGTGCGGGCGTATTTGCCGTTTGTACGGTCATCTTACACGTGGCGGGGATGGACTTGTCATGAGACGGCTAGACACCGCGTGAGTGGAGTACGTGAGACATACCTTCGGCGTGTGTGAGCCGACTAGCAAGCCAACCATGCACGCACTTGTCTTCTCACGTTCCCGACTCTTGCCGAAGGCCTCGGGAGTCCGAGGGCACGGCAGTTAGGTCGGGGAAGTTTACTCGTCCGACTATGTGTCCGTGCGATGCTTCACATCTCCTCTTCCTTGGTAAGGGGGGCAATTTATAGAAGTTTGGAGGGGTGGGGGTGGGGTTTAGGCGGACCAAGTTGAGGGTCCAACTTGGTCCGGGTAAACCACCCAAATAGTACTTTTATTATGATTTTATTTGTACTTTTTTATGTGTTTCGTGTGTGTGTGTCGGAGTGTGAGAGATGGGGTTTAGGCGGACTAGCCCAAGGGGCTGGTCTGGTCCGCCTAAACCCCTCCTCCAGGGGGGGTTTAGGCGGACCAGCCCCAAGGGCTGGTCTGGTCCTCCTAAACCCCTCTTCGGAGGGTAGAAAAATCTTTTTTTGGAGGGGTTTAGGCGGACCAAAGTCCCCTCCTTCTTTGATTTTTTAAAAATATTTTTTTTTATTGTTCAAGGGTTTAGGCTGACCAGCCTGGGGGCTAGGCTGGTCCGCCTAAACCCCCCCCCCTTGGGGGTTTAGGCGGACCAGCTTGGAGGCCCAAGCTGGTCCGGCTAAACCCCTCCCCAAGGGGGGTTTGGGTGGACTAGGTAGAAGAGAGGGAGGGGGAGTGGCCCCACCCCTATAAAACCTGGTTTTTTGGTTAATTTAGCCCCACTTTGACTCGTTTGAACGCTAGAAGACAAAGGATACGGGCTTGGACTGGCTGACTGGCTGCTTGTGAACGTAAACCGAGGGATTGACGTGTGCGACTCCACGTATTCCCGAGACTTCATCTTCGTGAGTTCTTCCACGTACGGGTACGACGAACGAACTTTGCACGAACCTCGGATCGCATTTGCACGAACAAGGACTGGGAAGGGCCGTCGGGCCTCCAGGTTGGGGAGAGGGTGCGGCCCCGGGGGGAGTTCACCCTCCCCGGGGGCGCGGCCACGCCCTGGGGCACACGGGCCCCGGGCAAAGCCGTAACCCCGAGGGTTGGCCCCCGGGGGTCTTCCTTCATCGTCTAGGGATACCCCTTGGGGGATATAAAGTTCCGGGAGGTTGAAATGGCCCATGGGAGCCATCGTTCTCTAAGTGGTAGTGGCCGATCGCAAGGTGCTCGGGTGAATGCCCGACACACCCCGTTTGCCGAACGAGCCACGTAAGTGGCCGACGGGCCTTGGATTTGGCCAAGGGCCAAGGGTAGAAGTCCATAGGGGCTGGGAGGAGGCACCTTGGGCCGATGGGCCTCGCCTCGTGCTACGTTGTACAGCATGTTGGCAGGGTAGTCTCGGGTTGCCCCGAGAGCTAAGTTCAGTGGCTTGTTGCCACGTGCCTGAGGGACGGGGGTGGCCCCGACTTGCTGGGGGGTCGTTGTAGGACCCAATTGGTGTACTGGGACCATGGGGTAGCCCATAGGTCGGTGTAGAAGGGTTGAAACATGTGCACCCACAAGGTGTTCGGTAGAATGCCGAACACGCGTGTGTGAGCCATACACGCGTACTACGGGCCTCCTGAGCCTGTGGTTGACCTATTTAGGTCTCCCTTTGACCTTGGAGGGTTGAGGGAAGGCATTCCGGGGTAGGCCCCCTGGCCTTTTCACTGAGTGCCATGTGGCGCGGCTTGTAGTCGGAGTGTCCCCGGGGTGGCCCGGGTGGTTGTGTCGAGTGCGGAGGAAGTCCGCAACTTATGAGTCGGGAGCGATCCCGATTGATTGCTAGTGCCGCCATGCACCTCGGCTAGCATGTTAGGGCCATTGGTCGGGTCTACTGGGTTGTCGGAGGGGCTGGGTATCCCATGCCTTGAAGGTGTTCGGGGAAATTCCTGAACCCTTATTTCTGGGTATTTCGCTGAGGAAATAGTCCGAGTACAACAAATGCCCCCCACGGGTCGTGCGTCGGAGGTGGAGATGAGGGTGTACAGCCCGTGAACCTCTCCTACTGAGTTGTTGTTGTTGCATTTTGACGCTTCATATGTTTATGATTTGTTGTATTGTATGTGTTGACTTTCTGGCATATTGACCATTTTCGTGCTATGTCTTGTAGCTATGGCCTGATTTGGCAGGGACGAGAGGGTCCCGAGGCGTGTGGTCCGGGAGGAGGACCACTGGGTGAGGAGGACCGAGCGGCCCATGCCCCTTTTGGGCCCGCCAGTTGTCACCGTGGCCAGTGTGGAGCAGCTTGATGGTGGGTAGGCAGTTGTGGCGGAGGGCCCCGTCGGCGAGCGTGGCAACGGGGTTGGGGTTGTGGAGCTGGCCCGCGCGTCGGAGGGGGGCGGAATTTACACTTATGATCACAGCGGTGGCTATCCAGTGGAGTTCCCTTTGGACCGTCACCTGTTTGAGTTTATCAGGCACTTTGTCCTGCCAAGCATGGAGGAGAGCGACTCTCGGGTTGCTGGAGCCCGTCGCCGACTGGAGCGGGCGATATTGGTGGGTCGAGATAGCTTGCTCGGGATCATCCTTTGCCGCTTCCTGAGTTTCTCTGTGGATTACTGGAGGTAGAGTCAGTTTCCCAATGCTGAGTGCATGGGCTTCTTCAGCAGAGCAGACCAATTCAGAGTTCGTCCTGGCGTGATGGGTCCCGCCTTTTGGGATTTGCATGGACACCACCGAGTAGAGACAGAGGGCAGTCCAGGATTGGTGCTGGAGCCATCAGGGCTGGAGTATGTTGGGGAAGGCTATGACGACCACAGCCTTTTATTCAAGATTCTGCGATAGACCGCCGTTAGCTGGTATGGCCGCTGGGCGGTGATTCCGTCACACAGGTACCGCCAGAGAGCTACATAGTGGTTGATGGGCATAGTACACCACTACCGGGTGCTGCTAGACCGAGCTGACATCAGATATGCTGTGACTGCAGCTCTGTATGGGTATCCTTGTTATACAGGACTTTTACAGGCATTGACAGAGCGCTTCAACCGCAGGTGGAACATCGTGGCGACGGCTGAGGGGGAGACTTCGTTAGACTTGTGGTCTCTATAGAGGATCTCTATGTTGCCGATCAGCGGTGAGGGGTATGAGGAGGTAGTGCTGGATGACATCTATCATAGCCACACTGACGGGCTTGGATGCTACAGGGTTTCTTACAGCTACCGGTACTTACTGAAGACCTGGAGGGATCTAGCCCTGGCTGGGAAAGAGAGAGCAGCGCAGACTCCCAGGGTGCCGTTGAATGAGTGGATTCGCCACTTTTATGATGGCCCCTTTTGCTTTCACCAGGAGTTTGCGAGGGACCAGACCCCTAGTAGGAGTACACAGAGATGGAGCTGTGTTTCCGGACATATAGCAGGTATATTTATGCACCAGCGGAAGGGTGGAACCCCCACAGACTGCCGGACGTGACGCACTTGGCCGCTTACTTGGTGTACTGGCTGGCGATGTTTGTGGTCCCCCACGGGGAGGACAGCCTGCTCCGAGTAGAACTGCTGTGGCTTGCGTGCCAATTGGTAGAGGGACGGAGGCTGGCCTTAGCCCCAGCGGCTTTGGCCAATGTTTACCAGGGACTGGGAGTACTGGCGGCGCACCCGACGCCACGTGAGCGGAGCCTGCTCCTATCGACTCACTACCTTAGTGCATGGGCTGGGTTGCTGTTCCCAGGGTTGGTGTCTCGCGGGTCTGTGACGAACCAGGCGGCACCGTTGTTGTTCAGCTTCACAGGACAGCCTGATGGGGATGCAGTGATGTAGCTGGAGGAAGCCAGGAGGGTTTTGTGTTACTTGCTCGGCATGGGCGAGGAGGGTGTTCCTTTTGACGGTGCTACCAGTGACTCCCACTTGATCATGGTGCCTTTGAATGGTGGGGCGGCCTGCGCCCTACCTTACCAGCCGGAGCTGGACGCGTCATTGTACATAGAGTGGGTGATGAGCACTCGGCCAGCGGTGCTGCCTTTACACCGTTCCGTGATGAGCTTCTTAGATCCGTACTACCCGCACAGGTTCGCTCGGAACTTCAGGTACGACCAGGGGATCCCTCTGAACCAAGAGTTCCCTTTGGCGGGTCGTCAGTACAAAGGTCTGGACACACGTTTGCTAGCCGCGACGTGGTGGGACTTCTACTGTCGTCGAGAGCCGGAGCGACTACCGACGCCGGTACCGGGACGCAGGGGACGGTTTGACGTCCACTACACCAGATGGTGGTTCGAGCATAGTCACCAGTACCGACAGAAGGCCTCGATGATCCGGAAAGTCGAGGAGACCCGTATCTTGAGGGAGGACCTGCCTCTCATCGCACTGGATGATGGGTACCTGCGGACTCACTTTCCTCGGATCCACCGGGAGGTAGAGAGGCTGGTGCAGCAGGTGCCTTGATGAGCCAAGGCTCTTTGTCAATGGGGTGGAGCGGCAATGGGGCACTGAAGCCCCTCAAGCAGGCGTGGGCGGCGCCTAGAGGCACCAGAGTCAGGGCACCTCGACCCGAGACGTAGAGGACTTGGTGAACCCAGTTTCTGGTAGACTACTGGTTTGAGGAATGGGGTTCACTGGACCGAGTGCTCCCTGAGGGGAGCTTTGCAGATACGGCGGCTGACGACTGGAGGCGTCACATCGCCCATGCGATCGGGTCGGCCGGACCCATGAAGCTCGTGTCCCTCATTGAGTGCGCCTACACCCTGAGGGAAGTGAAGGAGGCTGTCGTGAAGGCCGCACGGGTCGTGGGCTTGAAGCCGGAGCAGCTACTTCCTCTGCCGCTGACCCCCTTCGTGACTTCAGGTAAGACCTCATCATTAGCCTGCTAGCCCAGCTTTATGGTTTTCTAGGGCATATGGCTGAGAGATCCTGTGTGGTTATGTTTATTGGTAGGTTCTACGGTGGACAGGGATCATCCTTCCATAGGGACATCTTCTGGGGGATGGTGACGGGGCCCTTCAGCCCCGGAGGAAGCGCCCCCAGATGGAGACCGGAGTCAGGGAGGTTGGTGAGTCCTCTCGGGGACCCGCTGCCAGGGAGCATATCGAGGCGGAGCCGGCTCTGAGTAAGTACCGTATCCGCCTACTTGCTTTATGTTGATTCAGCCTTGACGATTGGCTAACCTTGTGCAATTGGACTTACTTTTCACAGCGCCACTGGAGACCGGGGCTGATGTGGCCTTCTCGCCACCTCAGGAGGTCGACCCCCTTCTGGACCACGGGGTCGATCATGAGATATATATGGAGGGGCTCCTTCGTATGATGGACGAGACTACCCCCAATGTTGAGACCTTCCCTGATTTTGAGCCATGGAAGGCTTCAAAGGATGCTCTGTCAGGTAAATAATTTTGGAACCGAGCATGTTGTGGTTATGGTTGTATTTGCTTCCCAGAATTGACATAGTTGCTGGTGTCATGCAGAGATGGCCGGGGCATCAGAGAAAGCGGCTTCTCATGAGATGCAAGGCGGGGTGCCCCCATCCATTGACGGGCGGGAGCCCGGTGTGACCCAGGATGGCTTGGGTAAGTCTCGAACTGTTACAGAGAGTATTGCCCTTCCATTATAGAGTTGCGGGGATGCCTATACGCATTGACTTTATGATGTCATTTGTCAGGTGAGGATCCAGCCGCCACTCTGGGGATGATTGAGGAGCTGGTCCGCACCGGCCCTTTCGTGTCTCTTCCCTCCTTTGAGGGGGAGCCTGAGGGGAGGAGTGCTTCGATGCCCCCCGCGACTGAGGAAGTTTCTAGCTTGTTACCACAGCTGTTGGCGGGGGTGGAGTGAGCTTCCCTGCCAGCTGTGGTGTCAACCTGCACTATGGGGCTGGTCGGGTCCTCGAGCATGGGACCCTCAGGTACGTAGCCGGGGACTTAATCATTTCTGTTAAGCCTTTGGTTGTTGATTATCTTCTAGTGCTGAGGTCCTGTTGGTATTGTTTACAGGTGTACCTTCGCCTCTAGGAGAGGGTGATCTGCCCCGCAACGGGGCCGAGATGGTGGAGGAGGGGCCCACAGAAGTGGCCCCTGCTGAGGGTGACGAGGAGATCGTCGATATCGAGAAGGTTTCGGAGGGGAGCGCTCTGGCAGGTGAGTCATATGTTTGCAACTCTTAGCTGGAGAGGCATCCTTATATAGAGCTGGGTCTTGTGATGACCTTGTTTACTGCGCTGGCTTGCAGGAGCTTCAGGTTCGGCCACCTCTGGGAGTTCATCGGGGACCTCGTCGAGCTCTTCAGACGACGGCGACTTGGAGATAGAGACAGAAGAGAGCTCGAGCTCTTCGTCCTCTGGGGCCTCTGCTGGTAGGGAGGTTCCGACGGGGACCCCTCCTAGAGGTATGCAGTGGTCCTCTCCATCCTTATTTGGTGCTTGTCAGCTCTATAAGGCAGAGTGCTGACGTTTTTATTTGCAGTGTCAGATCCTGGGGAGGAGCACGCGTCGACTCCTGATGAGGGCGGGCAGGAGGAGCCTCATGTCCCACCCGTGCTTGCTGGAGATGACCGGATGGTAGAGGAACCATTGCCCTCTCCAACCCTGATAGGTGATGTTGTGGAGGCGGAGGTGCAACTGCCTTCCCCGACCTCGACAGATGATGTCACAGAGTCTGTTGGACTTGCTCCAGGTAAGGAGTCAAGACTTGTCTCCTTCTTTTTATCAGGTTTTTCACCTTGTTTGTCGAAGGAAGCCTTTTATGTATCACTTACTTCCTTTGGTGTTTGTTGGCACTATGCAGGTTCCACTGGAGTGCTGGCTGCATCCGGAGACCTCTCCCTAGATTTAGGGGTCGAGTGGCCTCCATTTGCCTCTCCGCCAAAGCCGTTACTAGAGGCGAGTGTAGGTGCCGCCCTGCTCTAGCGGGCGCGAGGCTACTCACAGAGCGAGCCCCTCCCATCTCCAGGGGACCTGAGGCGGCGACTGCGGGAGTGCACCCAGGGCTACCACGCGCTCGGATTCCCACGCGAGCTCTGGATGTCTGGGTTAGCTGGGATCTGGGCCGAGTACCTGCGACTCCGCGAGGCTCAAGAGCAGAGGGCTCAGAGGCTAGCGGTGATCCGAGAGGTGTAGGAGCAGCGGGCTCAGCTTGTGTCAGCCGTAGCCAAGCAGAGGAGTCACGCCGAAGCGACTGCGTCAGCATCTCAGGAGCGACCCACACAGCTGAGGGAGGTGGAGAGCTAAGCCGAGGCCTTGAGGAAGGCCTGGGAGGAGCGGCAGGTAGTTGCTGAGCGCGTCCAAGCTGAGTGGCAGGTGGCTGAGGCTACAGCCGGAGCCAGTGCTCGGCTCCTGTCCACCCTAGAGGCGGAGCTTGCAGCGGCAGACTCTCGCCTTGCGGCGCTAGAGGGGACTGAGCCGGCACCCTGATTGTATCTTCCCCCTTTTTTCTCGTGATGTCTGGAGTGTATGGATTTTGTTACCCCAAGGGCATGTCTTGGGCTCCTTTTATAGAGTATTAATAACTCCAGCTCCTTTGTTTACTCGGTTGTCCACCCCCCTTTGATGGAATGGAATGATGCACATGAACTGACGACTCCTTAGTATTAGTCGTGCTTGCTTGTCCTACGATGCATCGCCATGAGTGATGACAGGAACCGGGTTTAAGGAACTCGGTGTTAGAAGCTGGAGGTTGAGTACTGGGTAGTAGAGGAAAGAAAGGCTATATGTGGGGGCCAATCCTCCTGGGGGATGAAAGCCCACATACCAGGGAACCAACGTAGGCCCGTAGAAGTGGGGCAACTTACGTGATTTCGGGCTGTAGAGGTTATTCTGGAGGGTGTATATTGACCCCAAACTGGATGGTGGAATATTGGCTAACGTTATGCTATCGGCCAAATAACGGGATTCGTATGTGTCTGGGAAACTGAGATTAGGTTAGCTGGACGGCCTAGGCAGACATGGCAACCAAGACTGGAACTGGGAGAGGGACTGGAAATCGAAGCTGGGACTGCGATTGGGAAGAGGGACTGGAGCTGAAGCCAGCTGGGTGACCTAGAAAGGTGTAATGGTTGAGCACCGGAACTGAGCCAGATGGCTAGCCTGAAAAGGCGTTACAGCCAGGACTGGAACTAGGGGCTGGGCGGCTAGACCGCAAAGGCGTCATAGCTGAGGCTGGAGTTGAAAACTGGCGGCTAGGGCTGTGAAGGCGTTGTAGCTGACACTAGAAGCTGGAGACTGGCGGCTGGCCTGTAAAGGCATTGTAGCCGAAACTAGAAGCTGGAGACTGGCGGCTGCCCTGTGAAGGCGTTGTAGCCGAAATTGGAAACTAGAGACTGGCGGCTGGCCTGTGAAGGTGTTGTAGCCGAAACTGGAAACTAGAGACTGGCGGCTGGCCTGTGAAGGCGTTGTAGCCAAAACTAGAAACTGGAGACTGGAGACTGGCGGTTGGCCTGTGATGGCGTTGTAGCTGAAACTAGAAACTGGAGACTGGCGGCTGACCTGTGAAGGCGTTGTAGCCGAAACTGGAAACTGGAGACTGGCAGCTGGCATGTGAACGCTGAAGAGGCGAAATCTCGCGCTGTGTCCTGAGCGGGCTGTGGATCACCAGAAGATGAACTGCAAGTCAGGGAAACGTATCAGAGGGCCCAGGGGGTTTCCCTGGGGAAAAACCCTAAGTCAGTAGAGCTGTGGTGGAAGCAATAATGGGGAGGAGAAAAACTAGTGCGCGAGATTCCTCTCCACCAGAGGGGTGAAGCGGATTGTGCTCAGGAGTTGGGGTGTATTAGTGCCTTAATGGCCCTTACCTTCCACCGGAGGGTATCCCTGGTTTAAATAGTACGCCGCCTTCAGGAGTCCTGCAAGCTGAGGGGTTTCCGGCGGGTGTTACGTCCTTAACGTGGGCTTTCATGGCGTTATCGTGGGAACGTTATCGCCTCGAAGTCCGGCGGCTTCTTGATTCCCCTGTCCGTTGGTGACTCTTAACGGCAGCACGAACGGATAATATCCGGTCTGGCCGAGCTTCTGAAACGCCAGCCCTGTCCGGGCGATGAGCATAGCTCGGCGAAAGAGGGGTTGGATAGGTCGGCGAATGCCTGTCTCTCCCGAGCGGGGAAACGGCTTGGGCCGGACCCTCCTTGTGACTTGACCATTACTCGGGCCCTCCGAGCCTGGGGGCCGCCGGGGAGAGTTGGTTCCTCGAGTGTTTGTTCATTGGGCTTTTCTTTCCCAAGTGGGCCCTGAGGGCTGTCACTCAGGTGAGCTTGCCTCGTTGGACCTTATTGGGTCTTGTTGGGCTGCTCTTTGAGTGGGCTGCAGAAATCCCCCTCTCCACTTGTCCCCCTCCTACTCCCGAGCCATGGAGGCTCGGTCGAGTAGTTTTTGAGGCTTTGAACCGGCGTGGCTTAGGTGGGTGGAATTCTGTTGGCGTTATGGAGCCACGTGTAGTGGTCACCTGTGTAAGACCCCAAATTATTTAATTGAGCCCAATATTTCTTATTTAGCTTTTATTAATTGAGAATAGAATTTTATTGAATTAATAATTGAATTTCAGATTTATTAATATTTAATTCGTTAGAAATAGTATGAGTGAAAATTCGACTATCTTAGAAAAATCTGTAAAAATAGTAAATATGTTAAGGTCGAGGTAGATAACAACTTTTCCTTCTGGCATTAAGCCATTGTAAATCCGTGGTAAGATCTATTTAGAGTTTAAACCCAACAGTGCACACTTTTGACCCATACCTAACCCTTAGATTAAAACACGAAATTCGACCTGAATACTCAACCAAATGATCTGAAATCAGGGGCAAATGGAAGGCCACAGTGTAAGGAACATTTACCCTCAATCAATTTGAGGTAAACCTAGCCCCAAAACGTGCTGCCGACATAGTTTTGGTCAAGTCAAAGATTTCGGCGCCGTTTCTAAACACGTAGCTTGCAGCAGCGAATACTCTCAACTCCGAAGGCTCCAGAAGCTCTATGAGCTATCAAAATGATGCCCTACGAGTCTTCGTTCATTTGGCTACTGTGGGGTTCACTGAAGTTTCAGATCTGGGGAGATCTAGCTCGATTTGTGGAGGTGGGTCAGCAGGCCGTTGGCTTCCCTTCATCATTCTTTGATCCATCGATTGAGGTAGGAATTCTCAACCAAATTTTGATCATGAGTATAGCAAGTTGTGCATCTCGTCGAGATCTATCCATTGGGACTGAAAGCCCCAATTTTCATCAGGTGTGGAGTGAGTTATCATGGGTTTTCTAAGGTGCTGTCCAAGTGTTCTTCATCCTAGGGTTTGAGTTTTCTCTCTCCGATTTGAGGTAGGATCTAACAACCAAACTCTAATTAACTTACATGAAGTAATCAGCATGTTATTATCTTTCATTTAACGTAGAAAGCCCCAAATTCCATTGAGCATGCCTCGTAAATTTCAAATTTTTGTAAGAGCATATCTAGAACATGTTTCATATAGTGTTCATTTAAGTCAGAGCTTGATTTCGGGGTACTTTTGAGTCATGTAACCTGATCTTCATGTAGCATATTATACATGGTTGGATTCATAATCGAGTTAGCTTTCTTTTGACACCAAAATCCCCAAATTCCGTTGAGTATGTTGAGAGAATTGCATGATTTAGTAGAAGTAGGTCAAGAACTAGGGTTTTCATGAATTACCATATATAAGTTGAGATTCAATCAATTTCTGTAACAATTCTTGTTTCCAAACTGTAGTTTTATGACCCTAATATGTCTAGCAAGATTCCTATGGCATGTGGTTTTGATTTCAACTCAATTGGACCTCAATTGGGTGAGATTTCACATTTTCCGGAAGTGCAGACCGCTGCTGTTCTTGCAGGGGTCGACCCCAGGGGTCGACCCATTTTCTGGGCAACCCTGCAGGCCCGAGGGTCGACCCCAGGGGTCGTCCCCTCCTGTTCCTGCATGGGGGTCGACCCCAAGGGTCGACCCATCCATCTCCCTACATGGGGGTCGACCCCAGGGGTCGACCCATTGCACAGGAATGTGGGGTCGACCCCAGGGGTCGACCCATCTTCAGAAATTGCTGGGGTCGACCCCAGGGGTCGACCCATTCAGCTTCCAGACCCCAGTTTTTCTGGGGTCGACCCCAGGGGTCGACCCGTACACCAGAAACCCAATTTTTATCATTTTTTGACCCGAAGATGGATCCGAATCAGTGGGGAATCAACCCATTTAACTTAGACCCACTGAAATTATATTTTTGAAGAACAATTGACCTATTCATGTACCCCCCTTGATTTCAAATTTGCATTGGTCCTTTCTTGCAAACATAGTACAAAACACGATGTTTACCATCTCCATTACAACACTTACATTGGTTAAATAGAAACTCACATAATTAATGATTAATGGTGTAACTAAAACCCCTGATAATGCATTCTATTTCACCGCTGTGAGAGCTTGTTATTTACCTCGACAACTTGTTCTAGCTTGTTGGCACCTTGGCTAATACAAATGATAATGGTTGATCATGATATCTTAACTTGGTGATTAGGATTAATATGTTGATTAGCTTGTTTGATTGCTACTATTTTACAGTAGCGCAGCACGATTAACTCTTGTTGTGACTTGGTTTCGATCTCCTTGATGATTATACTTACCTTGAAATTCTGGAAATGAATCTCTTTCCTACTTGAAGTTGTTATTGCTACTTAGTTTAAACCTTGGAATTCTGGCCATAAACTGTGGAAGTCTAGATTCGTGGGATCTTTGATCCAAAGAAATCAATGCCTGGCAAACAATTAAGGGCTCGGTCTAGTCCTGGGAAGAGCGCCCGAACACTACGTGTACCCCCGGGGAGGTGAATGACTAGGTGTGGCATTTGGCACCAGTACTTGACATGTGTTAAATCTAGGACTGTCCACTACTCTCTACATTACTTTCTACTATTTTTCACTTTCCACTCTTCACTGTTCTATACTCTACTTGTTGTTACTTTACTTGCTGATTACTTGGACGTGGAAATGAAATTACATACGTGCTTGACATGACTTGAATTATCTTGATATGGCCAACTTTTTATCGTTATCTTCTGTAGTAAATTCTTGTCTTACCATTCTATTCATTATATTTCTTGACCTTGCAAGATCTTGGAATTTTGTTTCATGATATCATCGTTATCTTTTTATTATTTTTATCATTTGTAGCATGACATTTTAAAATGTAATTAAACTGTTAATCACTTATACCTGTCTGTTATTTCCTACTGAGTGTCAGCTCATAGTTGTGTTTCCCCCTTTTCCAGGCTGTTCAGGTGACGCACTTACCGATGGGGAAGGGCAGGAATGATGTCTTGAGTGTATCAGTTCTAGTGTGTTATCTTACTTTAGTTGTGTTTTGGAGAGCATTTAGTCTCAGTCATGTTATTGAGCTTTAGTGATTGATTATTCCAGTTGTATTAAGTTGAACATGAGGTTATTATACCAGTTGTGGTTTGTTAATGATCATTTAGTATTTCCATCTTGTAGCACTTGTGTATTATTTTAGATTAGTTCTCTCTCTTGCCAGCGTGTCTCTAACTGTACGTCCCGATATTTTCGCCTTGTTCGGGGCGTGACAGCCTGGGCCCGTAATGATGATCCTGACGGATTTGAAATGAAGGGGCCCCCCTTTTCTCGGAGCACGGAACGACGCGCCGCCTTCCTCCAGGGTTTTATAGGCGTTGGGCGCTGTTCGTCGTTCTAGGCTTCTCAGGGTTTTAGGCTTTCCTTAGTTTCTTTGCTTCTGGGGCTCCTTGATGCGCCGTGAGAGCATAGTGGAGACGTAAAGTCTTGCGGCGGCGTTTGAGGAGTTGGCGAGGATAACCGCGGAGGCGGTCCGGCAACTTCCTTCCCCCCCGGAGTCTTCGAGCTCGCGCGAGGGATCATCTTCCAGCTCGATGGCGGATCTGCCTTTGGAAATCGAGCAGGTGAGGCGGGAGCCCGTCCCCAATTGCAGTGAGTTGGGGGAAGCCGAGGTGAGGAAGCTGGAGCATCATTTTTGCTTGCCTCTCAGGTACCGCTTTGCTATTGCCGCCCCGTATGAGACGAGTCTGGACAGCCGTACGGGGCACATTTGCACTTTTCTTCTGGCTTGGAATAGTGGGTTCCGCCTTCCCTTCAAGCCTTTTGTACTTAAGCTTCTCGAGTTTTTCCGGTTGGCACCTATTCAGTTAGTGGCCAACTCGTATCTCCTTCTTTCCACCTTTCGGATTCTCTGTCGTCAGCACGACATTTTTCCTTCCTTGGACCTCTTTCACAATTTTTTCGAGTTGAAAGCGCACCTGTCGGCGGGGAAGGGCTTCTACTTTATCCATGCGAGGAGGAACAGGAGTTGCATCTCACTCGCAGCGAAGGACTCCTCGCACAAGGGGTGGAAGACCCAATTCTTCTGGGTGAAGGCGGAGGCGACGGACGAGTCTTGGAGATGTTTGGTCTCGCCCAATTTTCATCTAAATCTTCCCCCTCGCCAGGAGGAGTTCCCTCCCCACGTGGAGCGGCAGGCCGCTCGTCTGCTGGATAACCGCCAGTCGACCGAGGAGCTGGTGACGCCGGAGAACATCGAACGGTGTTTTCTTACGCGGTTGACGTCGACAGGTACCGCTCTCGAGGTTCTTCTCCTGGGGTGGTAGTTACTTTCTTTCTTCTGACCGGGTCTTCTTCCTTTGTTGCAGACGTGAGGCGGGAACCTCTGGAGGAAGCTACTGAGGTCATTGATCTGGGAGATGACTCGGCGGCCGAGGAGACCGGGGGTGGCCCCCGAGGGATCTTCACGACCAACTGGTATGAAGCACAAGGATCCCACAGCGGGAAAGTTGCGGGAGGCCGCGAAGGCCAGGAAACGGGCCAAGAAGGCAGGTCTTCGTACTACCGTCGGGGGTGACTCCGGCTCGGCGGCGCTCCCCTCTCGGGGGCAAGATGGGGCGACCCCTCGGGGCTAGCTCCCCCACCTACCAGGCGAGAGGGGGCCGAGGAGACCGGGGGCCCTTCAGAGGGCAGCGATGGGTCGGCTCTCCCCCCCACGGGGGTAGAGGGGGCCGATGTTGAAGTAGTTGACGCTGAGACCGGGGGATCGGTCAGAGACGGTGATGTCTCGGTCGGCGAGGTGCGGGCCGAGATAGGCAGGGCTGGGGGTTCGCCCGCGAGGGCGTTGCAGCCCCAAGTGCTTGAAGTTCCCGGTGCGGTCGATCCCGCGGCGCCGGTCGAGGTTGGGGGTTCGCCTGGGGAGGCGTCGTAACCCCAACCGACCTTGGTGCGCGAGGCGGTTAGCTCCGTCGCTCGAGCAGAGCCTCCTGGCGGGGTGCCCAGGGCGGAGCGGTTCCCTCTGTCACCTTTGTCACAGGCCACCCGAGCCAACTGGCTCGACCACCTCTTGTCCGTGCCAGTTTCCACACGAGGCAGAGTCAGTGGCTGGACGCGAGGAGATCAAGACCGAGTCAGCCGAGCGATGGCCTCTTGAAGCGGTGTTAGACGGATTTTTGCTTTTTGCTATGTGATGTACTGGCATTTGCCTATCTAATGTACCAACAATTGTTTGAATGAATGGAGAGGGAATTTTATTTCATTCAATCTTGCTATACAACTTTAGAAATAGAATCTGCGTAGTGTGGTCGCATTCCATGTCCGGGGAATGGGTTCCCCTTCCATTGTAGCTAGCCTGTACGCAACTTTCCCAAGCGTCTCGATCACTCGGTAGGGGCCTTCCCAGTTGGGGGATAGCTTGCCCGCCGCCTCCAGTGGTCGAGAGGCTTCGGCCTTCCTGAGGACGAAGTCCCCCGGTTGGAAACGTCTGTCTCGGACCTTGGCGTTGTAGTATCGAGTGAGGCGGCGCTGGTACTCCGTTGCTCGGACGTTCGCGATCTCTCGGAGTTCGTCTGCCAGGTCGAGGTTCTCGAGCAACTTTTGCCCGTTTGCCTCGGGTGAGAAGCTGATCACTTGGAGAGATGGATTGGTGATCTCTAATGGAACGACGGCTTCAGTGCCATATACCAACCGAAAAGGGCTTTCACCAGTTGCCATCCTGGGGGTCGTTCGGTGCGACCATAGTACGCTAGGCAATTCCTCGAGCCAGCTACCCTTAGCCTTGCCGAGTCTGGTTTTTATGCCTTTTAAGATAGTCTTGTTGGCATTTTCAACCATCCCGTTGGCCTGAGGGTGGGCGACCGAAGTGAAGTGGTTGCGGATATTTAGGTCGGCGCATCTGTCTCAGAAATATCGAGAGTCGAATTGTCGACCGTTATCGCTCACTATCACTCGGGGGATGCCAAAGCGACAAATGATCGATTTCCAAACAAAGCCCCAAACGACTATCTCGGTGATCCTTACCGTAGCATCGGCCTCGATCCACATGGTGAAGTAGTCGATGGCGACGATGATGAACTTCTTCTGGGACTGGGCCGTTGGGAATGGCCCAAGGATATCGATTCCCCACTGAGCGAAAGGGTAAGGCTTGGCTAGGGTGACAAGTTCCGTAGCCGGCTGATGGACCAAATGGTCGAACCGCTGGCAACGGTCGCACTGTCATGGTTTGAGCCGTGCAGTCGAGCTGCAGGGTGGGCCACCAGTACCCCTGCCGTAGCAGGATCCTGGCTAGCGGCCGACCTTCTGCATGTGCTCCGCACAGGCCTTGGTGAATCTCTTGGATGGCTCGGCTCGCTTCGTCGAGACCGAGGCACTTTAGGAGGGGACCGGAGAATGATCTTCGGTAGAGAGTGTTGTCGAGGATGACGAAGCGCCGAGCTTGATACTTCATTCGGCGGGCTTCCCAAGGGTCAGAGGGATCTTGGGAGTCCTATAGCCAGGACAGGTAGGGGGAGCGCCAGTCACTTGGAGTGGCCGAGTCAATAGCCAGGAGCTCTGTGTCGATGCTCGGGCGCTCTAGCTCCTCTAGGAGGACCGATCGTGTACCTTCCGGGTCTAGGGCGGAGGCCAATCGAGAGAGGGCGTCCGCCCGAGAGTTTTGCTCCCGAGCTATCCGGACTACCCCAAATTCCTTAAACTGTTGGGCCAGGCTCCGGACCAACTAAAGGTATTTGATCATGGGTGCCTCCCGAGCTTCGTACTCACCGTTGACCTGACCTGCGACCAGCTGAGAGTCGGTGTGGATCCTGACTCGCTCGACGCCCAACCGTCGGGCCATGCGTGCTCCCGAGATAAGGGCCTCGTACTCGGAAGCATTGTTGGATGCCTGAGAGTTGAATTTCAAGGCCTACTGTAACTCTATCCCTTCGGGGGACCTCAGGAGGATCCCCGCACCGCTGCCTGCCGAATTGGACGATCCATCGACGAACAGTTCCCAGGTTGGCCCGATCGTGGTCGGAGGCCTGTCTTCGGCCGGGATGGTGCTTTCGGCAATGAAGTCAGTGAGCGCTTGGCCTTTGATTGCTGATTGTGGCCGGTACGAGATGTCGTAGGCCCTGAGCATAATGGCCCATTTGACGAGTCACCCTGAGGCCTCGGGGTGGGCCAGAATCTTCTTCAATGGCTCGCCGGTTAGCACGGTGACGGGGTGCCCCTGGAAGTAGGGTCGGAGGCGCCTTGCGGAGGTAACCAATGCTAGCACAAGTTTCTCGGTTGTGGGGTACCTCCGTTCGGCCTCATTGAGCACCTTGCTAGTGTAGTAGACCGGTCTTTCGATTCCCGAGTCATTTCTAACTAGGACCGAGTTGACCGTGGATGGCGTCGCCGAGAGGTAGAGCAGCAAGACTTCGCCTGGGACGGGCTTGGAGAGCACCGGTGGCGAAGCCAGGAACTTTTTAAGCTCGGTGAATGCTGTCTGGTATTCCTCATCCCATGCGAACGTAGCAGATGCTAGCTTGGGTCCCCTCATCAGTTTGAAGAAGGGCAAGCATCGTTCGGCTGCACGGGACATGAACCGGCTGAGAGCGGCGACACGCCCTGTCAGACGCTGGACGTCTTTAAGGCACGTGGGCGGGTGCATGTCCAGGATGGCCTGGACTTTGTCGGGGTTGGCTTCGATCCCACGCTGAGTGACTAGGAAACCCAGGAACTTCCCGAATTTTACTCCAAAGGCGCACTTGGCGGGGTTCAGCTTCATGTTGTACTTCAGGAGGGTGCCGAAGGTTTCGGCAAGGTCGGTGAAGTGGTCTTGGGCCTTGGGGGTCTTGACGAGCATGTCGTCGATGTAAGCCTCGACGTTCCGACCTAGCTGTCCCTCGAACATGTGATTTACCAGTCGCTGATATGTGGCTCCAGCGTTCTTCAACCCGAAGGGCATCTGGGTGTAGCAATACACGCCGCAGTCGGTGATGAAGGCGGTCTTCTCGACGTCTTCTGGATTCATTATGATCTGGTGATAACCCGAATAAGCATCTAGGAAGCTGAGTATCTTGTTGCCCGAGGTTGAATCAACCAATTGGTCGATGCTCGGTAGCAGATAGCAGTCCTTGGGGGTAGCCTTATTCAGATCGGTGAAGTCCACGCACATTCGCCATTTGCCTGTGGTTTTTGGCACCAGGACGACATTGGCTAGCCACGTTGGGTACCGGACTGGTCTGAAGAGGCCAGTCTCTTGTCCCTTGGTGACCTGCGCCTTGATGATCGCCTGCTTCTCGGGAGCATGCTTCCTTCTCCGTTGCTGTACGGGCCTCACGGTGGGGTCGAGGTTGAGCTTGTGCATCACGGTCTTCTCTGGTATGCCAGGGAGTTGATCATCGAACCAAGCAAAGACCTGAATGTACTCAGAAAGAAATTTCTTGTATTGTTGTTGTTCCTTAGGTGGTAGGTCGGCTCCGATCCTTACTTCGAGGGCCAAGTCATCATTTAAGAATACCGTTAGCAATTCGCCACTGGGCTCGGTGGTTACGGTCTTTCCTTCGACTCCCTTGGGACCCTTATCCTTCCCGTCCGGCCTTGAGGCTTCCACCGAGATGTTGTAGCACCTTCTAGCCGTGGCCTGGTTACCTCGGACTTCCCCCAACCCGTTTTTGGTGGGAAACTTCATTTTCTGGTGATAGGTAGATGGTACGGCCTTTATTCGACTAAGGATTTTCTGGCCGAAAATGGCGTTGTACGCTATCATACCCTTGATCACTATGAAGTCCACCATGACCGTAATGGTTTTGGGTGGGGTGCCGATGGTGACCGGTAGGCTTAGGGCTCCCTCGGGGTAGGTGGCCAGGCCGTTAAACCCGCAAAGGGGTGTTCGGATCGGGCGGAGCTTCGATGGGTCTTCCCCCATCTTGAGGAAACAGTCATAAGATAATACATCGGGGGCGCTCCCATTGTCAACCAGAATTCTATCTATGTTACAATGGTTTATTGTGGCCGAGATAACGAGGGCATCATCATGCGGGGTGTTCAGCCCTTCCAGGTCTTGGTCGGAGAAGACTATGACCTGGGGCTCCCTCGGCGGGCCCCTAGAGGGCTCTAAGGCCTGGCTGGCCCGTTCGGCATGACGCTTCCTTCCTCGGCTGGTGTCGCCGCCCGATGCCGTTCCTCCGGAGATGACGTTGATGTGGACCCCTCGGGGGGCGTTGTCGATCTCCTCGGTGGCGTCTCGGTCTTCTTTGCTCCCGGCTGCAAACCGGGCCAGGTGCCCCTGACGGATGAGACGCTCGATCTCGTCTTGGAGCAGGTGACAGTCGCCGGTGTGGTGCCCGTGGTCGTCGTGGAACAGGCAATGCCTGTCGCGCTTGCGGTTCTTCGATCTCATTGGTTTGGGCTGGCGGAGGAGTCCCGAGTCTTTGATGTCTTCATAGATCTCGTAGACTGGCGCGGTCAACGGGGTGTATCGCTCATACTTCCGTTTGCGCTCTCCTTCCCGATCGCGCTTCTTGCCCGAGCTAGGATTTGGCTTGGAGGCCCGCTTCTTGTCCCCCTCCCGACCCGAGCCGGTTGTGTCTCGGCAAGCGCTGAGTACTTCTTCGCACTCGGCGTGGCGCAGTGCCAGAGTCACTAGCTCGGAAAGGGTCGAGGGAGGGTGGAGGACCAGTTCGCGGCGGAGATTCTCGTCCCGGGTGCCCCCGGTCAGAGCGGTTGTGGCCGAGGCCACATCCAGGTGGATCATTCTGAGGGCTTCCGATTTAAATCGGTGGACATAAGCGCAGAGCCTTTCCCCTTGCGCCTGTTTGAGGGCCAGGAGCCCCGCTACTGACCTTGGGGGGGCGCTCCCGGCGAAGCTTTCCTTGAAGACTCGCCCGAATTGCCTGAAGTCCCGGATGGACCCAGGGGCGAGGGCCCGGAACCATGCCTGAGCGCCTTGGACCAGGGTGGCCGCAAAGGCTCGGCATTTGATAGGATCTGGCGTTCCATGCAGAGTTACCAGGGCGTCGAAGTTGTCGTAGTGGTCGGCTGGGTCGCCCTGGCCATCATAGAGCTTGAAGGTCGGAATGGAGGTTTTGGGAGACACCTCTGCCTTCAAGATGTATTCGGAGAAAGGGGATTTCTCCTCGTCCTCCGGGAAAGAGGTTTTCTGCAGGGCACGGAGGGCGCGCTCTTGCTCTGCAAAACATCTTTCGAAATCCCTCAGTCGGAGGGATAGTTTTGACTGCGGTCATGCCGTGGGACTGGGGGGAGCGTCGTGGCGATCCTCAGGAACGTCAGCGCCCGGGCGCGGAGGCCTCGCCCCCTATTTCCCTTTCCTGGGCGTGGAGGAAGCCTCTTGCTCTGAGGGCGGAGCTTGCGAGGGTCCTCCAACATTGTTGCGGATGAGCTGCTGACCGTGGAGGGTGAAGCGGCCCCCGACGGTATGCTGGGACGCACTTCGACGGGGGGGCTCCCGGACGGGGCGCGGGACCTGGCATCCCTTGCCGCCTGGGCCCTCATGAGCTCCACGAGGACGTCAAGCTTCTTATTGAGGGCCTGGAAGACCTCGTCGCCACCGTTGGGGGGTACCCCTGTCGCCGTCGGAGGGGGCGGCGGCCCGTTGGTGGGGACGCTGGCGTTGGAGGGTGGGTTCTGTGAGGCCCTAGAGGGGCCATCTCCTGCCGCCACCATGGCCTTACCCCTCTCGCCGGCGGACCTCCTCCCAGAGCTTCTTCTCACCATCTTGGCTCTTCGCGCGTTTCCCACAGACGGCGCCAGATGAAGAGGCAAAATCTCGCGCTGTGTCCTGAGCGGGCTGTGGATCACTAGAAGATGAACTGCAAGACAGGGAAATGTATCAGAGGGCCCAGGGGGTTTCCCTGGGGAAAAACCCTCCGATTGTTAAATCAGTAGAGCTGTGGTGGAAGCAATAATGGGGAGGAGAAAAACTAGTGCGCGAGATTCCTCTCCACCAGAGGGGTGAAGCGGATTGTGCTCAGGAGTTGTGGTGTATGAGTGCCTTAATGGCCCTTACCTTCCACCGGAGGGTATCCCTGGTTTAAATAGTACGCCGCCTTCAAGAGTCCTGCAAGCTGAGGGGTTTCCGGCGGGAGTTACATCCTCAACGTGGGCTTTCATGGCCTTATCGTGGGAACGTTATCGCCTCGAAGTCTGGCGGCTTCTTGATTCCCCTGTCCGTTGGGGACTCTTAACGGCAGCACGAACGGATAATATCCGGTCTGGCCGAGCTTCTGAAACGCCAGCCCTGTCCGGGCGATGAGCATAGCTCGGTGAAAGAGAAATGGCTTGGGCCGGACCCTCCTTGTGACTTGACCATTACTCGGGCCTTCCGAGCCTGGGGGCCGCCGGGGAGAGTTGGTTCCTCGAGTGTTTGTTCATTGGGCTTTTCTTTCCTAAGTGGGCCCTGAGGGCTGTCACTCAGGTGAGCTTGCCTCGTTGGACCCTGTTGGGTCTTGTTGGGCTGCTCTTTGAGTGGGCTGCAGAAATCCCCCTCTCCAAAGGCATTGTAGCCGAAACTGGAAACTGGAGACTGGCGGCTGGACTGTGAAGGCGTTGTAGCCGAAACTGGAAATTGGAGACTGGCGGCTGGCCTGTGAAGGCGTTGTAGATGAAACTGGAAGCTGGAGACTGGCGGCTGGCCTGTGGAGGCGTTGTTGTCGAAACTGGAAACTGGAGACTGGTGGCTGGCCTGTGAAGGCGTTTTTGCCGAAACTGGAAACTGGAGACTGGTGGCTGGCCTGTGAAGGTGTTGTAGCTGAAACTGGAAACTGGGGACTGGCGGCTGGCTTGTGAAGGCGTTATAGCCGAAACTGGAAGCTGGAGACTGGCGGATGGCCTGTGAAGGCGTTGTAGCCGAAACTGGAAATTGGAGACTGGCGATGACTGACCGTCGGGGGTGTAGTGGCCAGCATTACCGTGGAGTGATGTTGAGCTCGCCATCGGGACGTGTTATGGCCGATGGCTTTGTGAGTGAAAAGTGGAGAGGGAGGGAGAGTTTTTTTTTCTCTTTACCAGCTCTACAGCCCTTGCGGGTTTTCGCCAGAGCTGGCCCCCTTTAGCTTTTTCTGGTGTGCCCTTGCGGGTTTTCACACCGAGGGGTTAACCGATTTTGCCAGAGACGCTCTTTCGGCTTTTCATCTCAGCTGGGTTTGTTGCTATTTTTACCCCCAGTCGTCTCGTAGAAAGAGTTGACTGAGGCCGCCGGGGTATCTCTATTTTTAATCCCATATATATATATATATATATATATATATATATGTTTATTTATTTATTTTTTTAAGACTGCTGTCCATAGCATGTTGCTGTCAGGGGACGTAACCTAAGACTGGAAGGTGAGGATAGCCGAATATTGTTCGACCATTCATAAGGGTTTTTATAAATCCTTAAGCCATGGTGGCGAAGGGCCATTTTGCCATGGGAAGGTATGACTGGAGTTGTAACGAGTGGATCGGGGATTGTATGGGGGAAACTGGGATTATACTGAACTGGAGGGATCTGGATTTGCTGGATATGTGGGATGTAGGGGCAGAGGGTGATAAATATCTGGGGAATGTATCGGGATGTAAGTTTACCGAGATAGTGACTGGGAGTTTGACTGTCACAGGGACTGGTTGAACTGTGACATTGAGGTGAGGGCCAAAGGTTGGCTGAGCTGAGCGGGAGTAACGCAAGATTAACTGGGGATTAGAGGGCTTGCGCTGTAGCAATGCAAGTGTATTGGAGATTGGTCCTGGGTGAGACTAACGGCCCACCAAGGGACAGGTGGAAGGCCGTGTTGATTGGTAGAAAGAAGAAAATTTTCTCGTTATCAGCTCTACCGCCCTTTCGGGTTTTCGCTAGAGCCTACCCCCTTTAGCTTTTTCCGACGCGCCCTTGCGGGTTTTCACGTCGAGGGGTTTCTCGATTTTGCCTGAGGTTCTCTTTTGGGTTTTCACCTCAGCCGGGTTATTGGCCTTTTTGCCCCCAGCCACCCTATTATGGTGAGGATGACTGGGTCTGTCAGGGCATCTCTATTTTTAACCCCATTTTTTTATTGTTTTTTTTGACTTACCTGTGCGCCTGATGGCTAGACTGGCGCTGGTGCAGAAGCGCCCGCGCTCCCATAGTGACGGTAACGAGGGCAGGGGACCGGTTCCCGCGGATGCGTGGCGACTATTCCGAGGAGCTGAACTGGCTGGTTGACTGGGAATTGAAGACCGGGAGGACTGGCTGGTGGGATCTTCCAAGGGGGAGAACCGACATTATTGGTAGTAGTTGGGGCGTGCACCTTAGTCTGGCTGGCGCGCGAACTCATGCTTTGGAGCATAATATTGTTTCATGTGTTTGCCGTTAAGAGGCGGGAACGGTCTGTGACCTTTGTGATCAACAACCGTGTAGGCCCCACCCTCATAAACATTCTGGATGATGTACGGACCTCGCCAATTTGGCTATAGTTTTCCACTAGAGCGCCCTGCCATGACTTCTTTTTCCTTGATCATGACAAGGTCGCCTTGTTTGAAAGCTCGCTGCCTGATGAGCTTGTCATAGGCCCGGGTCATGCGAGCCTGGTATACTTGCAGGTGTTTGTAGGCTTCGAGCCACTTGCCTTCTAGATCGGCGAGCTCTTCTAACCTTCTCTAGTACTCATTTTCGTCAGAGCCGGCAAGGCTGATGTGGATTGCCACGCGATAAGAGGCTAACTGGACTTCGATGGGGATAACTGCTTCTGCCCCGTAAGCAAGGGAGAACGGCGAGCACCCCGTGGGGGTTTTGTAGATGGTCCGATAGGCCCATAATGCTTCGAAGACCTTTTCACCCCAATCACATTTCCGGTGGCTAACCATCTTAGCCATAAGATTGTGGATGGTTTTGTTGAAGGCTTTCGCTAAGCCGTTAGCCTGAGGGTTGTAGACCAAAGAGGTTCTCCAGTTGATTTGGAATTTGGCCACTAACTGGTATACGATCTTATTTTTGAAGGGTGTCCCGTTGTCAGACACTATGCGACTGGGAGTACCAAATCGATATATGATGTGGTGCCGGACGAATCTGGCAACCACCTCGCCGGTGACCTCTCGCAAGGGTAGAGCCTCCGCCCAACGAGAGAAGTAGTCAGTGGCAGCCAAGATGTATTTATGGCCCTTGGAAGATGGCGGAAAAGGCCCTGCGATGTCCATACCCCACTCAGCGAATGGCCAAGTGGGGGCTGTAGGACGCAGTGGGTTGGGAGGTTTCCTAGGTATTGGGCCAAAGGCTTGGCATTGATGGCATGTACGGGCATACTGGATACAATCCGTGTACATGGACAGTAGAAGCCTTTGAGCTTGATGTTGTGCTTCATTCGGTCTCCGGCCTGGTGTGCACCACACAACTCGGAGTGAACCTCCTGCTTGATGGCTCGAGCTTCCGCTAGAGAAACACATCTCAGGAGAATCGACTTATCCTTCTGACTGACGAGCCGATACAGGGAGTCGCCAATCAACTCGTAAGAGGTTGCTCGGCGGAGTAGCTGGACCCTTTGAGCTCGGTCAGGGGGGAGCCACCCTTTCTTGAATTTGATGATAGGCGCACGCCAATCATCCTCTTCTGGAGGTGTGCTTTGGTCAAGGTGGTGGACCTCGTAAATGGTGAGGCCGGTGTCACCTTCGAGTGAGCTCGACATCAGTCTTCGGTGCTTGATGACGATGTCGACCTCACCCTCGGGCGGAAGCTTGATGGCCGTGGCCAATTTTGCTAAGGCATCCTCCTGAGCATTGCTGCTTCTGGGAATGTGATCTATTTCAAAGAAATAGAACTTCTGGGTTAATCTGGTGACGGCGGTGTGGTATGGAACCAACTCTGGCTTCCGTACGTCATAGATGCCGAGGACCTGTTGGACTATCAGCTGGGAGTCCCCGTAAGCTTTGAGGCATTTAATGCCCATGTGGAGAGCCATCTAGAGCCTAATGACTAGAGCTTCATATTCGGATTCATTGTTGGTCAGGGACTTCATGAGGGCGCAGGAGTTGTATAAAACTCCGCCCTGAGGAGTCAGGAAGACTATGCCGGCACCTACCGTGGTGGCTGGATCCTGGTTGCTCCGAGTGATCCCTCAGGAAGCACCGTCGAAGTAGAGCTCCCAGCAAGGCATGCTGCTTGTGAGAGCGCTTGGCTGCCAATAAAGCAAGACATCTCCGCTCTGTTCAACCGGTTGTTGTGATTGAGTAGCAAGGGACTCCTCGTCCGGGAGCTCCGAGCTGAGAGGTGAGTCGTCTGGCACTGGATGGGCTGCCAAGAATTCAGCCATACCCTGTCCTTTGATTACTTTTCTGGGGACATAGGTAATGTCGTATTCCATCAACAGGAGAGCCCACCTCCCCAGTCTGCCTGAGAGGATAGGTCGCCGAAGGAGATACTTCAGAGGGTCGTGCTTGGAGATAAGCTCGACTCGATGAGACAGGAGTGGTGAGGACACGAGACGCTATCCTCGACGGAGCACCCGGCACACTTCCTCTTCCTTGTGGCTCGGCGATCACGGCATCTACTAGTGGACTTTTCTCACATTAGGCCATGTTGGGCCTTAGGTTGGTCCCTGCGTGGACTCGTTATCTAATTATTTTCTTTATTGTCAGACTATTTATTTAGGTGTTGTTGGGCTTTATTTTGTTGGGCTTAGTCTTGGCCCAAGGGTTAGGATTAGGGTTAGGGCTTGAGGAAGAGGGCGCCTCCATCATTTGGACAAGGGGCGCCACCTTCCTCCCTTGCCCCTTCCCTTTCCCACCTTTCCTATTTGGGCGCCCCCCATTTTCCCCCCCTTTCCACCTCCTCTTTCCCCTTGGGCGCACCCCTTTCCTCCTTTGATTGGAGAAGGGCTGGCCGCCCCCCCCCCTCTCCCCTTCCTTGGTCGCCCTCCCCTTCCCCCCTTGGCTAGGGATGAAACCCTAGCTCTTTCCCCCGGCTATATAAGCCTTGTAATTTCTCTTAGCAAAGGAATTAATAAATGAATTTTGAAGATTGTGCTTGAAGGTGGCTGCGCCCCCCTCTCTCTTTCTCTCTTCTCCTGCGACGGGAGATCGGCGAGGTGCGACGCCTCAGCCCCCGGTGGACTCCGGGGTTCCCCTTTACCCTCTTCTTCTTCGTCTACGGTTCGTGTGCGGAAGATCAGATTTCTACACCGACTTGCAGCAGATCTCGCCCCCTCTCTTGGACGAGTTTGGCTCCCTCCTATTTTCTGGAGATACGTTGGCGGATCAGCTTCGCGTTGGCGCTGGTTTCGCGTCAATCGGAGGTCGGCACCGCCCGTACCGATTTTCTCCGTCGACCTGCGCCAGCACCCCCTTCTCTGCTCGCCCAGCAGGGAGGCCCTTCTTGCGAATTTTCCCCAGGCCTCCACGCTGCGCCTTTTACCCTGGTTTCTTCAGGGTTCGTAGATCTCCAGGTCCTCTGTCCGACGCCGCCGACGGCGTCACGTTTCGACGTCGTCACCGTCCGTGGCAGTCGTTCTAGTGGGCTTGCGCCGGCGGGCCTGCACAGTCCGGCCAGCGAATCAACACCAACTTCCAGCGGCTCCTGCGACTAGTACCGGCGTCATCTGCCCGCGCCGTTTGACCGAGGACGACTTCTACCAGTCAGCTTCCACCTCCAACTGGCCTGGACCTGTTCGGATACCAGAAGGCCGTTTTCCGGATTTTACCGTCGGCGTGCGCTGTTCTGCGACCCCAGAACCAGACCTGAGTTGCAGCAGCGCCCACGGCCACCACCGGCGGAACCAGCGCGTCCCCTCTGACCGGAGCGTACCTGCAGCAGTCAGTGACACGTCCTCCCTGACGGCACCTCATTCGGACGTCGCCTCAGTCCGTGGGACCCATCTTCGTCCAGGCGCGCGCGATACCGATTCTGCAGCATCGTGCCGTCACCGAGTGCGGCCCGTCAACCCGTGCCCGGCAACCCGAATGCTTTGTTTGTAGCCTGTTACCTCCCTGCGAGGAGTGGGCCGTTATTGGGTTGTATTTTATTGGTCTTCAGTGTATCGGGTTGTTGGTCCACGGCCGGGGTTCCTTTCCCACGCCTTGGCGTGGAGGTACGCGTTCCGACTCCTCTCCTGTTGCTTGCTCTTTTAGTATGCTTTTGACTATGCCGCGTGAGAGAGAGTAGGCGCCTAGCTATTTGTTATCATCACTGCGGATTGTGAGTGAGAGCATCCTTCCCTAGCACTAATCAAGCATCGAGTTAGGACTCGATTCCCCTAGTCTTTGGGGTTTGACTACACGCCTAGGCACGTGCGCCTCCCTCATTGGGACGGCCGCGGTCGGAGTGTCTGTTGAGAGACGTCCCTCCATCTGTGGGATATCACGGTGGTCAGCCATTTGGCGACCCTTGTGCGTACTATTGCTGGCCCAGTTAGAGTCTTTGTGACTCTTAGTCCGTGTCGGTCCCCGTCCCCCATCAAAGTGGTATCAGAGCTTAGGGAACCAGTTTGTTCTAACAAATTGGGGTCTTAGGTCATTTGCATCTTTAGGTTGTCTAGGGCACATTTGAGTCCATTCTGCCCTTCGCATTTCCACTTCAAAAGGGTCGTGTCTAATCCCCATAGTTGCCCCGCATGTCCATCCCATAGGAACCTCTCAAAGAGTCCCATGGATTCTCAATTGTTTAGCCCAGCTGATTTGTGGCATATCTCTCAGGGGCATGGGTACCACCCCATCCCATTCCGTAGGCCCGAAGCGCCTACATTTGACGGCTCCCATGACCCGAGTGTCTACCAAACTTGGGAAGCCGCCATGGATAGATATTTTGACTGTTATCCTATGTCCGGAGCCACACAAGTCTCTTTTGCTAGAGAGAAGCTTCTGCATAAGGCCAAGGATAAGTGGAGACATATTGAGGGTTTGAGAGGCATTAGGTGGCAAAAGCCCATCGAATCGTGGTGGGATATGAAGAAAGAGCTTAGGAGGGTCTATGTTCCCCAATCGATCACCTCCAACCGACCCCACCCAATTACATACGAACAAGTGGGTCCTAGTCGGAGGCAACGAGCCCCACACATAGAAGAGCCTAGACCAAGCCCCCAAATGACTACGGGAAAGTCCATCATGATCTTCCTACTCCAACCCACACCATTGCCCAGCTTGTGCAAATGATTTCGGATCGGTTGGATAGGAGGGATGCTTATCTTAACTCACTGTGGCCCTCTAGCCCACAGTCCGCTCCGCCTCCGAGCTCACGCCTACCACCACCCCCGGAGTCCACCCCTGTGACCCCCTATAGTGGGAATGCTCGGTTCTCTGACCGACGTCCTTCACATTCCCCTATCTTGGAGGACACACATTCGGAGGGGGCCCCACCTGGGTTTATTCCAGTGACTTATGAGGCAGGACAGGAGTTGGTTGAGGAGTACCTAGCTGACGTTGAGGAGTTAAGGAGTGAGCCTATGGAGCTTCTAGTCGTGCCTATACCTATGGAGGTTGGGGCTGACACTTTCAGCCTAGCACCCTTGATAGAGAGCCAAGGCCCCACCCACTTCATAGAGGACTCATTTTCCTCACTTGAGGACAATGCTTTTGCCCCTCATCTGGAGCCATCCTTGTCTCTCGAGGGTGAACTTGTCATTGGAGAGCCTCTAGATAGCTGGTTAAGGAAGAGTCCTCATCTGGATGTCTTGATTCCTTACTACCCACCCTTAGAGCCAGCCCTTCCTATTGTCCCCATTAACTCCTTTCACACAACTTTTCAGTCCTTCAGGTTTATAGAAGATGTGAGGGAGTTTCTTAGGAGCTTGGATTGCCAATGGGAGTTGACCTACATGTTGGCCTTAGGGTCAGACCAACCTTATAGTCATAGCTTTATATTCCCTGCCTTGGGCTCCATTACCTCGGTTTACACCATAGGTCATATCACCTCTGAGGTTCTTTTATTCTTTCCCATCCTGGATGAACTCGATTGCGTCCCCTCTTATGGCAATACGATCTTGAGGAAGGAACAGTGCCTCCCTTACCTTTCATGTGAGCCCCTTGCCCCATCCATCCTTTTGCCTGAGGGTGGCTATCTGCACCAGGGTGAATGTCACACTTGGGCAAGTATTGTGAAGGGACCTGTCGGGAGGGGGTATCATTTCTTTGACCCTTTCGATCCCCTCCCTAGTGAGCCTCCCGATTCGTATTCTTCCCCCCCCCACCTTATCGAGGAGGTCCTTTATCACACCCCTTCCACCCATGCTCGCCAACGTCTCACCCAGCCTACATTCACACCTCAGAGCTTGGTAGGAAAGGATCATCGGTCTTCGTCTCATGCATCTTCAGGGTCATTTAGGGGTTGGTCTCATATAGGGGATGTCATGAGAGAGTTTGGGCAATCTAGTCCCCATGAGTCTACCACATTCTGTAGGGCACCCATGCACGATAGATACAACTTTGGTTGCCCAGGTCCTCCCTATGTTGCTCAGTCAAGTAGGTGTCATAGCCATGCTAGGTCCGTTTTTGGATGTCCAGGACCACCATTGCATTCATACAGGCATCGATCCACTCAGCTAGTTCGGAGTCTACATCATCATCACCATCTCGAGGCCAGCAACACTCGTTACAAGGAGTTAGCCGACGTGCACAGACGCACACGTGAGTTCCGCGAGGGAGAGTACGTCCTGGTCCGGGTTAGACCGGAGCGGTTTCCTTCGGGAGCCGTCAAGAAACTCCAGGATCGCGGTGCAGGACCATTCAGAGTGTTGAGGCGTATTGGGTCGAACGCGTATGAGATCGAGCTTCCAGACGACTACGGGATCAGTTCGACATTCAATGTCTCTGATCTGGTAGCTTATCAGGATCCCGCGGTGATACCCAGCGAGTTATTTGGGCCTGACCCTCCTGTTGTGAGTGATACACCTACTGAGAGTCCACCTCCTCCAGCCCCACTACAAAAACGCGAGCATATAGATTGCATACTGGATGAGCAGGTGACTACTACCAGGAGCGGAGCCTACCAACGCTTCCTAGTGCGTTGGAGAGGGCGCCCCGAGTCGGACAACACCTGGATTACACGCGGAGAGCTGGAGCGGATGGATCCGGACCTGCTGGAGCGGTACCTCAGCGATCGTGACCCTTACTCGACGGGGTCGAGTTCTTCCCACCCGGGGAGAATTGGTGAGGACACGAGACGCTATCCTCGACGGAGCACCCGGCACACTTCCTCTTCCTTGTGGCTCGGCGATCACGGCATCTACTAGTGGACTTTTCTCACATTAGGCCATGTTGGGCCTTAGGTTGGTCCCTGCGTGGACTCGTTATCTAATTATTTTCTTTATTGTCAGACTATTTATTTAGGTGTTGTTGGGCTTTATTTTGTTGGGCTTAGTCTTGGCCCAAGGGTTAGGATTAGGGTTAGGGCTTGAGGAAGAGGGCGCCTCCATCATTTGGACAAGGGGCGCCACCTTCCTCCCTTGCCCCTTCCCTTTCCCACCTTTCCTATTTGGGCGCCCCCCATTTTCCCCCCCTTTCCACCTCCTCTTTCCCCTTGGGCGCACCCCTTTCCTCCTTTGATTGGAGAAGGGCTGGCCGCCCCCCCCCTCTCCCCTTCCTTGGTCGCCCTCCCCTTCCCCCCTTGGCTAGGGATGAAACCCTAGCTCTTTCCCCCGGCTATATAAGCCTTGTAATTTCTCTTAGCAAAGGAATTAATAAATGAATTTTGAAGATTGTGCTTGAAGGTGGCTGCGCCCCCCTCTCTCTTTCTCTCTTCTCCTGCGACGGGAGATCGGCGAGGTGCGACGCCTCAGCCCCCGGTGGACTCCGGGGTTCCCCTTTACCCTCTTCTTCTTCGTCTACGGTTCGTGTGCGGAAGATCAGATTTCTACACCGACTTGCAGCAGATCTCGCCCCCTCTCTTGGACGAGTTTGGCTCCCTCCTATTTTCTGGAGATACGTTGGCGGATCAGCTTCGCGTTGGCGCTGGTTTCGCGTCAATCGGAGGTCGGCACCGCCCGTACCGATTTTCTCCGTCGACCTGCGCCAGCACCCCCTTCTCTGCTCGCCCAGCAGGGAGGCCCTTCTTGCGAATTTTCCCCAGGCCTCCACGCTGCGCCTTTTACCCTGGTTTCTTCAGGGTTCGTAGATCTCCAGGTCCTCTGTCCGACGCCGCCGACGGCGTCACGTTTCGACGTCGTCACCGTCCGTGGCAGTCGTTCTAGTGGGCTTGCGCCGGCGGGCCTGCACAGTCCGGCCAGCGAATCAACACCAACTTCCAGCGGCTCCTGCGACTAGTACCGGCGTCATCTGCCCGCGCCGTTTGACCGAGGACGACTTCTACCAGTCAGCTTCCACCTCCAACCAGCCTGGACCTGTTCGGATACCAGAAGGCCGTTTTCCGGATTTTACCGTCGGCGTGCGCTGTTCTGCGACCCCAGAACCAGACCTGAGTTGCAGCAGCGCCCACGGCCACCACCGGCGGAACCAGCGCGTCCCCTCTGACCGGAGCGTACCTGCAGCAGTCAGTGACACGTCCTCCCTGACGGCACCTCATTCGGACGTCGCCTCAGTCCGTGGGACCCATCTTCGTCCAGGCGCGCGCGATACCGATTCTGCAGCATCGTGCCGTCACCGAGTGCGGCCCGTCAACCCGTGCCCGGCAACCCGAATGCTTTGTTTGTAGCCTGTTACCTCCCTGCGAGGAGTGGGCCGTTATTGGGTTGTATTTTATTGGTCTTCAGTGTATCGGGTTGTTGGTCCACGGCCGGGGTTCCTTTCCCACGCCTTGGCGTGGAGGTACGCGTTCCGACTCCTCTCCTGTTGCTTGCTCTTTTAGTATGCTTTTGACTATGCCGCGTGAGAGAGAGTAGGCGCCTAGCTATTTGTTATCATCACTGCGGATTGTGAGTGAGAGCATCCTTCCCTAGCACTAATCAAGCATCGAGTTAGGACTCGATTCCCCTAGTCTTTGGGGTTTGACTACACGCCTAGGCACGTGCGCCTCCCTCATTGGGACGGCCGCGGTCGGAGTGTCTGTTGAGAGACGTCCCTCCATCTGTGGGATATCACGGTGGTCAGCCATTTGGCGACCCTTGTGCGTACTATTGCTGGCCCAGTTAGAGTCTTTGTGACTCTTAGTCCGTGTCGGTCCCCGTCCCCCATCAAGGAGGTAATGTTGTAGCTTCTTAGCTGCGAACACCAATGCCAAGCAGACCTTCTCCATAGGGGAGTAGCGATGCTCGGCCCCGATTAGCTTCCTGCTGAGGTAATAGAGGGGCTGCTCTTTACCTTCTTCAGTAATTTGCGCCAACAGAGCTCCAAGCGAAGCGTCCATGGCAGCAATGTAAAGGATGAAGGGTTTACCCTTGACTGGTGCTCCCAGAACTGGGGGAGTGAGGAGGTACTCCTTGATTTGCTCAAAAGCCGCCTGGCATTCCGAGTCCCATGTGAATGTGGCGTCTTTCTTCATCAGCTTGCTGAAAGGCGCGCATCGACCGGAGAGGTTAGAAATAAACCTCCGAATGTAGGTCAGCCTCCCTTGGAAGGACCTAAGTTCGGTGATGTTGCTGGGTGGTGGAAGCTTCCGGATTGCTTTGATCTTGCTGGGATCCACCTCAATTCCTCGGTACCTGACGAAAAAGCCGAGGAATTTGCCGCTGGATACGCCGAAGGCGTATTTCATGGGGTTCATCTTGAGCCCATATTGCTGGAGACGCTCGAAGACTTGGCGAAGGTCACGCAAATGGTCTTCGCACCCTTTGGTCTTGACGACGAGGTCGTCAACATAACATTCGACGGTGTTGTCCAGCATCTCATCGAATATTTTGGTCATGGCCCTTTGGTAAGTAGCACCGGCATTCTTCAAACCGAAGGGCATTCGTTTGTAGTTAAAAATCCCCTTGGGGGATCTGAAGGCTGTATGGTTCTTGTCTTTGAGGGACATTCGTACTTGATTATAACCGGACGACCCATCTATGAAAGACAAGGCTTCATGACCAGTTGTCATATCGACCATCGTTTCAGTAATTGGAACTGGGAAGTCGTCCTTCGGACAGGCTTTGTTGAGGTCCCGAAAGTCGACGCAGATGCAGACTTGACCATTCTTCTTCTTGACCGGAACTATAATAGTGAGCCAGATAGGGTAGATGCACAGCTCGATGAAGTCAACCTCCGCCATTTTATGGACTTCGGCCGAGACCTGGAGCTCCAGCTCATGGCGCATGCGCCACTGTGGTTGTTTGACCGGAGGGATTGAAGGAGAAATGGCTAGATCGTGCTCCGCTACAGAGGGGTCTAGTCCTGGATTCTCCTTGTACGTCCAGGGGAAGAAGTCCTTGAACTCGAGCAGGATTTGCTGGTAGTTCTGCTTCTCGACCTCGGTGAGGAGAGCACTGACGAATGTAGGCTGAGGGACTTCATCGTCGCTCAGGTTGATCTCCACGAGATCATCAACGGTCGCCTGGCCGTCGTCCTCCAGCTCGGGAGGAGTGGGTTGGAGGTCGATGAAATCATCATCATCAGTGTCGGCTTCGTGTATCTCTTGGTTCTCGAAGCCACCGACTGATGCGGAGGGGACTGGAGAGTTGCTGTCATGAGAATCCACTGGGGGTTGACCTGGGCCGCCGGCCTCTGGCCGACAGTCATCAACTGGAGTTGATGAGGTCCCCCAGGATTGCCTGGCGAAGCTGGCAATCCCTCGCAGCCAAGGCCAGTAAGATCCGCCCCTCAGGAGGGTTTATTGAACCAGGTCCTCTGACTGGTTGAGAGACCGGAGAAGCTTCTTCTGCTCCTTTGTCTTGGCAGGGAGGCGAAGGGGGTTCCCCAACCTCTTGAGCCGGGGTTATGGCATTGGCAGAGATCAGGATTAGGATTTCCTCTCCCTCATCCCCGGAGTTGTCGAATTTAGCTTCGACTCTTGCTTGGCCGTTGGCTGGTAGTGCCAAGCCTATGACGTTAACTGCGTAGTGGATGCGGAAGTCAGGGTCCTGGTCGTAGCCAAGCCCGCTTGTATCCTTATGGAAGGACGAGGGTTGCCCTCGGACCTAGGAAGGGTCCCACAGTCGACGGAAGTATCTTTGTTGGGCAGAAGTCTGCCACATGGGAATGTGCTGTTTCAAACACATCTCTTGAATATGCGGCGACAGGTCACCCGACACCTGAACTACTTCAGGGATATCATCAGCTCGCCTAGATGAGCCGAAGTCGTCATTTGGCGGGGCTTGAAGGACTATGTCTCCTTTATAGAAGACAATAGGTTTGTCCCTGTTAGCCTTCTTCTTATTCCGACGTTGTCGCTTGAAGGTGACAATGAATGTTGTTAGTGACTCGACGTTGTGCTCCTCGAATGCACACAGGAGCTGGATGCAATCTGGTGGCAGGCATATACTCTTGCCGATAGCCTGGCTAATGAGATTAGCCTCGAAGTCGATCTGGCACCTTTTAGGGCGATCTGGGGTTGACTTGGAGTTGAGGCGCAGTCGGTAGTGCTTGGCCTTTTCCTCATCAATAGAGAAGAGGTCATCATCATCTTCCTCTGAGAGCCAGCCATTGCTTTTGCTCTTGATCATGGGGTACGGACTAATCCCCTTTAAGTAGAGCGCAGCGTCGACTAGGTTGCATTCTGCTAGTGTAAATGGCGACAGGTCTGCAAAGACCTTGTGTTGCTCCCCATCCTTGGCATATTTGATGCATTCATGGAGAGTCGATGGGACGACCTAGTTTTCATGAAGCCAGGGTCTGCCCAACAGCATCTTATAAGACGTGTTGGAGTCGATGATGTAAAATGTTGCCTTGGAGGCGAAATCATCGAGCACCAGATCGACGTCTAACCGGCCGAGGACGTCTTCGGTGTTCTGGTTGAAACCGGATATCTTGACCGCCTGGACCTTCTAGAGGTATGGGGTCAGATATAGAGACTTGAATGTCTTGAGCGGCATGATGTAAACAGGGGCACCAGCGTCCACCAGGATCTGGTTCACATCATGTCCGTTGATCTTCCCCTTCATGTAGAGAGGACAGTTGTGGCATGGAGGGGAGAGCAACATGTCTTTCTCCGTGAAGGTGATGGTGGTTGTGAAGGCTTCATAGGCAGCCGCCTTCAATTCTGCGGCATGCACTTCATAGGCTTCCAGCTCTTGGAGTATCTTGATAAGAGTTTCTCTTAGATCCTTACGCCAAGCAATGGCTTCCCAAATTGAAATGCTGGCAGGGAAGCGCTTCATTTGGTGGAGGACCTTTCGGTCAGCTCGGGCTCGAGCATCCTCCAGAGAGGGTAGAATGTCGGGCTGAGCCTTCTGCAAGCTGTTGTATTGTTCCCCATTGGGAATTTCACTGCCTTGCCCTTATCACTGGGACCAGATTGACCTCGATCACCAGCGGGCTCTTGGAACAGGGATGCGAATGACGGCTCTTCTGGGTGTGAGTGGTGGGCTGGCTCATCCTTGCCGGACGGTCCCGCTTGCTCTGTTATAGAAGCCGGTACTGGCATCAGAGCCGAAAGGCTGGCCGCAGCCTCGCCGAAGCCGGCAGGGTCGAAGATGCTGGGTCCGCCCCGAATTTTAATCTTCGGGATGGGAGCCGGTTCCTCTCCTTGAAAGAGGATGACTCGCTCCAGATCGAAGGTGGATGGAGAGAGGGGTAGCTCGGGAGTTCTCCCACGGCCTCTACCACGTCCCCGGCCACGGCCCCGGCCGCGGCCGGTGTGCTCTGGAGCGGGCTGGAGCTCAAGAGGGGCGGTCGCCCTTTGTCTTGTTTGGGACGCTACTGGCTCGCCCCGCCGAGAAGTATTGATATTGTCAGGCGGTGGGATGGCCACCATGTTGCAGGTGCAGCGTCGGAGTATTTCTTCCGGCTACTCTGTGGTGATCTCCTTGTCTTTATAGCACAAGGAGAGCTCATCAGGGATTACGAGTCTTTCGCCGTTCTTGAGCTTTTGGATCATCTCTTGGACCCAATTTCTGAGGCGAGCTCGTTTCTGCATTTCTTCCCACGGGATGCAGCTGTCGAGTGGGAGAGCCCCAGTAGGACGAGAGGAACGTATTCCTCCAGGTCGTCAATGAGCTGCTTGAGCCTTTGGAGGGGCGTTGGCTCGGCCGGGAATTGCAGGGCGGCTGCTTGTTCAGCCTGTTTCTTGAGCTGCCTTATGAGGTTCTTCCTCTTGTTTTTCTCTTGTCTCTTGGCGATAGCAATCTCCAAGGGAGTAGGAGGGAGAGGTGCTGGAGTCGGAGTTGACAAATCCTGGTGAGGATATCTCCGAGTTGACGCCCTAGCAGGGCGAGGTCGATGACTCTTTCTCACCCGGATTTCAATCCAGGCACCTTCCGCTTGTTGTATCTGGATGGTGGCGTTGATCGCCTGCTCGATCACCTCGAGCGGCAATTCCTGGTACGCCAGAATGCTGGGACTGGCATCTGAAGACGTGTTCGTGGTTTGGTGCCTTACCCGCGGTGGCGACGGGAGCCTACGAGGAGTCGGTAGGCTAGTGCTGGCGTCCGAAGATGTATGCGCGGTTTGATGCCTTAGCCGCGATGGCGAAAAAGATGTCTTTCGCTGAGCCGGTACATTGGAACCGTCGTTGGAGGACATATGCGCGGTTTGATGCCTTACCCGCGGTGGCGATGGGAGCCTACGGGAAGTCAGTAGGCTGGTGCTGGAGTCCGAAGACGTATACGCGGTTTGATGCCTTAGCCGCGATGGAGACAAAGATGTCTTTCGCTGAGCCGGTACATTGGAACCGTCGTTGGAGGACATATGCGCGGTTTGATGCCTTACCCGCGGTGGCGATGGTTTTTGTTGAGACACGGGCAGAGAAGGGCACTGGTCATCCTGCTCCTTAGCCTTGCCTTTGTGACCATGCTGAGAGCTGGGCCTTGCGACAACTGACAGCGTCACAAGACATTGTCGCTCTGCATAGTTATCCCGACTTTACGGAATGAAGGAGCCTCGTGGCGGTGGACCAGCCACTTGAAGCGAAGCCGTTGAAGACTCCGAAGATGTCATCTTTGTACTCCGGATTGCGTCAATAGGTAGGCGGAGAGGACGGGACGGCCCCCCCGCTGGGGAGGTGTCACGAGGTTGAGGTGGAGCCTCACCCTGTTTTTGATTTCCCTTCCGATCCGTGGCTGTTGGCGACGAAGATAGGACGGGAGAAGAACAAGAAAGAGCTGAAGAGCTTGTCATCGTCTCGCCCACCAGAACGTCCTCTCGACCGAGAAGGACCCGGAGGAGCCTGGCAGTGTCTTCTTTAGGAAAAGGGAGAGACTTTAGCTCCCGCCAGGACCGCCATTGCACGGCCGAAGTGGCTAGGGTTGGCTGGCTAGTTGTGGATGCCTGAGAGCCCTCGAGGGCCGGAGGAGCAGGGGAATGGATGACGTTGACCGAGAAGTTAGCTGGCTCCGCCTCTTGACTGGCCTCCTGCTCTCTACGCCTTCGCAGTCGCTCTAGCACCTCTTGGTTGTCAGTCCGAAACTCGAGCAATTCCGGAGGATGCTGGTAAGGTAGCCCGTGGCCATTTTCTTGAGGAGAGTATGGCCGCTCTGGCGCATCCCTGGCGATGCTCAGGGTCTCTTCGATAGCTTGTCAAATCCTGACGAGCGACATGGAGTTTCCTTCCGCATCGATCTGCTCCCCTCGGATCTGTTCCTGGATAAGGTACTAAACTTCCTCGCAGGACTCGATTGGGTGGCAGATTCTGGCATGGAAGGGGCAGTACTGGGGGTGACTACGATTCCAATGGGTGTAGTGGGCAGGCAAGTCGCGGGGCATGATTTGCCCGTTCTCGACGAGGATATCAAAGAGTCGTTGAGTTCTCTCCCGGGGGAAGGAGAGTGGTCTCTGATCATGCCAGGGCCTCCACCCTGGGTACTAGATCGAACGTTCCCTTCGATTAGCCCTAGCCTCCTCTGACTCGTCATCAGAGAGAGAGAATGCGGCCGGGTGAGCCACGAGGGCTGCCTTAGTTGGCCTGGCCCACGTATGTGCTGCGGGGGATCAACGAGATCGCTCTTCATTTTAACGAGGCCGTCTCGGATGAACTTCTGCGCCTGAGTCTTGAAGACGTAGCAATCTTTAATTGAATGACCTAGCATGCGATGGTACAGGCAGTAACTGGGATCGTCGGTCTTCAGAGCCTCGTCCGGTTTGCGGATTTCTGGCAGCTCGACGATCTTCTGAGCCATGCAGAGGTCGAAGAGCATCTTCGTATGTTCTTTCTTGAAGGACAAGGGTGTCTTCATACGCTCTGAGAAAGAAGGAGCAGCCGGCTTATCTGCTGGCTTTTTGTCAGAGCCACTGGATTCGGCCCCCTTACTGGCTTTGGCGGCAGGGGTGAACTCTATGATATTCACCTCTTTACCAGGCTGGCGTTCTCGCGCTTGCTTACCCTTGGCTGCGGTGTAGCTCGGGTTATCGGCGAAGAACATCTCTATGTCGGCATTTGCCGAATTGAGCTGGTCGAAGCCTTTGATATTGGTGTCGAGAAGCTTTTCACTGACCTTGGCCCCCAGACCTCGACGACATATGGTGATGGCGTCCTCCTGGACGGGTGGATTGACACACCTCATGCTGAGGTCTCGCCATTTTTTGATGAAGTTGAGGGTGCTCTCGCCCTTTTTCTATCGAAGGGAACAGAGTTCGGCTAATGAGACCATTCGCTCGACCGTCTAAAATCGGTCGAGGAATTTCATCTGGAGATCAGCCCAGTCGACGACGGAGCCAGGCTTCAGACGGGAGTACCATTGGAAGGCCGTTCCCGTGAGTGAAGTGGCAAAGTAGCGGAGGAGATAGGATTCATCCAATGCTAACTCGCCCATGGCCGTGACATAGTAGGCCAAGTGCTCATGTGGCGACCCCTGCCCATCAAACTTTTGCAGCTTCGGGGGCTTGGAGTATTCTGGAGGAAGCTTCTTCAACTAGTGGTGAAGCGAGTAGGGTACATTGTAGAGATCCATCGTGACCGTCCCTCCACCATACTGGGCAAGCTTTGTCTTGATAATGCACTTGATCATCTGGCGTTGTGCCAAGAGATTTTTCGGCACTGGCGTGTTGGAGGCTCGTGGTTGAGCCTCAACCGGGGGCATGCCAAACCCAGTTGCCAACGGGGTTTGAGCAATCGCCGCTGAGGTATTGGTAGCATCGCGAGCCACCGGGGTGCCGATGCCTCGGCCTGAGGCCTGTCAAGTTGCTGCGGATGAAGGTCTCGCTCCTGGAGAAGGTCTTGCAAGAGGGCCTTCAGATGTTGGTTCTCCTTCATGAGAGTGTCGAGGGTCACTTCTTGAACCTCGTTCGTAGGAGGTCATTGTTGACCGGCTCTGCATTGATAGGAGGGTCGCGGTCTTCTGCCAGGACCTCTTTTGCACGTTCCGATGCTTGCGGTCCGACAGAAGTGCCGATGTGACCTGTCAGAGGAGGTGGCAGAGCCTGATGGAGTGGCCTCCTAAAGTGAGACATAGGCTGGTTCAAGTCGTCAGACTGGGTGTCTGGCTGGTGTCCGATGGCATAGCACGTGAACACTTGAACCGCATTGTTGATAAACCAGGCCATCCACTTCCTATGCGAGCACCGCTCGGGACGGACATGCGTCCCTAGTCTGTCAAAGACCAAGATGCATTGTGGAGGGGACTCATTCCCGATGTTGGTCGGAGGAGAACCCTGGACAGGTTGCTGGAGGGCCCGAGGAGGAGCTCGCCTTTGCCTCCGCTTGCTTGCGCGGGGGACATTGGATGACTGGGCGTCGTCCGACGATGCCGCTGTGAGACCCGCCGAATCTCTTCTGATGCCGCGTCTGAGCGCTCGTAAGGGGTCAATGATACGTGCCATTCGAACAGCTTGAGCTTCTTCTAGGATGACCCAGATTCATCTCAGGTTAGGTTGCTGATCTCCCTTGTCGTCACTTTTCTGACGAACTGTCTTAGGAGGCTGTGTGCCTGGCTGCAGTGGGTGCCCTCGGACTGCAACCAAGGAACCCGCTCCTTTGAGCTTCACCCCATCCTCTCGTGTTTTACGCAAGAGGTCAAAACGATTGGAAGTGGGGATGGTGGGAACAGTCCATTCCCTGGGTATGATTGGTTCACCCCCGTCGAGATGGATCCACAAGTCGCCGACAAGGACCATCTTGCCGGAGTTACTGGTTGCAGCAGCGAGGTGCCTGCCTCTGCGGCCATGGCGACGCTTCTTCTGAGGAGCTGAGGAAGACTCCGCCACAAGATGGTAGACTGAGAAGACATGACCCGGAGCGACCGGCAACATGAAGTCGTCAGTTCGAGGTGCCAGGATCGGTCCCCGAGGCAAGTAGCCCGCACCGGGAGTTGATGGCTGGGTGACTCGGGTGTAAGCCTTCGCCCCCGCTGATAAGAGTGTCACCGAGGCTCGAGATGACACTCTCACGCCGGAAGGCAAGACCGTTGGAAGTGCCGGAGCACCGATGCCCCTGGGTCGAGGACTCGGGGTAGGTGCTGGCGTAGTCCGGGCTCGGGTCGGAATGCCGGAGGAAGGTACTGAGGGGAGCTGCCCTCTTGGTGGAAGACCCACAGGGAGAGCCGGCTTGACTGGAGCTCTGGACTGGGGTCCCGAGTGCACTACCGGAGAGCTGTAAACTCGGGGTTGTGAGCCCGCGTTGAGTGTCGGCCTTGCCGGGATTTGAGGTTGGAGACCCGATGCAGATGCTGGGAAGCCGTAAACCCGGGGCTGAAAGCCAGTGTTGGGTGCCGACTTTGCTGGGGCTCGGGGTTGGGGACCCGAGGAAGATGCTAAGAAGCCGTGGACCTGGGGCAGGGAGCCCGTGTTGGGTGCCGGCTTGGCTGCGGCTCGGGGTTGAGGACCCGAGGAAGATGCTGGGAAGTCGTGGACCCGGGGTAGGGAGCCCGTGTTGGGTGCTGGCTTGGCTGTGGCTCAGGGTTGAGGACCCGAGGAAGATGCTGGGAAGCTGTGAACCCGGGGTAGGGAGCCCATGTTGGGTATCGGCTTGGCTGTGGCTCGAGGTTAAGGACCCGAGGAAGATGCAGGGAAGCCGTGGACCCGCGGCAGGGAGCCCATGTTGGGTGCCGGCTTGGCTGCGGCTTGGGGTTGAGGACCCGAGGGAAGTGCTGGGATGGTGACCGAAGTCCGGGGCACGGGGCCCGTGTTGGAGATCGGATGAGGCTGACCTCAGGAGCTGACGTTCACCCAGGCCGGTGTTAATATGGGGGCCCCGCAGGGGCCTATAGTGGCAGTCCGACGCCTGGCACTCGGGCGGGACAGTGGAGCTGGAGGCGCGCATGGCGCGTTGGCCGCAGGGGCCATTGGAGAGACTGGAGTTGGCTGAGAAGCAGCCACAGGGATCACACCCAGAAAGTAGGGTGATCTGATAACAGGGGCAAAACTACCAAAAGTGATCGGCGTCGCCAAGTAGCCCACCCGGGCATGAGTGGGGATGACATTGGGGCCGTAGGTGACGGCCGCCATGGTTGCCAGAATGTTGAGTGCTGCGGAGACGACGGTCGCTGACAGTCGCCTGGAGCGGCCCGCCGATCGAAACTCGGATCGAAAGTTGCTAGAGAATGCACACGAGTACCCTCCTCTGCCTCTCCTGCAAGGATAGGGAAAGGGCACCGGGCTTCAGGGATGGCACAGACTTTTCTTCAGCAAAAAGAAGGAAGGAGGGAGACGTCCCACCAGGCGTGCCATCCTCTCTATTGCACGGGTTTTTATGTTGGTTAACCGGGGTGAAGGAAGGGATACAACGGGGAAGGAGAATACTGGAGTTTGATGTATCTCAGGTATCCCCCTTGCGGGTGCGTGCCTCTCACGGCGGTACCGGGCACTCTCCTTTTTACGGAAAGTTGAAAAGGGTCGAATGGCACGAAAATGTCGGGATAAGGGTTAACCAGACAAGGTGCGGGCGTGCCAGTTGATCTCTCGATAATCACTCATGGAATCAAGGTTTGACTGGGGAAGCGCCACCGGGGCGTGGCATGTGGGCTCCGGCGATCGGGCGATACGTGGAGAGAAGGGGTTCCATGGGTGCGAGTGCATAGGCGATTGCGAGAATCGTGTATAGGACGTCTTTCCGCACCGGCCGCAAGCAACCGATGTTTATTTACATCAGATTAAATCCGAAAACCTTCGTTCCATGCTGAAGAAAAGTATGTATATGTGTCTGAAGCCGTGGGTTGAGGGTCGGGTGCATTCAGCAGCTAGGAGTACGCGTTAGACTGGAGGGTGTTCACTGGGGTTAGGGTATTGGGCACGGATGCCGAGTGGTGTGGGTAGGATGCTGGGGGCCCGAATACGGGCATATGTGTTTCACTGGTATTATGATGAGCCACATGGGCATTAAAAGCGGGCCTGAGTGGCCGAAGTACAACGGGCGCAAGCCGCGGGACATTTCCGACACGTGAGTCGGTCCTCGGGTCATTGCGTGACAAAGCGGGTGTCCGCGTGTTTTACTGGAACTCCTTATAGAGGAGTTGGTGTGGGCCCGACTGCCTTGGTGGTCAGAACCGACACGGGCTGGCGCTTGGCGGAGGTCAGACGCGGCTCGAAGTGAGCGATCGGGTCCGGTCCTCGGACGGTGAGTGTTGTCGTGCTGGAGAGTCAAGGTCGGCCCCGGGACTGTAATTCTCGGGCCAGAGGTCCGACTAGACTAGATTTGTCAATCTGAGGGGCTGACGGCCGGTTGGGAGGTGCATGGTGGGCACATAGTTTCGTGTCGAGAGCCAACGCGGTCGTTACGAGGTACCCATCGTCACCGTCGTAAGTGTCGTAAGTCGACGTACACGGGGGGACACGGGGTGCGGGGGTATTTGCCGTTGGTACGGTCATCTTACACGTGGCGGGGATGGACTTGTCATGAGACAGCTAGACACCGCGTGAGGGGAGTACGTGAGACATACCCTCGGCGTGTGTGAGCCGACTAGCAAGCCAACCACGAGCGCACTTGTCTTCTGGCATTCCCGACGCTTGTCGAAGGCCTCGGGAGTCTGAGGGCGCGGCAGTTAGGTCGGGGAAGTTTGCTCGTCCGACTATGTGTCCGTGCGTTGCCTCACATCTCCTCTTCCTTGGTAAAGGAGGGCAATTTATAGAAGTTTGGAGGGGTGGGGAGTGGGGTTTAGGCGGACCAAGTTGAGGGTACAACTTGGTCCGGGTAAACCGCCAAATAGTACTTTTATTATTATTTTATTTATATTTTTTATGTGTTTCGTGTGTGTATGTCAGAGTGTGAGAGATGGGGTTTAGGCGGACCAGCCCAAGGGGCTGGTCTGGTCCGCCTAAACCCCTCTTCGGAGGGTAGAAAAATCTTTTTTATTATTTTTTGGAGGGGTTAAGGCGGACCAAAGTCCCCTCCTTTTTTGATTTTGTAAAAATCTTTTTATTTATTGTTGAAGGGTTTAGGCGGACCAGCCTGGGGGCCAGCCTGGTCCGCCTAAACCCCCCCCCTCCTTGGGGGTTTAGGCAGACCAGCTTGGAGGCCCTAGCTGGTCCGCCTAAACCCCTCCCCAAGGGGGGTTTGGGCAGACCATGTAGAAGAGAGAGAGGGGGAGTGCCCCCACCCCTATAAAACTGAGTTTTTTGGTTAATTTAGCCCCACTTTGACTCGTTTGGATGCTAGAAGACAAAGGATACGGGCTTGGACTGGCTGACTGGCTACTTGTGTGCGTAAATCGAGGGATTGAAGTGTGCGACTCCACGTATTCCCGGGACTTCATCTTCGCGAGTTCTTCCGCGTACGGGTACGACGAACGAACTTTGCACGAACCTCAAACCACATTTGAACGAACAGGGACTGGGGAGGGCCGTCAGGCCTCCAGGTTGGGGAGAGGGTACGGCCCCCGGGGGAGTTCACCCTCCCCGGGGGCGCGGCCACGCCTTGGGGCACACGGGCCCCGGGCAAAGCCGTAACCCCGAGGGTTGGCCCCCGGGGGTCATCCTTCATTGTCTAGGGATACCCCTTGGGGGATATAAAGTTCCGGGAGGATGAAATGGCCCATGGGAGCCATCATTCCTTGAGTGGTAGTGGCCGCTCGCAAGGTGCTCTGGCGAATGCCCGACACACCCTGGGTTGCCGAACGAGCCGCGTAAGTGGCCGACGGGCCTTGGATTTGGCCAAGGGCCAAGGGTAGAAGTCCGTAGGGGCTGGGAGGAGGCACCTTGGGCCGATGGGCCTCACCTTGTGCTGCGTGCCATGTTGTACGGTGGGTTGGCAGGGTAGTCTTGGGTTGCCCCGAGAGCTAAGTTCAGTGGCTTGTTGCCACGTGCCTAAGGGACGGGGGTTGCCCCGACGTGCTGGGGGGTCGTTGTAGGACCCATTTGGTGTACTGGGACCATCGGGTAGCCCATGGGTCGGTGTAGAAGGGTTGAAACACGTGCACCCACAAGGTGTTCAGCAGAATGCCGAACACGCGTGTGTGAGCCGTACACGCGTACTACGGGCCTCCTGAGCCTGTGGTTGACCTATTTAAGTCTCCCTTTGACCTTGGAGGGTTGAGGGAAGGTGTTCCGGGGTAGGCCCCTGGGCTTTTTCACTGAGTGCCACGTGGCGCGGCTTGTAGTCGGAGTGTCCCCGGGGTGGCTGTGGATGCACTTTTTATTTAATAATCGTTGTTTATTTATTTATTGGCGTTTATTAAGTGCGTGGGCGTGCCAGTCACAAATGTGACGATTTATTGTGCGCTCGATCTGACTAATCAGACGATTGTGTGGTTCGTGTCGGGACTGGAACCCGCCGCGCCATGAAGGTCACGACGTCATTTACATCCCCTCAGAGAGGGGAATGTAGACACGCCAAAATTGACGTTTTGTTGATCAAATCTCATGTTATTATGTAAACGCCCCAAGTGGACTTCAATATTCCTATAATATAATGTTTTTCTATTTTTCATGAGTTTTCTGCATTTTTCCTGCATTTTTGTGAAACACGGCTTGACGAAGGGCGTTACTTTCTAAAGTAACGACCTGTCATAGGGCGTTTTAAAAGAAAGGACGACCGTAGGTCAGGGCATCAATTCCTGGTATTATCCGTTAATTTCTAGAGTTATCTATTTTCAAAATAAAAGGCATTTTGTGAGTAACGCCTTTCCTCAGGGCGTGTTTTGAAGAAACGTCGTTACCGTAGGCGTGTTCCATTAATTTCCAAACAGAGGAAGTTTTCATTTCCAAAATTAAACCCAGGAAGAAACGGCCTTTCCTAGGTCGTGTTTCAAGAAACGCCTCTGTGCAGGTCGTCAATTCATAAAAAGACGCCCTGTCTCAAGGCGTGTTTTCACTCCAGAGTCCTTCTTTTTTCCATCTTTCCCTTACAGTTCCCTACCATCCTTTGGACTCTTGCCCGATCTTAATCCTTCTTTGGATGCCTCATTACCCATTCTTATCATTTCCTTGTTTGATCACATCCGATTGAAGCTATAAAAGAAAACATCATTCGCTCGTAAAAGAGGTTGAAGATTTTAAGTATTCAATAGGCACCCTGAGCATTTAGAGGTTAAGAAGTTAGCTATTGAACAAGCACACAGGGCTTCCTCTTTTGGCTTTTCTTCATCCTGCTGCATCCGTTCCGCGTCTTCCCGGTTGCACCTTTACTCTCGTCAGGGAGAGCAGGGCTACATATTGTGCTTGTTTTGTTCATTTCATTCTCATCACATTATCATCACTGTGGTCTCTTGTCGTTAGTTCTTTTACTGCATTTAGCATATTATCTCCTTCCCTAGTTCTCTGCTAGGGGTTTATAAAACAAAAAAAAGAGAGGTGCGCATGTTGACGTCGTTTCATCATTTCATGTTGGTTTTTGGAACGATACTACTGCACTTTGGCTGATCCCCTCCCTTTTCCTTGTTTTTCATTGTCTTTTTTTACAAGGTAATCAATCAAGAAAACCCACTTCATCGGCCGGCCGATTGGAGTTGGAGGAGGAAATCCGCATTTATCCCGCATCCCACTCTTCACCAGGTACACGCGATCTCATTTTCTTCTTATTGAGGTAAACCCTCTGGCGATCACAACTCCCCTTTAGCACCTCGTGCTATATTCTTTATCATATCTTATACATGTTGTCATCATTGTTATTTATTTTTCACTCCCAAAAGTGAGGATTTTTAATCCGATCTACAGGGAACACCCTTGATTAATCGCCGGGAAAAAGGGGCCTCATGGCCAGGAAACTATATCGATAGAAACAAGCCGATAGCGGTCTCGAATCAGTCGGAAAGCTCTATGTCTAGGGAAACAAGCATTCGAAATATGTCGGTCACTCAAGGGACCATTTTGATATTCGGACGAGCGGTTTCCCCTAGCAAGATCTCTGTTACCAACATTCCTTCTTCTTCTTCCAACCCTCCTCCTAATATTGCCCCGATAGAGGCGCGTCAAGGCGTAGCGCCGCTCCGTAGTGGACGGATGTTCCACCGTATTTTCCCACAGAGAGAGCTAGAGCCCGTGCAGAGGCCACAAGAGCAAGAACAGGAACAAGATTCAGTGCCGGGAACTCAGTATGATCTGTTAAAGCACTTGGATCGCACTCCAGCCAGAATCTCCATCCTTGAATTAATCAAGAGGTCCACCACTCATCAGCTGGCCCTGAAGGAATACCTGCAGAAGGTCATGGTCAATGAGGACCTTCCGGTTGAACAGATAATTACAGTCTTGACCCTTTCCAGCAGTCAGCCGGCAATCACATTCCATGAACATGAGTTAGCACCTCTACCGGCAAGAAAATATGCCCTATGTATCACGGTTGATATCAACAAGGTGGCCGTTAAGCAGTGTTTGGTAGACACCGGGGCATCTATCAATGTGTTGCCTCCGAGCACTCTGAAGTTATGCGGTATCCCTGAGAGCCAGATTCGGCCATCTACCATTACTGTCACAGCATATGACAATACAAAGAAACCCCCTCTGGGTATGATTACTCTCAAAGTCAGTTTGGGTCCAGCCACCATTACGGCAGATTTTCATATCCTGGATATGGACCCGACCTTTAATGGCATCCTGGGTCGCCCTTATATTTAGCGACTTGATGTAGTGCCCTCCACAAACCATCAGTGCCTTAAGTTTCCGCACAAGGGCCGCATTATCAAGGTGACCAGCGTGCCAATCTTGCCAGAGGAGGACATTCATGTAGCTTCATCAGTTCCTTCTATATGGCCAGCCAACAAGCCGTTATTATCTGTGCTGGACATTCCCCACTCTCAGCCGATGCTATCTGAGACTGTTACAACAGTTGCTATGACACCCCTGCCTTCCAAGGGAAAGAAGAAAAAGAAAAATATGATGAATACCCCCGGCTGGAACATTCTGATAAGAATGGGATATCAAGATGGCAAGGGCCTGGGCGCCAAACTCCAGGGCAAGATTAGGCCCATTAAGCCTCAAAAGGTGGTTGCACGAGGCGGCTTAGGCTACAAAGCACCAGGCAAGAATGAAGGAGAGCCATGGGCTGTTATGACGTCCACCTTCAAGCCAGATCGCCAGCCGCTCACCTGTACTTTAAAGACACATTTTGTCACCGGTGGCGTTCAGAACAATGAACAGACTATCATCATTACTTCATTACTTGATTGTCAGGATGTGCACGCTAGACAGTTTGCTCGGCACATTGCCCCACTAGCCACTTATAAAGCCCTGGAGTCGTTAAGGCCAGATAAAAGAAGAAAAATGGGTGATCCGGAATGTGACTGGTACAGGTGGTTTGACATGAATGACATCACAATCTCCCTAAGCCGCCTGTTCATGCCGACAGATCCAGAATGGCCGCCGTTGATTCAAGAACTGATTGAAATGCCTGCCGCAATCACAGATAAAAGGCAGATGTTAAGTGACTACACAGATACAGGGGAGCCAGATGTCCCCTTTGAAGAAGGATTTTCCGTGGATAGGCTGTGGGCCGGCCTTTTCTCCCTCACTTCTGTGCATCCGTTGGTGTTGGCTTCTCTCTATTCCCGTTGGTTTGGTCACGTGCCGCGACCACCACCGATTACTATCAACTTGTCTCCCGATTCAATTCAGATTTCCCTCCCGATTGCTCCTTCACTCCTCGAGCGATTTGCTGAAAACTCCATCTCGCCCCCGCGTGGGCCATCTTTGATTAAATCTTTCTCCAAACTTGCAATCTCCACTCCACCTACTATTCTCCCTTCACATTGCTTTTTACTTGAAAAAGAAAATAAAAAACATGAAAATGAAAAAAAAACGCCAAATCTCCAATATTCCAATCCTCCATTTCTTTTGAGGAGACCTCCTATTTTTCTCTCGAGTGCGACCCGATCCAGGGGCCGCTCTCCCAAAATTCCTTGGTAAGTCTTTTCTCCCCCTCTGGTGAGGGGCCCTCCTCTGTATCACCTCCTGTATCCACTTTATCACCTCCTTCTTTCCCTTATAATCAAGCTAGTTGCTCTTCCTCCCTTTCTTCCTCTTCTTCTAATAAAATTCATGGGGTAGATTCACACAAGAAGGCCAGGGGTAAGCAGATTCCTCGCAGATTTTTGTTGGAATTGGCCATTAGATGCCAAGCTTGTTTAGCTCTCCCTGAGTTTGTGGAAGATCCAATTATCCTGCCAGAGTTAGAAATTGAGGATTCTATCGCTTCTAATGAGGGTTTGGGTGTCTATGAAATCATGAATGATGAAGACCCTATTGAAGAGGGGGATGAAAGTTATGAAGAATATGAGGACGAGGCTGATGCTTTTGCTAGTGGTATGAGAAGATTCGACGAACCATCAGCCTCCGTAGAAGAACCTACCAAAGAAATCAATTTGGGTACCGAGGAAGACCCTAGGATTGTCCTCATTAGCAAAAATTTGCCGCCTTACGAAGAGGAGGCGCTCATTTTAGTTCTTCAAGAATACAAAGACACGTTCGCATGGAGTTATGAAGATATGCCTGGATTAGACCCTGCGCTTGTTGAAAATTGCCTTACACTTAAGCCAGGGTCTGTCCCGGTAAAACAACGGTTGAGGCGTTTCCACCCTAGCATGGCTTTGAAAATGAAAGAAGAGGTCGATAAACTCCACAAGGCTAGATTCGTTAGAGTCGTCCTTTATCCCAATTGGGTGGCTAACATTGTCCCGGTTATGAAGAAAGATGGAAAAGTTCAAATTTGCATAGATTTTCGGGACCTCAACCGGGCGTGTCCTAAGGATGACTTCCCCCTCCCTCATATTGATGTGCTGATTGATAACACGGTAGGATTTGAGACTCTTTCTTTCATGGATGGCTTTTCAGGCTATAATCAGATTCGCCTGGCCGAAGAAGATCAAGAGAAAACTTCATTCACTACACCATGGGGCACATATTGTTATGTGGTCATGCCCTTTAGACTTAAGAATGCTGGAGCCACTTATCAAAGGGCCATGATGGCAATTTTTCATGACATGATTCATATTTATATTGAGGTGTATGTGGATGACCTGGTTGTGAAATCAAGAACAAGGATTGAGCATCCTGGGGTTCTGGCTAAGGTTTTGCAGAGATCATGAGAATTTCAATTGAAAATGAACCCTAAGAAGTGCGTATTTGGCGTTTCTTCAGGGAAGTTGCTTGGTTTCATTGTTAGCAAGAGGAGAATTGAAGTTGATCCCAACAAGGCAAAAGCCATTAGAGATATGCCTCCTCCCAAGAATTTGAAGGAAGTCCGAGGATTAATCGGGAGGTTGCAATTCATTCGCCGCTTCGTCTCCCAGCACTCGCAGAGGTGTAGGCCGTTCTACGAGCTTACTAAGCCGGGAGTCAAGTTTAATTGGGATGACAAATGTCAGGCAGCCTTTGACAAATTGAAGGAATATTTGGTCAATCCTCCTGTCCTGAGGCCGCCAATTCTAGGCAAGCCACTTATTCTCTATGTTTCGGTCTTGGATGACTCCGTAGGTGCTGTCTTAGCTCAAGTGGATGAGGAAGGTAAGGAGAGGGCAGCATACTACTTGTCTAAACTTCTTAAACCCTGTGAGCAGAGATACTCAGCCATGGAGAAGACTTGTGCAGCTTTGGTTTGGGTAGTTCAGAAGCTAAAACACTATTTCCTAGCTCACGAGGTTCACCTCATCGCTCGCATGAATCCAATCAAATTCCTCCTTGAAAAATCTGTCCTCACTGATCGATTGGCACGCTGGCAAAGCTTCCTTTCTTAATTTGACATCACTTACATTCAGCAAAAAGCTATCAAAGGTTATGCCATTGCCGAGCATCTTCCTCACCACCCTCTCCCCCGCTTTGATCCTGTCAATTCAGAGTTCCCAGATGAAGAATTAATGTCCATTAATCAATCCCATGATCCTATGTGGACATTACATTTTGATGGAGCTCTTATTTCTTAAGGAAGAGGGATCGGCATGGTTCTTTTAACACCCGAAGGGGTCACCATTCCATTCGCAGCTCGGCTCACTTTTCCCGTCACCAATAACATAGCCGAGTATGAAGCTCTTTTGGCCGGTCTTAAAACCGCTCATCAATATGGTGTCACTCATTTACGAATTGTCGGTGACAGTCAGCTTATTCTACGCCAAGTGTTGGTCAAGTGCCGCACCATCAATCCTAAGCTCAAGCCCTACCAGGAACTCGCTTCAGCTTACGCCAAACTCTTCACTAAATTGATTTTCGTTCATGTCCCGCGTAGCCAGAACATCTTGGCCGACGCACTTGCTTCTTTAGCTTCCGCTTTAGTCTTCCCTCCTGAGCGTGATTTTCATGTCCCCCTGATCCATCAGCGTGATACTCCAGCCATTAGGGATCGTGCTTTCCTTGATATTAGGGATCAGGTGCTTGAAAAGGTTAGACGGGAAGAAGCTCTTGAAGGCAAAGAGGTCATGCTATTGGATTGGCAAGAAGAGTTGGCTGATGAAGAAAAGCCTTGGTATTATAAGATTGCCAGATACTGTAAAGATCAGTCTTATCCCGAGGAAGCCACTGCAGAAGAAAAGAAAGCAATTAGGAGAGTGGCTCAACGTTATACTTTAGTTGGAGGTGTGCTCTACAGAAGAGGGCTCACCGGTGTTTTATTGAGATGCCTCGATGATGATGAATCTTGGAAAGTTGTGGAAGAGGCGCATTCTGGTGTGTGTGGTGGTCATGTGAACAGCCAGATGCTAGCTAAGAAGATTCTTAGACTAGGTTTCTATTGGCCCACTCTAGAAGAGGATTGTTCTATCTATGTTCGAAGGTGTGTTAAGTGCCAACTGCACGCCGACAAGATTCATTCTCCTGCTTCTTCACTCCATCCTACGTCCTCCCCATGGCCTTTTTCCATGTGGGCTTTTGATATCATTGGACCCCTTGGCGATTCGAACCTCCTGACCAAGCAAAAATCATTCATTCTCACGGCAACGGAATACTTCACCAAGTGGGCGGAAGCAGAAGCTTACGTGGAAATTAAAGCATCAACCGTCTGCAAATTTATCATGAAGAACATCATCACGAGGTTCGGCATCCCAAGCACCATCGTCACCGACAATGGGCCTCAATTTATCTCTCAAGATCTCAAGGATCTCTGCAACAGGTATAACATTGCATTGCATCATTCTTCTCCCTATTATCCGCAGGGCAATGGCCAAGCAGAGGCCACTAATAAAACCTTAATCAAGATTGTTAAGAAGACGTGCGAGGCTAATAAATTCTCGGACTGGCCAGACAAGCTGGTTGAAGCTCTTTGGGCCTACCGCACTTCTATTCGAACCCCCACTGGGCAAACTCCTTTTGCCCTTACTTATGGAATGGAGGCCGTAGTCCCTTATGAGATTCTTATCCCCTCTCTGCGAGTACAATTGGATGAGGAGCTCTCTATCGATGAACGTCGTGATTCACTCCTTGTCCAATTGGAACTCCTAGATGAGAAGCGTCTGGTCGCCGCTGAGCATGCGCGCGTTTATCAAAACAGGCTCTCACGTTTTTATCAAAAGAAGGTAATTGAGAGAAAATTTAAGGTCGGTGAAATGGTAATCAAAAGAATTTTTGTAAAACCCGGTGGCCCTCGTTCAAAGCTCCAACCAAACTGGGAAGGGTCGTTCGTCATAAAAGATGTTTATCCTGGCAATGCTTATAAACTGGTTAATGCCGAAGGAGAGGAATTAACTCACCCCTGGAACGGTTTGTATCTCAAGAAATATTACCCCTGAACAAAAATCCAAACAAAATTTCAAAACTTCACAAAAAATCCAAAGAAAATAGAAATCTCCCAAATAATCAAAAAAAAAATCGAATATTTTCAAAATCAAAAACAAAAAAAAGAGTTTTCTTTCATGTTTCTCCTTTTTGGGCTGACATGACAGGCAAAGGTCCACGGTCCGAAAGGTCAAAATTCAAAATCCATTCATCATTCTTGCTAATTAAAATGGGAGTTGACCCCGCACACACTACACACTTTACTCTTGAGCTCAAGCAGTGCAAAATCTGATGGAAAGTCGAAACCAGACTAAAGGCGAAAGACGATATCCATTCTCTTCTTATTCGGCCCACAAGGGAGGAAGGGAGGTCTCGAGGTAGACACGCCAAGCCTATCCACCGCCCTAGTAGGAGGAAGTCAGGGCCCAAAAGGGAACAAATGCCACAAAAAGCCCAAGTACAATTAGGTTGTTCATCAGTTCAAATCTATTCAATGCAAATCAATTCCAAAGTGAAAGTCAAATGGTGAAAAGAAAAGCATGTCAAGAGGGCAAAGTCCCCGCAAGGAAAACCTTGGGCGTATGCATGCAATAAGTAGAGGTAAAAGGCAACAAAGCGTCCCTACGCCAAAGACCGAACCCCAACAGGCATAGAGTAGGGGAGGTAGTTTTGCCTCAGGTATCTCTGAATCTTTTGTGGGCTTCCTTATACTTTCTTTTTTTTATTTTTGGAAAAGTCATGAACCAGTAGAATGGTCGAGACAAACTGAAGAGAATGCACTGTACGAAATCTTGTGTATAAGTTTAACCATATTCACGCCAATTCCCCTTTTAATTATTCAAGAAAGGTTAATGGATCTTAGATGATCACCGAGTAGGGCCCACCACCTTAATTTCTTTATCAACTCAATTTGGGAGGAATAAAATTAACGCCTTTGTTCAAGGCGCTTTAATGTTAATTCACGCCTAGCTCTTAGTCGTTTCTTTAAAAATAACGCCTCTTTGAAGGTCGTGTTTTCAACAAAATTCAAAAATCTTTTCACAGTAACGCCGTATACGAGGGCGTCTTTTACAAGAGTAACGACCTAATCTAAGGCATGTTTTTCAGAGAATCCCTAAAAAATATATATATATACTGAAAAAAAACAAAAAAATAAATTCTTCATGTTGCATGAATTGCATTCTTGCCTGGACATCTTTTAATTATTTGTTTGCATATGTATGATTGCATGAGGCATCCCCGGGTTTTGATTATTTCATTTTGCCTTATTTTATTAAAGGCTTGGCCCCTTGACCCATTACTAAGATCAGAATATTGACATCCCTTGCTCACCGGGCAAGGGGCCAAGTCGAACAGATGAATTAACCTGTTTGTTCAAGAGAAAACCGCAGCTGCAGATACAGGGCAAAGTAAAGCAAACACGAGGAACGTGGAAAGAAAAAGTACACAAACACAAGTCCACAACCATACAAGTACTCAGGTAACAAAAGCTCAAATCTTATATATATATATATATCATCATGTCTATCATGTACAGGTGTGAAGGTGGAGGAGTACAAGTACAAAACTCTCAGCTCTCGCCTCCACCCTCCTCTACTCTCCTGCTCTCAACCTCCTCCTCACCGTCCCGAGCTGGCGCTGGTGGAGGAGGCATAGGCCCCCGCGAAGAAGCCGGAACCCGAACGTGTCCCCCTGCCTCACTCCTCTCTCAAAGGGAAGAACCCGCCACGAAGGTGGAGCTGGTGAAGGAGTACCCCGCAGCCCGTGCTCGCTCACGGCCTCGCTGCAGCCGCTCCTCGGACACTCGCAGCCGCTCCTGGGAAAGGATCAACTGGGTCCTCGAGTCTGCCAGCTCACGCTCTCGTGCCGCCAACTGCTCCTGGAACCGGGCACGCTCCGCCTGGTGCTCCTCCCGCTCACGAGCCCGCTCCTCGCGCTCCCGAGCACGCTCCCTCCTCTCCAGCTCCAGGGCAACTCGCAGCTCGGCTACGTCCTGAGGAAGCTCACTGCGTCGCTGTAGGGTCCGCTGAAGCTCTGCGATCCGCTGATCGCGGATCGACAACTCGGTACGTATCACCTTCAGCTGAGCAGCCTACAAACAGGTAAACAAATCATCAGTTCCACAGTTCAATAATTCATGAAATGAAATAATAACATGTGACTGAAGGTAGATCACGCACATGTGAGCTCGTCGCTCGGAAGCCCTCATCTACGCAGATAAGAGTGGCTCGAAGCTCTTCAGTCTGTAAAGATAGATTTTTATCAGTGCACAATTTATATCTAATCATTATTTGAATGAGGTTTTGAGTTCGGAATTTACCCGTGAGGCAAGGTCACGCTCCGCCGCCTTGGCTCGCGCTATCGCACCAGCCAGCTGCTCCGTCAGTGCAGTCACCTCTGCACTAGGTCCCCTCGAGCTGGAGGCCTCCCCTGGATCTCTCCTCGCTGCTCCCTGCTGGGCACGCTGCATTCATTAAGACCGTCAGTGGCTAATCATTAATTCAACAAAACACAAAAATTCATTTGCATATAGGAATAATTTAAACACTCACTAGGGTCTCCAGGTCTGCCCGTGTGGCAGCTAGCTGGTCCTCCAGGCTGTGTAGGTGAGCCTGGGCATCTATCGCCGCTATGTCCCTCGCATCCTGCATTCATTACATGTTAGTCGCATAATAGTTACATAAGCATTTGCATTCAATTTAGAAATAATTGCATGCATACATACCCCTAAGACCCTCATCTGAGGTCTGCCGGCGTGAACCTCCCAGTAGCGCCGGAGGTACTCGGAGCTGTCAGTCGCGTGGGAAACGACTGTGGTCCCGCCTCGCTGCCAGTCAGCGTACTGCTCCTCGAATCGCACCCTCTAGTCGGTCGTCTTGGTGCGACCGCGGGTCTTCTTGCCAATCCCTCGAGGCTCTCCGACCTCGATCCACTCCTGGGGCAGGCCCAGGGTCCTCATCACCAGCCGAAGCCGTAACGGCTCAATCTCGCTCAAGCAGTGTAGCCACAGCTCACGCCCGAAGCGAGGTCGCCCCGATACGACCCAAGGCTGGCCCTCATCTGTCATCCCCTCATATGGTCTCCACTGCACCTGCATTCATGAACATGCATCATTATCATTTCATCATATTCAAATAAACAACAAAAAGAAATGCATATCATTCATTCATACATACCAGCGAGGGAGGGAAGTCGCGGAACTCTCTCCGTAGAACCCACAACTCGTAGTCAAGTGGGGCACCGAAGACGACGGGCAACCAGCGTCGCGCCAGAGGGAAGGATCCCTCAGCTCCTGGCCGTGGGTCAACGCGCCCCATCGGCATGTATAGGTGGCTCCACACCTGCATCCATGCATTGCAATTAGTACTATATTCACATGCATCATAATAAAGAAAAGATAAGAAATGAGAAATTGCATACCTGAAGAAGAGGTGAGAAGCCACTGACGTTCGTCTCACAGCTTGTCCCCGTGGACAGATCGGCCATCAAATGCGCCAGCAGGGCCGCTCCCCAAGCATAAGTGCCAACCGTCTCCAGATCCTCGAGGATGCCTAAGAAGCGGTAGTTGATGACGTCGGCTTTCGTCCCCAGCAATAATCTCCCGAGCAGCAGCAGCAGGAACCTCCTCAAGTCTCGGTCCGCTCTCTCATGGTCAGTCGGGTCCTGGCAGCATGCCGCTCTCACCCCGTCGGTCAGTCGCTGTGCAAACTCACCTAAGGTCTCCCCCGACCTATGCCTGGCATCTCCTAGACCCATCACTGTAGTCAGGTCCGTACGGAAAATGGTCCTACACTCGCTAGGTCCCACATAGACCATCTCAAGCCCTAGTAGCCTCTGGGCCATCTCCGTATAGTCAGAATAGGTGAACCCACTCACGGCCTCACCATCTACCCGTAAACCTGTGATCCTGGCTACATCCTCTAAACTAGGAACCATATGCCCCCAGGGCATCAGAAAAGTCCGGCTAACCCTATCCCATCTCTCCCTCAAAACCTGGATCAGTGCTAGGTCAGGTCTAAAAGGCTCGATGGATAGAAAAGCCCCAAACCCCATGGCCTCTACCCTAACCCTCTGGAAGTCGGGGAGACCCTGGTATGCTGCCCAGACCATGACCCATGAGATACGGGTCCTCATCAGCCCCTGCATGCATTAAAAGAGAATTATTTTTCTTAATTATTTGAATATCCATGTGGAATTACATTTGATTTGGGTTAAATATTGAATTTTAGCATTTTTGGAATTCACGGCCACCCTCAGGTCGTTTCTTGATAAATTCACGCCCCTGTGAGTGGGCGTTTTTTTGAATGAACTTTAATGTAACGCCCTTGATGAGGGCGTTTTTCATGTTTATCACGCCCCGTCTTAGGCGTATTTTGGTGGCTGTTTTGCTATTTCTAAAACATATTTATAATCACGCCTCGGTGATGGGCGTTTCTTGTTGAGGTCACGCCCTGTGGCAGGGCGTTTTCCTTAGGGTAGTTAATTTTAGACCGTTAATGAATGAAGCAACGCCCTCTGGTTTGGGCGTCTCTTGTTGAATTAACGCCCTACTGGAGGGCGTGGGTTTCTTAATTTAACAAGAAAATCAAATAACTAACGGCATGCGAAATAATTCATGAAAATATTTTTTGGAAATTGTTTAATGAGCATGGAATTCATGAAAAATCATAAGTTTTAAGAAACGACTTGCTTCAGGGCATTTTTCATGGAGGTTAATTGATTTTCAGAAATTAAAAATAATTAACGCCCTGGGTCAGGGCGTTTCGTTTGTGAGTAACGCCCCCGTGGGAGGCGTGTCTTTTCTGAGTTGCAGGTTTTGTGCCCGAGGGCTATGGAAAATCAAGAAAAATATAAATAAAATAAAATAAAATGGAATTGGGGAGGGGGAACTCACCTTCTTGTGTTTCTGGGGTTGTGGCCGAGGCAGTGGTCGTCTGGGCCGCCGGAGTTGGCCCCGGGGAACGACCGCCGCCGTGGGCGGTGGTCCTTCTTCTTCCTCATCTTCCTCATCTTCTTCATCTCCACCTTCTCCAACTTCTGCATGTTCTGTTGCTTCGCCCGTTGCTCCGTCGGCCTCGTCGCCGCCGACCATCGCCGCCTCTTCTTCGAAGGCCACGACGGCGAGCTCCTCCACGGAGATTTCTTCCTCTTGGGCGTGGGAGGCGTCAAGATCAACCACATCAGGGGCACTAACTCTTTGGCGTTTGGCCATGGCTAGGGTTTAGGTTGAGTGAGATTGAGTGAGATGGAGAGAGTGAGGGAAGAGAGCGAGAGAGAGGCTTTGGGGGGGGGGCTTCGGTTAGGGTTTGTAGAGAAAGGGCGAAATGAGAATGGAAGGAGGAAGGAGAAGGAGGCCCGATGGCTTTTGGGTTTTGAAAATAAGACACGCCCTTGCGAAAGGCGTGTATAATAGAATTCACGTCCATTAATTGGGCGTTTTATGTAAGTTGACGACGATGATTAAGGCGTTAATTTATTTTGCATGGGGAACAATAACCGTCGTCAGGCGCATTGAATGGGCGTTGATTGATGTGAGAGAAGTCATCATTGTTGTTTGAAGTAACGCCTCTGGTAAAGGCGTGTTACACTTGAAACGTGACCAAGGAAAAGGCGTTATTTTTGATGAGTCAACGATTATATTCTTTTTGGGTTTGAATCTATTCACGCCTTGTCTGAGGTCGTTATTTAAAGTAACGCCCACTGCTGCAGGCGTTAATTGTTGACGATGGGCCGATTGAAGTGCCTTGAGATAAGGCGTGTATATTTGAATTCACGGCATTCTGGGAGGCGTTATTCACAACAGAAACACAGGTTTTTGGATGATTTCGATCATAATCACAGTGGCAGTTGGCTCAATCAGAAAACAATCTTTATTTTGACAAAGGAGCTACCATGACTAATGAGCCACTTTGGGCCTTAATTTTCTCAATGAAGTTACATAATTTTTCCACTGTTCCTTGTCTTCATCCAAGTCTTCTACAGGTTGATGAAGCTTGCTTAGCCTCCATAGAGCTTGAATGGTGATAACCTCCTCTCCATCTTCATTGCTGCCTAGGTCTCTTGATCTGATTGGAGGGAGATGAGAGATGTCTTCTAAGTGTTGCCTTGGGAGCCCAAGCTGAGGAAGGCACCGGTGTGCATTATATAAGACGAAGTCCGAAGCACCAATAAGACGAAGGTCCGTCCCGATGGAGAAGCGTGCACGAAGTTCCTGCATTTTGAATACACCCGGGGCACAAGTAAAAAGATTCTTTGGCATTACCTTTAAATGCTCCCTCCAATCCCCTCTCTTCTTGATTTGAGGAATCCGGTTGGTCACTCTATTGCTTATACCTAATGAGCCGGTTATATATGAGAGTGGGCTCTTTGAGAAAATTCTTGAGGGTTGTTGGGCTTCGTGGCATGAGTCGAATTTGAAGTGTAGATCAACCCAGCTTGAGAGTGCTAGCATGCACCCGTAGATGGGCCTTCCCATGGCCGCCGATGTAAGCCCGCTATAGAGATATGCTAGGATCGCCGGTCCAACTCTCTCTTCTTCCCATAAGCTCACCACTGCGCTCAATTGGGACTCCTCTAGAAAGTCCTCCGTGGATGGGAATAGGAGTGCTCCTGCCAAGCACACCACGAAGGCTTTGGTCACTCTTTCTATCTCCTCTTCCTCTTAGCTTGACCCGCTCTCTTGTACACCCACGAGGCGAGCTTCAAGAGGTTAACTCCTTTAGTGACCTTGATTTGGTTCACTATATTTGGGCTAGGAATTAACGAGGTTAGCAATTCATGGGAGGAGATGGGCCTTGGCATGATGGCCATCTTTTCTTCTTCTCCGTGTTTCATCCTTTTCAAGCCTAGGATCATCTCTACTTCCTCCATCAAGATGGTGGCCTCAAATGTGGAAAATAAGAAAGTATGGGTGGAAGGATGCCAGGTTTCAATCAATGCTCCTATGGCAGCCCAATCTATGTGGACTTGATCATAATGTTTAGCATGGGTGATCAACCCTAAGAGATGCCATCTGGCTACATATACCCTCATATCTGAAGTGAACTTGGAGAGGATGAGGGGCAACCATTTGATTTGGACATATCTTCTAGCTCCCGGAAGATTTGGATAGTCCTGTGAAGAACAGAACACATGCAGTAAACAAGCATGAGCATATGCAACGTGAAAGGAGAATTCGGCAGAAGGAGCATCGCAAAGCAACGGGCAGAAGAGAAAGCTTACCTGTTTCAAAGCAATGCGGTTGCTTATGTGCCCTAGTATTTCAGAGATTCTAGGAGTAGAAATCCTAGGTTTCTTCAGCATTCTGTCCATCGCCGCCTGCAGTTGAGAACAGAAGCAAGAAGCAGAACGAAAGGCCTGCAGAGAAGAAAGAAGGAAACAGTTCGGCTGCAGAGGAAATTCTGATGATTTGGTTAAGAAAAACTGCTGTTTTATAAGGATTTGAAGAGTCCTAAAGAGTCCCGAAGATAGAAGTTTGATTGGGTTAAGGACTCTCTTCTTGATTTAGAAACGGAGGTTCGGGCTGAATTCACGCCTTGTGTAAGGGCGTGTCTTTTTGATTTGATGACTTAACCAGTGGTCGTGTTTTATGTCACGCCCTTGATGAGGTCGTGTTTCTTCTAAGCTTTTGCTGTTAGTTACGCCTTCTGTTAGGGCGTTATGTTTGATTTGACGACCTTATCAGCGGTCGTGTTTTATGTCACGCCCTTGATGAGGGCGTGTTTCTTCTAAGCTTCCGCTTTTGATTACGCCTTTGAGTAGTGCGTATTCCAAATATTAACGACCTACGGTCAGGCGTCTTTCCTGCTGTTAACGCCCTATTCTTAGGCGTGTTTTATTGGCCTGCGTTTTTTTTTTGCCCTCTCCATGCTTTTGATGAACTTAAGTGCTATTATTTGATGAAATTGTTAATGATTAAGCACTTATGATCATGTCATGTTCTAAATTGATAAATGAAGTCTAATAAGTTTCAAAATGGAGAAGTTTGCAGGATTCGAGGCGTTTGGATCGCTCATAGGAGTAACATCTTGTCACCTTGTATCGTTTCTTGTAAGCATTGTTATTATATGATATCTACGATATTATAGTATATCAAGGACCTTGTGGTTCTGATGAACCTGAAATTTGAGTTCCCCTTCATCAAAAAATGAGGACGATTTCAGGAGAATCTTGATCACACGGATAGGCCGTTGAGTTGTTAAAGGTTTGGGACGATGGTTCCACTTTCTAAGTTGATGCGCGAAACAAACGGGCTTCGGCTTAGTGTTAGCTCAGAAATATGGATTCTTGACCAGACCTAAACAGCTTAGCAATATTATCCTTGATTATTTTCTATTTTTAGTTTGTTTTAATCTTTTTCTTTTAACCCAGCATGCATCATGTAGGACCTTGAGTTTCATGCTGAAAATCTTCATATTATGGCGATAATGAAGTTCACTCGTTTTCGATTGAGTTGACATGAGATATTCCATTCCAAATCAAGTACTTCGTTCTATTTGAAGCCATTCAGGCTGATTCCTTGAAAGTATCCCTTTGTTGGATCTCTATCCCAATTCTCTTTACTTTTCTGCAAAATTTACCTTGGTTGCAGCACGTCCACATTGGCTGGTAATCGCTCTCCAATGGTCTTTCCCTGTCGTGCCCGCGCGCACACCCTTTATTTACTTAGTTTAATCTCCTTTTATCCAACAAATCGATTGTTTCCTTGGAACCACTCAGAGTTGTTTCACTCAGAATCTTGGAAAGATTTCAGATGCTTAGTGTCTGAGGCGTGTCACATCACACCTTGGCGTCTCCTTATCAGTTCGTTCCACTTTATTCCTTTCATTACACTTCATTCCATTTCCGTCTCACTCCCTTGCAAAGCAGACGCCAAGGCGGGGCAGCTGTAGACACGCCAAAATTGACGTTTTGTTGATCAAATCTCATGTTATTATGTAAACGCCCCAAGTGGACTTCAATATTCCTATAATATAAAGTTTTTCTATTTTTCATGAGTTTTCTGCATTTTTCCTGCATTTTTGTGAAACACGGCTTGACGAAGGGCGTTACTTTCTAAAGTAACGACCTGTCATAGGGCGTTTTAAAAGAAAGGACGACCGTAGGTCAGGGCGTCAATTCCTGGTATTATCCGTTAATTTCTGGAATTATCTATTTTCAAAATAAAAGGCATTTTGTGAGTAACGCCTTTCCTCAGGGCGTGTTTTGAAGAAACGTCGTTACCGTAGGCGTGTTCCATTAATTTCCAAACAGAGGAAGTTTTCATTTCCAAAATTAAACCCAGGAAGAAACGGCCTTTCCTAGGTCGTGTTTCAAGAAACGCCTCTGTGCAGGTCGTCAATTCATAAAAAGACGCCCTGTCTCAAGGCGTGTTTTCACTCCAGAGTCCTTCTTTTTTCCATCTTTCCCTTACAGTTCCCTACCATCCTTTGGACTCTTGCCCGATCTTAATCCTTCTTTGGATGCCTCATTACCCATTCTTATCATTTCCTTGTTTGATCACATCCGATTGAAGCTATAAAAGAAAACATCATTCGCTCGTAAAAAAGGTTGAAGATTTTAAGTATTCAATAGGCACCCTGAGCATTTAGAGGTTAAGAAGTTAGCTATTGAACAAGCACGCAGGGCTTCCTCTTTGGCTTTTCTTCATCCTGCTGCATCCGTTCCGCGTCTTCCCGGTTGCACCTTTACTCTCGTCAGGGAGAGCAGGGCTACATATTGTGCTTGTTTTGTTCATTTCATTCTCATCACATTATCATCACTGTGGTCTCTTGTCGTTAGTTCTTTTACTGCATTTAGCATATTATCTCCTTCCCTAGTTCTCTGCTAGGGGTTTATAAAAGAAAAAAAAGAGAGGTGCGCATGTTGACGTCATTTCATCATTTCATGTTGGTTTTTGGAACGATACTACTGCACTTTGGCTGATCCCCTCCCTTTTCCTTGTTTTTCATTGTCTTTTTTTACAAGGTAATCAATCAAGAAAACCCACTTCATCGGCCGGCCGATTGGAGTTGGAGGAAGAAATCCGCATTTATCCCGCATCCCACTCTTCACCAGGTACACGCGATCTCATTTTCTTCTTATTGAGGTAAACCCTCTGGCGATCACAACTCCCCTTTAGCACCTCGTGCTATATTCTTTATCATATCTTATACATGTTGTCATCATTGTTATTTATTTTTCACTCCCAAAAGTGAGGATTTTTAATCCGATCTACAGGGAACACCCTTGATTAATCGCCGGGAAAAGGGGCCTCATGGCCAGGAAACTATATCGATAGAAACAAGCCGATAGCGGTCTCGAATCAGTCGGAAAGCTCTATGTCTAGGGAAACAAGCATTCGAAATATGTCGGTCACTCAAGGGACCATTTTGATATTCGGACGAGCGTCCGGCTTCAGAGAATCATGATCATCACGGGGAAAACTAGAGCATATGTATGCCGAGGTACGGCAAGTTTACTGTTCAAAGGGATAGGAGGCATTCGGTTGAATCTCGGTTAGAGTGGTCAGAAATCAGCGAGTTTATTGGCCCGGTGTGAGATCGAGTAAGGACCATTCCGGGGGCGCCTCCCGCGGTCCAAACGAGGCTTGCGTGGGCATCATTAATATTTCCGGTGCCGACGGGCTGTGGGAAAGTGTCCCGGGACTAGATTCCAAAATAAAGACGTATACAGAGATAGCTGGCTATAGGCCTAGATGTGGGTCAGGTAATGACCATGGTTGGGGCGAACCCGAGGTCCATACGTGACTCACGAAGGTCTTATTGATATTCCCATACGCGCAGTTGGAGAAGACGAGAGCCGTCTCGTTCCATTCAGATTTTGTTGGTCATTCATGGACCATTTTATGTTCGGACAAGATCCGTATTGAAGACGTAAACGGAAATAAACCCGTACAAATGTCTGCCGTGAGTACGGCAAGTTTAATGTGGCGTTGCGGGATTAGATCCCGGGATATACGTCGGTCACTAACGGACCATTCAGTATTCGGACGAAAGTCCATATTCGAAGCATTGGAGACAACAACAAAGACATACGGATGTATGCCGTAGGTATGGCACGTTTCCTGTGGGTGCAGGATTGGATCCCGGTATATACGTCGGTCACTAACGGACCATTCATTATTCGAACGGAAGTTCGTATTAGTAGCATCAAGGACGACGATAAAACCGTATAAATGTCTGCCGTAGACACGACAAGTTTAATGTGGCATTGCAGGATTAGATCCTGGGAGAAGCGGGTCGAGTTAACGAACTATTGGCCCAGACTGTGTTCGGATCATGACCATGTCGGGGGTTCCGAGGTCCACGTCCGATACCACAAGGCATCATTGATTTTCTCTTTGCACTGAGTCCGGGGGAGTGAATTATTAAGTGTGGAGCCCGAACTCGCCATCGTGCGCCCTCGCACGCGGATCGACCTGCGCGGTCAGGTCGCGGGGTTCGACCTGCCCGGTCAGGTCGCGGGGGTCAAGGGAACAAAAATTTGATTGTGGAAGGGGGAAACTTTTTTATTAGTTTGATTCATTAGCCTTAAGTCTTTTCTCTCATTTGATTAATCATTTTCTCCCTTTCAGGCATGCCGGTTTAGGAAGATACCAAGAGAGAATAGGGGCACGCCGGTTAAGGGAGAAGCCAAGGGATGGGCGCGCCAGTTTAAGTGTGTTGAGAGGGGCGTGCCGGTTAAAGATGTTAAGGGGGGGCACGTCGGTTATGTGGCAAGAAGGAAGAGGGTCCATGGGCGTGCCGGAATAGGGTGATGAATAGTGATGCGCGCCGGATAAGTGGTTCGAAAAATGGAGGGAGTTTTGAGTGTGAAGCTAAACCGGCGCGGGGGGCTACCGCGCCGGATTAGCCCGCGCCGGATTAGGAGCACGCCGGAATACGTTCTATGATGCTTTCTTTTATTCTGTTGGCTCTGTTTCTTGCTTCGTTCAATTGCAAGTTAATCTGTTGATTGATTTATTCATCTTATGGATGGATTAAGCTTGTGGAAAGCAAGTTTAAGCGTTTTAGTTGTTTGTTAGGGTGAATTACCATGAGGATTCAAGTGTTTCGTTTAGGGGTGAGTTTGTTATACAGGAACTCAGAAGGTTCAGTCTGTTCAGGGGCTTAGTTTGTTGTCTCTTCTTACGTATTCTCTGTTCTTACGTGTTCTTCCTCTGGCAACATTTGGGCAGCATCTCCCCCGGACAGAGGCTTGCCAGAGAAAATAGAGGAACGCCAAATGGATTGCTCTGGGGCGAACCTTAAAACACGGAGTGAGGCCTCCGTTAACCCATAAGTGCCTGTGGAGACTCGAGGACCAGCCTTCAAGAGTTCCAGCAGCTTACATGTGATGATTTCATGAAGCAGGACGAATGTATGCCATGAGGCCATGAATGTTCATCCCCTGACGGACTCCTTTGAAGGCCACGCTATGGAGAAGCATGCTTCGGAGGGCCCTGGATGAGTAGAAGGTGAAGTAGGGAAAGAAGAAGATAGACAAAGGATCGTGTTTGCCAAAAGGGCTTTCTGTTTATTCATCCACCGAACGGGGGAAAACGGCTCAAGCCCAAGTAATTTAATCTCCACGGAGGAGAAATACATTATAGAGTGATAAAAAGGGGGAAGAGATACATGGACGGGGGGAACAGAGCACAAGCTCTCCCCCCCCCCCAGCTCACCTCTCGCTCTCAACCTCACTCTCTTCTTCTTCACCTCACGGGCGCAGGGACGGGGGGCTTCTTCTCTTCGGGTGGCCTTCTCCTCTTCTTTTTCTTCTTCTCTTCACTGCATACAGCCGAGGGGGTTCGAGCTTTTTCTTCTTCTTCTTCCACCCACCAATATATAGGACGGGTTGCGTTTTCTTCGAAGGATGGCCAGTGGGGGGAGGGTTCCCGCCACTTTTGCCTCATTAGCATCAGCGTCAGGAGTCGACTCGTCGCGCTGGCTGCTGCTAGTTCGAGCCGTGCCCTATCATTCGTCCGAGGACGGGATGTTCGCAGGTCTGCCGGGAGATCTGCTGCTGCTGCCACCATTGCGCTGTCGAGTTGGGGTGTGCACAGCTCCGCGGTCTTTAAATGGCTATGGGACGGGCATTGAATGCATTGTTCTTCTCCTCTCTGGACTTCACGTGAGATTCATCAGGAAACAGAGCATCGAAGGATGGATGGGATGGCATTTGAGTTAAACCGGCGCGGTGTTGTGCGCATCGGATTAACAACATATAAAGGGGCGCGCCGGACTAACATAATGCAAAGGGGCGCGCGGGATTAAGCATAAGCAAGGGGGGCGCGCCGGTTTAAGGCTGTTGAAAGGGGCGCGCCGGTTTAAGGCTGTATAGGTATAGCCATGCCGGTTTAAGACCCATTAGATTCCTTCTCGGCTTAGCGGTGATTCGGATGGACGCCAGCCCTCCCACGTTACTTTAGTTGTGAGCCTCCGAGCCTCAGTTCAGGACTTTGAGTGATTTCTGGCGCATGCCAAACATGTGCTTGAATTCTTGAGTTTCTTTTGATTCGGCCTTCGACACCGCCGACTGGAGAGCGGGGGCCATCTCTTCAGCACGAGGGGCTTCTTTGTTGGGCGGCGGAGCACCAGGTAGGTATTCATCCTTCTTGGAGGAAGCATAGGGTTTATTCAGCCTTCCCATCTTTGACTCACTCTTGAGTGCTAAGACGTGCATGCTATATGATCATCATCATTTTTTTGACGTCCACAGTGGCCCGGGTGGTTGTGTCGAGTGCGGAGGAAGTCCGTGACTTATGGGTCGGGAGCGATCCCGATTGATTGCTAGTGCCACCGTGCACCTGGGCTAGCATGTTAGGGCCGTTGGTCAGGTCCACTGGGTTGTCGGAGGGGCTGTGTAGCCCATGCCTTGAAGGTGTTCAAGGAAATTCCTGAACCCTTATTTCTGGCTATTTCGCTGAGGAAATAGTCTGAGTACAACAGCCGGATAAGAGGATCCGGGCTGAGAAGAAGAAGGTCCCATTCCGGGAGAAGAAGAATACATGGACCTGGATGTTGCATCCCTACGGTTTTGATGCTGTCTCACACTATAAATCAATTTGTTTTAATTTCAAATCAATTTGTTTTTATATGGTGCATTTCTTTAACTCTAAGCATGAAGGAAGTATGTGCTTATAGCATGATTTAGGTCCGTGCATTACATGTTACTCCTTCTCTGTTTAAGACATATTAAGTCAGTGCAAGTTCTGCATCTCTTACATAAAGTGCTTGCCTCGGTGCAAGTCCTTGATCATGTTCATATCTTGTCCCTATGCATTACTCTAAGTCATGTCCACTAAGGTCCGTGCATATCATGTCTCTACATCTCACCTTTTGAGGTCAGTGCAATTCTTGACCAGAATGCTTTGGTTAGACTGGTCATTCCTACATCTCAGTGCAAATCCATCTTGGTGCAAGCTTTGACTTGTATCTATCTTTGTCATTTCAGTGCAAATGCATCTCGGTGCGAGCTTTGTCTTGTATCTATCTTTTCCATCTCGGTGCAGCTCCTGCTTGGATTGCATATCCCGACTCGGTGCATATTTTTAGCTTCTGAATAACATGAAGTCGGTGCAAACCTTGGTTAGTCAAAGGCATTGGAACACAACTCGGTGCATGCTTTGCTTAAAACAAGATCATGTTCAGTGCATATTCTAGCCTATTCGATTCACTGTAGCAACGAGGACGGTGCAGTTCATGCTTCAGGTCTATTAGACTCGGTGCAAGTCCTGCAGATAGCTAAAGTGGAATGGTGCAACTTCTGCTTCATTCCATATCGGTGTTTTTCTTGCCCGTCATAGTCAATGCTTATTCCTTTGACTCGGTGCAAACTTTTTTTCTCTAGCAAAATAAAGTCAGTACAACAGTTGATTTGGGAATTACTACTCAGTGCAATTTCTGGTTTCTTATTCCTTACACTAATACAAATTGTGCTAAGTGTGTGTGATAAAATGACTATTTCTTCTCTGACAGTTTGTCTATGCAATTCACCAGGGAGACGGCACGTGATCCGAGGTAGATAGAGGTCCAGAATATTCCCACACGTACCCCAACCTTTTAGGTGTGAAATGTGGTATCCACACGCCTAAGGTTCTGGATCAGACATATATATATATATGTGCTGAGGAAAAGGGTTCGAAGAGAGGATGGAACAGTGAGAAAAGAAGAGCAGCTTGAGAGCAGTCGAAAAAGAGGAAGATCAGAAAGAGCCCACTCCATCCAGAGCTGAGAGAAAAATTTCTGAGAGAGAGAAGAGATTGTGTATGTGAACTTCTGCTTCTACGGATGCTATATTACTTTTGTTTTCTGATAAAATTGTTGTTCATCGATTATTTTGTTTTCAAGTTTCCTTTACTTTCATTCCGTTATGTTACCCTCCACTATTCGGAGGAAGGGAGAGGTTCTCCAGTTTCCCTCCATTGTCTTGGAGGAAGAGAGGTTGATCCTCTGGTTGTGTGAGTTACTTTGGAGTAACTGCACAGGGTTCCCTTTGCTGCGTGCAAAGGAAGGGAGATTGGTTCTCCAGTGTTTTATTTTGGTCGATCAAGAAGACTGAGGACGTTGTTCCTCAGGGCAAGCTGTTAGGCAGCGGTTGTTGCGGACTGAGTCTGCTGTGTGTGATATAATATTGCAAGGAAACCTTACTCTCTTGAGTAGGGGGTGGACGTACATTGCGGATAGCAATCAAACCACCTAAAAAATTCCCTATCTCTTATGTGGTTTGCTTGTTTAAGTTGTGCTGCTCTCCATCTAATTGACATATTGCTTCATTGTGGATTGCTTTCTCGATCTCATTCTTTTTACTAGTCATCATAGTTGCCTGTCTCCGAGATCTTCATCACTGCAATTTAAGGGGTTGATAAATCGTGTCTGAGTTTATCGTATTTGGGAGTGAGCTATTCATCCCCCCTTCTATCTCACTTTCCGCTGCACGTATCATTTGGTATCAGAGCAGGTTTTCATCATGTGGGCCAACAGTTAGGGTAATCCTAATGGTCCTCGAAGCTTCATGGCTGAGGGACAATCTATCAGCCGCCCTACATTCTTTGATGGTAACAATTATCTTTTCTGGAAGAATAGGATGGAAGTATTCATCAGGGCGAAGAGCCACAAGCTGTGGAAGGTGATCACTACAGGGCCATACGATCTGCCACCAAACGAGGACGCGTGGATAGATGATCAAGTCAAGCTCTCATCACTCAACTGGACGGCCTTGAACATCATCCAATGTGCCGCACATCCAGACGAATACGCCCGCATCTCAGATTGCAAGATGGCCAAGAAAATGTGGGATGCGTTGGAGTTAATCTATGAAAAAATTCTTGACTAGAATGCTTTGGAGTTAATCCAGACGAATATCATGTCTTTGCATCTCACCTTTTGAGGTCGGTGCAATTCTTGACTAGAATGCTTTGGTCAGGCTGGTCATTCCTACATCTCAGTGCAAATCCATCTCGGTGCAAGCTTTGACTTGTATCTATCTTTGTCATTTCAGTGCAAATGCATCTCGGTGCGAGCTTTGTCTTGTATCTCTCTTTGCCATCTCGGTGTAGCTCCTGCTTGGATTGCATATCCCGACTCGGTGCATATTTTTAGCTTCTGAATAACATGAAGTCGGTGCAAACCTTGGTTAGTCAAAGGCATTGGAACACAACTCGGTGCATGCTTTGCTTAAAACAAGATCATGTTTAGTGCATAATCTAACCTATTCAATTCACTGTAGCAACGAGGACGGTGCAATTCATGCTTCAAGTCTATTAGACTCGGTGCAAGTCCTGTAGATAGCTAAAGTGGACTGGTGCAACTTCTGCTTCATTCCATATCGGTGTTTTTCTTGCCCGTCATAGTCAATGCTTATTCCTTTGACTCGGTGCAAACTTTTTTTCTCCGGCAAAATAAAGTCAGTACAACAGTTGATTTGGGAATTACTACTCAGTGCAGTTTCTGGTTTCTTATTCCTTACACTAATACGAATTGTGTTAAGTGTGTGTGACAAAATGACTATTTCTTCTCTGACAGTTTGTCTGTGCAATTCACCAGAAAGTTGGCACGTGATACGAGGTAGATAGTGGTCCAGAATATTCCCACATGTACCCCAACCTTTCAGGCGAGAAACGTGGTATCCACACGCCTAAGGTTCTGGATAAGACATATATATATATATATATATATGTGTGTGTGTGTGTGTGTGTGTGTGTGTGCTGAGGAAAAGGGTTCGAAGAGAGGATGGAACAGTGAGAAAAGAAGAGTAGCTTGAGAGCAGTGGAAAAAGAGAGAAGATCAGAAAAAGTCCACTCCATCCAGAGCTGAGAGAAAAATTTCTGAGAGAGAGAAGAGATTGTGTATGTGAACTTCTGCTTCTACGGAAGCTATATTGCTTTTGTTTTCTGAGAAAATTATCATTCATCGATCATTTTGTTTTCGAGTTTCCTTTACTTTCATTCCGTTCTGTTACCCTCCACTGTTCGGAAGAAGGGAGTGGTTCTCTAGTTTCCCTCCATTGTCTTGGAGGAAGAGAGGTTGATCCTCTGGTTGTGTGAGTTACTTGGGAGTAACTGCACAGGGTTCCCTTCGCTGCATGTAAAGGAAGGGAGATTGGTTCTCCAGTGTTTTCTTCTGGTCGATCAAGAAGACTCAGGAGGCTGTTCCTCAGGGCAAGCTGTTAGGCAGCGGTTGTTGCAGACTGAGTCTGCTGTGTGTGATACAATATTGCAAGGAAACCTTACTCTCTTGAGTAAGGGGTGGATGTAGATTGAGAATAGCAATCGAACCACCTAAAAAATTCCATGTCTCTTCTGTGGTTTGCTTGTTTACGTTGTGCTGCTCTCCATCTACTTGACATATTGCTTCATTGTGGATTACTTTCTCGATCTCATTCTTTTTACTAGTCATCATAGTTGCCTATCTCCGAGATCTTCATCACTACAATTTAAGGGGTTGATAAATTGTGTCTCAGTTTATCGTATTTGGGAGTGAGCTATTCATCCCCCCTTCTATCTCACTTTGCGATGCACGTATCACTGGAAGGATCAAGAATATGAAGACCACTCGGGCTAGCAGCAACATGGGTAGGAGATGGAGGCCCATTAAGAAGAGTTGGTCCACTAAGAGAATAAGAAGGCCCATTACAGGAAGGGGGTCCATTAAGATGATTTGCAATAAGACTTTGGGCCTAGGCCGGGTCCATTTGGCAAACAAGGCTTGATAAGTGGGCCATGAGATTAGTCTGCTCCTCAGACGGGTCAGAGGGACCACGGGAATATGGGCTCGCGTGGGAAGAGGATTCCACTCGGGAATAGAAGGAAGATTGGGCAAAAGAATAATACAAGGGATTGGAATGATGCTCCATGAGGGCAAATGGAGACTTAATGCAAGAATATCAAGTAGAATACAAGTGGGGAAGCAATGGCTTAATGGGCTTTAAGGACAAGAGGGGACTAACCCACTTATGAAAAGACAAATGGAGAATGGGACTGGACAATGGACACACAAAATGGGCTAAGCTAAATGGGCCTAACAACAAAGTATATGTGAATGCAACACAAAACATCACTAATGGGCTTGGACAAGGCCCAAACAACACAATCAATGCAATGTGAGAGTTTTCACCCAAGTCAAACAAGTTGATATGATGAGAAATATTTTAGGGATTTTAATAGACCTTTTAAATGATTTGAGTTAATAACAATTCCCTCAAGATAGGAATCCTATGGGCATAAGGTCTAAACTTTGGGTTGACTAAGGTTAATTCTCTCACACGTATGCAAAATGCAAACCTAAGGGGTGGAAAGGTACAACCGGCCCGGTGTCTGTGTGAGAATCCACGGTTCGCGGGGACTTATGGAGGTGCCTGATAAGATCACCTAGTCGAGCCCAAAGAATATGGGAGCGAGAGGATCACTTACTAAGGTGGGAAATGCAAATAAGATATGCAATATATGACCCTATGTGCACCGGAGTGCATGCAATTTCTAGCCTAAATCTAACAAATCAAGATATGAAGAACATATGCAAACATAACAATATGGATGCAAACAAGGTCAACAATATGAACATGAAATGCTATCTAAACATGGATATACACACCAAAATTACAGAAAAGCATAAGCAAAGTGATGGGCACTAGAGGTCCCACCGTGATCGCCAAAAAATGGTGTAGATGTGGAAAATGTGTATGTGTATAAGCGTGTCGACCCCACAAATCACATGAATAAGCATGAAGGCATATGTTCACCAATCAAGTGAATAGCATGAATATGTGACTACGTGAACATGGTAGCGTGATCATATAGCAATGAAAAGGCAATAAAAGATGTAGAAGAATACCGTGATCGCCACCAAGGAATAACAACGCCAAAGAAGTGAAAGAAGACTATGTGCGTTGCATACCTTGGAAAAAAGAGATGATCACGTTAAATATCAAGGATGCGTTGATTATGTGGATTACCTCACCTCACCTTCCAGCCGGTTAGAAGGTAAGGGCCTCACTTTCTATACTTTCTTGAGAAACAAACACAAAATAAGAGGTAAAATCCATTAGAAAATGCTAAGTGTAGAAATCAACCCAAGTGCATAAAGTAGCATGAAAGATTGAGGGCAAACTTACCAAGGGAGGGTTTTAAACACCTATGGAAGGGTGCAAACAATAGGTGTGTATATTATGATGAGATTAACATGAAGAGATTGATCTAATATGCCATGATGAACATAGATAAACAAGGTGCGAAAGTGCAAGTCACAAGAAAATTTTTGCAAACAGTGTCAATTGGGTGCAAAGATTGATGCAAACAGTAGGGCAAACGATGTTCAAATAGGGAGACAATTGAGATGACATAAGACTTGTGTGTTGTGAAGAAGAAGGAACAAGAATCACTTTAAAAGGAGGTCGGGATAGAAAGTTATGATGCCAAAGATTTGGGACAAAATACAAACTGTGCTAAAAATGCAGAACAGAGGATAAACTGGACTCAAAGAATGATGAATATCTTACAGAATAAGACACAAAAAAAGGAAAGAGAAGATGCTATGGAAAGGTGGGAATGTTGTGGTGAAACTAGGGAAAAAAGAAGGGTTTAAAACGGGGAAGACAACAGTGGAAAATGGGGTGGAAAACACAAGAAAACAATGGGGTGCAGAACATGACAAGTGTCAAAACAAAATGAAAGTGTAAAACACATGGATAAAAATATGCATGAAGATGACAAGATAATGAGCCCAAAACTAAGGAAAATAAAGATTATACTTCTCTCTAGAACTTGGAGTTGAAAGGATGGATCAGAAGTGCCCCATGGCCTCGCTCCGGCGATGCAAACATGCCACCGTCGCAAGAAATCTGGGTATCAGAAAAGTGCACAACAGAATGGTGAAACCTCAAAAGTTGGGGCTTCGAAGATGGGGAAAAGATTGGAGAAATAAGGCACACATATAATGAAAACGAAGCTAATACTCCCCTCTTCAAGATGGAGTCGAAGGAGGACGTAAAGGATGAAGCATGACTCCGCCTTGGCTTGATGAACAGGCCCCCGTCGCGGACTTGTAGCAGAAAACCAGCAAAACCGTGATGATTTGCCAAAAGTAGGGGCGACGTTGAGAGGGAAAATATTGATGGAATCGAGCAAATCAGGAACCAAAATGAAGTTAATACTTCCCTCTTCAGGCTTGGATCGAAGGAGGATGAAGACAGTTCGGCATGGCTTCGCCGTCGCCTTGGAAACGCGCCCCCGTCGCGAGGTTCGCACATGGCCCTTTATATAGAAAACTACCTAAGTCCCCAACTTTTCTCTACGTGTTTAAGAGATAGAGTCCACCAAATCACCAGGTCCATGGATCAATCTTGATATAATACAAAGGATAAGAGGTAGGAACAAGTGGGACTCAATTTGGATGAAGGATCTGGAAGATATGGCTTCTGGAAGAGAGCCCCAGAGCTTAATATGCAGAGTTTGTGAGAGAGATAGCTAATAAAAATCTAAGATCTATGAATCAAATTCAAGATAATATAAAGGAGAAGCCATAGGAAGAAACGGCGCTCAATTCGGAGTAGAATTCAAGAAGTTATGGGCTCTGCAAGGGGGCACGACGCACAGAAACGAAGCAGAGTCCAGCAGAGGTTGGACTCTCGGTTTTCTTAGCGGTCTATCGTAAGACCGCTAAGGAACCGTTTGCAATAAGAAACGGTCGTTTGCACTATCGTTTGGGTAGACTTCGCGCAACTTCAGAAATCGGATCATATCTCAAAAACGGTGCAGATATAGCAAAAGTGGTAGAATAAGAAATTGTAGATAACGGAAAGATAAACAACTTTCATGAAGAGAGAAAGATGAAACTATGATTAGAAGATGGAGAAAATGGGGTTAGAACAAAGAGAAAGAATTCTAGGACACAAGTGAACAGCACGCTAGAAAAATGTGAATAACTTGAAATTGGTGTAGAATTGGCTAATGGCGTAGAAGAAGGAATTGTATTGCTTTAAGAGTCGAACAAGTTTGGTGAAGGACATGTTTTAAATAGAGGAAGAAAAGGGGATGAAAACGGACCATTTTTAGGACTGTGTAGTAAAAGATAGTCGAATGCTTGATGGAAGCTGGCCTAAATGGGTCGTAAGCTGACTTGGAAGCCGGAAGTTGATAAGATAAGCTCTGGGGCTATAAGAAATCATGATCTCCAAAGCTCAAAGGCAAGGGAATGATGAAAATGGGCTCAAAATTCATCCAAGGAAGGCTCCAAAATAATGGATAATTCGGGACATCAAAAATGATGAATAAGAGAAATAACACAACTTGCGGGTAAAAAATGGGTGTCAACAACAAGCATCGATCAACTGGTCGATTCAACCTCTGGCAATGAGTTGCTCAGCTTCTTAGACGCCTACTCCGGTTACCATCTGATCAGGATGGGCCTAGAGGATATTGAGAAGACCGCCTTCATCACCGACTTCGGCATACACTACTACACCTGAATGCCGTTCGGGTTAAAGAACGCTAGAGCAACATATCAGAGACTAATCAACCACATCTTCAAGGGATAGCTCGGTCGGAATGTTGAGGCTTACATTGATGACATGCTCGTCAAAATGCCGAAGGCTGAAGACCATCTTGCCGACTTAGCCGAGACCTTCGACACCCTCCAGAGGTGCAACATGAAGCTCAACCCTGCTAAATGCGCCTTCGAAGTCAGATCCGTGAAGTACCTAGGCTTCTTGGTAACTCAGCGTGGGATCTAGGCCAACCCCGACAAGGTTCAGGCCATCCTGAACATGCGGCCACCCACCTGCATCACGGACGTTCAACGCCTTACGGGGTGCATTGTTGCGCTCAACTGTTTCATGTCCCGGGCGGCCGAACGATGCCTACCCTTCTTCAAATTGTTAAGGGGACCCAAAATGGCATCTGCTACGTTCGCCTGGGATGAGGAATGTTAGAAGGCGTTCGTCGAGCTCAAGTAATTCTTGGCCTCGCCCCCGGTGCTGTCCAAGCCAACCCCGGGCGAAGCTCTACACATGTACCTCTCGGTGACCCCTTCCACAGTAAGATCGGTCCTCGTCAAGAACGACGCGGGGGTCGAGAGACCGGTTTACTATACTAGCAAGGTGCTTAATGAGGCTGAAAGAAGGTGCCCCGCAACCGAGAAACTCATGCTAGCATTGGTTACCATGGCCAAGTGCCTCCGACCCTACTTTCAAGGGCACTACATCGTCGTATTGACCGGCGAACCCCTGAAGAAGATTCTCTTTCACCTTGAAGCCTCGGGATGCCTCGTCAAATGGGCCATCATGCTCGGGGCCTACGATATCTCGTATCGCCCCCGCTCGGCCATCAAGGGACAGGTCCTCGCGGACTTCATCACCGAAAGCATCGTCCCGATTGAGGAGGTACCTCCGCCTACGCCCGGGCCCACTTGGGACCTGTTCATCGACGCGTCCTCCAACTCGATCGGGAGCGATGCTGGTGTCCTTCTCAAGTCCCCCGAAAGAGTGGAGCTACGGTATGCCTTGAAATTCAATTCCCTGGCGTCCCACAACGCCTCCGAGTACGAAGCCATTATCTCAGGAGCCAGGATGGTTCGACGACTGGGAGCCGAGCGAGTCAGGGTCCACACCGACTCCCAACTGGTTGCTAGCCAGGTTAACGGTGATTACGAAGCTCGGGAAGGACAAATGATCAAGTACCTCCAAGTGGTCAAGAGGATGGCCCAACTCTTCGAGAGCTTTGAGGTAGTCCGGATAGCCCGGGAGGAAAACTCTCGAGCGGACGCCCTCTCTCGTCTGGCCTCCTCCCTCGACCCCGAAGGTACTCGGTCGGTCTTCCTCGAAGAGCTTGAGTGATCGAGTGATCGAGCATCGAATCCGAGCTTATGACTGTTGACCCGGCACCCCCGAGCGACTGGCGGACCCCCTACTTATCCTGGCTTCGAGATTCTCAAGAGCCCCCCGACCCTCGGGAGGCTCGGAAACTCAAATACCAAGCTCGGCGTTTTGTCATGCTGGACGATGCCTTGTACCGTAGATCTTTCTCTAGTCCCCTCCTCAAATGAATCAGTGTCGACGAAGCCAGCCGAGCGATTCAAGAAGTAGATGAAGGCATCTACGGTGCGCACCAACGAGGAAGATCGCTCGCCAGGATCTTGCTTCGACAGGGTTACTGGTGGCCCACTCTCCAGCGCGACTGCACGACCTACGTACAGAAGTGCGACCGATGTCAGTGCTTCGACCATCTGATCCACCAGCCCGCCACGGAGCTCATCACCCTTGCCGAGCCATACCCCTTTGCTCGGTGGGGAATAGATATTCTCGGGCCGTTCCCCACGGCTCAGGCTCAGAAGAAGTACGTCATCATCGCCATCAACTACTTCACCAAATGGATCGAGGCTAAGGCCACCACCAGGTCACCGAATCAGTCATATGGAGTTTTGTTTAGAAGTCGATCATTTGTCGTTACGGTGTCCCCTGAGTGATCGTGAGCGATAATGGTCAGCAATTTGATTCTCATTACTTCAGAGACAGATGTGCCGACCTAAACATTCGCAACCACTTCACTTCGCTAGCCCACCCTCAGGCTAACGGACTGGTCGGGAATGCCAAGAAAACTATCTTAAAAGGCATCAAAACCAGGCTCGGCAAGGCCAAGGGAAGCTGGCTCGAGGAACTATCGAGTGTACTATGGTCGCATCGAACTACTCCGAGAATGGCCACGAGTGAAACACCTTTTCAGCTGGTGTATGGCACGGAAGCCGTTATTCCATTGGAGGTCGGCAATCCTTCTCTCCGAGTCGTCCACTTCCAACCCGAGGTGAACGAGTAGAAACTGCTGGAAAACCTCGACTTAATGGACGAGACCCGAGAGACTGCGAACATCCGAGCAATTGAATACCAACGGTGCATCACTCGATACAACAACTCCATAGTCCGAGACAGACATTTCCAACCAGTGGACTTTGTCCGGAGAAAGTTCGAAGCCTCTCGACCACTAGAGGGGGCGGGGAAGCTAGCCCCTACCTGGGAAGGCCCCTACCGAGTGGTCGAGACGCTTGGGAAAGGGGCGTACCGATTATAGACCATGGAGGGAACACCCATCCCTCAGACATGGAACGTGACAACACTTCGTAAGTTCTACTTTTGATCATCTGGCAAGCATACACATGTAAGCAAAGTAGAATAAACACCATTCTTCGACTTTTATTAAACTCTGGTGTACATCAAGAAGGCCACAGCCAATATAATATACAGTTCAACAAACAAAAAAATTGCAATGACTGGTACTATGATGTGAGTAGAACACTTGGCCAACTCGGTAAGCACTCCTACGTCCAGCCACTGACTCTGCCTAGTGCGGAAACTGGCTCGGATAAGGGATAGTCAGCCCCGTTGGTTTCAAAAGCTCTGAGGAAAGGTGCCAGAGGGATTGGAAGGACAACAAGAGAAGGCCTCCCCTGCCAACTCTCTGGAAGGAGGACGGAAGCCGAACAGAAAGCAAGCACCCCTAAGTGGTGCGAGCAAGGACAAAGGCATCCTCTGAAGAGTGAAATAGGAGGGAGAAAAACAAAAAGGCAGAGATGGAAGAGGAGAGAGGGGGAGACTTAGGTGAGGAGGGAGCTTGAAAAGCTCCCCCTCCTCCCCAAGGATGGCATCGGCGGGTCAGGGACAGGAAGGTGACATGCTCCAGCATGTCGTACCCTCTCCCAAACTAACCTCCGACTATCGAACCCTCTTCCAAACTGGAGTAGCAGGAGTTTCCCTCCTACTACCGTCTGCATCATCATCTTCTGAAGCGCTTTCCATGCCCCGCCAAGATTGACAGCACAACGTTTCACAGAAAGGGAAGAAGGAGAAACCGTCAGGGATAGCCTTAAGCGATGAAAGGAAGAGGAGACGCCCCTCGGACCTTTTATAGGTCGAAGGGGGATCTGATCGCCTTAAATGACTCTCCCCTTAAAAGCACGCTAAAGGAGCCTTTCCTAACACGGTTACCTCATTTCCCAACATCCCCCTTATGACCGACGTCACGCGGAATGCGGCAGCGAGCGGAGCGCGCGGGCTCGTTTTGCTGCGACACAGAAAGAGGGGGAGAAGCAGAGAGACCACCACAGGAGATTGCTCCGGCGGGATGTGCAAAATAGATACAGCATAACAATATATGGGGATCAAACGGCCATAGCGGGAAATGACTCTCCGCGACCTCGGGGGATGGGAATGGTGCAGAACTTAAGTGACGGAAATTTAAACGGCCATAGCGGGAAGTGACTCGCCGCGGCCTCGAGGATATCGAAGATATGAGAATAACACAGGATATAAGAGATAGAAATTTAAACAGCCATAGCGGGAAATGACTCACCACGGCCTCGAGAATATCGAAGATATGAGAAAAACACAGGATGTAAATGGCAGAAATTTAAACGGTCATTGTGAGAAGTGACTCGCCGGGGCCTCGAAGATATAGAAGATATGAGAATATCACAGGATATAAATGGCAGAAATTTAAACGGCCATAGCGGGAAGTGACTCGCCGCGGCCTCGAGGATATGGTGTGATCTCTAGGGGCTGGAGACCCCAAAATAAGAAGAGTGATCGCGCTTACCTCAACAGCAGGAAATGGCGGGTTGCTTCTTCCTCTCCATTCGGCCGGCCGATGGAGAGGGCTTTCCATAGTTACCCTTGCAAAAGAGAAAACAGACAGATAACAAGTGAACCAGAAAAATGGTAGTGTAGTATTAGTCCTTTGTGATGAAAAATGATGAAATCATGGCGAGACACACACCTGGTTGGTGCTGTTTTTAAACCCTTATCGAACACGAGTAGGATAAAAATGCTATGATAGATGGAAGATCATGCAAATGTGCATAAAAATAGATCTCTCTTATGAAGCGATGTGACAAATGACGGGATGATGCATTCAACATAAATGACAAAAGAGAGTGGGAGAGAATGACTTATTAAAGATGCCAATGGCAGGATCCGGTGGAGCTTTGACAGCGTAGGGATGATGTGGAAGCACGATGGACGGAGTTAGCCTTCCTCTCGCGAGTGCGGGCACCCAAAAATTCTGCAGAACGACCTCCTGCAAAAGCCCACAGGTTAGGAAAGAGATCTGACAGAGTCTCTCTTTCCTCTGTTGGATATGAAGCTCTCTCCCTTCGAGGGAGGGGGTCCCCTATTTATAAAGGAAATTTCATTGAGGCATCTGGGGTCAAGGACGCCTCCATCTGGGGTCAGGGACCCAGACGCCTCTATCAATTTTTTATAATTTTAAAATTATCGGCGCGTCTACCCTGCTGGACGCCTCAAGCTTGAGGCGTCCAGGATCCCAGACGCGCCCATTACCACCCACCGAAACGCTGTTGGATGTTGAGTCTTTACATGTTTTGAGGATGACAACACTATGAGCCTTAGTGGAGAACAAAAAATATTTCTCTGTGAAAAATATACTTTCAAGTCTCTTCAGTTATTTTCAGGGGTTGTCTTCGTGTCGTTATTTGTTCCATCACGTGCTGAACACTGCAGCACCTCGTGCTGCTTTCTGTGAACCTCGTGTCGTTTCTTCAGTATTTAGTTGCTCATCTCGAGTCATCCTTTTTATTTTTGCTCTTGTATTTTCGTGTCATTTACTGTAGTTACTCGAGTCGTTTTCCTGCTTTCACTGTTTTATCACGTGTCGTTGTAGCCGTTCCTGTCTTCTATCCTCGTGTTATTTTTCCTAGGCCCCATGTCCTTTTTGCTTTGTGATCACACTTTGTGTCGGTTTTTATTTTCATCTTCGAGTTGTTTTCAGCCCGTGTCGTCCTCATTTTCGAGTCGTTTTCCTGTGTCTTCAAGTTATGTTAGTGTAAAGTGTCGTTTCACTTTGTGCCGTTCCCTTTGCTGTTTGATATTTCGTGTTGATTCTCGTATTGATTCACCGATGACCTCGAGTCAACTTAGTCGTTTTGATTGGTCATTCTTCGTGTTGTTTCTGTGTTTTATGTCTTCGTGTTAATTTTGTGTTTGAGTCTTCATGTTATTTCTGTGTTTGTGTCTTAGTGTTGTTTTTATGTCTTCGTGTTGCTTATTTCTATCTTCGTCCAGGTTTCCTCTGATCGCGTGTTTTACTACCGTTTTACTTCGTGTTATTTCCTTCTCACCTCGTGCTGTTCTCATCTGACTTCGTGTCATTCTCTTTGTAATGTTAGCCGTGTTGCTGTAGTCATCTTATGTACCTCGTGTCGTTCTCTCTTTATTTCATGTTGTAGTCATCTTGTGTATCTCGTGTCGTTCTCAGTATAGTGCATCTCGTATTGCTATCACATACCTCATGCAGTTTTAGTTTTTGTGGCCCTGAGTTTTAATGGTTTTAATTTCTTTGTAGGAGAAGAAGAAAAATAAAAAAGAAGAAGGTGGTCCAAGGAAGAATATTCCCCAGTGTCTGGGCTGCACGTGATCCAATACTAAAGGAACCAATGCTATAAGGGCACGTGGAAAGAAGGTTCTGGGTCGGGTGTGGGAGGCACACGCATTCTGTACCTTATCCACCTGCTGCTGATATATATTGAAGCCTTCGTCCACAGATGAAGGTTCATCGAAAGGGAAAAAATAAAAAGTAGAAGTGCAGAGAGTTCGATCCAGCAAAAGAAGAGAAGAAAATAGAGGGTAGAAACTGAAGAAGAGGAAGAAGAGAGAATAGCAGAGAGAGTGAGAGAGAGAGAGAGAGAGCTCGAAGCTGAGAGTTCAGAAAGAAGAAGAAGAAGGATTCTGGTTTCAGGATCAAATCCGAACCAGTTTGCTCTATTGTGAGCTATATTCCGTGTTTTATCGTTCCAGCATTCAGTCTACTGTATCTTTTTAGTTTCTTGTTTTTGATCTTTTTTTACTGTTATAGTTTTGTCTCCGATTCTCAGGTTGAGATCGGTAGTCCTCCTGTTCTGTTGGTTCAGGAGAAGGGAGACGCTGTCTCCAGTTGCAAGTGGCCGTGTGCTGCTTGTGGGTTCCCTCTGGGCTTCAGAGGAAGAGAGACCTTGGTCTCTGGTTCTAGTGACTGCAGATCACTAGTGTTCCCTCCGGTTGGAGGAAGAGGAACTTGTTTCCTGGTTTCTAGGGACTTGGCGTCCTTAGGGTTCCCTCTGGGTGTGGAGGAAGAGGGGAGGGTGTTCCCCTGGTGAAGCTGTGAATCAGCCGTTGTCGCAGACTGAGTCTGCTTGGTTATCCGGTGCTAGTGGAAGCCTCACTTTAGTTTGAAGTGAGGGGTGGACGTAGGCAGACTGGAGGTCTGACCGAACCACCTTAAAAATCCCTGGCGCAGTGTGTTTGCTTTCTATTCTAGCTTTGGATCTATTCGGTAGATGCTTGTCTAGGCCGATCTATCTTTATCTTCCTAGCTGATCGCTCTGCGCGGTTAGTGTTTGACCGTTAAGATCTTTTTCGAAAACTCCTAATTGAGAACTTATTTTTTAATCCTCAATGTTTTATTGGTAAAGGTCCATTCACACCCCTCTGGATCTATCAATTGGTATCAGAGCGGTCTCTGGTTCAGAATCCAACGATTCTCAGAGGATCCTCTACGTGTTTCCTGTGTGCATTGTTTTGCTTGTGAGTTAGTGTTTGATATCTGTTCGTTTGAACTGATGGCAATGGCTAATCCACCGATTTTTAAGGGACCTGATTTTGACATATGGTTCATTGTTTTTCGCATGTTTGTTAAACAAGCTGATAAGGACTTGTGGAAGTTGATTTCACAAGGTCCGTATGAACTGCCCAAGAAAAGGTCCAAGTGGACGGACAGTGAGAATCAGATGTTCCGAGAGAATCAAAAGGCCTTAAACCTAATGTTAACAGCGACTGATAAAGCCTTGCATTCTTGTTTCCATGATTGCAGATCTGCCAAGGATATTATGGACCAGCTGAAGCTAGCCCACAGGAGAAATGAAAGCACATGCATGATGGTTAGCAGAAGTGACCACAGTACCAGCCAAGAGGTGGAGGAGAATGAAGAAGAGGTAAACCTCTTCGAGAACTTTTCTATAGAAGATTGAGAAAATGCTTACGGCGATTTATCTGAGTCATATGAAAAATTGCAAAAATGATATAAAAAATTGAAAAGGAATAAGGGATTAGATTATTCAAGGTCTGACTGTAAAAAATGTGCTGAATTGAAGAGTTCTCATGATGCCTGTGTGTCTAATCTACAAATGTTGAAAAAACAAAATGATGTGCTAATCAATGGAAATAAGAATCATGTGAGTGAGATTGATTCCCTGAGAAAATCCTCAGCTGAAAGCAAGGAATGTTTAGAGAAGCTCAGGATTGAAAATAAAGTACTTGCTGAAAAATCTGAAGCCATTAAGTCTGTCAACTTTGAATTACAGAAAAACATTGAGAAACTGCAAAAAGACTTGAAAACTTTTAAGGATGGAAGAAAATCTGAAACTGACTCTGATGATCAGATTTTGATAAACGAATTAATTCAGAATGACAGACTAAAGGAAGAAATTGAGAAACTAAAACAGTTGAACACCATATTGTCAGAGAGATTGCTGACATTTGAAAAGGGTAAACATGTGGTGTCAAATAATTCAGAAGAAATTGATGAGTTGAGAAAGGAAGTTGAGAAATACATAATTGCCAACAAAGTCTTGAATGAGGCTGTCAATTACAGTGAACAAGAGACTGCAAGTTATGAGTTACACATTGCCTCTTTAGAAGAAGAAATCCAAGACTTAAGGAAATCTTTGTCTAAATTTGTTGATGGGCAAGAAAATCTGAACAAACTGCTGGGAGTAAAAGTCAATTTTCAGAAGGAGGGGTTAGGTTATAACCATGTGAATAAAAAGACCTTTGAAAATAAAATTCAGACATATTCTGTTTCTAGCTCTACTTTTAAGAAAAAGGGACTGGGCTACAGTCCAGTCATGAGTAAGGTCTATGGATCAAATTTGGAAACTATTTTTGTTAAATCATCTGAACAGAAAAACCTTCTACTTCTTGTCCACCTCACTATAAGGCTAAGAAAACACAGGAACAGGATAAAAAATAGAAAATGAATAAAAAGGGCTCATCTGTGCATGTTGATCACAGTCCTCACACACACTCATCTAAAAGGAAAATGTCATGCCACTACTGTCATAGACTTGGACATTTAATGCATGAGTGTAAATTGATGGAGAAAGATGATATGAGGTCCGGGATAATGAATGCTAAGAAACTTCATGATAAAAATTCTTCATTCCAGAAAAAGAAAATTGAATGTCTGCACTGTGGCAAACTAGGACACAGCATCGCACAATGCTGGTTTGCAAATGGTAAGAAAATATATTCTTCACATCATGCTAAATTTTCTGCAAACCATAATGATGTTGATAGGAATAAAGTTGCTGCAAATAGAAAATACTCTGCATGTGTCAACTGTGGAAAGACAGGCCACAGGGCCATTGAATGCTGGCATGGTCAGGGTAGAAAAGAGAATTTTAAGAGAATGAACTCTTCTCATTGTTTTAACTGTGGAAAGCCAGGTCACAGGGCTGCAACCTGTTGGCTGGCAAGATACCAAAGCAATGCTGGTTTTGGTAAACAGAATTTCAATTCTGTTAACAAAACTTTTCATACATATGTGCATAAAAATCATGTTTATAAGAATGTGCATAAATCCAATCTGAAACCTGCTGCATCTTGCTATTATTGTGGTACAATTGGTCATTCAATGAATAATTGCTATCTGATGAAATCTGATGACCATGCTGCTAGGAGATTGGTTAGAAAACCTACTAAGAATGTCACTGCTAACTCAGGACCCAAGACTTCTTGGGTGCCTATTCGTGCAAAATAGTTTGCTAATCTGCAGGTGTGCCTTGGAAGCTGAAGAATAAAGAGGAGTAATAAGCCAAGGCACTCGAAAAGAAAAAAAAAAGGGATCTTAATATTCAGGTCAGTTCCCAATGCCTGCTTTAATTCTGTTTTATTGAGATTTAAATTTGGTTCTGTGATGTAGTCTGTGTGCAACTAAGTATTCCATGATCACGAGTGTCTTCCTCTGACTGCTTTGCTAAAATCTCTCTTGTATGGATACTTGGTATCACGCTGTAATTCATGCTCATAGTCAGGGGGAGGCATACAATTATTGTGTCAACTTACTGATTCGTGCTCATTGCATCACATTCCTTTTATTTGAAAAACCATAAGTTTGCTTCAACGTATTGCATTTCAGCTGATAGCATGTATGTTATTCAATAAATAATTAATATTTCCAAGAGTTGTGTGTGAGATGTCCTTGCGTAGGCTGAAAAGGAGCTTGTCAGGTCATCTGGTATATGAAGAATCTTTGTCTGCCGATGTGGTTAGTTGGTGTTGAGTTCAGACATCTCATGAGATTGCAGATTATTGCCCAAGAGCATTCTCTGGTTACGAGATTGAATTTCCTCAGGAAGATTTCATTTGTGAGCTCCTTGGTCTTTACTTTCTAGAGTAATCTCTCACTTGCTACTTTGCTGTAAGGAGTGCTTCTCATCTCATCTCATCTCTCTCCATTCTGTTTGTCACCTTCTTATCCTTTTCTTATCCCTTTTGGTTCAGGAATATTCTTGAAGAAAAATTCCTTCTTATAGCTTTGTTACTCTTATCAGATTAATCAGAATACCTTAAACCACCACAAATCTATTGTAACAAGTTACACCTGTTAATAAAGAACTTTAATGTATGGGGGTTATATCTTGTCCTTTAATCCTTCTAAGTTATCCTCTCTATTGTTGGTCAACATATTGTAAAACTTTCTGTTAAATGGAAAAATCTTGCAGAGGATTTCGTTTTAACTGAAACTTATGTGAAGAGGGCTATGAAAAAAAAATTGTGTTAAGTAAGGGCTCTGTCTTTTGTCCAAGATCATGAGAGGTGTTACCAGGGAATACGCCATACTTTGTGGCAGAGCAATGGCAATTGTGGAGAAATAGATATTCTAGATCAAAGAAGTCTAGAGTTTCTGTCATGATACAATTAGCTATCTCTGTTTCTTATAGAAAAGTTAAAATAAAAAAAAAGGAAAGGGAAAGAAAAGTCAACAAAAATTCATTGGTTTTCATTGGCATAAAGGTAGCCTGTCCTGAGTAACCAGGGATTCTGGTGTCTTATAAACATGTCTCCTTGTGTAAAAAGGGACAATTCTACTTAAGTGCTCAACAAATTGGTTGACTCTGTATGCCCTCTCTTGTCCTTTAAATGAGGTAATGAACCCTGCTTGACTATCTTTTTGTTATTTCTTTGCCTGACAAACATAAGGAGTATTTTAATCGTGACCTTCTGTAGGCTAAGTACCTTTAACAGCTAGTTTTGTGATCTTGTTGATTTAATGTCTTGAGGTAACTGACCAAGGTATTCGGAAGAATATAATAAATCCATATATTGAAGAGCGAACTTTAACGGGCAATGGCTGTGTTACATATTGATTGAGGGTAGTCTGGGTATTTCCTGAAAAGTTCGATAAGAGTGAAAAGTGACCCCCCAAAACCCTTCTTCTTCCTCAAGGTTACATCCAAAAACCCTCGTGTGCCCTTGCCGCTTCCTGTTCCTACTCGTGCCGATACGTCTCGCTGCTCCTTCAAACCCTTCTCTCCCGCTCATTTTTCTTCACGAAAATCTCATCTCCCCCACAGAGTTCTCTTCCGTTCTTGGTTCTAGCTTCATCTCCAGCAGCAACCAGCAAGAAAGAGTTGATACTCTGGGAGTTACGGCAAATGGATCAGCTAGAATCCGTCGCTCCTGTTGAAAGGAAGAGGAAGGGAAAAGAAACAGTTGAGGAGCCTTCGTCCAAGCAGCAAAGATGTCTTGAACCAGAAATAGCAGTGGAAATTTCTTCTGCACAAGGTACCAGGCCTTCTCAGTCTATCGTGTTTTTAGAGAGTGGGAAAATTATTCCTCCAAGGATAATAGATTTCGGCGATGAATCCATGGTTTTGAAGTTTCCAAAACTTTTGGAGATTTTTGAGTTTCAGGATTGGAGGAAATTCCTAGAAAATCACCGTGTCTACTACCCTAGCCTGGTAATGGAATTTTATAATAATTTATCTTTGAGCCGAGATAGGTCTGCTCTGATCTCGTCTGTTAAGGGGATTGAGATAGCAGTAACGTGTGACTCTCTCCACAAAGCTCTCAGTATTCCATAAAAAGGGGAGGTGGAGAGAGGGTTTAGATATAGTCAGCATGAAGCCTTTTCGGTCATTACTGGTAAACCCAGTAACATTCATGACAAGGGGCAATTGAAGCTGAAAGCTTACCAAACCTTATCATTTCCCCCTCCTCACAAGCTTCTTCAAAACATCATTGCCTCTATAGTCACCCCACAGACTGGAGCTAGAGGAAGAATCACAGACACTCAAAGATTTCTTTTGTTCTGTCTGATTCAGCATGTAAAGATATGTCTGCCTGAAATTATTTTTTCTATCATGAAGGGGTGTATTGGGTCCAAAAGACACCTGCCCTACGCCACCCATCTGACAGACATCTTCAAGTATTCAAAGATTTCCTTGGATGGAGAGGCCATGTCTGAAGTTAGGGGTCGAAACATATTTAACATGAATTTTGTTTCAGTATTTTTGGGCTTGGAGGGTTCTTCTCTCATGGGGCAGGTTAAGGCCCAGAAAGTCAAAGAATCACAAGCTCAGAGAGAGCTTCTGGAACACCCTCAAGAATCTGCCCAAACAGTTTTAGAATTAGCTTCTGAGGTTGCTTTACAGGAGACACCATCTGGACAACCACTATCTGCTACTTCTGCTGCACCTACTGAAGCATCTCTATCTTTTCAGAGGCTTGTTGAGATTGCATCTGAAGAAGTTAGGATGTCTGAAAACAGCATTCAAACTAAACTAGATATAAATATTGATGGTTTGTTTGATTCCTTTGGGAAGACATTAGAAGAAGTGAGGCTGCCCGTGGAACAGCCTGCTCAAGAGCAAGAAAGTAATGAGCAAGACCTTGCTGAGTTTGTTAATTTCATTCTTAGAGAGACTGTGGAGAAAAGCTTGGAAGAGGCTGACAACGTGGTTACAGCTGAAATTATAGAACAGGCACCTGTTGAAAACTCTGCAGATGATGATCTCATGGAAGAAAGAGTGGATGAGTGTCAGGAGAAAGTTACTGACATAGAACAAGAAGCAGAATCATCAAGTGAAGAAGAAGCACCTGAAAATGTATTTCCTGAAAAAGAAATCCAAGCTGAAGATGAAGATTGGGTTCCAGCAGGAGACAGCCAAACGCCAGTACAAGAAGAAGCAGATGAGAGAACAGCACCTGGCTGTGAATCTTATGGTACACCCCTAGGTCAACCTCGACTTCTATCTGCTCGGGCGCCCAACATTGAAGAACTCCTCATAAATTTGACTCAGCAGATGCAGAGACAGGATAAGAAAATGGATGATCTGCTCAAGTATGTCACTCTAAATATTAATCAAGTTCATTCCAGGCTACTGAAGCTTGAAATTTCTCTCCTGATTGAATGGAAAAAGTTCCTGCTAAACAAGAAAGCTTCAGATGATGCCACCAGGTCCTCGATGGAAAGCCTGCAGGTGGTATGTTCAAAGATAGCAACAGCACTTCGTGAATTACAAGATGCTCATATTTCCTCCTTTAAGTCATCTGCCAGCATTATAGATCATTGTTTTGAGATCAGGACATCCTTAAAAGTTTTGAAGGGGTCATCTAGTACCCTAGGTCCAGATGTCCAGAATATCTATGACAGATTGATCGCTTTCATAGCAGAAGTGAGAACTCTGACTGACAGATATGAATCTGTTAATATTCGCCAGGAAGACATCATTTCAGAAGTGGCACATGTCAGAAGCTCCGTTGTGTATTGGCTAGCTGAATTGTCCAATGACTTGAAGGATCTTCACTCTGCCTTGGGTTCAGCCCCTGGTCAGGCATCCTCCAGCAGAGGTCCAACTCAAGATTTCTCCTCTGCTGCTCCTAGGGGTAGACCACCACAAGACAGGCCGCGTGGCCCTTCCAGCAGACATGCCAGATTCTTTTCTCCTTAAAAAATAGTGTTCTGTATTTTTTTGCCCATTTTGAAGCTCTCTCACACTCTTGGACTTGTTAATTACATCTCATATCATTTGCATTTCTGCCTCCTTTTGTTTCTTTCTTTTTGATGTTGACAAAGGGGGAGAACTCAAGTCTTTGCTACTACTACGATTGAGAATGATTTTTGTTGTTAATGATTCTTTAATATTCTTTAATGATGATTAATGATGGTGCTGATGATGTTTAGCTTCGAACATGTTGAAAATTATTCCTGCAAAGACTCAAGACTCTTAGTGTTGCCATCCATCAAAAAGGGGGAGATTGTTGAGTCTTTACATGTTTTGAGGATGACAACACTATGAGCCTTAGTGGAGAACAAAAAATATTTCTCTGTGAAAAATAAACTTTCGAGTCTCTTCAGTTATTTTCAGGGGTTGTCTTCGTGTCGTTATTTGTTCCATCGCGTGCTGAACACTACAGCACCTCGTGCTGCTTTCTGTGAACCTCGTGTTGTTTCTTCAGTATTTAGTTGCTCATCTCGAGTCATCCTTTTTATTTTTGCTCTTGTGTTTTCGTGTCATTTACTGTAGTTACTCGAGTCGTTTTCCTACTTTCACTGTTTTATCACGTGTCGTTGTAGCCGTTCCTGTCTTCTGTCCTCGTGTTGTTTTTCCTAGACCCCGTGTCCTTTTTGCTTTGTGATCACACTTCGTGTCGGTTTTCGTTTTCGTCTTCGAGTTGTTTTCAGCCCGTGTCGTCCTCATTTTCGAGTCGTTTTCCTGTGTCTTCAAGTTATGTTAGTGTAAAGTGTCGTTTCACTTTGTGTCGTTCCCTTTGCTGTTTGATATTTCGTGTTGATTCTCGTATTGATTCACCGATGACCTCGAGTCAACTTAGTCGTTTTGATTGGTCATTTTTCGTGTTGTTTCTGTGTTTTATGTCTTCGTGTTAATTTTGTGTTTGAGTCTTCATGTTATTTCTGTGTTTGTGTCTTAGTGTTGTTTTTATGTCTTCGTGTTGCTTATTTCTATCTTCGTCCAGGTTTCCTCTGATCGCGTGTTTTACTACCGTTTTACTTCGTGTTATTTCCTTCTCACCTCGTGCTATTTTCATCTGACTTCGTGTCATTCTCTTTGTAATGTTAGCCGTGTTGCTGTAGTCATCTTATGTATCTCGTGTCGTTCTCTCTTTATTTCGTGCTGTAGTCATCTTGTGTATCTCGTATCGTTCTCAGTATAGTGCATCTCGTATTGCTATCACATACCTCATGCAGTTTTAGTTTTTGTGGCCCTGAGTTTTAACTATTTTAATTTCTTTGCAGGAGAAGAAGAAAAACAAAAAAGAAGAAGGTGGTCCAAGGAAGAATATTCCCCAGTGTCTGGGCTGCACGTGATCCAATACTAAAGGAACCAATGCTATAAGGGCACGTGGAAAGAAGGTTCTGGATCGGGTGTGGGAGGCACACGCATTCTGTACCTTATCCACCTGCTGCTGCTATATATTGAAGCCTTCGTCCATAGATGAAGGTTGATCGAAAGAGAAAAAAGAAAAAGCAGAAGTGCAGAGAGTTCGATCCAGCAAAAGAAGAGAAGAAAATAGAGGGCAGAAACTGAAGAAGAGGAAGAAGAGAGAATAGCAGAGAGAGTGAGAGAGAGAGAGAGCTCGAAGCTGAGAGTTCAGAAAGAAGAAGAAGAAGGATTCTGGTTTCAGGATCAAATTCGAACTAGTTTGCTCTATTGTGAGCTATATTCCGTGTTTTATCGTTCCGGCATTCAGTCTGCTGTATCTTTTTAGTTTCTTGTTTTTGATCTTTCTTTACTGTTATAGTTTTGTCTCCGATTCTCAGGTTGAGATCGATAGTCCTCCTGTTCTGTTGGTTCAGGAGAAGGGAGACGCTGTCTCCAGTTGCAAGTGGCCGTGTGCTGCTTGTGGGTTCCCTCTGGGCTTCAGAGGAAGAGAGACCTTGGTCTCTGGTTCTAGTGACTGCAGATCACTAGTGTTCCCTCCGGTTGGAGGAAGAGGAACTTGTTTCCTGGTTTCTAGGGACTTGGCGTCCTTAGGGTTCCCTCCGGGTGTGGAGGAAGAGGGGAGGGTGTTCCCCTGGTGAAGCTGTGAATCAGCCGTTGTCGCAGACTGAGTCTGCTTGGTTATCCGGTGCTAGTGGAAGCCTCACTTCGGTTTGAAGTGAGGGGTGGATGTAGGCAGACTGGAGGTCTGACCGAACCACCTTAAAAATCCCTGGCGCAGTGTGTTTGGTTTCTATTCTGGCTTTGGATCTATTCGGTAGATGCTTGTCTAGGCCGATCCATCTTTATCTTCCTAGCTGATCGCTCTGCGCGGTTAGTGTTTGACCGTTAAGATCTTTTTCGGAAACTCCTAATTGAGAATTTATTTTTTAATCCTCAATGTTTTATTGGTAAAGGTCCATTCACCCCCCTCTGGACCTATCATCGAAAACCGTCGACAGCGGAGAAAGCGAGTGGTTTCGGCGCGTAACCGTGACTCTCAAAGGGCGCGTCTGATCGGCAAGATATTGTTATATTTGGATTTTTTCCGAACGTCAAACCGAGCGGTGGATCGAAACCGTCCAGGTGTTGGACAATGGGGGCGTCTGGGGTCCTAGACGCCTCAAAGTGAGGCATCCAGGGTCCCAGATGCCTCAAAGAAACTCCGCTAGATCGACAGAAAGTCGTCGTCATCTAACCATTAGACGTCTTCGTGTTCGGATTCTTTCGGAACGTCCGGTTGGCAGCGGCGCCGTCCGCATGCTGCATGATTTCCTTAGTGAGGCGGCTTTTGATGGGGACATCGAAGCAAGACCGCTCATATTTTATTTGCATTTATGTCCTTTTATATTTGTATGAATACCCTTGTGTTATATGGGTACACAATTGTAAGTCTTAGTGGGTTTTTGTACAAAATGTCAGTAGGACCAGCAAGGGGGCCCTCACTCCTTCCTCATTGGTCCAAGTGGCACCATTTGGGTCCATGTGGGGCTGGTCAACTCTCCTAGGTGGCATCTAGAAGCTTTGACAAGTCAATTAACACATGGGAGACAAATGGACCTAAAAGTCCAAATTCTCCACCCACCTAGTCAAGGGGGCGCCCCCCCTTTTTTTGGCATCTTTTAATTTTTGAAAAAAATGTATTAGAACTAATTAGTTCTATACCTTGTATACCCCTCCCAACCCTAGATCTAAGGGCATTAGTGGTCGTTTTCCATTTATTATATAAGGCATGTATTTTCATTTTTCATGAATTAATGAAGAAGAAAAAATTATGAATTGTCTTGGAGCTTGGTGCGCCCCCTCCTCTCTCCCTCTGGTTCCTCCCTCCTCCTTCAAGATTTCAAGGTGGAAACCCCTTCTATCTCAGCCCCTCTATCTTTAGTTTCATCTCTGGTGCTGCTGCAGTCGTTCGTGCCGCCATCGAGCTGCCGTGAAGCCGATTCCGAAGTGCTGTCCAAGGTTCTGTTCTGCTGAACAGAGGTTCACTCGGGGATTTTTAACTCCCAACTCCGACATCATCTGGAGTTGATATTTTTAGGGTTGGTTCCGCACTTGATCCCTAACCTCCAGTAACATTATCCAGTCAGTTCACCTTCTTTTTATATTTTTTCATTTTCGTGTCTTTCTGTCTTCCTGATCTGTCCCTTTTTAGATATGTGTAGCAGAAGCTTAGTTCTTTCCCCTTTCGACCCTCTTTTTGATTTTTTTTGGAATCCCCAAATTTATTGGAGGTTCTTTCCACATCTCCATCCTCCACAAATTTTCGTCGAATTTCAAAAGCTCTCTACCTATTTTTAGAAATTGTGTCTTTCCCCAAAATTTAGTTCTGTCTCTACTGTCCAGATCCGACCCCGGGTCAATATAAAATCTCGAAAAATTCGAAACTTCCACCAACCCCTTCATAAGATATATCTCAATTTCTCTCTCTTCGATCTATACAACTTTCATGAAGGGATAAAAATCTGAATCGAAGGTCTACATCACGGTCAACGCCAACTCTCAGGAAAACTCAAATCTGCCCTGAGTTTTCAGTTCCTGTGAGTCAGCAGCTTGAAAATTTGACATAGGCCATCAACGGGAAATTCAAATTTCTTTCTCCAGCCATAGATCGAAGGATTTCAAGTCAGCTTTCCATTGGTACCTCTTGTGCATCGATCCGGCATCGGGAGTGACCGCAGCATCAGATTTCGTCGGGACGCACGGGTCTGAAACAGAATTCAGATCCGTGGGCAGCAACTCCGACGAGTGAAGATCGGAGCCGTCCGACCTCCGACCGGTGAACCAGCGTACCGCCGTCCCAGGGAGTGCCCCTCCATGCATCCCCACCACAGTGGTGCCACCCTGGTCCCACGTGGCCCTACTGACCAGCATGTGGGTCCCACAGTCGTGAGTACGCATGCCACCGAAGCTCCACAAGAAGTTACCCGTCAACCCGAACCCGCTATTCCCGGGTCCCATTGTGTCACCCTTTACCTCCCTACGTGGAGTGGGCATTCATATTCATTGCTGTAATATTTGTGTAATAATTGTTCCGGGAGTATCAGTTCGGCCGGGGTCGTCTTCCCCACGTCGAGAGCGTGGAGGTATCGTGTTCGCTCCTTACTCGGCACTTTGCTTAGTTCGTATATGCTTTATATGCCGCTGCTAGAGAGCCTGATAGGGTGACTTAGCTCGCTATTTATTGTTATTCACTGCTGTGAGCGAGAGAGAGATACCGTCTCGTGACCCGATCCGGGCATGAATTTGTGAGTTGACCACCCTAGCTCTTTGCCGGTTTCTCAACCGCGCACGTCCGACGCTTCCCTCATTAGGGACGATCGCGAGCTTGCTTGGAGTCTGAGGGTCGCATTTCCAATTGGAGTCAAGTCGCGTGTCCGTCCCGCATCAGCTTTTCTCTCAGACCCGTCAAAAGAAACGTCACGTTCCCTCGCTCAAAAGGTGAAAGAAACTCAAAGAAAGGAAGCACTCAAGTGATTCAGAATGTGAAAGCCGCTGCGGAGCGTCATATTGTAATATGAGATTTACCCAAAGTAATGTCAGAAATGGCGTGTCTATAGCTGTCCCGCCTTGGCATCTGCTTTGCAAGGGAGTGATACGTAGTAGAATGGCATAGAAGTGAAATGAAATAGAGTGAGAGTGGACTGAAAAGTAGATGCCAATGTGCGATGGGACACGCTTTCAACATTATGGTTTGGAATCTTTTAGAGTTTCAATGAGATGACCTTGAAGCAGGTCTTTCAAATTCAACAATTGTTTGGACGGAAATCAAACAAGGAAGGGGAACATGTGCGCTCTGGCATAAACAGAATAAGGGACCAACTTCTCTGTGTAGAAGTACCTGGGTCGTAAACCTGCAGGTTTCACCTTTGGGGAGCGGTTACCAGCAAATGTGGAAGTGCTGCAGCCAAGGTGGGTCAAATGGAGTAAAAGTAAAAAATATTTGAGGATTAGTCCAAACAAGGGTCTCTTTAGGAAGAACAGTCAAGGGATGTCTCAAGGAAACTCAATATTTTATTCAGAATGAAATATCTCATATTATAAGAACTTAAGCACAGCGGCTTTGACAATCGAATTACTTTGAATGATCTTCTGCAATGGAATCAAAGTCCTACATGAATGCATGTTGGGTTTAAAGAAAAACTTAAAATAAATTAAAATAGAAGATAGCCAAGGATAATATTGTTAAGTTGTTAAGAATGGGTCAGGATACCAATTCGGTGAGCTGATGCTGAGCCGAGGCCCGTTTATCCACGCACCGACACACCGAACGGAACCGTCGTTCCCTATGCTATCACAAATTAATGGCCTATCCGTACAACCCAAATTCCTCTGAAATCATACTATTTTTGTTGAAGAAGAACTCAAATTCTAGATTCATTCAGGTCATAAGGTCCTTGACATGTTTTAGTAGCGTAACTATCATATAATACAATGCATGACATGGAGGGACCAGTAACCGAATGATGACGGTACAAGATGGGACAGTGGCGTCCATTAGTGAAACCTGCACTGATCAATACTATAAAAAGCAGTAGAATTGCACCATAGCACAAGAGAGATCAAGATAAAACACCTTTTGCTAAAGTCAACAAGGATGACTCATCATTGATGTGACGTGTTTGGCTTTTACACCCCTCCCTTTCTATAAATGCTCCCCCCTCGCCTAGTTCAGGCAAATGCACCAAGGAGTGGATTGAGAGCCTTGAAGCTTACGAGGAGGAGGAGAAGAATCTTGGTTTTTCAAGATGGAAGGCGAGTCTTCCCTCCCTATGAAGAGGAGTAGGTCTAGCAGCGAATTCAAGCGGCTCTCCAACTTTGAAGGACATCTGAGCGAGAAGGTTCAGTCACGTATGGTGAGTTGATTCATTTCAAATTTCCTGTATGACCTCTCTTTCACCTCTTTCCTCCTTTGTTTTTCTTCTTCTTTTCCAGCCGTACCCCCTCTTCCCAGGCCCGAGGAAATTCTCCAAAGTGCCGTGGCTTTCGAAGCTAACTTCCAACATTTCCATCGGCATGAGGGCCATAATCACGAGGTGGCATCTTCAGGGGCTCTTGATTCACGCCAAGCATTACAAAAAGATTCGCATGGACTGGGCAACTATGGGTGCGTTGGTAGAGATCTGGCGTCCTCAAACTCACACTTTCATTTTCCCCACTTTCGAGGCGACCATCCTTCTTGAGGAGGTGGAACTCCTGCTTGGGTTGAAAAGATTCAAAAGGGATGGCAGGATCATGCTGATGCCGAAGAGGGTGACTTCCGAGGATGTTCTTGGAAGCTTCATGCCATATGGTGCCGCTAGGAACGTCCAGACTCAGAAGGGAATTAACCTGCAAAAGCTTGCGGAATGGGTCATGGACGCCCTGAGAGGATCGCCAGACGAATGATCGTTTGGAAGAAATTATGAAGGGGTTCACAATCTGTTTGGCGGGTGCTCTCTTATTCCCTTCTACCGACAATATAGTGGAGGAGGATCAGCTGAGCGCCATTTACGGAATTTGGAATTTCAAAAGGGTGGGACCTGTCGTCCTTGCTTACCTTTACAGTGGCCTTACTACTTCCAACATGGGTAAGCCTCATTTTGGTTGTGCACTTCTTCTGAATTGCTGGGTTGATTTACATTTCAAATTTGATCACCGTGAGGGGATGGCAACTGCCTCGAAGATCTTTCAACAAATCCCCCTTTACCACATAGCCGATGTGTTAGGCTTTGGTGGTAATATAGTGAATCAAGTTCCGTGGCCGAGGAAACGTGAAGACTGGAGGTCTCACTTCAGAACTATGACGCAAAGCTTCTTCACTTGTGCACCAGCATGTCTACTCTCGCGCGAACTCCTCATGAGATTTTATCCTGAAGCTGAACTCCAACTTATTGGCGCGACTGAATTTGTTCTCTATAACGCCCATCGGTGCTATATTCAAATCGGTCTTCCCCGCCATTTGTTCCCAACGTTATCTGACGTTTCTCCCCCGAGGAAGAGAAAATTAGGCACGGAAGAAGATGCGAAGGGAGTGAAGGCCATCAAAGTGTCATGGAAGACGAGCATTCTGGGAAAGGCATTAGTGCATGTAGAGGAAGAACGGGAGCTGTGGAGGGCTTATGTAACCGAACTAGGGAAGTTAAGGCCCGAAGCGTCTAAACTCCTGATGTAGCCCACTCTGTTATTTTAATGAAATAAATGCGAACTTATTGTGTGCACAGATTTTTCTTGGATTATTGGCCCCATTTTATTTTTTTTTATTTTTTTATTTTCACGTCTAGGATACTAGACGCGTACATGTTTTTATCATTTTTCTTCTTCTTCTTCTTCTTCTTTTTTTGCGATGTTTCATAAGTCTACATAAATTGTCATGAACATCACGATCATAAACATCGCAAGAGAGGAGACAGGTATGCTGACCCGCCACCTCTCGCCATCACCTTCACGCTCGTGCCGCCTGGCGGTCCTCTCCTCTCCCCCAATGGGAAAGGCTCGTCATTGGAGCCCAATGGCGGTGCCGCTGGTGAGGCGGTGGCAACCCATCACGAACCTAGCCCCCCTATCTTACCAGCTGATGGTGTTAAGACGCGAGTTGCAAGAGTTCCCCGCAGCGATGGTGGTTATTATTTCATCATATTTTTTCTTTCTTTTTTTGTTTCTTTTATGATTAAGAAGATGTTTGTGACCTGACCTAGGTGGTCTGAAGGCCTTATGCGGGCATGACTAATGCCGATCAGCCATGGGTCATAACGAGTCGTGCCCGGTTCGGGCGTGACCTCTGGATCCACTGTCTGAACGAAATCGAGCCACTTCGGCTACGATTGGCCATGAGGACCTTAGGGCTCGCGCAGGAATGGGTGGACATGACTACAACACCACGTGTGAGGAGGAAAATGAGTGGGTCGGCGACCTCCGTTGATTGGAGAGTTTATGTTTATGACTGTGATGTTCATGACAGTTTATGTAGGCTTATGAATGGAGCGAAAAAAAATAAAAAAATAAGAAAAAAAACATCGTAAAAGAGGCGGTGGCAGCCCATCACGAACCCAGCCCCCCTATTCTACCAGCTGATGGTGTTAAGACGCAAGTTGCAAGAGTTCCCCGCAGCGATGGTGGTTATTATTTCATCATCTTTTTTCTTTCTTATTTTTCTTTCTTTTATGATTAAGAAGATGTGTGTGACCTGATGTAGGTGGTCTGGAGGCCTTATGCAGGCATGACCGATGCCGATCAGCCATGGGTCATAACGAGTCATGCCCAGTTTGGGCGTGACCTCTGGATCCACTGTCTGAACGAAATCGAGCCACTTCGGCTACGATTGGTCATGAGGACCTTAGGGCTCGCCCAGGAATGGGTGGACATGACTACAACATCACGGGTGGGGAGGAAAACGCGTGAGCCGGCGACCTCCATTGATTGGAGAGTGCGGTTCCCCGAGCAATATGAGGACTGGCAACGGGGTGGCACTCCTATGGAGTCACATGCTCAAGACAGTGAGGATTATCTATGCCTCTATAAGGTGATGTATGCAGAGCGACTCCATCCCGAGGGGACCGTGGAGGTGAACATATTTTTTATCATTTTTTTTATCCTTTTTTGTTTTTTTTTTCATGTTTTTTTGTATATTAACCTATGCCCTGGCCACAAGACGCTCGAGACACCATCATAGCGAACATGCAAGCTCGCCTGATAGGCACGGAACGGCAGTTACGTAATACTCGCGCATCCTTGAGTTCTTCGGTAAGCCTGCATACACATGATCATATACCAAGATTCCTGGTGCTAGGTCCTCAGTGCCGCCTTATGTGTGTTGCAACGGGCCCAGCTCGACGCAGCTTCCCCCGCAATGGGGGAGGATGGCATCTCTTCTAGCTTATGAATCCCTACTTCCGAACTTGATTTGCTTCATGAGCACCTTGCTCATACTACGCAGCGAGCCACAGAGGCAGAAGGAATGCTCTCCATATAGGTGAGAGTCTTGCCATTGAATTTCACTTATCCATGCCTCCATATATCTGAAATGATGGTTATGGTAGACGAAAGAGGTGCAAGATGCACTTGCTCACACCGCGCAAGGGGAAGCCAGAATAGCAGAATTGGAGGAAGAGTTGCGACATCGCCCAGACGATGGCTCTTCTCTGGACGCCGTGGAGCTGAGGATTACCCATCAGCAGGAAAGGGAGGACAGAGAGAGAGAACGCGCGGAAAGGGAAAGAGACACCGAAAGAGAGAGAGTCGACAGATTGGCTGAGAGGGAGGAGCGGAGGGCCATGGAGGCCCAACTGTTTGAACTCCAAACCAGCCTCGGTGTTGCTGAACAATGGTTGAGAGATGGTGAAGAGCACTACTGAAGAGCACGAGAGCATGGCTTTCATGTTAGCAGCTTCTTTGCCACCCTTGTCGATCGACGGGGAGCGGAGACGGGAAGAGGGGTACATAGCAGTAGTGGCACCACCTTGCATGGTTTAGCAACACCCTCCAGGGTTCCTCGCTTGGAGAGCGGAGAGAGGGGTAACTCTGAGAGAGAGGACAGAACTTAATATACAATTTCTAGAAGGAAATAAAGGAAGGAATGTTCAGTTTCATGTCTTCTGCCTTCATTCCGGCTTTTCAATCCTGTACACATTGCTCAATGAAACAAGTCAGTTTTTCCATTCTGACTTGGCCCCTTGCTCAGAGAGTGGGTGATTGTCTTGAGACTAGCCTTGATAACAAGTCAAGGGGCCAAGATTTTATTAATTAAGGCAAAAGCAAAGATGATAAATGTGACACACGGGCACACAAATGAGAACAAAATTAAAAATGTAGCACACGAATGAGATCACACGGATGCAAATTTTTTTTTTTATTTTTTGAATGTGTTTTTGCTTGTTTTATTTGAATTTTCTTTCCTTTTTTTTTTGAAAGACACTTGTTATTACAACCGGCATGGTTCTTGTATTAGGGGTGTTTAAACTATTCTTAAGTACCTCAAAACAAGGTTAGCGTTCTCCAAGAGAATTCCCACTTGGGGACTCACCTAACGGCATCTTTCGAGGGCCATAAAAAAATTTTTTTTTTGCTAACTAATGCCTAGTGACCATTCTTATGTCACCTGACTCATATGAAGGCATGTTTTCTTACTAACCTCCCAGGTATCCTGTGTGCACATCTACATTGATTTGGGCCCCTAGACTCCTCAAATGATAATCCTGCCGGTTAAAGCTTAACCTGATGACAAAACGGTCATGCCATGCTTAGGCTCCCAGTTGCTTCCGACCGCAAGGATACACCGAAAGAGCATTCAGGGTAAAAGATTTGCCCGACCCGGGTCTATTTCCTCACAACTCTAGGTGGTATATGATGGAACACCCTGGAACCCTAACGGCCAACCGCGCGACGCTGACCCAGAATCAGACGCCGTCGCACTTATTGGTGACGCGCTTGCATTGACCTAAGCCCGAGGTTGAAATAAGAAGACATCAAGATGGTAGATAGAGGTCTTGACCGGCCAGAAACACATAGACTCCTTCGCGGTGATGGCTTTCACTTTTCAAAGTAGACAACTATATGTGTGTTTTGCTAAAACGAGGTCGCTTGCCTTAGCGGGGCGCGCCTTTCAGGATTTCCATTGAGCTTTCATCTTTGAGGGGAGAAAGAAGAGTACGGTGGGGTAAACCTTCCGAGAGGACCGGCAAAATCGTTAACCTGACGAGCCAACTAGGACCTACTCGACCTTTCCCTTTTGGGTGACTTTGGACCAAATCTCGAAAAGAATTGTGTTACCCCTTTATGGAATTTAGCCTTTGTTTTGAGGGGTTTTCGCTTGTTGAAATCAGGCACGGCCACGACTAGGCTCTTATTTGACTTTTTTTTTTAGGGAGACATGATAATTTGATATGTGGAAATCCCTCTTGTATGCCTGCGGGGACACTGCCATCTTCTCGTGCTCTGACTCGAGTTCGAGGAGATGAATCATACTCTCGCCTTCAGGGTATGGTATTTTAGTTCCCTTATGCTCAACGTTTTAACGGCGACGGCTATCTCATTGGGTCGAGAAAGAAGAGAATAAAGATTGTGACTTTCCTAGAGACCTTCCAGTACAGCCCCACAATAAGTAATACTACCAACTTTTTTGATAAAGCAGCTGCGTGTGTGTGTGTGTTGTCTCCTTTTAGTGGGCGTAAGCCGACATGACCGGACAGGAATCTCCACGGTTCTGGCGGGCCAAGACCCGAGACCTACCGAACCTTAATGGGTCCTATCCTAACATGAAGGACAGATGCAAAGACTTGACTGCGTGATAAACACCAGGCACTCTCTTTTTTGTTTTTTTCCTCTTTTTTTTGATTTTTTTTTTGGAGCTTCCCTCGAGTTCCACTTCGTTTGATCCCGAAAGCGAGGTGTGGGAGTGTGCGCAGGTTAACCCTGAGTTAGACCATAAAGACCGAAGAATGAATTTCCAACTCTGATGGTCCTCATACCATGCCGGTTGTTACACTTATCTATGGGTAGTATTTCTTAAGATACAGCCCGTTCCAAGGGTGGGATAACTCGGTCCCTTCGGCATTGACTAACTTGTTGGCGTTACCAGGGAACGCAGCCTGAACCACATATGGTCCTTCTCAATTGGGTTAAAGTTTAGAATGCGGCCCTCCAGGTTTGACAAAAATTCTTTTTACGACCATCTCACCGACTTTAAATTTTCTCTCAACGACTTTCTTTTAGTAAAAGCGAGCGAGTCTATTTTGATAAACACGTGCATGCTCATCAGCGGCCAGCCGCTTCTCGTCTAAGAGTTCCAACTGGGCATGGAGTGAATTGCGACGTTCGTCGAGGAGAAATTCCTTATCGAATTGTACCCTGAGTGAAGGAATCAGAGTCTCGTACAGGACTACCACTTCCATCCCGTAAGTAAAAGCAAACGGAGTTTGCTTGGTGGGGGTACGGATTGAATTGCGATAGGCCCATAGAGCTTCGATAAGCTTTTCTGGCTAGTCTTAAAACTTACTAGACTCACAGGTTTTCTTTATGATTTTGATCAATGTTTTGTTGGTGGCCTCCGCCTGGCCATTACCTTGTGGATAATAAGGTGATGAATGATGCAATGCGTTTGCGTACCTTTTGCAGAGGTCTTGAAGGTCCTGAGAAATGAACTGTGGTCCATTGTCGGTGACGATTGTGCTTGTGATGCCGAATCTGGTGAGGATGTTCTTCACGATCAACTTGCAGACTGTTGATGCCTTGATTTCTACGTAAGCTTCGGCTTCGTCCCATTTGGGGAGAATGAAAGATTTCTGCTTGGTGAGAGAGTTGGGATCACCTAGGGGGCCAATGATGTCGAACGCCCACATGGAGAAAGGCCATGGGGAGGATATCGGATGAAGTGAGAAAGATGGTGAGTAAATCTTATCGGCGTGAAGCTGACACTTGACACACCTATGGACATAGAAAGCACAATCCTCTTCCATAGTGGGCCAGTAAAAGCCCTACCGAATGATCTTCTTAGTGAGCATTTGGCTATTTACATGGCCACCGCACACACCTGAGTGTGCTTCCTCTACACATTTCCAGACTTCATTGTCATCAAGACATCTTAAAAGAACACCAGTAAGACTTCTCTTATACAGTAAACCTCCAACCAACGTGTATTTCTGGGCCACCCTTCTTATGGCTTTCTTATCTTCTGCGGTGGCTCCTTCAAGATAAGACTGATCTTTGCAATATTTGACAATTTCGTAGAACCAAGGTTTCTCCTCATCAGCCAGTTCTTCTTCAAATTCTGCCCAAATGATTTCCCTCTTCTTAAGAATTTCCCCTTCCTGAACCTTCCGTAAGACTCTTTCTTTGATTCTCAAAAGGTAAGGGTCTTGAACAGCAGGGATGAGACGCTTGTAGATGGTGATGGATTCAGACCACACACCTAAAGAGAATTTAAAAGATGACACCAAGGAGGTGAGGGCATCGGCCAGAATGTTCTATTCGCGAGGAACATGGACAAAGATCAGCTTGGTGAATAATTTGGCATAAGCGGAGACCAGCTCTTGATAAGACTTGAGCTTGGGATCAATGGTGCGATATTTGGTAAGCACCTGGCAGAGAATAAGTTGACTATCTCCCATGACTCGCAATTTGGTGATATAGAAAGAATGGGCTAGTTCCAGACCAGCTAGAAGAACCTCATATTCAGCAATGTTGTTGGTGACTGGGAATGCGAGATGAAATGCCTCTGGGATGGTAACGCCTTCGGGCGTCAGAAGGACAATGCAAATACCCTTCCCTTAGGAATTCAGCGCTCCATCAAAATATAATGTCCACATTGGCTCATCGGATTGGATGATGGACATTAGTTCCTCATCTGAAAACTCTGATTGGACATGATCAAACTTGGGGAGAGGATGGCGAGCGAGATGCTCGGCTATAGCATAGCCTTTAATTGCCTTTTGCTGGATATAGGTGATGTCAAACTGAGATAAGAAACTCTGCCAGCGTGCTAGTCTATCAGTGAGGATAGATTTCTCCAGGAGGAACTTGATAGGATTCATGCGGGCAATCAAATGGACATCATGAGCCAAGAAGTAGTGCTTCAATTTCTACACTACCCAAATGAGGGCAGCACATATTTTTTCCATGGTGGTGTACTTCTGCTCACAGGGATTAAGGAGTTTGGACAAGTAATAGGTTGCCCGTTCCTTGCCTTCTTCATTGGCTTGTGTGAGGACGGCCCCCACGGAGTCATCTAAGACTGAGATATAAAGGATCAGAGGTTTTCCTGGCTTGGGTGGAATGAGAACGGGTGGATTAGCCAGGTATTCCTTTAACCCTTCAAAAGCTTTCTGGCATTTAGAATCCCAATGGAATTCTACTCTTGGCTTGCTCAACTTGTAGAAAAGTCTACACCTTTGTGAGTGCTGAGACACAAACTGATGAATGAATTGCAACCTCCCAATTAAACCTTAGACTTCCCTCAAATTTTTGGGAGGCGGCATATCCCTGATGGCCTTAACTTTGTTGGGATCTATCTCAACCCCCCTTTTGCTCACAATGAAACCTAGTAATTTACCCGATGAAACGCCAAACATACACTTCTTCGGGTTCATTTTTAATTGGAACTCCCTTCATCTCTGCAACACCTTAGCCAAGACTCTTGGATGTTCCACCCTAGTTCTTGATTTCACCAATAAATAATCCACATACACCTCCAGATATATGTGCATCATGTCATGAAATATGGCCATCATGGCTCTTTGGTAAGTAGCTCCAGCATTCTTTAACCCAAACGGCATGACCACGTAACAATATGTTCCCCAAGGTGTAGTGAATGACGTCTTCTCCTGATCCTCTTCTGCCAAACGAATTTGATTATATCCCGAAAATCCATCCATAAATGAGAGGGTCTCATAGCCTGCCGTGTTGTCGATTAACACATCAATGTGAGGCAAGGAAAAATCATCTTTTGGACACGCGCGATTAAGGTCCCGGAAGTCGATGCAAATCCTGACTTTCCCATCCTTCTTCATGACCGGGATAATGTTCGCCACCCATTGAGGATAAAGGACGACTCTAATGAACCTGGCTTTGTGGAGCTTGTCGACCTCTTCTTTCATTTTCAAAGCCATCTAAGGGTGGAAACGCCTTAACCTTTATTTTACCGAGACGGACCCTGGTTTTAGAGTTAAGTAGTGTTCGACCAAGGTGGAATCCAAACCCGGCATATTCTCGTAGCTCCATGCAAATGTGTCCTTATACTCTTTGAGAACTTCAATTAATGCTTCTTCTTCAGAGGGTGGTAAATTATGACTTTTGAGGATGATCCTAGGGTCTTCCTCTGTAGCAACCCTGATAAATGAATATTTGAAATAAATTAAAACATATATATATTACAGTAGTAATACAGATAATGAGAATAGGATTAATCAGAAGAAGTAAAACAAAATTAAAATAACGCCTCTTATTAGGGCGTTAATTCAATAAGAAACGCCTCTATCAAAGGCGTGACTAAAGAAAGGACGCCCACACGTGCGGTCGTCAACTCTCACGACCAAATAGGCAAGTAAAAGAAACGCCCATATATGGGGCGTGTTTCAAAAACAAAGAACGCCCTTATCCAAGACGTTTCTTAAGAAACGACCTGAACTAGGTCGTCAATTAAAGAATCGACGCCCTTACCTAAGGCGTTAATTCAGTTCGTGAATCGTTCGACCCAGAAACTTATCCAGGGTAATGGATAAGTATTAGAAAGAGTTAAAAGGTGGTAAGGACTCTATTAGGGATATATTACTCCCAATAAAACTCTAGCCCTAATAGGACCCCCTAAATCCCTATAAATAATCTACTGCTCGAACCCTTCAACGCTATTTGGCGTTCGGAATCTGCAAGGTACGTGAAGAACATCAAGTTCTTCGATTTTTCTTCTTCCTTTCATTATGAACGTAGTATGTGAAGAACTAATGTTCTTCATCTATATCTCTTCTACAGGTTAAGGAGCCCTGTCTTCCTAGGAGAACCAGTTAGTTATTCTCCTCCTTTATCTTCGGTTAGGTTATTACGAAGCATAATACCTTCGTATTCTATCCTCTGTAGGTCGTCCATCTTCATCTAAGTTGCTGTGACTTTGTTGCTACAGAAGCTTCAGAACATTTAACAGAGCAGCATCTTCTTCTAGTTAAAATCCCTCACGTTCATCTTCAATCGACTATCAAGGTAGGATTTTCTCAAGTCACTGTAGCCCAAACTAAATTGATACAGTACAATAATTATCATGCATATACATGGTTTGGTTTACTATAGTTTCTGAACGAGTTTCTGTTAATTTCTTGAAAGAAACGTCCTTACCAAGGGCGTGACTATGAAATACACGCCCCAGACTAGGGCGCTACTTTTCAAGTCACGACCCTTCCCAGGTCGTCAATTTTCATATTTGACGCCCTGTACACAGGCGTTAATTTCATGTAAATCTTAAGAACTGATTATCCATGCAATTACATGAAATCAAAGCAATAATTGTTAACGATTAAAAGTCAATAAACATGAAACATCAAAATCTGATATACTGCATGTGAATTCCTGCCAATTTTCCTGTCATGACTATATGATTGTTATCCTTGATTATCGTGTAAATCTTGCTAATTCCTGATATTTCTTGAATTCACGACCTAGACTAGGTCGTTTTCCCTGTGGTAACGCCCCATCACAGGGCGTGAATTAAAAATAAACGCCCCTTACTAGGGCGCGTATCTGTTAAAATCCTGGAATATATATTCTGAGAAAATAAGAATTTAATGATTAACGCCCCTGCCAAGGGCGCGTTTTTGATAATTTCTGAAAATAAATATGTTCTGAAAAATATTGTAAATAAAAGACGCCTGCTACAGTAGTCGTCAACTCTTGAAGAAACGCCCCTGACGAAGGCGCGTTTTAGATAAATTATTGAAATTATTGAAAATTCTGCAAAACGGACCATATGTAAACGCCCTTCTGTTAGGCGTTAATTACTTGAGAAACGACTTGACCTAAGTCGTTATTTTACTGTAACTTGATTTTTTTCTCAGATTTGCTAAACCGATGGTTTTATATATCATAATATATATATATATCAGCACTATTCTCCACTCCGTGAGTATAGTCCCGCTTTTCACGGTGTTTTATCGATCACACTCAACTCTCATTGACATACAAGCTCTCCATTGGACATTCCGTTCCTTTGGACTAGCGAGTTAGTCATAGAGACCTCCGTAAGACTCCTCGTAACCTTGGATTCCCTCAAGGCCGACTGAGCTGGTTGTACCCTAAAAACCCATTACACCATTGATGCCATGTCACTCTAAAGAAACATGGTATACCGGCCCTTATGATTATACAAAGAGTATATCATAAGAAATTCTTAATGGGATGATGATATTATGCCATATCATGTCGTTCTTGTAAACCCCAATTCTAAGATAAGAGTGAGGGTATCTTACTTTGATATACTGTTCATGTGGACCTCAATTCTATATAAAGAATGTCCATATTGATTTGTCATGGTACCTAAGTTAAAGGAACCATATTCTACCTAGTTTTATCGATATCGTGATTATACCGTTATGATCGCCATTCTATGTCCTTGTCATATTTTTGGACTCTATTCTGTCAAAGTTGTCATACATGTCTACAAGCTTGATGATTGAAATTCTATATTGGCTATATAAACAAGAGTGGATGTCAAAAACACATGATAAATGCCTGCGCATATAGGGCCCGATCTGGTCCTGGGAGGAGCACCCGAAAGTACTTGTGCCCATGGGAGTTAAAATGATAAGGTATCTGGCATTATACCGAGTACTTGACTTGCTTGATTGGACATTCCACACACATCTTGTACTTGACTCGTACTTGACATGAAATGAAATGCGTGGCCCGAAAAAGGGTAATTTACTTGCTTGATACATGATAGCCAAAGTTCTTGACATGACTTGTAAATGTACTTGCTTGAATATCTCGAATAAACTTGTTATCTTGTTGAAAGTTCATGATAAGTTCATCTTATTTCCTTGATACTACATTCTATCTATTCTGTCGTTTTATGCGAGCATGCATAGCTTTATTGCATTCATGAAAATGTAATTACTTAAACCCCTTGCTAGTACTTGAGATATAATTTCCTACTGAGCGTTCGCTCATTCCGTTTGTCCCTTTCTACTTTTCAGGTAAGTCCGACGACGATGGAAGTCAATCGGATGGGAATGGTCAAGAGTGAAAGTGATAGAACTTCTACAAGTGTCGTCTAGTCTTTTCCATAGTTCTTGAGTCAAACATGTATTCTTTTCCTTTTTATTAAACAGAGTATTGGATTTGTAATAGTCTATCCATTATGAAATAAAGGATTGGGTTATCTTGCTATTTTGCGCATCTCTGTCTTTGTGTCGAATACACGACCACTCTGATTGACATGATTGATATAGACACGTCGCGCATCTCCGGGTATCTTCCGCGCTCGGGGCGTGACAGTCTTTGTGGTATCAGAGCCTAAGGTATTCAATTCCTAGGAAACCCAAGTCCAAGGATAGGTTTCAAAACCTTTAACCAAGTGAGAGTGGGTAGAACCAAGGGTTAAATGATCGATGAGTCCTTTATAAGATCATAGTGATATAATACTAACATAGCTATTGTAATTGTAGGATAATGGCTGCCGAACGTGCTCAATGGCGCAACATGCAGCGTACCCTTCAAGGGATGACCCAAGTGCTACAACAGGTAGCACAAGGTGGTGCTCCACGAGCTGGAAGCTTACACCAAGCATTCAAGAATATGAATCCCCCGAAGTTCATGGGATCGACCGATCCAGACGATGCCGAGCATTGGGTTCGGGAGATTGAACGTATATTCCGTGTTATGCAATGCACGGATCAGGACAAAGTCTTATTAGCTACTTTCCAGTTAGAAAAGGATGCTAGATGCTGGTGGGAGTCGATTGAAGCTACTATAGACCCAACTCAAGTTACATGGGGAGAATTCGTTGAATATTTCAACGCCAAATATTTCTCTGATAGGGTCCAGGAAAAGAAGGCCGCCGAATTTGCCGTATTAAAGCAAAGATCTTTATCGGTGGCTGATTATGAAGCACAGTTCTCTAGACTGTCTAGATATGCTAAGCATTTAATTAGCACGGAAAAGATGAAAGCCCGTAGATTTCTTAATGGGCTTAGGCCCCACTACATTACTCAACTGGCGCCTATGGATATTCAAGTTTATACTGAAATAGTGCGCCGAGCTCAGTTGCTTGAAGATGCCACGGAACTATCTGATAGGATCCGTGGGAAAGACAAAAAGGAGCAAGTCACAAGTTCGGGTTCTTTTAAACCCAACTTTAAGAAGAGGCCCAATAATGGAGGTTCTTCCTCTCAAGATCAGAAATTCAAGAAGACCAAGCCTTTCTCTATCACCACTACCCCTTCGAATACAGTTTGCAAGCATTGTGACAAGGCTGGTCACAAAACAGAAGAATGCTGGAGGAAATTAGGAGCATGTCTCCGTTGTGGGAGTCGTGAACATCGGATTCCCGATTGTCCATTAATGAATGACCAAGACGGTGAGGGTAAACGCCCAGTGACAAGGAACGCGCGTCTTCATGCAATCCAAGAGACCGAACCAGAAGAAGAAGGCGGATTGGTGGAAGGTACATTAAAAATTTGTTCCAAATATGCACATGTCTTATTTGATACGGGTGCATCGCATTCCATTGTTTCCAAGAAGTTTGCTGACCCATTACCTCTAGAACCAGAATGGATGAAGTTAATATTGTCTACTCCTCTCGGAAACGAGACGGATATCACACATCATTATCAAAACTGTGAGGTATTGGTTCGAGGAAAGAATTTTCCTATTGATCTTATCTGCTTAGATCTAAAAGAGTATGATGTTATACTAGGAGCAGATTGGTTATCCAAATACCAGGCAACGGTTGATTGCCGTGATAGCAAGATTGTTTTCAAGGAATTTCCGGAACTGACTTATACTAGTCCTAAGAGTCGAAGCAAATCCCCTCTTATTTCGGCTCTTCGAGCAAGCAAGCTCGTCAAGAAAGGATGTGTATCCTTCCTTGCTTTTGTCACTATTAAAGAAGCTAAAGAAACCAAGATAGAGGACATTCAGGTAGTGCGAGAATTTCCAGACGTATTTCCGGAAGATTTGCCGGGATTACCCCCTCAAAGAGATGTAGCCTTCACCATTGACTTAGTCCCTGGTGCTGGTCCCGTTTCAAAGGCACCATATAGAATGTCCCCTGCTGAACTCAAGGAGTTGAAGGAGCAGTTGATGGAACTAATCCGAAAAGGGTTTATTAGACCAAGTACTTCCCCGTGGGGAGCACCAGTCTTATTTGTAAAGAAGAAGGATGGATCCATGAGATTGTGTATCGACTACCGACAATTGAATCATCTTACTATCAAGAACAAGTATCCACTGCCGAGAATCGATGAGTTATTTGATCAGATTTCAGGATCCAAATATTTTCCAAGATTGATCTCAGGTCGGGATACCATCAATTAAGAATCAAGGACGATGACATTCATAAGACCGCATTCAGAAGCAGGTATGGCCATTACGAATTTGTTGTTATGCCTTTTGGACTAACAAATGCCCCTGCTGCCTTTATGCAGTTAATGAATAGCATATTCAGGCCTTACTTGGATCAATTCGTAGTAGTCTTCATTGATGATATATTGATATATTCCAAGACTAAGGAAGAACATGAAGAACATTTGAGGATTGCATTGCAAGTCTTGAGGACAAATCAATTATATGCTAAACTCAGCAAATGCGAGTTCTGGCTTGAAGAAGTGGCTTTTCTCGGACATGTCATATCCAAGGACGGTTTATCTGTAGATCCGTCAAAAGTTGAAGCTGTGAGAAACTGGGAAAGACCCACTAATGCAAGCGAGATCAGAAGTTTCTTAGGTCTTGCAGGCTATTATCGGCGATTCATCAAAGATTTCTCTAAGATCGCCGTACCACTTACAAGATTAACTCGTAAGGAGATCCGATATGAATGGAGTGAGGAATGTGAAAGAAGTTTCAAACTCTCAAGGATCATCTCACCACAGCTCCGGTCTTAGCTCTACCGATAGAAGGAGAGAAATTCGAGGTCTACACTGATGCTTCTAGCATTGGCCTCGGATGTGTCCTAATGCAACAAGGAAAGGTCATAGCATACTCTTCACGTCAGCTGAAGAAGCATGAGGAAAATTACCCCGTCCATGACTTAGAACTGGCCGCGGTAGTATTTGCCTTAAAGATATGGAGACACTATCTCTATGGAGTACAGTTCACTGTATACTCCGATCACAAAAGTCTCAAATATCTATTTTCACAAAAAGAGCTGAACATGAGACAAAGACGCTGGCTAGAATATCTCAAAGACTTCGACTTCAATATACAATACCATCCCGGAAAGGGTAATTATGTTGCTGACGCCCTTAGTCGAAAGCCGAGAGCAATGATAGCAAATTGTATGATGCAAGAATGGAGGTTACTTGAACAATTCTCCGAGCTCAAAATAAGCTTGGACACGGAATCCAAATTTGTCACACTATCTCATGTAAGCATACAGTCAGATTTGTTATCTGAAATACAAACACTTCAGGATGATGATCCTATGTTAGTAGAAATCAAAGGCAGATTAGAAGGACAATCTGATTTTCAACTAACTTCTGATGGAAGATTATCGTTCAAAGATAGAACTTGTATACCCGATTGTCCGGAATTAAAGAAGAAGATCTTAGATGAAGCTCACCGATCAAGGTACACTATTCATCCAGGATCAACCAAAATGTACCAAGATGTAAAAAGGAACTTTTGGTGGCCTAATATGAAAAGAGAAATAGCGGACTATGTATCACGCTGTCTCACATGCCAACAGGTCAAGGCGGAACACCAAAAGCCTGCGGGAAAACTACATCCTCTAGATATTCCTAAGTGGAAATGGGAGGATATTGGTATGGACTTCATCATGGGTTTGTCTAAATCTAAAGGAGGACATGATGGAATCTGGGTTATCATTGATCGATTGACTAAATCGGCACATTTCTTGCCAATCAAAAGCCGATGGTCAATTGATGTGCTAGCTGCACTATACATCAAAGAAATCGTCAGGATACATGGAATTCCTGTCTCAATCGTGTCTGATAGAGATCCCCGTTTTACTTCTCATTTTTGGAAGGGATTACAACATTCGTTGGGGACAAGGCTCAACTTTAGTACTGCTTTTCACCCGCAAACGGATGGTCAGACCGAGCGAACTAATCAAGTTGTTGAAGATATGCTGAGAGCATGCATTATTGACTTTGGAGGAAGCTGGCATGACCACTTACCTTTAGTTGAATTTGCATATAATAATAGCTACCAAGCTAGTATCCAAATGGCACCTTTCGAAGCCTTATACGGAAGGAGTTGCCGATCTCCCATATGTTGGAACGAAGTTGGAGAGAAACAACTATTAGGTCCAGACATGGTAAGGGATACGACCGAGAAGATACAAGTAATCAGAGAAAGATTACAAGTTGCTCAGACAAGGCAAAAGGCTTATGCTGATACCAGAAAAGAGATCTTGAATTCCAGTTGGAGATCATGTATTTCTAAAATATCCCCTGGACGTGGCATACGAAGATTTGGTGTTAAGGGCAAGCTTACGCCAAGATTCATCGGACCATTTGAGGTACTCGAAAGAGTTGGCGAGGTTGCTTATCGCATCGCGTTGCCTCCTCAGTTGTCCGAGGTACACAATGTATTTCACATATCTATGTTGAAGAAGTATGTGCACGATCCATCTCATATTATTGAACATGGAGATCTGGTGATCCAGAAAGATCTCACATATGAACAGAAGCCTATGAAGATATTAGATCGAGAAATACGAGCTCTAAGGAATAAGGTTATTCCCATGCTCAAGGTGCAATGGAATAAGAATCCTGAACGCGAAGCGACATGGGAGACCGAAGAATCTATGAAGAAACGATTTCCCGAGTTATTCTAAGAGGTATATGTTCTACGCTCTCCACATGTATAATTATATATATTGAATTTGGGGACCAAATTCTTTTTAAGTGGGGGAGGGTGTAGCAACCCTGATAAATGAATATTTGAAATAAATTAAAACATATATATATTACAGTAGTAATACAGATAATGAGAATAGGATTAATCAGAAGAAGTAAAACAAAATTAAAATAACGCCTCTTATTAGGGCGTTAATTCAATAAGAAACGCCTCTATCAAAGGCGTGACTAAAGAAAGGACGCCCACACGTGCGGTCGTCAACTCTCACGACCAAATAGGCAAGTAAAAGAAACGCCCATATATGGGGCGTGTTTCAAAAACAAAGAACGCCCTTATCCAAGACGTTTCTTAAGAAACGACCTGAACTAGGTCGTCAATTAAAGAATCGACGCCCTTACCTAAGGCGTTAATTCAGTTCGTGAATCGTTCGACCCAGAACTTATCCAGGGTAATGGATAAGTATTAGAAAGAGTTAAAAGGTGGTAAGGACTCTATTAGGGATATATTACTCCCAATAAAACTCTAGCCCTAATAGGACCCCCTAAATCCCTATAAATAATCTACTGCTCGAACCCTTCAACGCTATTTGGCGTTCGGAATCTGCAAGGTACGTGAAGAACATCAAGTTCTTCGATTTTTCTTCTTCCTTTCATTATGAACGTAGTATGTGAAGAACTAATGTTCTTCATCTATATCTCTTCTACAGGTTAAGGAGCCCTGTCTTCCTAGGAGAACCAGTAAGTTATTCTCCTCCTTTATCTTCGGTTAGGTTATTACGAAGCATAATACCTTCGTATTCTATCCTCTGTAGGTCGTCCATCTTCATCTAAGTTGCTGTGACTTTGTTGCTACAGAAGCTTCAGAACATTTAACAGAGCAGCATCTTCTTCTAGTTAAAATCCTTCACGTTCATCTTCAATCGACTATCAAGGTAGGATTTTCTCAAGTCACTGTAGCCCAAACTAAATTGATACAGTACAATAATTATCATGCATATACATGGTTTGGTTTACTATAGTTTCTGAACGAGTTTCTGTTAATTTCTTGAAAGAAACGTCCTTACCAAGGGCGTGACTATGAAATACACGCCCCAGACTAGGGCGCTACTTTTCAAGTCACGACCCTTCCCAGGTCGTCAATTTTCATATTTGACGCCCTGTACACAGGCGTTAATTTCATGTAAATCTTAAGAACTGATTATCCATGCAATTACATGAAATCAAAGCAATAATTGTTAACGATTAAAAGTCAATAAACATGAAACATCAAATCTGATATACTGCATGTGAATTCCTGCCAATTTTCCTATCATGACTATATGATTGTTATCCTTGATTATCGTGCAAATCTTGCTAATTCCTGATATTTCTTGAATTCACGACCTAGACTAGGTCGTTTTCCCTGTGGTAACGCCCCATCACAGGGCGTGAATTAAAAATAAACGCCCCTTACTAGGGCGCGTATCTGTTAAAATCCTGGAATATGTATTCTGAGAAAATAAGAATTTAATGATTAACGCCCCTGCCAAGGGCGCGTTTTTGATAATTTCTGAAAATAAATATGTTCTGAAAAATATTGTAAATAAAAGACGCCTGCTACAGTAGTCGTCAACTCTTGAAGAAACGCCCCTGACGAAGGCGCGTTTTAGATAAATTATTGAAATTATTGAAAATTCTGCAAAACGGACCATATGTAAACGCCCTTCTGTTAGGCGTTAATTACTTGAGAAACGACTTGACCTAAGTCGTTATTTTACTGTAACCTGATTTTTTTCTCAGATTTGCTAAACCGATGGTTTTATATATCATAATATATATATATATCGGCACTATTCTCCACTCCGTGAGTATAGTCCCGCTTTTCACGGTGTTTTATCGATCACACTCAACTCTCATTGACATACAAGCTCTCCATTGGACATTCCGTTCCTTTGGACTAGCGAGTTAGTCATAGAGACCTCCGTAAGACTCCTCGTAGCCTTGGATTCCCTCAAGGCCGACTGAGCTGGTTGTACCCTAAAAACCCATTACACCATTGATGCCATGTCACTCTAAAGAAACATGGTATACCAGCCCTTATGATTATACAAAGAGTATATCATAAGAAATTCTTAATGGGATGATGATATTATGCCATATCATGTCGTTCTTGTAAACCCCAATTCTAAGATAAGAGTGAGGGTATCTTACTTTGATATACTGTTCATGTGGACCTCAATTCTATATAAAGAATGTCCATATTGATTTGTCATGGTACCTAAGTTAAATAGGAACCATATTCTACCTAGTTTTATCGATATCGTGATTATACCGTTATGATCGCCATTCTATGTCCTTGTCATATTTTTGGACTCTATTCTGTCAAAGTTGTCATACATGTCTACAAGCTTGATGATTGAAATTCTATATTGGCTATATAAACAAGAGTGGATGTCAAAAACACATGATAAATGCCTGCGCATATAGGGCCCGATCTGGTCCTGGGAGGAGCACCCGAAAGTACTTGTGCCCATGGGAGTTAAAATGATAAGGTATCTGGCATTATACCGAGTACTTGACTTGCTTGATTGGACATTCCACACACATCTTGTACTTGACTCGTACTTGACATGAAATGAAATGCGTGGCCCGAAAAAGGGTAATTTACTTGCTTGATACATGATAGCCAAAGTTCTTGACATGACTTGTAAATGTACTTGCTTGAATATCTCGAATAAACTTGTTATCTTGTTGAAGTTCATGATAAGTTCATCTTATTTCCTTGATACTACATTCTATCTATTCTGTCGTTTTATGCGAGCATGCATAGCTTTATTGCATTCATGAAAATGTAATTACTTAAACCCCTTGCTAGTACTTGAGATATAATTTCCTACTGAGCGTTCGCTCATTCCGTTTGTCCCTTTCTACTTTTCAGGTAAGTCCGACGACGATGGAAGTCAATCGGATGGGAATGGTCAAGAGTGAAAGTGATAGAACTTCTACAAGTGTCGTCTAGTCTTTTCCATAGTTCTTGAGTCAAATATGTATTCTTTTCCTTTTTATTAAACAGAGTATTGGATTTGTAATAGTCTATCCATTATGAAATAAAGGATTGGGTTATCTTGCTATTTTGCGCATCTCTGTCTTTGTGTCGAATACACGACCACTCTGATTGACATGATTGATATAGACACGTCGCGCATCTCCGGGTATCTTCCGCGCTCGGGGCGTGACATCCTCTATTCCCAGGCTAACTTCTTTGGTGGACTCTTCTACGGCGGCTGACGACTCGTCGAATCTCCTTATCCCACTAGCATATGCACCAGCCGCGTCTTCATATTCTTCATCCTCTTCTTTAATAGGGCATTCTTCATCTGTGATCTCTTAGACTCCATACCCTTCATCAATTGTGCAATTCTCCTCGCAATCTATCTCTGGTAGTTGGATGAGATTTTCTAGCAATTGAGGAATGGATAGGCATGCTCGACACCTACTGGCTAGATCCAGAAGGAATCGACGAGGGATCTGCTTACCCTTGGATTTACTTTTGGGTACTACCCTTGACCCATTATTCCTAGGTTGACCGAGCTATCCTATGGACGAAGAAGAAGCAAAAGAAGATGGTGAAAAATGTACAGGGAAGGACCCCTCAGAGGAGGGGTAGAAAAGGTCACTAATAGGACCTTGGATGAGTGGCCCGTAGGTTGGGACGCACTCGTGGGAAATGTACGAGGTTTCCTCAATGAAGATGTGTTATTGAGGAGTTTGAAAATTGACGTTTTTTTTCGTTTTCATTTTTAATGACAAAGTAATGAAAAGAAATCGGAGGAGGGGGGAAAGTGATTATGGCTAAAGGGATGGGAGGCTCATAGAGCATATCATGATTGAAAACCTGGCACGGGTTGAGAAACCCGCGTAGGTATGTAAGTAGAGAAGGGGACCTGGGAAGATCATCAGACAACTGTCTGGCCCAGGAAGGAGACATCAACGAGGGCTGTGGTGAGTGAATGGAGAAGATGACGGCTAATGAGCCGTCGATGGCAATGTTGATGACGGATGAAGGTCTGCCAGTGACAGAGTCCTCTTGGCGAGGATGGTTTGGACTTCTGGCAACAGTAGTGATATCCCCTGGCATTTCAGAGATCAATGGCGGCCCTTCCAGCTGTGAGGGCGAGAACATTCTTTCTAGTGCAATGGAGATATCTGGTATATCGAATCATTTGTACCATTCATAGTCCGAGTCATCAATCTTTTCTCTCTTAGCGGCCCTTGAACATTTTTCAGCCAAGTATACAACATGCGATCCACCATGTGTTTCTTGCGGGTGATCCCCCATCTGGACAACGGGCCCCTTCTTGAAGTGAGAGGATAGGGTCCACGTGAGGGGTTTCCCATCCGCCTCGAGCGGTCCTTTAAAGCCTAGGCCAAACTTGTGGCTCAACCTCATTTTCTTTGGCGGTTTCAGCCTTCCTTGCAATTGTGCGCCCAAACCTTTACCCTGTTGATAGCCGATATTCCTTATTATCTCCCATCCTTTAGAATGAGAAGGGAGACATGACATTGGTACTAAAAGTGGCTTCTTTGGTGTAGGCGGAATGTGGGACGTGTCATACACATCCAATAGTGACAATATGGGATGATGAGACGGCCAAACAGACGGCAGAGAGATATTAATAGCATCCACTGTATGAAGGACAGGTGTACTGACTACTTTAATAATCCTCCCATTGTACGGAAACTTTAGGTATTGGTGGTTGGTGGAAGGCATAGCATCCATGACTTCAATATAGGGGCGACCCAGTATAGCCTTAAATGTGGGATCCATGTCAAGGACGTGGAATTCTGTAGAGACTGACGCAGGGCCTAATTCTGCCTTCAGGATAATCATTCCCTGTGGTGGCCTTTTGCTATTGTCATAAGCTGTGACTGTGATAGAGGAAGGTCTTACATGTTCCTCACCGACCCCACATAACTGAAGGGTGCTCATGGAGATCACATTTATGGATGCGCCCGTGTCCACCAAGCACGGGTGTATGGACACTCCATTGATTTTTATCGAGACACATAATGCATATTTTCGGGCTTTCTTGGGGGCGAGCTCGTGGTTGTGGAACATAATGGCTGGCTGTGTGTCCATCGGCGTCAGAACGGCCAAAATCTTCTCTATAGGGAGGTCCTCATTTACCATGACCTTTTTGAAGATATTCCATTAAGGATGCCTAATGGGATGTGGATCTCTGAAGCAACTCAAGGATGGAGATCTAAGCAAGCGTCTTATCTAGATGTTTTAACAAATCATACTGTGTCCCAGGGATGGATTTTTCTGGCTGCTCTCCATTGTCTTTCTCTGTCTGAGACTGCTCGGGGTTCTGACTATTTTGGGGGAAAACCTTGTGGAAAATCCTTCCACTCCAGAGCACCATTGCTTGCGGCTTTTACACCTTTATGGGGTTAGATGTGGGTTTTAGTAGAGGTTTGGGGGGTAGCAGTGGAGGAATGGTGGATGAAGCTGGGGTGACGATGGGAGCGGGGACTCTGATGAGGGGTTTGTTAGGTGGAGGCATGGTGGAGGTAGATGGGATCTCATATGGACTATGGGGGGTAAGGGGTTTGGAAGGTGGAGGCAGAGGCAAAGTGGAAGTGGATAAGGCCTGAGATGGATAATGGTTCTGAGATGGATGGGGGGTGATGAGTGGTCTTGAGGGCATTAGTGGAGGCATGGTGGAGGTATGTGGGGTCGCGCATGGTTGACGGATGATGAGAGGTTTGGAAGGCATGGGTGTAGATGTAGTAGGGGTGGATAGCAAAATGGTGGGTTGAGAGAAGATGAGAGGGTGCGAGGGCATAGTAGAGGTCATTGGCTGATAGGTCATTGGTGAGTTAGTGGGAGAGGTGCGAATGAGAGGGTGTGATTGCTGTGAAAATGGTGAAGGCCGCGCTATAGGTTGTGATGCGGGTTGATAAGAGAGAGGTGCTACCCGGGCAAGGCGAGGGAGTTGCCTGATGATAGGGTTGGCGGCAGCAAGAACAGAGGTACTTTCTGGGTGCCAACTCTGTTCTCTCCCGACTTCCGGGAAGGAGGAGATGGGGTTGTCCTGGTGATTGGGCTCTTGGTGCTCCGGTAATGGATTCTGGACTATACCCATGTTAGGCTGTTGTGGTTGGGCCTACTGAGGCTATTGTTGTTGCTGCTGTTATTGTTGTTGGAACTGTGGCCTAGGAGGGGGTCTCCTGGCTTTGAGAGTGGCGATGTATCACCTCATTTCATCCCAGTCAATTCTACATTCATCATTCATATCATGAATGTAATCTATAAATGGAAGCAATTCTCCACTGTGTGTCCTGGTTGCCTGTGGTAGACGTAGTATCTGGAGGTGTCAACATTCAGGGGCTATGCAAGCCTTTCCCTGGGTAAGATGAGGGTATTTTAGGCCATGAGGGCACTAAAAATGTCTGCCAAAGTTTCTGGCAATGGTGGGTAATAGGCTCTCTTGGGGCCAATCGGCCTCCTTTGTTACTGTGGGGGGCCGTAATTCTCTGGGGGTGGAACTTGGTGGTACTGAGGTGGTGGTTGCTGTTGCTGGAGTCGGGGTTGTTGCTGGGTTGAAATGGTTGAGGCATGTTGTTGTGAGGTGGATTATTTTGGGGTGGAGGATGAGATGGGAAGGGACCTTGTTGGAGGGGAAGTCGAGGCATTTGTGGATGCCTTGGGTTGGCAGCATAGTTGGCGTTGTTGACTGCACTCACTTGCTCATTTATTACGACCCCTTCCGTCGCTCAACTTGGGACACCAGTGCCTGTCTTTCTGACCACCTTGGGCTTCGGCGGTTCAAACATGTGCATAATGGGGAATCTTTTAACTAGGTCTGGATATATCGGGTTCTCTCATAGAGCTCTTCCATTGTGGTAAGCTTGTTCATGGCCAGGACGTGTCTAAACTGTGGGGTTGCATTGGACACAATCATTTTCACTTGTTCAGGCTTTAAGAGGGTATCTCTTATCCTTTCTGCCAGAGACCTCCATCTGTCTGCATAACGTTTAAAATCCTCATCGGGCCTCATTTTCTCGGCCACTAGGTCGGTGATGGAAAGAGAGGGACCAACCATATCCCAATACTTTTGCAAGAATCTTCTTTGCACTATATCAAAGTTCTCGACCTCGCCAAGCTCCAAAGAATAGAACCATTCTAGCGTGGGACCGTCCAACGATCTCCGAAAGAGGTATGCTAGGGATCTCAAGTCATTTTGCCAATAGGAGGATTCATACATGAAGTCCTTGAGGTGAATAAAGGGGTTGCCAGTGCCATTGTACCTGTGGTACGTAGGCATTTTGGAGGGAGGAAGATGGATCACCGGAAGGATTGGCAAAGCAACCTCCGGGGTGGATTTTACGTCCACCATTTTCTTCAAATTCTGAAACTGTTCGTCCATTCTATTGAACTTGTTGAGGAGCGATTGGGCAAGCTCCTCGGGAGGTGAAGGTGGCACCTGCCACTGGGGAGGGAGATGTCTCCCGAAAACCTGAGGAGGAAACCCCGAATGGGAGGGAGCTGCCGGCCTGTAGATAGTTGGCCATGGCTGGAGTGGCATGTGAGGAACGGCAGGGGTTTGAGATTGTGAAGGGAACTGGAACGAGGGAGGTTGTTGGCTCGCCTGCCGTTGAAGTAAGGGATAAGAGATGGCTTGCACCGGTGAAGGAGATGGGATGGCCTGCACCGACTCTTGGAGGGGTGTGATGGCTGGAGTTGACTCTTGAGGGGTGGGAGAAATAGATTTCCATTTCAGAATCGCCTGGAAGGCCCAGAGTTGCTCAGAGGTGAGCTCCGTGTTGGCGAGGACACCTAGCAAAGAGGAGATGTCCTGTGGTGGGGATGTGTCCCCTGCAGTAACCTGCACCTCACGTAAGGGCTCATAGGAAGGGCCCGAGTCCATAGCATGGACACGTGGCTCGACTGACATACCACGACCAGGGTGGTTCTCCTCAAAGGACTCGTGGGCCATTTTCAAGTTCTTACGGAACGCAAAAACATGCACCAACAAATAGATAGCAGAGATTATCAAATAAGTCGATATTTTTATGCCCCTTTTTTTATTTTTGTTTTGATAAATTTTTTTTGTTTGTAACCAAATCTGAAGTTCACACAAAAGGAAGGACCCTGATTAACTTTGTTTCACCGCCGTGTCAACTAGGCTCACTCGTCTCACCACGAATGGGTCAACTAACTCCGGGAAACTTCAATGGTACAACCAGCCCAATGAACGAAGAGGGAGTCCTTCGCTGTCGGGGACATACGGAGGTCCCGGTGGAGGAGATCCTAGTCCATCGAGAGGAATTCCCGAACGGAGAGTCCTTCCTTCACCGAGAGAGGGTGATCCTTAGAAAAAAATGAAAAAAATAGAAAAAGGGTGGATGTATGCAATGAAGTGCTGAATAGATATACATAGCATAACAAAATAACAGAGATAGCAAAGGTATAATCAACACCCAAGAGAGATAATAATGTAAACCTCAAGGAACCACAAGGGATTAGGGGTGAAGTGCACGTGATGCACGAGGAATGAAAACTGAAAGTGCTGTTGTGAGCACGACTGTAGCGTGCCAGGGCGCAAAGGTAGAGGAGCACACAGCGATGCCAAGATTGCAAGAGTAACCAAGAGAAAGTGAAAGAGGTCCCACCGTGATCGCCAAGATGTGAGCGACGTCACGCGAAATGCGGCGGCGAGCGGAGCGCGCGGGCTCGTTTTGCTGTGACACAGAAAGAGGGAGAGAAGTAGAGATACCACCACGGGAGATTGCTCCGGCGGGGTGTGCAAAATAGATACAGCGTAACAAGGTATGGGGATTAAATGGTCATAGCAGGAAATGACTCTCCGCGACCTCGGGGGATGGGAATAGTGCAGAATTTTAGTGACGAAAATTTAAACGGCCATAGCAGGAAGTGACTCGCCGCGGCCTCGATGATATTGAAGATGTGAGAATAACACATGATATAAATGACAGAAATTTAAACAGCCATAGCGGGAATGACTCGTCGCGGCCTCGAGAATATCGAAGATATGAGAATAACATAGGATGTAAATGACATAAATTTAAACGGTCATTGCGGGAAGTGACTCGCCGCGGCCTCGAAGATATAGAAGATATGAGAATATCACAGGATATAAATGGCAGAAATTTAAATAGCCATTGCGGGAAGTGACTCGCCGCTGCCTCAAGAATATCAGAGATATGAGAATAACACAGTATAAATGACAGAAATTTAAACGGTCATAGCGGGAAGTGACTCGCCGCGGCCTCGAGGATATGGTGTGATCGCTAGGGGCCGGAGACCCCAAAATAAGAAGAGTGATTGCGCTTACCTCAAAAGTAGGAAATGGCGGGTTACTTCTTCCTCACCCTTTGGCCGACCGATGGAGAGGGTTTTCCTTGGTTACCCTTGTAAAGGAGAAACCAGACAGATAACAAGTGAATCAGAAAAATGGCAGTGTAGTATTAGTCCTTTGGGATGAAAAATGATGAAATCATGGCGAGACACACACTTGGTTAGTGTTATTTTTAAACCCCTCTCGGACACGAGTAGGAGAAAAATGCTATGATGGATGGAAGATCATGTAAATGTGCATAAAAATAGATCTCTCTTATGAAGCGAGGTGACAGATGATGGGATGATGCATGCAACAGAAATGACAAAAGAGAGTGGGAGAGAATGGCTTATTTAAGATGCTGATGGTGAGATCCGGCGGAGCTTCGGCAGCGTAGGGATGACGTAGAAGCACGATGGACGGAGTTAGCATTCCTCTCGCCAATGCGGGCACTCGAAAATTTGGCAGAACCTTGATGAGGGCATCCCTTGCCCCTCCACATTTTCTCCAGATTCGGATTGTTCGTCGGCAAGCGCCATTATGTTCCTTAAGTGTTTGTTAGTCGAGTCATGTAATTTTCTTATTTTTTATTTGAGTCTTAATCATGTAATTTTCCCTTTATTTGAGTCATGTACCTAGGTTAGAAGGTTATCTACCAATGTCCTAAGTCATTGTGTTATTTAGATAGGCTATTGGGCCAATCTCATTGGGCTAGGCCCATGGACACCCCCTTCCCTTCGATTATTAGTCATTGTGTCTTTTGTTAGGGTCCTTTGTGAAAAAGTCAGGTGCCTATAAATAGGCCACCCCACTCCTCATATGTAACAATTTTGATGAATATTGAAGAAATCCCCTTTCAAGTCTGTCATTATCTCTCTCTCTCTCTCTCCCTCCACCCCAATTTTCAGAATTTTCTCTCTCCTCCCCATTTACCTCTCATTAACTCCCCTCCCCTCATTCAATCACCTTCCCAACCACCCCATCTCCCACCTACCCCATTTAAACCTCTCCCCTTCCCCATAACCCTCCTTATTCCACCCCCTAGTCCCAAGAGAGCTCCACCCAATCCCCACTCCACCTTCCAACCCCCAACTACCCATTTCCCTTCCCCAAACCTCACTCCACCTTCCCAAAACACCTCTTCCTATCCCCAAGACCACCATTGATCACTCCCCATCAAAGAAAATTCAAACTCACATTCCCTCCACCCACTTGTGCCTCCCTCACAGCCCAAATTCGTAGCTCCTCTCTCACCCTCTGAAAACACCCCATTCCAGACCCCATTCTCCCTCTCCCACACCTTAGAACACCCCCTCCTAGGCCCCCTCACAACTAGGGGTCACTCCCACACCTATTCACCCCCATTTCCACTTCCATTTACCCCATTTCTCCCACCACCTTCCACCTACAGTTCGTAGGTTGCAGGTGGCAGACGTCCAGCGACTTGCAGAAGGTGTCACATCATCATCCTGAGGCTTCTGAAGGCGCTTCATACATCGTTGGAATCGTCTTTGAGTCCTCTTTCTAACAGAGGTGGTCTCGCATCCATCCGAGCTTGGAGCTGTGCGGTGGAGCAGATCTTGTGTGACTGTGCAATCTGCCTCAGGCTGAAGACCAGAGAGCATTTGGAAGTTTCACCACGACCAACCTAGCAAAAATCAGAGCTCGGTTTCTTCATCAAAATTCTTCTTCTCTGAATCCTCTTTCATCCCCAGAAAGTGGAGCTCCATTTGGCGTTCGAATCTGGGAGATATCGTTTTTCTCCCCCGAAGTATACGTTCTGTCCTCCCACAGTCTGCAGCGACCCTTCACCGGTGATCTGAGGCTACCGGCCAACCTTGGCATCGGTTGGCTTCCCCGTTAACTTTTCTACGTAGAAGACTCGACAGCCAAACCAACGGCTTTGACGGCGCTCGATTTGGAGTTGGGAGCGGTCGTGGCATTACTGTCAATCTGCTGCTGGGAAACTATTCCTATCCGAACCAGAGACAGAGCTCCTGTTCAACTGTTGACCTCGGCCAGCTCGTGAGGGATCTGAGCGCCAATTTTGGAGGACTGAAACTATTACCAGTTAGCTATCATCTCCAAGAAGAATGACCTCATTCGGCCTCCGAATCTTCCAGTTACCATTTTCTTCGTCGGGGTGTGTCGTCTGCCCCCTGTGGGTCTAGGTTTGACCTGCCCCTGCTCATCCGGATACCTCGTTCTTCTCCAACCTCCGATTGGGACCCAGTTGATTCCTACTCGAAGCTACTCCGACGACGATCACGTCACCACCAGGCTCGTCTCATTTGGAGTTCAGGAGCGTCCGTGGTGCCTTCTGCAACTCACTGTACCTGTTCTGCACCAGCCAGAAGAGGAAATTGCTGACCTGTTCCAGTCGCCGGTCCGACCAGCCCTGAGTTTCAGAACTCCTGCCAAAATTCAGACACCATCCCTGTCCTGTTGGGGAACTTTTGGCGTAGGTTTCATCAAGATCCAAGCTCCGTGGAATTTTTGGTAGCATCAACACCGCCCCACTGTCCGGCGAACCTGCAGATTGGCAGAACCGGCGGGATTCGACAAGTCGGGTTCCTTCGCTTAATTCCCCCACCCCGCTTGGCCGGCTGAAGGCCCCTCCCTGCGTGGAGGTAGTTTTGAATGTAATAAGCCTAATCCCTACCCCAATATCCCCCCCCCCTTGCATGGGGTGTAGTTCATGTACTTATTAAGTCACAGGTTTGAAGCTTCAATCGACGCGGCGTGCGGGTACATACCCTCGCCTCCCCGCTCGCCCCCGTAGTCGGCGTCTTCACGCCGGATAGGTGAGCCTCTGTCCCTCTCTTACTGGTTAATCACTTGCTTAGCTTAGTATTATTGCTATTGCTTCGTCGGACGGAGAGTGAGAGTTCGGCCCAAATTACTAGTATCGTGAGTGGCCACCGCGGGCAAGTTGAGAGTGAATCCACTTAACCCACACCCTTGGTGTGTTGGCCACCCATGATTTGGGCATCCTAGGCCCATTTGGGGTTCTTCCCAAGCTAGCCAACCATTGGAGCCTCAAGGTCCCGCCTCGGACCCTCTCCAACATCGCCTAGTCGCCATCGGGCACTAGTGTGCACCATACGGGTGAGCTCGCTAGTGTGAGTCCGTTGCTCAAACTTGAATGCTTGCAAAAGAGGTCCAAGGCGGTTTTACATCAAGTGGTATCAGAGCAAGTTCACAACTTATCTCTATCAAGTTGGTCCTAGGGCATGTTTATGCATTTAGAGTCTTCGGTTGCATCTTTTGGTCCCTAGCATGGCCACCTCTTACCAACCTCACCAATCGGTCCTCTCCATAAGTCCAAATCACCAAAGGATGCCTACCACTAACACACATAACCTCCTAGGCCATGTCAACTACCTCATGAAGGCCTTGACCCATGCCAATGAGCGGCTTGATAACATATCGGGTAGACTCAACCAACTTAGAGAAAATAGGCCCGCCCCAAGGACAGACGATAGAATGGTCCCTTTCCCACTTCCCACCTTTGATGGAACCTCTCCTAGAGAATATTTAGATTGGGAAGCTACAATGGACCAATACTTCACTTGGTATCATATATCCGAGGATGAAAAGGCATTGGTTGCCAAAATGCAACATACCAAACGGGCGGAAACTTATTGGATGCAAATTGTAGGGCTAAAGATACTTAGAAGGGAAACTCACAACACCACTTCCTAAGCACCCCTTCCTCTCCCCAAGGTTGAAGGGGCTCTTCCCTAAGCCCAAATTTGAATTTCCCTCTCCCTAGGGCAGTGCCCTTCCATCTCCCCACCTCCCAAACCACCCAAAGTCACAGCCCCCCTTGCCCATACCAGCCAAGTTCACCCTCCACCTCTTACTCTCTTGGCCATCCCCTTCCCCACCCCCTCATCTTCTTCTCATTCAGCCTCTGTTTCAGACAGCAGAGTTGCAGCAACTTGCAGAGGCAGCCACGACCGTCCTCAAATATTCAGGTGGCAAGGCCTACATTTCTGGAATCGTCATCGAGATAGCTTTCCAACGGTGGTGGTCTCGCCGGCTTCCGAGGTCGGAGCTATCCGCAGGAGCTGATCTCCCACGACTGCGCAGAAGACCCCAGGCAGAGAACCAGAGCGAGATTGGAAGCCCGACCACGACGAACCTTTTGGGATTCAGATCAAGTGTTCTTCATGTGTCAGGTCAGTTTACAGGAGCCAGAACCGACACCCCTCTACTCATCTGATCGTCCCGATCTTCTCCGACATCTGCCGACGTCGCCGTCGATGCCGACAGAAAGAAGACTCGGCTACGGTTCCAACGGTTCAGGTCTCGCCTCAATCAGAGCTCGTTAGAGATCGTGGCACCCTCTGCAACCAGCCACATTGATCTGCACCAGACAGAGGTAGAATCAATCAGTCCGGTCCCAGACTCTGCCACGGCCAGCTCGTGAAGGCTCTGAGCGCCTTTTTTGGAGGGAAGAAACTACTTCAAGCTAGCTGCCACCTCCAAGAAGAAGGGGCTCAATCGGCCATCGGAACCCTCTGCTCCAATTTTCTTCGTCGGAGACGGCAGACTGCCCCCTATGGTCCCAGGTTAGACCAGTCCTCACTCCTCCGGTTACCCCTCTCTCCACCGACATCGGATTGCATCCCCGTCAACTCCGGCTCGAAGCTACCCCGACCACGATCGCATCACCGCTAGTTTCATTCCAATCAGAGTCCGGGAGAGCCCACAGTGACTTCTGCAACCTACTGCATCAGTTCGGTACCCGCCAGAGACCAGACGCTGCTGTCCTGTTCCAGTCGCCGGCGCGGTCAGCCCTGAGTATCAAAGCTTCCCCAAAAATTCAAGTTTCATCCTCTGTCAGTTGGGAAACTTTTGGCGCTGGTCTCGTCAAGATCCGAGTTCGTTGAACCCGTGGCAGCACCATCTCCGACTGTCTGTCCAGTGAACCTGAAGCAGGGCAGAACCGGTGGAGCTCGGGAGGTCAAGTTTCATTGCGTAATCCCCAACCCGCTTGGCCGGCTGAAGGCCCCTCCCTGCGTGGAGGTAGTTTTGGATGTAATTAACTTAATCCCCACCCCAAGATCATCCCTCCTGCGAGAGGCGTAGTGTTGTACTCTTTACACTTTCAGGTTGAAGCGACACCGACGCGACGTGCGGGTACATACCCTCGCCTCCCCGCTCGCCCCCGTCTCCGGCCGGAGTCGGCGTCTTCACGCCGGCTAGGTGAGCTCTTGAACATCTCTCATTGCTGTATTGGACTTGCTTAGCTTAGTATTGCTATAGTTACTCCGTCGGCGGTAAGAGAGTGTCCGATTTTACATTGCCACCAAATTGAGTGACCACCGCGGGCGAGTTGAGAGTGAATCCACTTAACCCACACCCTTGGTGTGTTGGCCGCCCATGATTTGGGCATCCTAGGCCCATTTTGGGTTCTCCCCAAGCTTGCCAACCCTTGGAGCCTCATGGTCCCACCTCGGACCCTCTCCAACATCGCCTAGTTGCCTTCGGGCCCTAGTGTGTGCCATACGGGTGAGCTCACTAGTGTGAGTCCGCTGCTCAAACTTGAATACTTGCAAAATAGGTCCAAGGTCAGTTTCACATCAAGTGGTATCAAAGCTGAAGCGACGTTCCCCGACTATGGTCGCGGGTTGAGTATGGAGATCGTGGATCGCCCAGAGCCGCAGTTCGATATACTACTTCCCTGGTGGACCCATACTCGACGGGGTCGAGTTTTCCCCACCCCGGGGGTATGATGAGGGCATCCCTTGCCCCTCCACATTTTCTCCGGACTCGGATTGTTCGTCGGCAAGCGCCATTATGTTCCTCAAGTGTTTGGGAGTCGAGTCATGTAATTTTCTTATTTTTTATTTGAGTCTTAATCATGTAATTTTCCCTTTATTTGAGTCATGTACCTAGGTTAGAAGGTTATCTACCAATGTCCTAAGTCATTGTGTTGTTTAGATAGGCTATTGGGCCCATCTCATTGGGCTAGGCCCATGGACACCCCCTTCCCTTCGGTTATTAGTCATTGTGTCTTTTGTTAGGGTCCTTTGTGAAAAAGTCAGGTGCCTATAAATAGGCCACCCCACTCCTCATATGTAACAATTTTGATGAATATTGAAGAAATCCCCTTTCAAGTCTCTCATTATCTCTCTCTCTCTCTCTCTCTCTCTCTCTCTCTCTCCCTCCCTCCACCCCAATTTTCGGAATTTTCTCTCTCCTCCCCATTTACCTCTCATTAACTCCCCTCCCCTCATTCAATCACCTTCCCAACCACCCCATCTCCCACCTACCCCATTTAAACCTCTCCCCTTCCCCATAACCCTCTTTATTCCACCCCCTATCACAAGAGAGCTCCACCCAATCCCCACTCCATCTTCCAACCCCCAACTACCCATTTCCCTTTCCCAAACCCCACTCCACCTTCCCAAGACACCTCTTCCTATCCCCAAGACCACCATTGATCACTCCCCATCAAAGAAAATTCAAACTCACATTCCCTCCACCCACTTGTGCCTCCCTCACAGCCCAAATTCGTAGCTCCTCTCTCACCCTCTGAAAACACCCCATTCCAGACCCCATTCTCCCTCTCCCACACCTTAGAACACCCCCTCCTAGGCCCCCTCACAACTATGGGTCACTCCCACACCTATTCACCCCCATTTCCACTTCCATTTACCCCATTTCTCCCACCACCTTCCACCTACAGTTCGCAGGTTGCAGGTGGCAGAAGTCCAGCGACTTGCAGAAGGTGTCACATCATCATCCTGAGGCTTCTAAAGGCACTTAATACATCGTTGGAATCGTTTTTGAGTCCTCTTTCCAACAGAGGTGGTCCCGCATCCATCCGAGCTCGGAGCTGTGCAGTGGAGCAGATCTTGTGCGACTGTGCAATCTGCCCCAGGCTGAAGACTAGAGAGTATTTGGAAGTATCACCACGACCAACCTAGCAAGAATCAGAGCTCGGTTTCTTCATCAAAATTCTTCTTCTCTGAATCCTCTTTCATCCCCAGAAAGCGGAGCTCCATTTGGCGTTCGAATCTCAGAGATATCATTTTTCTCCCCCGAAGTATACGTTCTGTCCTCCCACAGTCTGCAGCGACCCTTCACCGGTGATCTGAGGCTACCGGCCAACCTTGGCATCGGTTGGCTTCCCCGTTAACTTTTCTGCGTAGAAGACTCGACAGCCGAACCAACGGCATTGACAGCGCTCGATTTGGAGTTCGGGAGCGGTCGTGGCATTTCTGTCAATCTGCTGCTGGGAAACTGTTCCTGTCCGAACCAGAGACAGAGCTCCTGTTCAACTGTTGACCTCGGCCAACTCGTGAGGGATCTGAGCGACAATTTTGGAGAGCTGAAACTATTACCAGTTAGCTGTCATCTCCAAGAAGAAGGACCTCATTCGGCCTCCGAAGCTTCCAGTTACCATTTTCTTCGTCGGGGTGTGTCGTCTGCCCCCTGTGGGTCCAGGTTTGACCTGCCCCTGCTCATCCGGCTACCTCGTTCTTCTCTGACCTCCGATTGGGGCCCAGTTGATTGCTGCTCGAAGCTACTCCGACGAAGATCACGCCACCACCAGGCGTGTCTCATTTGGAGTTCAGGAGCGTCCATGGTGCCTTCTGCAACTTGTTGTACCTGTTGTGCACCAGCCAGAAGAGGAAATTGCTGACCTGTTCCAGTCACCGGTCCGACCAGCCCTGAGTTTCAGAGCTCCTGCCAAAATTCAGACACCATGCCTGTCCTGTTGGGGAACTTTTGGCACATGTTTAATCAAGATCCAAGCTCCGTGGAATTTTTGGTAGCATCAACACCGCCCCACTGTCCGGCGAACCTGTAGATTGGCAGAACCGGCGGGATTCGACAAGTCGGGTTCCTTCGCTTAATTCCCCCACCCCGCTTGGCCGGCTGAAGGCCCCTCCCTGCGTGGAGGTAGTTTTGAATGTAATAAGCCTAATCCCTACCCCAATATCCCCCCCCCCCTTGCATGGGGTGTAGTTCATGTACTTATTAAGTCGCAGGTTTGAAGCTTCAATCGACGCGGCGTGCGGGTACATACCCTCGCCTCCCCGCTCGCCCCCGTCTCCGGCCGGAGTCGGCGTCTTCACGCCGGCTAGGTGAGCCTCGGTCCCTCTCTTACTGGTTAATCACTTGCTTAGCTTAGTATTATTGCTATTGCTTCGTCGGACGGAGAGTGAGAGTTCGGCCCAAATTGCTAGTATCGTGAGTGGCCACCGCGGGCAAGTTAAGAGTGAATCCACTTAACCCACAGCCTTGGTGTGTTGGCCACCCATGATTTGGGCATCCTAGGCCCATTTGGGGTTCTTCCCAAGCTAGCCAACCATTGGAGCCTCAAGGTCCCGCCTCGGACCCTCTCCAACATCGCCTAGTCGCCATCGGGCACTAGTGTGCGTCATACGGGTGAGCTCGCTAGTGTGAGTCCGTTGCTCAAACTTGAATGCTTGCAAAAGAGGTCCAAGGTGGTTTTACATCAAACCTCCTCCTGCAAAAGCCCACGGGTTAGGAAAGGGATCCAGCAGAGTCCCTCTTTCCTCTGTCGGATCTGAAGCTCTCTCCCTTCGAGGGAGGGGGTCCTCTATTTATAAAGGAAATTTCATTAAGGCGTCTGGGGTCAAGGATGCCTCCATGTTGGGGCGTCCAGGGACCCAGACGCCTCTATCATTTTTTTATAATTTCAAAATTATGGGCGCGTCTACCCTCCTGGACACCTGAAGCTTCAGGCGTCCAGGATCCCAGACGCGCCCATTACCGCCCACCGAAACACTGTCGAAAACCATCGATAGCGGAGAAAGCGAGTGGTTTCAGCGCGTAACCGTGACTCTCAAAGGGCACATTTGATCGGCAAGACGTTGTTATATTCTGATTTTTTTCGAAACGTCAAACCGAGCGGTGGATCGGAACTGTCTGGGTGTTAGACAATGGGGGCGTCTGGGGTCCTAAACGCCTTAAAGTGAGGCGTCCAGGGTCCCAGACGCCTCAAAGAAACTCCGCTAGATCGGCACCGGAAAGCCATCGTCATCTAACCATTAGACATCTTCGTGTTCGGATTCTTTCGGAACATCCGGTTGTGAGCGGTGCCGTCTGCATGCTGCATGATTTTCTTAGTGAGACGGCTTTCCTCTCGGACCTATCAAAAGAAACATCACGTTCCCTATCTCAAAAGGTGAAAGAAACTCAAAGAAAGGAAGCACTCAAGTGATTCAGAATGTGAAAGCCGCTGCGGGGCATCATATTGTAATATGAGATTTACCCAAAGTAATGTCAGAAATGGCGTGTCTACACCCCCCAGTGGGACGCACGAAGGGGCAAGTCAGTTACGGTGGCATGGAAAAATAGAAAGGTGCCAATGCCATGTCAGTTATCTGACAGATCGGCATGTGCGATATCTGTAGAGAAAATCGGCGTCTTCCCCAACAACTACGGATAAGGTAGTCAAATCACACCAAAAGCGATAAGAAACAATCAATTCAACACTTAATATTGCCGCTACTATACTTTCCAAAAAATAAAAGGGTCTTACACGGCTACAAAAGATAAAGAAAAGAAATGCTTATACATTAGGCCTCGGGCCCATCTCCAGGCTCGGTAGACAATGCCCCCTCAGTACCAGACGATTTACCCCCAGTATTCTCGGCGACGGCCAACCCAAGCCCTGACCCCACCTACGTGGGAACTGTCTCGGTCGTGCGCCCTCCCAAGGCTGCTGGAGTTGGTGATCGCTCGGACTAGGCTGAAGACTCCCGACTCCCCTCTTCGCTCGATGTATAATGGGAAGAGTCGGTGGAACCCCAGTCCGAGTCATAACGTTGCTCAGAAGAAAAAACGAGCCCATTCGCTTGGGCCTCAGCCTCTATGATGGCCCGATTGAAGCCCTGGGAGAAGCCCTTCCGAAGGCCCTGACGGTAGCCCGACTAATAATAGGGGAAGGCAGTCTGCTGAAGAGCCGCGTGGTAAGCCTCTGAGCATTTATGTTGCTCGAGTGCTTCCACCCCGGCCAGCTCCGCCTTCCTCTCAAGTTTGGCTATCCTTTGTTTTGACTTGGACAGCTTCCTCTCGGCTTCGATCCGTGCATCCTCGGCCCCCTCGGACTCGGCCCTCGAGCACCTCCCGCTCGGCCTTCCATTGCTCCCCACGCTCGATCTGAATCCTGTGCTCTGCCTCCAGGAGCTCATTCTTTCGATCGACCATACGACGGGCCTGGGCCAGCTGCTCCGCCAAAGATCGAGCCTCCGCGTGGCTCGACTGCACCTGTGCCCGGAGTGGGGCCATCTCCCGTCGAAGGTCCCCAAGATCGAGGGTCAAACGCTCAACCTTCCGATCAAGCGAACCACGGGCCCATGAAAGAGTCTCCCGCTCCGACTCCACCTGAGCGTATGCATCCACTGCCTCCGCTCCAAGCTGGGCCAAGACCAGGCCACCTTCCATGAGTTGCTCGAAAAGCGTAGAGGGGGGACCCTTCCGGAGTTTCTCTCGCACGGCTCCAGAAGCTATGGAATGGCACCTCCGATAGAGAGGGGCCCGGATGCTGAAGGCACTGGTCGAGGGAGGGGAAACCCTCTCCAAAACGGCTGGGATTGGGGCACCTACTCTGAGCAATCCCGCCTCGGGGGCCCCACCGGTTAGCACGGGTTGGGCGGCCTCGCCGCGTACCTCCCCGACCTCGGTCGGCTGCTATTGAGTCACTTCATTCTGCGACCTTCCAGCCTCGATCGGCTCGGACCGGACTCCTCCGTCTGGTGCCGCCTCTGTTCTGCTCGGCGTCCTGACATCAGTTGCGGCCCCTTCGCCATCTGCCCCCTCTTGCTCCAGAGAGAGAGAAGGCAACAGAAGAGCCTCATCATCCGGGCGAGCGACCTCTGCCTTCCTCGCCCATTTCTTCTCAGCAGACTGAACCTGCATTAAAGACCTCAGCAGCTTCGCCACAGGATCCTTATGCTTGACCCCCCGACGTTCGGGAGTGTCATCCCGAGCAACCCGCTTGCCCTTGTCTCGGGCACGGGAGGAGCCCTCCGAAGCTTGATGATCACTCGGCGCCGGCGTATCGTCCATGACAATGACCTCCAGCTCGGCAGGCAGAGCCTCCTCCTCAGCCACTCACCTCTGGTCTGAACGAAGCAGAGCAAATTGTGAGAAGGAAGGCACTCACCTGATAAGAAGGGAACAAGTCCCTGATACCCTTTCCTGTCGGCAGCAGTGCTCGAGAGAGGTACCCTTCGATGTTGGATGGGGTCACCAACTCAGTAGTCTCCCGGTGATTCTGCTGAAGAATAGCAGTATCCCTCTCCACCTCCGGGGGGACCTCTGTTTACTTCGAAGGGATGTTCGGGTGAAAGTTGGGCACCGTCGGGAAATTTCAAACTACACCGACCGCGGACGCGCCCACCCAAAAATATTGGGTCTTCCACCCCTTATGAGAAGAGTCCTTCATGGAAAGGGACACGCAACTCCTCTTTTGCTTCGCCTGGATGAAGAAGAAGCCCTTCCTAGCATAAAGGTTCTCCTTCAACTCAAAAAAATAATGGATGAGGTCCAGTGAGGTATTCACCCCACACTGGCCACAAAGGAAAATGAAGGGGAAGATGAGGGTATAAGAATTGGAGACCAACTGAACAGGAGCCAACCGATAGAACCAAAGCAACTCGGCAACAAAGGAATGGAGGGGCAGGAGAAAACCACACTTCTAGGCCAAGAGGAAGGAACAAAAAAGGTCAGAACGAGTGGCCAGACTAGACTCATGAGGCAACGGTGCGATGAACTGGAATCGCCAAGGCAACCCATACTGGTTTTCCAGTCGCTTCACATTAGCCTCCCCTAGCTCGCTGCGGAGAGGCTCTGACGGTATCAAGAAAGGCCTTGGGGCATGTCCTTCCCCCCGCCTCTCAGCCTCAGGATTTTGGTCTACCATGGAATAGACAGAAGAACTGGAAGAAGAAGGGGAAAGCTCTGGATCAGAGGACTCCGGAGGAGAAGGAAGTTGACGGATCACCGCTGCGGTAATCTCTCTTAGCTCCGCGAAAGCCACTATGATTCTCCGTTCCTCCGAACTGCTCTCACGGCGCATGAGCCCCCCTTAAATATGAATGCAAAAGAAGGCAAAACCCTAAACCCTAGAGATAAAGGGATGCAAATAATGGGCAATGCTTATAACCCTAGCTGGAGGCGGCGCGGCGTTCTGATCTCCCGAGGAGGGGCCTTCTCACAATTTTTTTTCAAAATTATCATCACAACGGGCGTGTTTTCAGGGCAAGCCACATCACTTGGCCCCTAGCAGAGAGAGATCTCTACCCAATCAGAGCCACAAAAAGTCCAGCCCAAATGCTACTCATCCGAGCCTAATTTTGGCTCTAGAGTAGGAGGGGGACAAGTGGAGAGGGAAAATCTAACTGCCCGAATGGAGAGGCCAAATGAGGTCTAATTTGACCCAACGAGGCCTAGATCCTTGAAGTGGTAGCCCCCAAGACCACTAAATATAAGCATAATAACTCACTTGGATCAAGCACTTCCTAGGCGGCCTTCGGGTTGGGAAGTCTGAGCATCAGTTCGATTGGGAAAGCTCCTTCGGAGCCCCCTATTCCCTTTCCTAACCGCACACTCATCTCTCGGGAGACCCCTCCTAGGCCAGTGCCACTTGCTCGGGCCAACCGATGGAAGGTTATCTGAACAGCCGTTACGAGTCCCTTAAAAGCTGGGAGCTCAAGGGGATAGGGGAGATCAACAGTCTGCACGCTATAAAGAGCCCGCAAGGAGGACGTAACCCCCCCTGAGACTCCTCAACTTACAGGGATCATTCACTCAACGAGCCATTATTTCAACTGGAAGAACCCTCCTATGAGAAGGTAAGCCAAAAACCCTTAGTAGGAACCACTTCACCTTTTTGTGGAGAGGGATCTCGCGCTCCCATCTTCTTCCTAAGTTCTCCCTTTGCACTAGTGCTCTACCACAGTCGCTGAATTAAGCATCGGAGGGTCTTGCCCGGGGATTCATCCCTGGGCACCTCTGACTTATTTCCATTCTTGCAGTTCATACTTCAAGGATACGTGGTCATCTTCCTCCCCGCTCAGGAGTAGCACGAGATCGCCCCTCTTCAAAACTGTTAAAGTAGTAAATGAAGAATTGAAAAGAACCATTGAAAATTTGGAGAAAGAAACTAATGACAAACAGAATTCCCTTGAAGTTATGACTCAAGGAAAAGAAAATCTGAATGCAATACTTGGAACAAAAATAAATTTCAGAAGAGAAGGGTTAGGTTTTAATTCGACTAATAAGAAGACTTTTGATGTTAAGACCAGTTCATTTGTTGCTGAAAAAGGAAAAGTAAAATTCAAACCATTAATAAATCTGAATTGTTTAGAAGAGAATGAAAAGAACAATAATGCCCAGCCTTCTGCAAAATAGGCTAAAATCAAGCATAAGGGCAAAGGGAAGGTGGATGTGACTAGGGAACCTAGTAGACATGTTACTGTACATAAGTCCAAGGGTCAAGCTTCGAGTCAACCTATAAGTTCCCAAGTCCAAGGAAGGTCCAAGACAAAATCAATCCAGTCACATCAGTCAAGTCGACGTGTCTACCACACTGCTTCGATGCATTCATCATCTAGGTTTCAACCCTTTAGAAACAAAGGTAAGAGCCGATACATGTTAGGTCAATGTAGCAACTACGGTGCATCAACTCGTTCACCATTTAGAAACCCTTCACATGTCAACCAGGGTTGGACAGGTTGAGGCAGTCACTCAGTGAGGTCGATGCAACAAGAATTTCAGAATTCTTATCTACGCTGGATGCATCGACTCTACACCAGGAGCACATCAACGTAGTCTAGATTCAGGTCATTTAATAATCAGAACTCTTATGGATTTGTTCATCTCAAGGCTGTCCAACCTAGGTTCACTAGTGCACCCATGAATCTTAATGCTCCTTGGTTCAGCAACTGGCACGAAAAGTCTCATGTGTTTAAAAAACGGCATGCTGCACAAGATCTAAAGTCAACAAAATCTCAGGCTGAGCATAAAAATCATAATAAACAGAAAAGTGTAAAATCCACAACACAGGTGAAAGCACAAAGACAAATGTGGATATCCAAACACTTGCTGTCCTGTTTGAACAATTTGACTAGTGTTATGGGGCCCAAACAGTTTTGGGTTCAAAGAATTTTTGCCTGATTATTTTTACAGGAATGCCTGGCAGCCACTCATAATAGATGGTACCTTGATAGTGGCTGCTCAAGGCACATGACTGGAGATATAGACAAATTCTGCATGTTAGTTGAAAAGGATGCAGGTCATGTCAGTTTTGGAGGAAATACCAAAGGTAAAAATTTTGGATCAGGTAAGGTTGGTAAGTGTTTGTCATGTTGCATTGTAGATGTTCTGCTTGTAGTGGGTTTAGCATATAATCTTATAAGTATTAGTCAGCTGTGTGATAAGGGCCATAGAGTTGTTTTAGACTCTCATGCATGTTGTGTCCCCTAGTTTTGATGATAACAAACCATAGTTCATTGTTGAATCCGTGCGGTGTGATTAATGATTTTGTTTAAGTTGTGATTTGGACAAGCTCAGGTGAAGGACACTCAAGTGTCGACCTATCATCTGGACGTGTCGACACTTTATGAAGAAATCATCCTTGAACCGTTTCTATTTGAGCTCTGGCGTGAGCAAAGTGTCGACACCTCCTACAACGTGTCGACACATGTAGAAGAAAATTATGATTGAAACGTTTCTGGCTGGCTTTTGTTTGGCACCATGTGTCGACACCCTGTGGAAAAAGTGTCGACACCTTGGGTTCAGAGCAAAGGGCTTCATCTCTATCTGGCGCGCATGCCCCGACACTTCCAAGTGAAGCCTCGACACGGAGGCTAGAGCTATACGTAAGGGTGGCACACGTGTCGACACCTTGTTTGAAAGTGTCGACACCTTCATGTTCATCTAGAACGGATCTGGATCCCGTTGCGTCCACTTTCCAAGATCCGCAACCGATCTTGGAGGATCCGTTCACACTTGAAAAGCCTTCTAGTAGCTCACCTTGTCAAAAGACCTGATTAACTGGCAGAGAAATCCTCCAGATGCAAGCACCTTTACGGATGCGGTTCCCTTCCTACCCACGTACTAGCAAGCATGGCAGAAAAAGGTCAACGGAGTTGAGGAAGCAAATGAAGTAATGGGGATGAGACGTCTTGGGAATGGGTTCTGCAGACGGCAGGGCTAGAGATATCGTGACCCACAAGAATAGAAGTCACGAGATAGCTCCAATTGAAGTAAGGTACAAGAAAAGGGAACAAGCAGAATAATGTAGGAGAAGCAGAGATAGAAGAGAGAAGCAGCTCCAGTTCAAAAGTAGCTGTACACAGAGAAAAAGATGAAGAACAAGAGAAGGAGGATAGAAGCGGAGAAGTAAGCTCAGAGAGAGATCTACTTCCCAGTGTCGTTGGTGTGAGTGCAACGTAGCAGACCGTTTTCTTCCCCTTCAGGAGCTCTCACAGCAAGGGAGATAGCATCTATTTGTAGCTTCATCAGGTGGCAGTGAAAGCTGAGGAGATTATCCATCGTTCTTCTTGCGGTCGTGATGAAGATCCAATAAGAAGACGAAGAGAAGCCAGGCTTCGTCCATTCTTCTCCAGACAGGAGTTCTCTTCTCCCATGGAGTTTCATTTTTATACATTGTCTGGTTCATCCACTTTTGGTTTTGTTTTTCTCAAAACACATACTCTTACATTTGCTCCCTACCTGTGAGTAGGAAGACGGACGGTGTGTTCACTGGTCTGTGGGTGTTGGGTTGCATACCCTCAAGCTGTTTGGCAGCGGGTAGGGAGAGTCTTCTCTCTGTTAGAAACTATGAATCAGCGGTAGTGTCTTTTCACTAGTGAAGCCTCACTTCGTTGAAGTTAGGGGTGGACGTAGGTCGCTGGATAGAGACCGAACCACCTTAAAAACCTTTGTTCTGTGGGTTGTTGTCTATTGTGGCTTGATGCTAGATGCTTGGTAGGAACGCTATTAATCATCACTCTTACATTTAGCTCATTAGCTAGCAACTATTTCTTGCCTTACTGCTCTTAGTATTTATCTAGCTGTTATTTCTGCAAAGAAGGGCAAAGAAGGGGTTGATCTATTCACCCCTCCCCTCTAGATCCACCGATCACTACTCAACACGTTGTATCATAGCTAGTCTCTCTGTATGTGGTCTAACGACCTTGAGAGAACTAGTGATATGGCGACAAAGAGTCATATGCCCGAAGGGCATTCCATAAATAAACCTCACTTTTTCACTGGGATAAACTATCCTTACTGGAAAACCGTATGCAGGTTTTTATCAAAGCCCAGGATCATGAAATCTGGCGAGTCATTAGAAAAGGTCCATTTGAGTTACCTAAAGATGAGGAAACATGGACAAAGGAGCAGATTAGGACGTCAACGTTGAACTGGGGTGCTAAGCACATAATGCTATGTTCCCTTCACCCAATAGAATTCTCAAGAGTGTCTACATGTGCCACTACAAAAGAAATGTGGGACCATCTTGAGGTAATATATTATGGGACAACCCATGTACGTGCGACCAAGGCTAATATGCTAGTTTCTGAAAATGAAAAATTCAGAATGAAACCTGATGAATCTATCTCTGATATGTATGCTAGGCTAACCATGCTCACTAATGGTTTAACTGAGCTAGGTAAGACCTATTCCGAGCAGGAGATTGTGAGAAAGATATTAAGATCCCTAACTCCTACATGGCATACAAAGGCAACAATGGTCGAAGAATCAAAGGATTTGGCTACCATCAAGGTAGAAGAACTCATAGGGTCCCTGATGACCTATGAGATGAATATGAAGAACAAAGAGGCTGAGGTAAGTAAGACGAAGCCTCTAGCTCTCAAGGCTGGGCCAAGTACCAAGGACATCTCTGAAGATGAAGAGCGTTCAAGTAGCAACTCAAAAGAGGACGAGGTTGCTATGTTGACAAGGAAGTTCAGAAAATTTTTAAGAAAGGAAGGTAAAGGCTTCACAAAGAAGAAGCCTCAGGTAAAAAGAAGTTTAAGGCCAAGACCTGAAAATGTCTATTCTTACAGGAAACCAGGACACATCAAGTCTGAGTGTCCAGAAGGAGTTAAGAAAATAATGCCCAAGTAGAAGGGCAAGAAGAAACAGGCCATGGTGTGTACATGGAGTGATGAAGAAGAGGAAGAAAATGAAGATAGCTCCTCTGAAAAAGAAAAATATGATCTCTGTTTGATGGCCAATGGAGAAAAGAATAGTGAAGTAAGCTCTCCTTTTGAACATTTTTCTATTGGTGACTGGGAAGAGGCTTACTTTGAATTAATGGATAAGTATGAAGTGTCAGAAAAGAAAATAAAGCCCTAAAGAAGAAAATTGACTCCATTGTGCATGATCAAACCCTTAATCAAAAGATTACTTCCTTGGAAACTGAAATTGAGGATCTAAGAAAAATGAACGAAAACCTAGAAGAGGGAAGAAAAGAAATGAGGGATTTGGAAGATGAAAATGAAACCTGAGAGATGAAATTGATGAGTTGAAACTAAAGATGCAAAGCTATATAAAAGACAACAATCTATGCAATGAAAAATCTGATGCATTTAAACAAGTCAACTCTCAATTGTTGAAAGAAAATGAAAAGCTTCAAAAGGACCTAGCAGATAAACAAACTGCCCTTGAAAATTTTGTTGATGGAAGTGAGAACTTGAATGCTCTGCTAGGGACTAAAATAAACTTCAACAGGGAAGGGCTAGGATATGAGCCAACTAAGAAAAAGGCTTTTTGCTTAAAAAAAATAACTTTTGTCTCATCTTCTGAAGCATCAACTTCTAAAACAACACCTAGCCCAAACCAAGAAAAAGTTAGAAACAAAGGAAAAGAGAAAGTGGGAGAGCCTATAAAGAACAACCCTGAAAAACCTAAAAAGGCTCACCAACAACACCAAGTAGGTCGACACCAACCCAAGTCCAAGTCTGCACATACTAAGGGTAGAAAGAATTTCAACAATGGCACAGGTCGAGACTACCCCAAGGACAGGTCGACACCCTCATGGTCAACCACCCATTAGTTCCCTAGGTTTGGACTGGCAGGTCGACACTCAATTCACAGGGACCCGACACATCTCTCAAATAGAGACCATTATAGATGGTCAGAACAGGGGATAGGTCGACACTTCACCTCCTATAGGTCGACACCTTGATGGGTCTGGGGTAGTTATGCACCTTATGGTCATAGGTTCACCCAACCTCAACAACCTAGGTACTATGACACCTCCTACCCTTCTAGACCAACCAACTGGAACAAATGGTCCAAAAAACAATTCTTTTCCAACATTCCTAAAACCCACAAAGCCCAAGAGACTAAAAGAAAGAAAATGAATGTAAATGAAGAAAAGAAAAATCAGAACTTCCAACTAAGCAAGAAAAAAAAATACTAAGAAAGTGTGGATTTCAAAGCCCATGTTATCTTGCTTTACTAAGATGAGAAGACTATTGGGACCCAATTGTCCTTGGGTTCCAAACATTGTCACCTAATTCCTTGTGCAGGAGTGTCTTGCAGCCATGCACAATCGGTGGTACCTTGATAGTGGCTGCTCAAGACACATGACTGGGGACAGAACCAAATTCTCTCTCTTGATAGAAAATGAAGATGGACATGTAATGTTTGGAGGGAACAATAAGGGAAAAATCATTGGTACAGGTAAAGTTGGTAAGAACTCGTCTAACTCCATTGATAATGTATTGCTTGTTGATGGTCTAAAATATAATTTGCTGAGCATAAGTCAGCTTTGTGATAAAGGTGACACTGTAGTCTTTGACTCTAATGAATGTAGGATCTTGCACCCTAATTCAAAAGAAACCAAGTTTTCTGGTAAAAGAGTCAACAATGTGTATATGATTAACTTAGATGACCCTACTCACATAAATCTTTGTCTTGCTGCACCTAAATCTGAATTAGCATGCTTGTGACATCGTAGACTAGGTCATGCTGGCTACAATACTCTTCATAAATTGGTGAAACATTCTATTGTTAAAAGATTGCCTGAAATTAAATTCAAATTCAACTCTAAAATTTGTGATGCATGTGCTCAAGGAAAACAAACAAGATAGTCATTTAAAAGCAGAACTGAAAGCCTATCATCTAAACCACTTGAACTAATTCACATGGACTTGTTTGGTCCAACCAAAATAGCTAGCTTAAGTGGTAAAAGATATGGCTATATTTTAGTAGATGACTTTACTAGATTTACTTGGGTGTTTTATCTTGCACATATAAATGACGCATTTGATGAGTTTCAGGCACTCTTCATGCAAGTAAAGCAAGACGGTAAGCTCAAAATTTCCAACATACTTTCAGACCATGGTGGTGAATTCGAAAATGCTGATTTTGATAATCTTTGCAGGACTGAAGGAATAAATCATAGGTTTTCATCACCAAGAACCCCTAAACAAAATGGGGTGGTCGAGAGGAGGAACATAACTCTCATAGAGATAGCACGCACAATGCTTGCTGAAAAGTAACTACCAAGGAGATTTTGGGCAGAAGTAGTAAACATTGCTTGTTATATCATCAACTGCTCAATGGTAAGATCATCCATTAAAATGACTCCTTATGAGTTGTTCAAAGGTAAAAAGCAATCTCTCTCTCATATGAAAGTATTTGGTTCAAAATGTTTTATCCATAATAATGACAAGAGAGTTTTAGAAAAATTTGAGCCCAAGAATGAAGAAGGTATATTTCTTAGATATTCAGATAGGTCTAGAGCTTATAGAGTCTATAATCTTAAGACCCTATGTGACGACCCAGGCTCCGGATACCGGGTAAACCCGATAACACTTGGATCCTGCGAGGCCTCCCAAGAGCGATAAAGCTCCGAAGGGATAAAAGGAGTGTTTGTGGTACATTGAAGTCCCAGATAAAGCAGTAAGCAATTAATATTTCAATGATTAGATTTGCTAAAGTTGTAGAAATAAAATTACTTTTTTAATTAATAATTAAAATTAATAGAGTCTAGTCTAAATTAAAGACAAGTACAGTTCAACAGAAAGGAAAACGTACACTGAAGTCGTGGGAAGCCCGACACAGGTAACGATGGCAACTACAAACTGACGCACTGCGCCATGAACCACGAGGAAGAAGAACGACCACACCTAAAAAGCAGGGGTGAGCCTCGTGTCACTGGCTCAGTAGGGGTCACGCGGATCCCCACTGGAAACGACGTAGTAACACGCTAAACAGCGCTAAACAGTAAAGCAGGGAAAAGCAGGAGCAATAACAGTGCTAAACTACACAGTAAAGCTGTAAAAAGCAGGAGTAAGAATAACTAAAGGAAAGAGTAAAGCCATACTAACCAGAAACACGGCAGCCGATCGAACCACGGCTCTCTAAGCTACTCCAAACGACAACAGAAAGGTGAACCCCGATCTCACGATGTCGGGCGTTACCGATCCGTCGACAAAGTACAAGCTCCATAGCTGAAGCCTACCAAAACTAGCAAACACTCTATAAAAGACTTACACTGTCAAAGGCACGAACATACACAACTAGATCGTCGTGTACGTTACACAAGACTAGACCGCAGGTGAAGCCAACACAGACTACCCGACGAGTCACGCCAATCATGACGGAAACCAGCTACAAAACACAAGTCACGAGATTCACGAGATTGTGCGTCAAGTGACAGGAGCACCTCCTCACTAGAAGAACATCTAGATGCGTCTACTGATGTCTTACACTGCGCCACAAGTATCTCTCACACACCAGGAACGGTGGTAACTGAGACACTCATAGAACCAAGTACGAGGAACAATAGTACCAAGTACTAGGAGCAATGGTACCACAATAGAAGGAACAACGGTACCTCAGTAATGAGTGACTAGTCAGGGTCACGCCCGTCAGCACTCGTCCAAACGCCCCTGACCACGTGTGCACACATAAGCTCAATGCCTTGAGCTAGGCCTCTAGCTAGCTTTCCCCCCCAGTAGGACGCTACTGCATGGCAAGGGGGCCCACGAAAACTAGCTTATAAACCGTATATCAGGAACAAGCCCCGCCACCACTCCTAGGTGGGCCAACACACTGGAACGTGTCGTCAGACTACGACTAGTGGAGGCTCACTAGACACAACGACTCTAAAACATCGGTGCTGAAGTACGGATAGTCTAAGCACGCACTATCACACGTACTACGAAGTACCAGACACCTGGTAGCATACAAGACTGCCACCAGACTCAGGACAGACAACTAGACCTGATTACATAACGATCCTTGAGTCACAACACTCGGGGTCAAGATCGTCACACATCACAGCTCACGCTGTTAATCAGCCTAGTCCTTAAGTCAAGGTCACGATAAAACACCAATAAAGGAAACGACATCGGATCACTTGATCCACGCCACCGCACAACACAAACCACGGAGACTTGAGGGATCACCGAGACCCTCAAAACACATGGACACGTAAACCGAGATAAGATGATACCTCAAGGCATCCAAAACTCATGTCCCGATCCACACCGGATCACTGAGACATTCACAAGCTTTCATGTCAACCACTGGATCACACCGGGTTGACCAGAAACCAATCATGACTCTGAAATAGTACGGAACACTACTCGATATAGTGGCACTCCTGGCCACCTTACAACATGGTCACAGCCCTCATAGGACGTCCAAGACATCCACGAGATTGCGGGAAAACCACAAGGTCAAGCCAAGACAATTGGAGGACAACATCAGGAAAACAAGGCTCTGGGAAGTAAACGGTCATCTGCCAGGCCGCTAAGTGAACCAAGCGGTCAGCCAAAAGCCGCTACCCTCACAGAGAGAATATTGACATTGGGCGATTAAGAAAAGGCCACGCTAACACATAAACGTTCTATACACAGGCCATCTCACTGAGATAAGCGGTCCAGGGCATGGCCGCTACACTCAGAGACTCAATGATCAGAACTAAAAAAACATAGGGGGACATGCGGTCTATTGCAGGGCCGCATGAAGATGGTAGCGGTCATCCATATGACCGCTAAACCCGGTCAACCCCCGAACCGACTTAAAATAGTCAAACAGCCTAGCGGTCTCCCAATGGCCTGCCAAGGATAGTAAACGGTCAAGGCTCGGACCGCTAGCCCAACCGGCTTAAAACTATTAAACCGACATAAACAATGATTAGCAGTCATCTCTCATACCGCCAATCCCAGCTTAGCGGTCTATCACATGACCGCGAAGCAGAACCGACATACACAACCCCCCTTAGCGGTCTATCATGCGACCGCTGTCAGAGAGTAGCGGTCATCCATTCGACCGTGAGCCATAAGAAACGGTCTATCGCATGACCGCGAAGATATGAACCAACCTACTGTTCAAACAAGCAGAAACAGTCACCCAAGGACCGCTAAAGCCATAAAAATGGTCTCTGGTAAGACCGCTAAATCGTTACGGTGGGAAAAATAGGGGAATGGCTGAATCCGATCGTTCCACGCCATGTTCGCTTCTAAACGAAAGGGAAACAACCCTAATGACCAAACAAGCCTTCCACAAATTGGAAGGGATCCAAACGACGCATAAAACATAAGAAACGGGCGATTCTTCCCAATCGACCCTAAATGAGTCACATGGGTTCCCGGGCACACACCGGTCCCAAATGACATCCAATCACAACGAAATCAACGGGAATGAAATGTTGACAAGCCAGGGGTTCTAATGAGACCAATTAAATGAAAAATCGTCGCCTGGGAAGGTGAACTCGGCTCACACCCCCCGAACATGCTTTCGCCTAAACCGAAGCAAAACCCGCTCGTTCTTACACGGTTCGGCACCAAATCACGAGGAAACATAGAACAAGAGTAGGGCATCCATCTGCCTACCTCCACCGAAGTTCTAGTTCGCCGAAGCGACTAAACCATGCCGAAATCGATCAAACGAACCTAGCACGTCGGCTTTGAATCCACCGAGGGATCGCGCCAACGCCACGCTCTATCAATCACACCAGCACGCTCCAGACCACTTCCATGACATTTCTGCCTCGCCCAGCTCGCCACGGTCGCGCGCCTCGCAGAGAGAGGAGAAGAGAGGAGAGAGAACGAGAGAGAGAAAGTGATCAGCCGTGAGGAGAGAGGAAGGAGAAAGAAAGAAGAAATAGAAAAGGAAATTAGGAAATTTTACAATTTTCGTAAAATTTGATTTTTAACCCGAAAATACACTAATTTAGAAAAATATGAAAAAATAGTCAAAACGATCCTCAGAAAGAATGCAACGCAACTGTAGCATCCTCGAGTCGATGAACTCAATAATAAACTCACCACGAGGTTTCGTAACTTGTATGAGAGAAAAACCCACGCGGATCATAAAACACAACTCAGGACCCACAAAAGCGATGCAAAACTCTCCGATAAAGATCCGAAAGACTCAGGGTCTTACACCCTATGTGTGGAAGAGTCAACTCACATCACTTTTGATGAGACTAATCATGACAATACTTGCAGGGAAGATGATGATGGGGAATTTCTAAACATAAAGGGAAAAGAAGAACTTCCACACGAGGAGACACAAGGAAATGACTACCAAGGATAGTCAAGCAATGCCCCGGTCACTGATGCAGATAAAGGTGACACTCAAACTGATTTAAGAGTGTTAAAAGATCATCCTTTAGGAAACATCTTAGGTATTCTACATGGCTCAACTAAAACTAGGTCTCATTTTAGAATTATGGATGAAATTGAACAACTTGCTCTTGTGTCCCAAACTGAACCTAAAAATATTGTGGAGGCCTTAAAAGATAACTACTGGATAAATTCCATGCATGATGAATTAAACCAGTTTGAAAGAAACAATGTATGGCATCTTGTTCCTAGGCCCCAAGAAAAATCTATCATAGGTACTAAATGGGTCTTTAGGAACAAACTAAGTGAAGATGGTAAGATAATAAGAAATAAAGCCAGATTAGTGGTGCAGAGGTATAATCAAGAGTTTGGCATAGATTTTGAAGCGTCTTTTGCCTCTATAGCCAGAATGGAGGTCATTAGAATTTTGCTTGCATTTGCATGTTCTCATAAAATCAAACTGCAGCAAATAAATGTAAAGAGTGTCTTTTTGAATGGCTTAATAAAAGAAGAAGTATATGTAGAACAACCCCATGGTTTTGAATGTTCACATTTTAAAGACCTTGTTTATAAGTTGGACAGGGCTCTATATGGCTTGAAGCAGGCACCCCGAGCTTGGTATGATAGACTGTGCTCATTCCACACCGAACAAGGGCATACAAGAGGTAATGTAGACCAGACACTATTCACTAAGAGACAAGGTAAGGCCATCTTGTTGGTTCAAATTTATGTAGATGATATAGTGTTTGGGTCCACAAAATCTCAAATGTGTGAGGATTTTTCTAAACTCATGACTAATGAGTTTGAGATGAGTCTTATGGGTGAGCTTCAATTCTTTATTTGCTTGTAGATAAATCAAAGCAATGAAGGCTATTTCATTAATCAAGCCAAATATGTGAAAGAGTTGTTGAAAAGATTTGATCTGACCAACTGTAAACCATTAGGAACTCCAATGGGGACTGCCACTTCACTGGATGCAGATGAACAAGGTACACTTGTGGATGCAAAGAAGTATAGAGATATGATCGGTTCATTACTCTATCTAACTGCATCTAGACCAGACATTCAGTTTAGTGTTTACCTTTGTGCTAGATTTCAATCTAGTCCTAGAGAGTCCCACTTGATTGCTGTCAAGCGTATCTTTAGATACCTTACTGGCACTCAAGATTTGGGATTATGGTATCTTGCATATTGTGAGCTTTCACTCATTTCATATGCAGATGCAGACTATGCATGTTGCAAACTGGATCGCAAGAGCACTAGTGGCTATTGCCAGTTCTTGAGTGGGTGTTTGGTTTCTTGGGCCTCCAAGAAACAACACTCGGTTGCCCTCTCCTCTATAGAGGTATAATATGTTACAGCAGGGAGTTGTGACACCCAAGTGCTGTGGATCAAACACCAACTCCAAGACTATCTAATAGATCTTGGATGTGTTCCCATTTTGTGTGATGACACAAGTGCTATAAACCTTGCAAAAAATTCAGTCATGCACTCTAGGACTAAGCATATAGAAATTAGACATCACTTCATTAGGGATGAAGTCCTTAAAAATCATTTTGAGCTCCATTTTGTTGACTCAGAAAATCAGATCGTAGATATTTTCACAAAACCTTTAAGCAATGACAGGTTTTCAACCTTAAGGAGAGAGCTAGGTCTATGTAGACCTCAATCAAATCATGTTTGAGCCGTTTACTCCTTTTTGATGCTCAAGATACTTGTCTTTGCTATGATGGTTGCTAGTTATCTGATTTGTCTTGAAATTATCTATTGTTTGAATGAATTGTTTCATGAATGATGGTCACATTCAGGGGGAGCTTGTGTGCATGTTCATTGCTTTAAATTGCATATCTGATTTTGACTACATGGTATCTCAAATGCTGAGTTGTGGAAAGTCAGGCTACGCCTGTCAGGAAACTCTCACCATGCATGAGGACTGACCTCCGCCAAGTACCATGAGTCAGAATTACATATTAAGATCTGCATAATTAATCTTTAGTGAATAAGCATGTTTAAAGCTTTAGCATCAAATAAAGCACTTCTCACTGGTAGCAAGAAGGTAATTTTTTTGACTGCCTGAAATCAGAAAGTCAAAGGCACTGGTATCAGAAATTGACAGAAGTGGTTCAGAAATGAAGCAATCATAGAAGGATTAGAATCAGATACAATGGCTGAGAAAAAGCTAATGAACAGGTCGACATACTATGGTGATGTGCCGACACATGCATTGAAATGCTTAAAGTATAGGCTTCTGTTTTCCATCAGCAGGCCGACACCTTCAGTCAGGTCAGTGCAGGTTGGAATGAAGGTCGAGGCACATCGAAATGAAGGTCAATGCACATTAGAAGTGTCGACACTGTCTCTCAACTACTTCATAGGAAGTGTCAACACTGTCGCTCAGCCACTCAAGGGTGTGATCAAATAGAGAGTCATTCTGTCTACTCACCCTTCTTTATCACTGCCTCCTTCATTTCTTCATCACATCTTTTGCTTCTGAACAATTGCTTTGTCACCAGTCATCAATTTAGGGGGAGTTGAGAATGTTTGAATTCTTTCAAAAAAAAACTTTGGATAAGTCATTATGGACTACCTCTGATTAAGAAAATGCTTTAATGTTTATAACCCTCAATTTGGTTGATAATTGTGTTAAGTTGCACCAACCTTGCACTCATAATAGGGTTAAAACACCAATCAAGTTTTTTTTGATAAGTAATGAATTATGTATTAATCAATAACCAAGCTGTACATCAAAAAGTCTGAAAAATAGAACCAGCATGCTCAGGGCCACACAGGTTGTGGTCTCAGAGCTAGTTAAGAAAAAAGAATGAATCTTTTAAAGATGCTTTTTTCTCTAACAGTCAATAATTTATGACCCTGAGCTTCTATGACACTTCTAGCATCATCAAGGATGTCTAGTAAGATGTTACTTTTCAGGGTATGGGTGGCTTCAAAAATTCTTTGACAACATTCCTTCCATATCTTCCAAATAGTAATGCGAAAAAGAAGTCTAGCAAAGATCACCAATTGCCCTGAATTAGGGAATTCCATTTGTAGCTGCTGCAATTCTTGGGCCACTCCAGTCTTCAGTTGCCTAGAAGGGTCAAATCGAATAAGCACTTGTTTCCATACCCAACTTGAGAATGCACATTCAAAGAAAATGTGGTCTTGATAGTCAATTCCCTTCATGCATAGAACACACATGCTTGGCATATAGAATCCTTTCTTTTGTAAATTCTCGACTGTGGCTAGTTTATTAAGTGTAGCTTGCCATGTACAATGAGATGCATTATGTGTGGTTGGGTTGTTCCAAACCCATTCATGGAAACTAAAATCAGAACCTTTTTTACAAATGTCTTGCCATATTATATTGGTTTTCATTTCCCCCACATGGTTATGCCATCTAATTGAATCCGAGCCTTCAGAGTGAATAGGTACTGCTTCAATAATCTGCCAAAGTTCCTCCATTTCTGCAGATAGGACAATAGGAAGATTCCAATGTCCTTCTGAAATCAGCAGACTCACTTTAGCACTTTTCTCAAGCATCAAATCCTGCCTAATAAAGTCACCATACATTTGATTTATGCTGTAACCATTTATCCAAGGATCAGTCAAAAGATTAATATGTTGACCATCAGAGATTATGTAAGTTATGTGGCTGTGGATTACACTTCTGGCCTTCAAAATACCCTTCCAAGCTGATGAGAAGTAAGGCTGGATTTTATAATCTTAAATGCTTTTATCTACTAAATACTTGTTCCTGATCCAATCATTCCATAAGGACTTTTTATTTAGGAGTATGTCCCACAACAACTTGTCTCCTGCAGCCTGGTTCCATTCGTTCAGGTTTTTAATACCTAGTCCACCTTCTATTTTTGGCTTACAGATATGGTTCCAAGAAACCATATGACTAGCTTGTTTTGAAGAATGGCCATTCCAGTAGAAATTTTGCAATAATCATTCAATGTCCTGAATAAGCCCTGCTGGAAGTTGGAATGCAGTAGTCTAATAAATGTAGTAAGAAGAGAGTACATGTAGCAACCCTGATAAAATATTAATAACAATAAAGATTTTAAAAATAAATCAAATAATTAGATAAATAAAACAATATAAAATAACGCCTCGGATAAAGGCGCTATTTAAATTAGAAACGCCTCTAGAAAAGGCGTGATTGAATAAGTGACGCCCTGACCACACGGCGTCAAATTCCAACGTCAAAAACGGTAAGGCCAAGAAACGCCCCTAGCTTGGGCGTGTTTTAAAACAAAGAACGCCTTCATATCAGGCGCTTCTTAAGAAACGACCTGAACCAGGTCGTCAATTCAGGAATCGACGCCCTGACCTAGGTCGTTAATTCCATTCGTGAACCGTTCAACCCAGAGCTTATCCAGGGTAATGGATAAGTATTAGAAAGAGTTAAAAGGTGGTAATGACTCTATCATGGAAGTATTACTTCCACACAATCACTAACCCTAATAGGATTTCCCAAAATCCTATAAAAACTCTTGACAGCCGAACCCTAAACCTATTTGGACAATCGAACTGCACAGGTACGTGAAGAACATATGTTCTTCTTCTTCTTCTGTTTCTTTTCCTTATGAACGTAGTATGTGAAGAATTAATATTCTTCGTTTCTTCTATTCTTGCAGGTTAAGAAGACTAACGGGTAAGTCTTCTTTCTTCTTCCCTTCTCCTCCTTTACCTCCTCTCCAGTTAATACGAAGCATGATCTCTTCGTTCTTCTGCCTCCAGGTTGACTGTTGAAGAAAACAATCAACTGAGCCAAGGTTCTTCATCTGCATACCCCGGCTGCTGCTGATTATCGAGTTGCAGTAAAGTTGCAGAGTTGTTGGTTTCTCACCAAGTTATTCATCCGTCCATCTTAAAATCAACTATTAAAGGTACGTTTTCTTAAGTTATGGTAGCCCAAACAAAAATTAATGCAAGATATACATATATATAAGCATGACATGCATTTGGTTTATTATAGTTTTAATACGTTTCTGCAATATTTTGAAAGAGACGCCCCTGCCAAGGGCGCTATTTTACAAGACACGACCCTGACCAGGTCGTCAATTCTAGATTTGACGCCCTGAACACAGGCGTTAATTCCATGAAATTGCCTGAAATTAACAATCGTTCACGGTTTAAAAATTCATTTTATATGGAATATCAAAACTAATATACTGCATGACTCTACCTGTGAATTCCTGCCAATTTTCCTGTCATGATGATATGATTGTTATCCTGAAATTTATTTCTTCCTGTTCATGATAATTTCTGAAATTTCTTGAATTCACGGCCTAGACAAGGTCGTTTTCCATGTGTTAACGCCCCATCACAGGGCGTGAATTGAAAAGTAACGCCCCTTCATAGGGCGCGTTTCTGTTAAAAGCCCGAATAATATATTCTGTAAAAATATGAATTTAATGATTAACGCCCCTGCCAAAGGCGTGTTTTTGATAATTTCTGAAAATAAATATGTTCTGAAAAATATTGTAAATAAAAAGACGCCTGCTACTGTAGTCGTCTCATTGCAAAGAAACGCCCCTGTCCAGGGCGCGTTTTAGATAAATTTCTGAATTATTGAAAATTCTGCCAAAATATAAACATATGTAAACGCCCTTCTGTTAGGCGTTAATTACTAGAGAAATGACTTTACCTAAGTCGTTATTTTCTGTAAACTGATATTTTTATCCTGATTCTGTTAACCGATGGTTTCATATGTTATATAATATATATATCAGCACTATTCTCCATTCCGTGAGTATAGTCCCACGTTTCGCGATTGTTTTATCGATCACACTCAATTCTCATTGACATACAAGCTCTCCATTGGACATTCCGTTCCTTTGGACTAGCGAGTTAGTCATAGAGACCTCCGTAAGACTCTTCGTAGCCTTGGATTCCCTCAAGGCCGACTGAGCTGGTTGTACCCTAAAAACCCATTACACCATTGATGCCATGTCACTCTAAAGAAACATGGTATACCGGCCCTTATGATTATACAAAGAGTATATCATAAGAAATTCTTAATGGGATGATGATATCATGCCATATCATGTCATTCTTGTAAACCTCAATTCTATGATAAGAATGAGGGTATCTTACCTATGATATACTGTTCATGTGGACCTCAATTCTATATAAAGAATGTCCATATTGATTTGTCATGGTACCCAAGTTAAGGGAACCATATTCTACCTAGTTTTATCGATATCATGATTATACCGTTATTATTGACATTCTATGTCCTTGTCATATTTTTGGACTCTATTCCGTCAAAGTTGTCATACGGGTCTACAAGCTTGATGATTGAAATTCTTTATTGGCTATGTAAACAAAAGTGGATGTCAAAATACATGATAAATGCCTGCGCATATAGGGCCCGATCTGGTCCTGGGAGGAGCACCCGAAAGTACTTGTGTCCATGGGAGTTAAAATGATAAGGTATCTGGCATTATACCGAGTGCATGACTAGCTTGATTGGACATTCCACATAAAATCTTGTACTTGAATCGTACTTGACTTGACATGAAATGCGTGGCCCGAAAAAGGGTAATTTGCTTGCTTGATACATGATAGCCAAAATTCTTGACATGACTTGTTAAATATACTTGCTTTAATATCCTGAGTATCTTGTTGAAAGTTCATGATTAGTTCATCTTATTCTTGATAGTACATTCTCTCTATCTTGTCATTTTACGAGAGCATGCATAGCTTTATTGCATTCATGAAAGATGTAATTACTTAAACCCCTTGCTAGTACTTGAGATATAATTTCCTACTGAGCGTTCGCTCATTCCGTTTGTCCCTTACTTTTCAGGTAAGTCCGACGACGATGGAAGTCAATCGGATAGGGAAAGTCAAGAGTGAAAGAGCTAGAGCTTGTCCAAGTGTCATCTAGTCTTTTCTCCTATTTTCTTGAGTCAACCATGTACTTTTCTTTTTATTAAACAGAGTATTGGATTTGTAATAGCCTATTAATAATAAAGGATTGGGTTATCTTGCTATTTTGCGCATCTCTGTCTTTGTGTCGAATACACGACCACTCTGATTGACATGATTGATATAAACTCGTCACGCATCTCCGGGTATCTTCCGCGCTCGGGGCGTGACAGTTTTTATGGTATCAGAGCCTAAGGTATTCAATTCCTAGGAAAAACCCAAGTCCAAGGATAAGTTGAACGTTTAACCAAGTGAGATTGGGTAGAACCAAGGGTTAAGAGTCAATGAGTCTTTTAATAAGATCACAGTGATATAATGCTAACGTAGCTATTGTAATTGTAGGATAATGGCTGCCGAACGTGCTCAATGGCGCAACATGCAGCGTACCCTTCAAGGAATGACTCAAGTGCTACAACAGGTAGCACAAGGTGATGCTCCACGAGCTGGAAGCTTACACCAAGCCTTTAAGAGCATGAATCCCCCGAAGTTTATGGGATCGACCGATCCGGACGATGCCGAGCATTGGGTTCGGGAGACTGAACGCATATTCCATGTCATGCAATGCACGGATCAGGACAAAGTTCTATTAGTTACTTTCCAGTTAGAAAAGGATGCTAGATGCTGGTGGGAGTCTATTGAAGCAACCATCGATCCTACTCAAGTAACATGGGAAGAATTTGTGGAATACTTCAATGCTAAATATTTCTCGGACCGAGTCCAAGAAAAGAAGGCTGCAGAATTCGCTGCATTAAAATAACGATCTTTATCATTAGCAGATTATGAAGCTCAGTTCTCCAGGTTGTCTAGATATGCTAAGCATCTTATTAGCACGGAGAAGATGAAAGCCCGTAGATTTCTTAATGGGCTTAGGCCCCACTATATTACTCAACTGGCGCCTATGGACATCCAAGTTTATTCTGAAATAGTGCGCCGAGCTCAATTACTTGAAGATGCCACGGAACTATCTGATAATATCCGTGGAAAAGACAAGAAGGAGCGAGTCACAGGTTCGGGTTCTTTTAAACCCAACTTTAAGAAGAGGCCCAATAATGGAGGTTCATCCTCTCAAGATTTCAAGTTCAAGAAATCCAAGCCCTTCTCTATCACCACTACACCTTCAAACGTAGTATCCAAGCATTGTGACAAGGCTGGTCACAAGACAGAAGAATGCTGGAGGAAATTAGGAGCTTGTCTCCGTTGTGGGAGTCGCGAACATCGGATTCCCGATTGTCCATTAATGAATGACCAAGCCGGTGATGGTAAACGCCCGGTGACAAAGAACGCTCGACTTCATGCAATAAAGGAGACCGAGCAAGAAGAAGGTGGACTGGTAGAAGGTACATTAACAGTTTGTTCCAAAAGTGCTTATGTCTTATTTGATACGGGTGCATCGCATTCCATTATTTCTAAGAAGTTTGCCGACCCGTTACTATTAGAACCAGAATGGATAAAAATAGTTCTAACTACTCCTCTTGGAAGTGAAAATGATATTACTCATCACTACCAAAACTGTGAGGTAATGGTTCAAGGTAGGAATTTACCTATAGATCTTATATGCCTCGATCTAAAGGAGTATGATGTTATACTAGGAGCGGACTGGTTATCCAAATACCAGGCAACGGTTGATTGCCGCAATAGCCAAATTGTTTTCAAAGATATTCCAGAATTAGTCTTTACTCGCCCCAAGAGTCGGAGCAATTCCCCTCTTATTTCGGCTCTCCGAGTTAGCAAGCTCGTCAGGAAAGGATGTGTATCCTTCCTTGCATTTGTCACAGTTAAGGAAACAAAGGACACTAAGATAGAAGACATTCAGGTAGTGCAAGAATTTCCAGACGTATTTCCAGAAGATTTGCCGGGATTACCCCCTCAAAGAGAAGTGGCCTTCACCATTGACTTAGTCCCTGGTGCTGGTCCAGTTTCAAAGGCACCCTATAGAATGTCCCCTGCGGAACTCAAAGAGTTAAAGGAGCAGTTGATGGAACTAATTCGAAAACGGTTTATTAGACCAAGTACTTCCCCGTGGGGAGCACCAGTCTTATTTGTGAAGAAGAAGGACGGATCCATGAGATTGTGCATCGACTATCGACAGTTGAATCATCTCACTATCAAGAACAAGTATCCACTGCCGAGAATCGATGAATTATTTGATCAGATTTCTGGATCCAAACATTTCTCCAAGGTTGATCTCAGGTCTGGTTATCATCAATTGAGGATTAAAGACGAAGATATTCATAAAACTGCGTTCAGAAGCAGGTATGGCCACTATGAATTTGTTGTTATGCCTTTTGGACTAACAAATGCCCCTGCTGCCTTTATGCAGTTGATGAATAGCATATTCAGGCCTTATCTAGATCAATTTGTGGTGGTTTTCATTGATGATATATTGATATATTCCAAGACTAAGGAAGAACATGAAGAGCATTTGAGGATTTCATTACAAATCTTGAGGACAAATCAATTATATGCTAAGCTCAGCAAATGCGAATTCTGGCTTGAAGAAGTGGCTTTTCTCGGACATGTCATATCCAAGGACGGTTTATCTGTAGATCCGTCAAAGGTTGAAGCAGTTAGGAAATGGGAAAGACCAACCAATGCTAGCGAGATCAGAAGTTTCTTAGGCCTTGCAGGATATTATCGGCGATTCATCAAAGACTTCTCAACAATCGCCGTGCCACTTACAAGGTTAACTCGTAAGGAGATCCGATATGAATGGAGTGAGGAATGTGAAAGAAGTTTCCAAACTCTCAAGGATCATCTTACCACAGCTCCGGTCTTAGCTCTACCAATAGAAGGAGAGAAATTCGAGGTTTACACCGATGCTTCTGGCATTGGCCTCGGGTGTGTCTTAATGCAACAAGGGAAGGTCATAGCATACTCTTCTCGTCAACTGAAGAAGCATGAGGAGAATTACCCCGTCCATGACTTAGAACTGGCCGCGGTGGTATTTGCCCTAAAGATATGGAGACACTACTTATATGGAGTGCAGTTTACTGTATACTCTGATCACAAAAGTCTCAAATATCTATTTTCACAAAAGGAGCTAAACATGAGACAAAGACGCTGGCTGGAATATCTCAAGGACTTCGACTTCAATATACAATACCATCCCGGAAAGGGTAATTATGTTGCTGATGCCCTTAGTCGAAAGCCGAGAGCAATGATAGCCAATTGTATGATACAAGAATGGAGGTTGCTAGAACAATTCTCCGAGCTCAATATAAGCCTGGACACGGACGCTAAATATGTCACCTTATCTCATGTAAGCATACAGTCGGATTTATTATCTGAGATACAAGCACTTCAGGATGATGATCCTATATTGGTAGAAATCAAAGGCAGATTAGAAGGACAATCCGACTTTCAGATAGCTTCTGATGGAAGATTATTGTTCAAAGATAGAACTTGTATACCTGATTGTCCGGAATTAAAGAAGAAGATCTAGATGAAGCTCACAGATCAAGGTACACGATTCATCCAGGATCAACCAAAATGTACCAAGATGTAAAGAGGAACTTTTGGTGGCCTAATATGAAAAGAGAAATAGCGGACTATGTATCACGCTGTCTCATATGCCAACAAGTCAAGGCGGAACACCAAAAGCCTGCTGGTAAACTTCATCCTCTAGATATTCCTAAGTGGAAGTGGGAGGATATTGGTATGGACTTCATCATGGGTTTGTCTAAATCTAAAGGAGGACATGATGGAATCTGGGTTATCATTGACCGATTAACTAAATCGGCACATTTCTTGCCAATAAAGAGCCGGTGGTCAGTAGATGTATTGGCTGCACTATACATCAAGGAAATAGTCAGGTTACATGGAATTCCTGTCTCAATCGTGTCTGATAGAGATCCCCGTTTCACTTCTCATTTTTGGAAGGGATTATAACATGCGTTGGGAACAAGGCTCAACTTTAGTACTGCTTTTCACCCACAAACGGATGGTCAGACCGAGAGAACTAATCAAGTTGTTGAAGATATGCTTAGAGCATGCATTATTGACTTCGGAGGAAACTGGCATGACCACTTACCTTTAGTTGAATTTGCTTATAACAACAGCTACCACGCTAGTATCCAAATGGCACCTTTCGAAGCCTTATACGGAAGGAGTTGCCGATCACCCTTATGCTGGAACGAAGTTGGAGAGAAACAACTGTTAGGTCCAGACATGGTAAGGGATACAACTGAAAGGATACAAGTAATCAGAGAAAGATTGCAAGTTGCTCAGACCAGACAAAAGGCTTATGCTGATACAAGAAGAAGAGATCTTGAATTCCAGGTTGGAGATCATGTATTTCTTAAAATATCGCCTGGACGTGGCATACGAAGATTTGGTGTTAAGGGCAAGCTTACGCCAAGATTCATCGGACCATTTGAGATACTCGAAAGAGTTGGCGAGGTTGCTTATCGCATCGCATTGCCTCCTCAATTGTCCGAGGTACATAATGTATTTCATATATCTATGTTGAAGAAGTATGTGCACGATCCATCGCATATTATTGAACATGGAGATCTGGTGATCCAGAAAGATCTCACATATGAACAGAAGCCTATGAAGATCTTAGATCGTGAAATATGAGCTCTAAGGAATAAGGTTATTCCCATGCTCAAGGTACAATGGAACAAGAATTCTGAACATGAAGCAACATGGGAGACCGAAGAATCTATGAAGAAACGATTTCCCGAGTTATTCTAAGAGGTATATGATCTACACTCTCCACGTATATACATAATATGCAATTGAATTTGGGGACCAAATTCTTTTAAGTGGGGGAGGGTGTAGCAACCCTGATAAAATATTAATAACAATAAAGATTTTAAAAATAAATCAAATAATTAGATAAATAAAACAATATAAAATAACGCCTCGGATAAAGGCGCTATTTAAATTAGAAACGACTCTAGAAAAGTCGTGATTCAATAAGTGACGCCCTGACCACACGGCGTCAAATTCCAACGTCAAAAACGGTAAGGCCAAGAAACGCCCCTAGCTTGGGCGTGTTTTAAAACAAAGAACGCCTTCATATCAGGCGCTTCTTAAGAAACGACCTGAACCAGGTCGTCAATTCAGGAATCGACGCCCTGACCTAGGTCGTTAATTCCATTCGTGAACCGTTCAACCCAGAGCTTATCCAGGGTAATGGATAAGTATTAGAAAGAGTTAAAAGGTGGTAATGACTCTATCATGGAAGTATTACTTCCACACAATCACTAACCCTAATAGGATTTCCCAAAATCCTATAAAAACTCTTGACAGCCGAACCCTAAACCTATTTGGACAATCGAACTGCACAGGTACGTGAAGAACATATGTTCTTCTTCTTCTTCTGTTTCTTTTCCTTATGAACGTAGTATGTGAAGAATTAATATTCTTCGTTTCTTCTATTCTTGCAGGTTAAGAAGACTAACGGGTAAGTCTTCTTTCTTCTTCCCTTCTCCTCCTTTACCTCCTCTCCAGTTAATACGAAGCATGATCTCTTCGTTCTTCTGCCTCCAGGTTGACTGTTGAAGAAAACAATCAACTGAGCCAAGGTTCTTCATCTGCATACCCCGGCTGCTGCTGATTATCGAGTTGCAGTAAAGTTGCAGAGTTGTTGGCTTCTCACCAAGTTATTCATCCGTCCATCTTAAAATCAACTATTAAAGGTACGTTTTCTCAAGTTATGGTAGCCCAAACAAAAATTAATGCAAGATATACATATATATAAGCATGACATGCATTTGGTTTATTATAGTTTTAATACGTTTCTGCAATATTTTGAAAGAGACGCCCCTGCCAAGGGCGCTATTTTACAAGACACGACCCTGACCAGGTCGTCAATTCTAGATTTGACGCCCTGAACACAGGCGTTAATTCCATGAAATTACCTGAAATTAACAATCGTTCACGGTTTAAAAATTCATTTTATATGGAATATCAAAACTAATATACTGCATGACTCTACCTGTGAATTCCTGCCAATTTTCTTGTCATGATGATATGATTGTTATCCTGAAATTTATTTCTTCCTGTTCATGATAATTTCTGAAATTTCTTGAATTCACGGCCTAGACAAGGTCGTTTTCCATGTGTTAACGCCCCATCACAGGGCGTGAATTGAAAAGTAACGCCCCTTCATAGGGCGCGTTTCTGTTAAAAGCCCGAACAATATATTCTGTAAATCATGAATTTAATGATTAACGCCCCTGCCAAGGGCGCGTTTTTGATAATTTCTGAAAATAAGTATGTTCTGAAAAATATTGTAAATAAAAAGACGCCTGCTACTGTAGTCGTCTCATTGCAAAGAAACGCCCCTGTCCAGGGCGCGTTTTAGATAAATTTCTGAATTATTGAAAATTCTGCCATAATATAAACATATGTAAACGCCCTTCTGTTAGGCGTTAATTACTAGAGAAATGACTTTACCTAAGTCGTTATTTTCTGTAAACTGATATTTTTATCCTGATTCTGTTAACCGATGGTTTCATATGTTATATAATATATATATCGGCACTATTCTCCATTCCGTGAGTATAGTCCCACGTTTCGCGATTGTTTTATCGATCACACTCAATTCTCATTGATATACAAGCTCTCCATTGAACATTCTGTTCCTTTGGACTAACGAGTTAGTCATAGAGACCTCCGTAAGACTCCTCGTAGCCTTGGATTCCCTCAAGGCCGACTGAGCTGGTTGTACCCTAAAAACCCATTACACCATTGATGCCATGTCACTCTAAAGAAACATGGTATACCGGCCCTTATGATTATACAAAGAGTATATCATAAGAAATTCTTAATGGGATGATGATATCATGCCATATCATGTCATTCTTGTAAACCTCAATTCTATGATAAGAATGAGGGTATCTTACCTTTGATATACTGTTCATGTGGACCTCAATTCTATATAAAGAATGTCCATATTGATTTGTCATGGTACCCAAGTTAAGGGAACCATATTCTACCTAGTTTTATCGATATCGTGATTATACCGTTATTATCGCCATTCTATGTCCTTTGTCATATTTTTGACTCTATTCTTCAAAGTTGTCATACGTGTCTACAAGCTTGATTATTGAAATTCTTTATTGGCTATGTAAACAAAAGTGGATGTCAAAATACATGATAAATGCCTGCGCATATAGGGCCCGATCTGGTCCTGGGAGGAGCACCCGAAAGTACTTGTGCCCATGGGAGTTAAAATGATAAGGTATCTGGCATTATACCGAGTGTATGACTAGCTTGATTGGACATTCCACACAAAATCTTGTACTTGAATCGTACTTGACTTGACATGAAATGCGTGGCCCGAAAAAGGGTAATTTGCTTGCTTGATACATGATAGCCAAAATTCTTGACATGACTTGTTAAATATACTTGCTTGAATATCTTGAGTATCTTGTTGAAAGTTCATGATTAGTTCATCTTATTCTTGATAGTACATTCTCTCTATCTTGTCGTTTTATGCGAGCATGCATAGCTTTATTGCATTCATGAAAGATGTAATTACTTAAACCCCTTGCTAGTACTTGAGATATAATTTCCTACTGAGCGTTCGCTCATTCCGTTTGTCCCTACTTTTCAGGTAAGTCCGACGACGATGGAAGTCAATCGGATAGGGAAAGTCAAGAGTGAAAGAGCTAGAGCTTGTCCAAGTGTCATCTAGTCTTTTTTTCCTATTTTCTTGAGTCAACCATGTACTTTTCTTTTTATTAAACAGAGTATTGGATTTGTAATAGCCTATTAATAATAAAGGATTGGGTTATCTTGCTATTTTACGCATCTCTATCTTTGTGTCGAATACACGACCACTCTGATTGACATGATTGATATAAACTCGTCACGCGTCTCCGGGTATCTTCCGCGCTCGGGGCGTGACAGTACATACCTTATTAGCTCCAATCTACCAGATTTGGAAAGCAATATGTTCTTCCAAGCATCCAGCTTCCTTTTCATCTTCTCCATAATAGGAAAGCAGTTGGATTTTATAATAGAATTAGAAAGGAGTGGAAGACCAAGATATGGTACTAGAAGCTCTCCTTTAATTACTCCAATCTGACTGATGACATTATGCTAATCCTGCGTAGCCTCACCAAGATAAACTCTGATTTTCCCTGAATTCAGCTTCAGACCAGACATAGCAACAAATCTTCTGAGTAAGGGGCCCACATGACCAATAGAATTTGGTTCATCATTCAGAAAAATAATAAGATCATCTGCAAAGGTGATGTGGGAAACTTGTAAAGAACCTGCTGAAGGGCATCGGATATCACCCCTTTGCACTGCTTTATTCATAAGGTTTATGAATCCTTTTATCACAATAGTAAATAGATATGAAGACAATGGATCCCCCTGTCTGAGGCCATTCAAACTTTTGAAGAATCCATGACGGGTACCATTAACTAGTACCGAAAATGCAGGTCCCTCAATGCAGCAAGAAATCCATTTAATAAATGTGGAAGGGAATCCCATTTGGTCCATCAGAAAAAATAGAAAGACACTATTAACTGAGTCAAAAGCCTTTTTGAGATCAGCCTTCAAGCAAATAATTTTTCCTTTGGTCTTAGAGTGCAGGTTCCTAATAATGTCATTTGCCAACAACACATTATGGTGTATATTTCTCCCTTTGATTAAAGCAGATTGGTTGTCACTGATGAGCACATGCAGGACTTTTTGAATTCTGTTAGCTAGTACCTTCGATATGACTTTGTAGAAGAAATTAAATAGAGAGATGGGTCTATATTGTTCAAAAGAGTCAGCACCTTCCTGCTTGGAAATCAGAGATATGAAGGTACAATTCCACTGCTTGAGCAAATAGCTAGATGAGAAAAATTCCCTAGCTGCTGCAATAACATCATCTCCTATAATAGACCATGAAGCTTGATATAATTCTACTGGGAATCTGTCAGGTCCTGGGCTTTTGTTTCTCGGAGCTTGCAAAACTGCTTGCTTAATTTCATCATCTGAAACTAGAGAGCATAACACATTTGCCTCCTCCTCGGAGATTTTGGCAGTTGGAGTAAATTCCCTGTCTCCTAAACATGGAGGCTGATTCAGTAGGTCTTTAAAGAACTGAACAACAAAGTTGTTGATCTCCTCAGAATCAGTTGAAAAACTCCCATCTTGAAGTTTACACTTCCTTATGCTATTAAATGTCTTTCTGCTTTTGATAGCTGCATAGAAGAATTTTGTGTTGGAATTATTAAGTGCCAGCCAGTTTTGTCTTGATTTTTGTCTGGCATAAGACTCCTCATCCTTTAGTGCTTTGAAATAATTTTTCCTGCACTGCATTTCTTTGATGATAAGCTCCTCATTCATTGGGTCACCTTTTAATAATTGTTGTACTAGTTGCAATTCTTTGCTGGCCTTGTTAATATTGTGTTGCACATTGCCAAAAGTATTGAAGTTCCAAGCCTTCAAAGCTTCTTTGAGTTTCTTGAGCTTCGACCATAGAATAAATTGAGCAGTGCCGCTTGACTCCACTTCCCAGACTTCTCTTATAATTGAAATAAAATCAGGATGGTTAATCCACATTTGAAAGAATTTGAATGGCTTGCTACCTTGCTTTACTTCCTTGTCAGTGTATATTCTCAGTTGAGAGTGATCTGAAAACAATTCACTTGAGAATTCAGCATAAGAATCCGGATAATTGCTAAGCCATAAATCATTGGTCAAGCATCTATCCAGCTTTGAAAAAATTCTATTAGGAGGTAGAGAACGATTACTCCATGAAAAACTGCCACCAATGGACTTAATGTCACATATGCTTGCTGAAAAAAATCATGCTATCAAACTCTCCAAGAATAGCTTCTGGCACAGGATTACCTCCAATCTTCTCAGATTGATATCGATCTGCGATAAAATCACCCATAACCATCCATGGCAAATTATTAGAAAAAACTGACAGTTCAATAAGGTCCTGCCAAAGGATTCTTCTCTGGGATAGCAGGTTGGAGGCATATACCGCAGTAAGGTAGAATGAAGAGCAATTAATAGTATCTGTTTCCAAAACATGAATAAACTGGTCAGACTGCTTAATAGTCTGAATACTGAACTTCCCAGGATAACAAAGAAACCAAATCCTTCCCCTGTCATCTGCAGTGCATGAAAAACTAGCTTCTGCCCAAATACTTTGCTTAAAGTTAGCAGAGTTTATTGGCTATATTTTAGTCTCAATAAGAACAATTATATCACACCTAGCTTGACGTAGGATATTACTTAGCTGACTTCTCCTTTCAGCCTTATTTAGTCCTCTCACATTCCAACTAATTATCTTCATTATAAAACAATTAGGTGGGATGGAAGGATTACGATGGAAGACGTGGGGAACATCTAGTCTTAGAAGAATAACCTATCTGGCCTTTCCCTTTCGAACGCCTAGGTAACCACTCCTTGTCGAGCCACTCTAAGTTAGAATCCTGAAGCTTATAACCATCAAGTTTTTGCTTATAACCATTGCCTAAGCTTCTGAAAGATAATTGTAAAAGGGCTTCTTTGGCTAAACGAAATGTAAGCTTGTATTGTCCTTAAACAAGTCTCATAAAATGAAGTCATCTAGAGAATACGCCTTCTAAATAATATTGCAATAATTTCAGAGCAATGCCATCATCTTTAGAGAAACTAGATCCTACGTCAATGAAATGCCGCAAATCTAGTCATGATGAAGAGTGCTATCTCTGGTCAAAAGAAAGCAGAAAGATAAGCTACACTGAGTAACCAGGGACTCTGGCATCTGAACAACGTGTTTCCTTGAGTTAAAAAGTAAATGCTTTATCAGACTGTTTAATCAAAAAAAATATTGGGGCTGCCTCTAGGTTTTACTTCGAAAAGGGGGTATTTTGTTTACTTTCAATACTTGATTAATTTTTTTCCCAATCTTGCCTAATGAACTTAATGAGTATGATTGATAGGCTTGGTTAAATCATTTGACTTCATTTAAAAATGTTAACCTTATTATTTGATGCAAAAAAGGTTTTTTCTTAAACCTTTATTCTTCAAAATTGAGCTTATAGGCCTTAAACCGTTTGACAATAAAGACATGGGTATCTTAGCTATTCCTTATCTAAAGGGTGTTCTTTTAAAAGGAAAAATCTCAACTTTATCTTTTTAACTGAACGGTGAATTTTGCATTTTTCACTTTACCATTTCTAACCCCTCCTCTCTCAAACCCCTTCTCCGGCGCGTCTACACTCCTCTACGCAGAGGTCGACACTTTCCTCTGTCTCCCTCCGCAGTGGACCCTAGCACTCCAGCTAGCTCCATCTCTCTGTTGAGACGCTCCAGCAACCAAAGCTACCCTCTCTTCCTTCTTTCCGCCATCGTCATGACTCCTCCGGTCACCCGTGGCAAGAAGAAGGGTGCGACAACATCCGAGAAGGCCGTTGCTCAAGCTCCTGGAGCCAAGAAAACACAAAAGGAAGGTCGTTGAAAAAGCATTGAAGATAGGCCAGCTGCGGAACCAGCAAAAAAGAGGAAAGCAGTAGAAGCCCAGGGTTCTAATAACGATAAGGGCATGCAGCAAGCACATCCAGCCAAGAGGAAACGCCTGTCAGCAGTCGAAAAGGGAAAGGAAAAGCAAAAGCCAACTCCTCCACAACCTAGCTCTGTCAGGGAAGAGGAAAGTGACCCTACTCGGATACTATTTCCTAGGTATGTGGATTTCGGTGACCACCAGATGCTTGATAATTTTCCTGAACTACTTCCCCTCATCGAGTTCCAAGGATGGAAGAGGTTTTTGCCCGCGCAAAGGGTGTACTATCCCATCCTAGTCAAACAGTTCTATAAGAGCTTAGTGTATGACCTAAATCAGAAAGCCCATTGATGCGGGATGACTACGGGGCTCGACTCGAATTGGTTGCGACCTTGAACTCTAATAGACGACGCGACTGACAAGCTGACGCGACCAGCAACGACACTACGACACGGCACCGAACGACCTCCAGAAGAGGCGATCATGCCCCAAACAAGAGGCACTAACTCACAGTCATCCCCGGCGAGGGAAACGTGACGATCATGCACGGTTGGGAAACCGGCTTTGAGACTCGGGTGGTCGGCTCACTCTCGTGCTTGGAACAAGTCACGGGAAGGGTCTCGCACTCACAACTCGCAGCGGTGATTAAAATATAACAAGCTAATAAAGAATCCTACTCACATGTAGTGGCATCTAGAAAGCATACTAAGCAAGCAATACGACAAAAGGGTGGGTGGCGAGTGTACCTCCACGCTCGGGGCGTGGGGAAGACTTCCCGGTCGAGATGCGGAACTCCCGGTACAGTAATAAGTATTAATTACAAAAGTGATTCTACAGCCCACTCCACATAGGGAGGTAACAGGTGACACGTGGGGTCCGGGAGCACCAATCACGGGTTGACAGGCAACATTCGGTGGCGCTCGGGTGGACGCGGTCGGCCGGTTCAGCACTGTTCACTCGGGCCCGCAGGATGGTGCGTGGGACCCGCTGTTGGTACGGCGTTGTCCGGGATGGCTCCTGGCTGCAACGAGTGGCGGGGGCGCTCCTGGAGCATCCCGGGTCGATTCCCGGGAGCGGCGGTAACCGGAGTGGTGGCAGGCAATTTTTATGGGATTTGTTCCCCAAGGCTGTCCCGAAGCTGGTTTCTGTCCAGATTTGCATGCCCCGACGAGACCGGCTAGTACGCTCAATCCCGAAGTCGGATCGGGACACAAGAGGTGCCGTTGGAAAGAAAACTCAAAATCCTACGACATATTAGAAGAAAGAACTTATCCAACGGCTGGATTTGAAATTAAAATTTCAGCAAGTTGACTGAGCACACTGTCCCGAAATAAAAAACAGGCTGGCAGAACCTAACCTCCCTGATCAAAGGCTTTGACAGAGGATCAAATGATTGAATCAGGACCGGGGAGTTTTATGGTGGGTAGAGGGGAGAGTGATGAAGACGCACATAGCTTTTTTGTAAACTTTGGACAACATTTTATGGGTGCGAAAAATCAGATGCCAAGATCTATCTCGCTGGTCTGCACACATGCAGATTTGGAAGTGAAAGAACAGGTGGCTGGGAGATGACCTAAACGAACTCTGATTGACCCCAAATTTAAACTGGGAATGACCGATGATGAGAAAAACCTACCCTCAATGTTTTACAATGATCCAACGATCGGATCTCCCGTACTAGCTTCTTCACTGGGCTGCTATCCTACAACTCCGAGTTTGGGGACAGGAGGATGAAGATTAGCTTGTGGTGGCTCAACGGCGGCACGAACGGCGGCGGCGGCAGCGGTGATGGTTCACAGATGATAGAGGAAGGAGAGAAGAATAAGAAATTTGAGGGAGATAGAAGATTGAAACTCAGATCTAGAAGAGATTGAGGAGGAAGAGGAAGAACGCTTAGAACAGCAAGAGAGAGAGGGGGGGCACCAAGCAATTTTCTTGTAATTTCTTCATTAAGTTCCACAAAAATACACAAGAGACATTATATAATGTAACCCTAGACCTTGCCAAAAGACTTAGAATACCCTTGGTCAAGGGGGTATAATGGGGAAATACAAATAAAATACATTAAACAATCTCCCATGTGGAGACAAAGAAAGGGGTGCCCCTTTCATAGTCAACATAAGGGGCTCCCATTAAATTAATTCCTTTAGACCATATTTTCCCCCCTTTAGACCAAAATAAAGAAAAATACAAATACATGGTCATTTTATTCTACCATTGACCCAATATAAAAACCTAAGATAATACAAGCCAAATACATGCTAAATACACACCAAATACAGCCAAATATGTATAAAATATCAATATATATAAAAATACGTACTGAAGTATCAGTGCTCCGGTGGCGACTCCAGACTGTCCCCCAGCCATAGAAAGGTCAGTGTCGACCGTGTCGTGCTGTGGGTCCGGTACCGACGGCTCGCTGAGTCGAGCCGTACTCGTGCTCTGGTGTCTCCACCAATTCTCCCCGGGTGGGAGAAGCTCGACCCCGTCGAGTAAGGGTCCGGGTTGCTCTAGTACCGATCCAGCAGATCTGGATCTATCCTCTGTAGCTCATCCTGGCTGATCCAAGTGTCGTCGGACGCTGGCCGCCCCCTCCAACGCACCAAATAGCGCTGGTACACTCCGCCTCGAGTAGTCGTCACCTGCTCCTCTAGTATACATTCTATCTCTCTCACTGCTGAGGTAACAAGGCTGGTGGTGGACACTCTAGGGTGGTGTCACTCATAAGGGGTGGAGACGGCTCAAAGGGCTCACTGGGTATCACCGATGGGTCCCTATAAGTGACGAGATCCGAGACGTTGAAAGTGGAGCTGATCCCGTAATCCTTTGGCAAGTCCACAACATATGCGTTTGATCTGACTCACCTCACTACCCGAAAGGGACCGGCACCGCGAGCATGTAACTTATTCACGGCTCCTGAGGGAAACCGTTAAGGTCTGACCCTGATCATGACAGAATCACCCTCCTGAAACTCACAGTGGTGCCTATGGGCGTCAGCCAATTCTATATATCGTGCGTTGCTGGACTCAATGTGACGACAGATATGCTCATGCAACTGCCTAATATGACTGGAAAAAGACTCGGCTGACTCGGACACACGAAACTGGATGGGAGATGGGACTAGATCTATGGGCTTCGTAGGTCTATGGCCAGTGATAATCTCGAAGGGGCTCATACCGGTAGACCTATTGACCGAATCATTGTATGTGAATTCGGCTAAGGGTAAGACCAAATCTCAATCCCTAACTCGGTCTCGAACAAGACACCTAAGAAGATCCCCCAAACTCCTATTGACAACCTCAGTTTGACAATCGGTCTGGGGGTGGTATGCGGTGGAGAATTTCCGTTGGGTGCCCATCATGTGCCATAGGGTTTTCCAGGAGTAGCTAGTAAAGTGCACATCCTTATCAGACACGATAGTGCGGGAAAGTCCGAACCTGGAGACACAGTGGGAAAAGAATAGACCAGCAACTCCAGAGGCATCCGAGGTTTTGGAACACGAGATGAATAATGCCATCTTCGAGAACCTATCTATAACCACAAAAATAGAGTCATGCCGTCGGAGGGTGCGGGGCAATCCTAACACAAAGTCCATGCTAATGTCCTGCCATGGACTATCCGGGACGGGGAGGGGAGTATAGAGGTCGGTATTCTGCTTCCTTTGTTTGGCCATGGCGCATGTGCAGCACTGGGCCACGATGCGAGCGACATCTCTCTTCAAGCTAGGCCAATATAATCTATGCTCAACCGACTCTATGGTCTTGTTACGGCCGAAGTGTCCAGCAAGACCTCCCATGTGCATCTCCCACGTAAGAAAGTCACGAACCGAAGTCCGTGGGATGCATAATTTGTCACCCCGGAATAGGTGACCCTCCTGTAGCACAAACTCGCTATAATCACACGAGGGACCGCCCTGAAGGGTTACATAGATCGTACCGAAATTCGAACAATCAGCATAAGCATCCTTCAGCCTCTCTAACCCTACCACCTCAACACTCATGGTGGTCAACATCATCACCCGCCGACGCAGCGCATCAGCGACCTTGTTCTCCGCCCTTGCCTTGTGCTTGAGGACGAAGGTGTACTCCTGGAGATACTCCACCCAACGACTATGACGAGCGTTCAGTTTCTTTTGGGTATGGAGGAATCGTAAGGCCTCATGATCAGAAAAGAGGACAAACTCCTGGTGCAACAAATAGTGCCTCCAATACCGCAATGCCTGGACAACTGCGTAGAATTCTTTATCATATGTGGAATATCGCAGCTTGGCATCATTAAGCTTCTCGCTAAAGAATGCTATGGGGTGGGACTCCTGACTCAACACGCCACCAATGCCCACTCCAGAGGCATCACATGTGACCTCAAACACCTTGGAAAAATCGGGTAAAGGAAGAATAGGTGCCTGGGTCATGCGATGTTTAATGTCCTGAAAGGCTGTGGCTACAGCTTTAGTCCATACGAATGCCCCCTTTTTAATGCAATCAGTGATCGGGGTAGTGATAGAACTGAAGCCACGAATGAAGCGACGATAGAACGTCGCTAAGCCATGGAAGCTCCGGACATCGTGGAGGGTGCAGGGCTCAGGCCAATCCCTGATGGCCCTAATCTTCTCCGGATCGGTGGAGACTCCGTCTCTAGACACAATGAACCCTAGGAAAGTGATATAGTCAGTCACGAAGGCACACTTCTTCAGGTTGGCAAATAAGCTCTCTCGTCTCAAAATGACACATACCTGCCTAAGGTGGTCTAAGTGGTCCTCCCTAGTGCGGTTGTAGATAAGAATGTTGTCAAAGTAGATGACCAAGAAGACCCCTATCATAGGGCGTAAAACCTGGGTCATCAACTGCATGAAGGTACTAGGGGCGTTGGAAAGCCCGAAGGGCATAACCAACCACTCATAAAGACCATCCTTGGTCTTGAATGCCATCTTTCACTCATACCCAAGCCTGATCCGCACCTGGTGATAGCCACTACGAAGATCTATATATGAAAAGATAGTGGCTCCCGACATCATATCTAGCAAATCATCCAATTGGGGAATGAGAAAGTGATACTTAACTGTGATCTTGTTGATCGCACGGCTATCGACACACATCCTCCATGGGCCGTCCTTCTTCGGGGCTAACAATGCGGGAACAGCGCAAGGGCTCTTGCTCTCCCTAAGAGATCCCCAACTCATCAACTCCTCGACCTACCTTTGAAGTTTGGCATGGTCTGTGGGACTCATCCTATAGTGGGGGAGGTTGGGCAAAGATGAGCCCGAAACAAGGTCGATCTCATGCTGGATGTCCCTCATAGGCGGAAGGCCTTCGGGGAGGTCTTCCGGGAAGACATCAAAAAAATCTCAGAGGATCGTAGGTACCTCTGGGGGGTGCTCATCATCAAACCTAAGAGCGAGATCTTCCACTCCTCGGACAACAACGGCAAAGATAGGGCTACCCCCGATCACCTCTTGTTCCATCTCTCGCGGGCTAATCATCATTAACCTCTGGGTGGGAGGCCTCCTGTGCTAGGAGCAATCGAAGAGGTAGTAGCCCGCGTTGAGGATGAGGTGGAAGGACCAACTGTCCCCTGACTAGGAGGGGTAGAAGTGCTGGGACAGGCTGGTCCTCGGACGGAAGGATCCTTCGACTGGGTGGGATGAAGGGTGATCCTATGGCCCCCATGGTCGAATGTGCAAGTGTTCGACCGACCTTGGAGGGTGGCATCCCGATCAAACAGCCAAGGTCTACCTAATATAATGCTACCTACCTCCATAGGCAACACATCACACCAGATCTCATCATGGTAAGCCTAGAACTGTAGCGGCACCAGACATCTCAGCCTGAACGGGATGGAAGTAGAATCCACCCAAGAAACTCTATAAGGTGCGGGGTGATCCACGGGCGTCAAACCCAGACGCTTAACCATGCCCGTAGAGATGGCGTTAATGCAACTCCCTCTATCAATGATCACCTTGCACGCCTTTCCTTCCAGCCTACAAAATGTATGGAAGATGGTGGTACGACGCCAGTCGTCACTCACCTGGGGTTGGGTAAGGATAAACCTAACTACTCCCAGTTGTACATCACTCTGGTGTTGGGTATCAACAGGCTTTCCCTCCATGAGTTCATCAAAGAACTCCTCCGCTAAATCCTGATCAGCCTCGTAACTGATCGGCACCAACTCAGGTGTGGGGTTGCTAGCAGAAGGATCAGCAATGACAAGCAACTCCCGAGTGGGGCACTTGGCCGAATAGTGGCCAACCCCACCACACCTATAACATGTTCCCTGAGTCTCAATGCCCTGGGATGTTCCACCAACCATCGGCCCCTTACCCTTGTCCAAAGGATGGACTGGGGATGTAGGAAGTAGGGGTGCTCGAGTCGGTATGGCGGGTAGGGCGGGTCTAGGGGCATGGACGGGTGCCTGCTGGCGAGGGGGAGGATCCCTCGGAGGGAGGGGGAGCCTAGGAGCAGCAACGTCCTAGCGAGGAGGTTCCTGGGGGCGGGCCACAAGCCACCGAGTGTAGGAACCAGGCGTGGTCTTAGGGTCAGACACACGCGGGTATGGGACCCCCTGGCGCGGAGTAGGAGCAAACTCCGCCTCAAATTGATCCACCTTGAGAGCAACCTGGTACGCGTCCTCCAACTTGTCCACCTTGCGGTGGAAAAGCTCATACTATAGGTCTGGCCGCAGACCACGCCGAAATCGGGAGACAATAAGGGAGCTCTCCTCCGCGGCATCACATCGCAAGAAGTATTCATCGAACTCGACGATGTAATCGGAGATGGACCGGTCTCCTTGGGTGAGACTCTGCCATCTGTCTATGAGACGCTGGCGGGAGGTCGGGAGATACTTCTTCCTAAGCTTGGACCTCATCTCATCCCTCGTTTCTACTTGGGGCTCCTGACGGTGAAACAACAAGTTCTCCATATTTCTCTAGTAAGTTTGTGCCTGCCCTAGCAGTTTCATCTTGGCAAACTTGACTTTTCGTTGGTCCGACATCTCAAACCACTCAAAATACCGATCCATGCCGGCGTCCTAATCAAGGTACACCTTCGGGTCTAAGGACCCGTCAAAAGTGGGAGGGTCTGCTCGCACCATCCTAAGGACCCACTCGTCCTCATCATCCCTTTGTGGTCGGTGACCACGACGGCATCGGCCATCTCCCCCATACTCATTTTCAGACCTGTAGTCCTCAACATCGGGGGCACGTGGCTGTTGCTGCCCGGCCCTAAGTGGGACGGGCTGGATAGCAGGCGCCGGAGGGGGCACCGGAGGGGGCGCCTGAGGGGCCAGGACAACTCCAGAGAGCTCCTAGCGGGGGACTCTCTCCACATTCTCCATCCTTCCAACCAGACCTTGGATAAAACGGTCGGAAGCCTCGGCTCTATCCTCCATGGCCTTGACACGGCCCTCTATGCGCTCGGTATGCTCCCTAAGAGTTTGATTGGACCTTTCCATATGCTCCATAAGAGTTTGATCAGACCGGTCCATGCAATCCATGAGTAGAGCTACCAAGTCCTCCAGAGTTCGGCCTCCCGGGTTGGCACCTCGGGGGTCACCCATAGTGTCAGGGCGATGGTACTGGGCACCTCCATGGGTTGGCATGCATTGGGAGAGGACCTAGAGGGAACTAAGGGGAGTGACTCACTACAACCTATATGGACGGACTAATGCAAAGATGGATTACACTCTGGTATCCGGTACGTGGCGGAGTTTTGGGATCCGAAGACCCCCTCTCGCAAATGTGCGACCTTCCCGATCGGCGTAGCCTAACGTTCGGGTAACACTTTTTTATATACCGAACAAAGGAACATGAATGCAACCTAGGACCGACTACTCTAGACTCAAATCAGCTCTGATACGAATTTGATGTGGGACGACTACGGGACTCGACTCGAATTGGTTGCGACCTTGGACGCTAACGGACGACGCGACTGACAAGCTGACACGACCATCAACGACACTACGATGCGGCACCGAACGAGCTCCAGAAGAGGTGATCATGCCCCAAACAAGAGGCACTAACTCACAGTCATCCCCGACAAGGGAAACGTGACGATAGTGCATGGTTGGGAAACCGGCTTTGAGACTCGGGTGGTCGGCTCACTCTCGTGCTCGGAACGAGTCACGGGATGGGTCTCGCACTCACAACTCGCAGCAGTGATTAAAATATGACAAGCTAATAAAAAATCCTACTCACATGCAGCGGCATCTAGAAAGCATACTAAGCAAGCAATACGAGAAAAGGGTGGGTGGCGAGTGTACCTCCACACTCGGGGCGTGGGGAAGACTTCCCGGCCGAGATTAGGAACTCCCGGTACAGCAATAATTATTAATTACAAAAGTGATTCTACAGCTCACTCCACGCAAGGAGGTAACATGTGACATGTGGGGTCCGGGAGCACCAATCACGGGTTGACGGGCAGCATTCGGTGGTGCTCGGGTGGACGCGGTCGGCCGGTTCAGCACTGTTCACTCGGGCCCGCAGGATGGTGCGTGGGACCCGTTCTTGGTACGGCATTGTCCGGGACAGCTCCTGGCTGCAGCGACTGGCAGGGGCACTCCTGGAGTGTCCCGGGGATCGATCCCCGGGAGCGGCGGTCACCGGAGTGGTGGCAGGCAATTTTTTTGGGATTTGTTACCCAAGGCTGTCCCGAAGCTGGTTTCTGTCCAGATCTGCATGCCCCGACGAGACCGGCTGGTACCCTCAATCCCGACGTCGGATCGGGGCACAAGAGGTACCGTTGGAAAGAGAACCCAAAATCCTACGACATATAAGAAGCCCGAACTCATCTAATGGCTGGATTTGAAATTAAAACTTCGGCAAGTTGACTGAGCACATTGTCTCGAAATATAAAACACCCTGGCCAGAACCTAACCTCCCTGATCAAAGGCTTTGACTGAGGATCAAATGATCGAATCAGGACAGGGGATTTTTATGGTGGGTAGAGGGGAGGGTGATGAAGATGCACATAGCTCTTCTGTAAACTTTTGATAACATTTTATGGGTGTGAAAAATCAGACGCCAAGATCTATCTCGCTGGTCTGCACACAGGTAGATTTGGAGAAGAAAGAACAGGTGGCTGGGAGATGACATAAACGAACTCTAATCAACCCTAAATTTAATCTGGGAATGACCTATTATAGGGAAAACCTACCCTCAAATTTTTACGACGATCCAATGGTCGGATCTCCCATACCAGCTTCTTCACTGGGCTGCTGTCCTGCAACTCCGAGTTTGCGGACAGCAGGATGAAGATTAGCTTGTGGTGGCTCAACGGCGGCACGAACGGCGGCGGCGGCGGCGGTGATGGTTCACAGATGATAGAGAAGGATAGAAGAAGAAGAAATTTGAGGGAGATAGAAGATTGAAACTCATATCTAGAAGAGATTGGAGGAGGAAGAGAAGAACACTTAGAATACCAAGAGAGAGAGGGGGAGGTGGGCACCAAGCAATGTTCTTGTAATTTCTTCATTAAGTTCCACCAAAATACACAAGAGACATTATATAATGTAACCCTAGACCTTGCCAAAAGACTTAGAATACCCTTGGTCAAGGGGGTATAATGGGGAAATACAAATAAAATACATTAAACAATCTCCCATGTGGAGACAAAGAAAGGGGTGCCCCTTTCATAGTCAACTTATGGGGCTCCCATTAAATTAATTCCTTTAGACCATATTTTCCCCCCTTTAGACCAAAATAAAGAAAAATACAAATACATGGTCATTTTATTCTACCATTGACCCAATATAAAAACCTAAGACAATACAAGCCAAATACAATCCAAATACATGCTAAATACACACCAAATACGGCCAAATATGTATAAAATACCAATACAGATAAAAATATGTACTGAAGTATCAGTGCTCCGGTGGTTACTCCAGACTGTCCCCCAGCCACAGAGAGGTCGGTGTCGACCGTGTCGTGCTGCGGGTCCGGTACCGATGGCTCGCTGAGTCGAGTCGTACTCATGCTCTAGTGTCCCCACCACCCATAGGACTGAAGTTAAGGGCGTACAGATAAAACTGTCTACAAAGCTTCTTCACAAAGCTTTACGTATACTCCGGGATGGGTTACTAGAATCTGAATTTGAGATTGATTTGTTTGAGGCATACACCATACTAACTGGAAAACCCAGCAACCTTGCTGATGAAAACCAACTACTTGTGAAACACTTTGACACAAATAGGTTCCCCCCCTTGCAGCGTCTACTGCACCATATATGCACTACAATGATTACCCCACAAGGGGGTGGCGGAGGTAGACTTACAGAAACCCAAATATTCATATTTTAATGTATGTTCAATAACTTATAGATGTATCTTCCAGAGATCATTCTGCAAATTATGGGGAGTTGTGTAGGGCACATGAGAAGTCCACACTATGCTGCACACCTGACATCCATATTTCAGAGAGTTGGAATTTCTCTGGTAAATGAGAGAATGAAAGAAATCCCACATAGCAATGTCTACTACATGAGGTTCATTGAGAAGTACATGCATTTCAAAAAGAAAGGAGATAAAGTTGTACATGACATGCCTGGTCACCAGACTGCATCTCCAGCTGCACCTGCGCAGCAATAGCAGGCAGACCAGCTAGTACAAGTTGAACAAGCTGAAGAAGAACATTATGAAGAATAGTTTCATATGGATACACACTTTGAACAGCAGTAGCAGCAGGATGTACCAGATGATACATATTTTGGTCCCATCATATCATTTGAGACTCTTTCACCTCAGACTCCTCCATCTAACCCTACAGTTCATATTGAAGAAGAGGCTTCTCCTTAATTCCACACTAAAGCCTCATCATGAAGAGGGCCTCAATCTGCTACCACAGAAGGTCCAATGGGTATTCACCCAACACTAATCAGATTCTTGACATCACAATTTGCCAATGTCAACTCCTCCATCATGCAGCTTGACATGAAAGTTGAAAAACTATATGCCAAATTTGTTCACGGTGAACACATTCAGAACAGCAGATGGGAGAAGTTTGTCAAAGACAAACACAAGTCTGATGGTAAACTGTATGCCTTCATGAACTCCTTGATACATGTGTGTGAAAAGGTAGGGATAATAATGAAATGATTGAGAGAGATTCATATTGAAACACAAGAAAAGACTTCAGAGATGCTTATGCATGCATATGACATCAGGGAAGATCAAAGCAACATGAATCTTAGATGTGCAACCCTCCTTTATTCCTCTACTAGGATTGAGGAAAGAGTAGCAGTTGAGTCCCTCACAATCAGAGAACAGGTGGCTGCTAAAATAGCCAGGATTGTAGAAGTCACCTCTAATCTGGAAGCAACAGTTAATGCTAATGTTGCACAACTAATTGATGCATCCAACAGGTTGAAAGGAAAGGTTTATTCTGACTCCATCAAGCTCCTTGATGCCTCCTCAAACATTGCAGAACAAGTCCATACCAACACATCAATAATGGTGAACAGCTCCACCAAAGCTGAAGCAAAGATGATTGTTGTGTACAACAAACTTGATATGGTTGGAATTGAAATTCTGGAATTGATACGTCTACATAAAGATCAACTCCAACCAATTTTGGAAGACATAGGTGATGAGTGGCAACCTCCTCCCACTGAAGCTACATCCTCTTATGTCTCACCAAAAGGGAGTCAACAGAAAGCACAGACAGAGTATATATGTGACATGCTACACAACTGGCTGGATGCAATCAATGACAATATCAAGTCACTACACAAGTTTGTGAAATAAAGAGATGAGAAACTCACTATGAAGGTTGACTCTCTAGCTGCAACAGTTCTGCAACTGCAACAACAATTCTCTGAGGCCCAGAAACATCAATTCCCAGGAAGCACCCGCTCCAGCACAATGCCTCCACCACATCAACTACCTCCTTCACCCCCTCCTTGCTGATGCCAAAGGGGGAGACAAGTCAAGTTCTTTTACAAGCTTGGAAAATCCTTTCACATAGCATCAGGCATATAGATTCAGGCATCTAGTTAGGTCATGCATAGTCTTTGATGGATGTATATGAAACCCTTTTTGTCGAAAATCCTTTTGGTTTATCAATGGAAAAATTTTGGTTAATTCATGACCTTGTATGAAACTCTGTTCGTGTGAATGAAAAGTTTGTTTTGGAAATGCCTTAAATGCTTATGAATGCTTGTAAATAATGAACCATGGTTGTCATCATCAAAAAGGGGGAGAATGTTATGTCCCCTATTTTTGATGATAACAAACCATAGTTCATTGTTGAATCCGTGCGGTGTGATTAATGATTTTGTTTAAGTTGTGATTTGGACAAGCTCAGGTGAAGGACACTCAAGTGTCGACCTATCATCTGGACGTGTCGACACTTTATGAAGAAATCATCCTTAAACAGTTTCTATTTGAGCCCTGGCGTGAGCAAAGTGTCGACACCTCCTACAACGTGTTGACACATGTAGAAGAAAATTATGATTGAAACGTTTCTGGCTGGCTTTTGTTTGGCACCATGTGTCGACACCCTGTGGAAAAAGTGTCGACACCTTGGGTTTAGAGCAAAGGGCTTCATCTCTATCGGGCGCGCATGCCCCGACACTTCCAAGTGAAGCCTCGACACGGCGGCTAGAGCCGCACGCAAGGGTGGCACAAGTGTCGAGACCTTGTCTGAAAGTGTCGACACCTTCATGTTCTTCCAGAATATATCTGGATCCCGTTGCGTCCACTTTCCAAGATCCACAACCGATCTTGGAGGATCCGTTCACACTTGAAAAGCATTCTGGTAGCTCACCTTGTCAGAAGATCTGATTGACTGGCAGAGAAATCCTCCAGATGTAGGCACCTTTGCAGATGTGGTTCCCTACCTACCCACGTACTAGCAAGCACGACAGAAAAAGGTCAACGGAGCTGAGGAAGCAAATGAAGTAATGGGGATGCGACGTCTTGGGAATGGTTTCTACAGATGACAGGGCTGGAGATATCGTGACCCACAAGAATAGAAGTCACGAGATAGCTCCAGTTGAAGTAAGGTACAAGAAAAGGGAACAAGCAAAACAACGTAGGAGAAGTAGAGATAGAAGAGAGAAGTAGCTCCAGTTCAAAAGTAGCTGTACACAGAGAAAAAGATGAAGAACAAGAGAAGGAGGATAGAAGTAGAGAGGTAAGCTTGGAGAGAGATCTCCTTCCCAATGTCGCTGGCGTGAGTGCAACGCAGCAGACCGTCTTCTTCCCCTTCAGGAGCTCGCACAACAAGAGAGATAGCATCTATCTATAGCTTCATCAGGTGGCAGTGAAAGCTGAGGCGCTTATCCATCAGTCCTCTTGCGGTCGTGGTGAAGATCCAGGAAGAAGATGAAGAGAAGTTAGGCTTCATCCATTCTTCTCCAGACAAGAGTTCTCTTCTCCCATAGAGTTTCATTTTTATACCTTGTCTGGTTCATCCGCTTTTGGTATTGTTTTTCTCAAAACACATACTCTTACATTTGCTCCCTACCTGCGAGTAGGAAGACGGACAGTGTGTGTCACGCCCCGAGATTTATATAGCGGAAATAATCGGGAACGTGAACAGTCGACATAGTAAGCCTCTTGCAAGCAATATAATAAGAGCGCCAGACAATCACACAAAGTAATTGCACAAGTAATCTTATTCAAACCTTCAAGTTTTATTTCATATAAATAACCCACCAAGTATACAAGACTCTTGACTCTTAACATTCTCCTAACATAGACTCAAGAAAACAAAAATTATATATTGACTCGACTAGACACTAAATCCACTAGGCTTCCCTTGATTCGTTTGATCTTCAATTGCTCTCGGATCTGCTACTCGTATAATCCCAATCCGATTCACTAGTACTTCCTGAAACATTAAAAAAGTAGGTAATGGGCACACTTATCCAGTAGGTATCTTCGTATCAACATGATGGCAATGTTTTAGTGATTAACATTTTAGCTCTAGAGAATAAGAAAAATCATGTAGGTACAATGAAACACGTATATAACCAAAGTAATAGGATACGACCAAGTGTGAGATCTGAGAATATAATTAATCAAGAGTATATCATGAATGAAATTTGGCCTTTCATGAACAAGAATGTAACAAGAACGCACTTTTCATAACCTTAAAGGCTATGCATTAGAAAGTCATGTAACACGCAAGAATGTACTTTTACTTTGCAAGTACTTCGTGAATATTTATGGATCTTCACTTATTTATAAATAAAGTACTCCCAGCGCAATGCGACACCAGTAGCATCATACCTCATGATTTACAGTATGTTTCCGACAATCAGCCGAGGGGACTATCATAGAGCCCTTGAACACAATCAGTGCTCGAACTGCATCTTCAAGTATAAAGTAAGCTACTTCCACAAGTATAATAACTAAGTTGGCCAATAATGTAACAAGTTCAACAATAGTCAATGGAAGAATGCACCAAATATGCATATACAAATTCAAGGAGTGCATTAATAACTAGGTCATGCTATAGAGAAAATTTGCAACATAATGGTACATTCATTAACTTTCTAAAATTTATTTAGATAGCTTTAAGAATAAAGTGACATGTTCTAGATAGTCAATAGACCATCAGGAATCATAGGAAAAATCAACCCTTGAGTCAAACCCCGGGTTAATCAAACTCTGGAAATAAGCGGTCATTTACTGGACCGTTTCTTGACCAGGCGGTCGTGTACTAGACCGTTTGGAACCAGAACTCAGGAAAAATACTGGTAAGTGCTCTCTAGGCAATTGGGCTATAATGGTACAACCAGCTCGGCATCCTAGTGGGAATCCCAGGCTCGCGGAGACTTATGGAGGCTTTGAAACAAGATCATCTAGTCCTTTGGAAGGAATATCCAATGGAGAGGTTCACTAGTCCAAGATGGTGTACTTAATGTGCAATGTGTAACTAATGACAATATACCGGGATATGTGCCTTGTATTTAAGAAAATGACTCTTAGATAAGAGAGATCATGATAAAACAACGATCAAATAAGTCCATAAACCTTTGTGAAAACGTGTTTATGAATACAAGAGTATAGGTTTTTAGCAATGAAAGTAATATAGATTAAAAATAATTTCTAAGTGCACAAGAATATGAAATCATCTAAGAGGAGTAGGGAACGTAACCAAGTATATGAAAGCAATACTTAAAATATGAATAAGACCTATTTATCTAGGCTTATTATATGATAAATAAGGCTAATCTGCTTTATGTTTCGGGTTAAAATAAATACATAATTCTGAAAATGAAAAATGGTCTAGACAAGACCGTTTCTTGTGGCTAGCGGTCTATTGTAGGACCGTTAGTAAAACACATGCGGTCTATTGAAAGGCCATTTCTTCCTGTGTCACAGACAGATCTAAAATCGAAGTTCAGACCTAATCTATAGCCAATTAATGTATGAAATCATGCTAAAGAGGGATAGATAAAACATGCTGCAAGGGGTATAACATCGTGAAGATGCAGGTATTTTGCATAGATTTTAGCTAAGATTGTTATCTTTGTAATTAGGGTTTGGAATGATGCATGCTTCATAACCTACATGCGCGATGATACCAAATCATTAAATACGACATGTACAATGCATAGAATTTCATGAAACGAGAGGGCTTTTACTCCTAACACATTAATTTAGCATTTTCATGAGATAACCTACCTTTGTTCTGGGCTTTAGGCTTCGAATTTAGGGTTGAAAGTTAATCCTAATTTTCTGCACGTCCTGAACCGAAGTAGTAACTTCTTGCCCTCCTATCTCCCGATTCCCTTGACCTAAAGATGTAAAAATTGAGAAATAAGAAGTGGGTACTAAAAGGAACAAATAGTTCTAAAGAACCTCTATCTAATTACCTCGTTTAGTGCTTCTATTTTCCTGGTCTTCCTGGGTCGGTCGCACAGTTTCCTGAGTTTCCTATACCAAACCAACATTTTTGCAGGCTTCTATATCCCTGTAGGCTTGATTTCCTAGAACGAAATTTTAAGGAAAGTTAGATCTAACTATAATCAACAAATTCCTAGAAGGAACTTACCTATAATTCGACCTCTTTACCTTAGTTCCACGTGAGCCAAATGTAAGGGTCGTGCAGGTAGGTCTTAGGGTCTATTTATAAGGTTGTAGCTAGGGCTCCATGGATTTGAACAATTTTAGAGTCCTAATTAGGTGTTAAATCGATCCCTGAGAGTCATTTTCTGACTTACAAGTCCATACACTTCGATCCACTTGGATTTCTGGGAGTTTGGGCGTCAAAAATCTAACCTTTTTACGTTTTCTTCTACTTACGGAATCTGCAGAGCTTAGAGGTCATTTGAGAGACCGTTTGTTGACCCTATGCGGTCTCGCGATAGATCACTTTTGGTCTTGGGCATCGAATTTGAAACCAGTTCAAACTCTTGATTCATTATCTATCTTTATTTAACTCCTTGATTCTGTAAATACACTAATTTTAATCTTCTAGAACATGGGTCAAAGTTAATTTCGGCCAACTGGTTTTATTTAAATGGGCCTAATCCTCTTAGATTAGTGTAAGGCCAAAATAATTAGTTTTAATTAACCATATTTCAATTAATAGCCCATTTGGTCTATGTATTAATTATATTTTAAATCTGAAAAAAAATCTTAGAAAATTCTCAAGCGTTACACCCTCCCCCACTTAAAAGAATTTGGTCCCAAAATTTCTTGTAATAAGATTTGCTTAGGAGAGTGTACTTACATTCAAATATCTCTGTAAATTTTTTATGCATGGCTTCCTCAGTTTCCCATGTAGCTTCATGTTACCATGATTTGGTCCATTGGACCTTGACTATAGGACTTATTTTATTCCGAAGTTGACGTACTTCTCGTTTAATAATCTTGATTGGCTTTTGCTCGTACGTCAAGTCCTTTTTAATCTCCAAGTTGTCATAAGTTATGACATGGAAAGGATCGGGGACGTACCTTTTGAGCATGAAGACATGAAAAACATCATGAACTCCTGATAATTGAGGGGGCAAAGCTATTCGATATGCAACTTCACCAACCCTTTCAAGAATTTCAAAGGGGCCAATGAATCTCGGAGTGAGCTTGCCTTTGATTCCAAATCTTCAAATACCTCATCCCGGAGAAACCTTAAGGAATGCGTGGTCTCCTACTTGGAATTCCAGGTCGCACCTTCTGTTATCTGCATACGATTTCTACCAGTCTTGGGCCATCTGAAGTCTCTCTCGAATAAGTTTTATCTTTTCGGTAGTATCCCTGATGATATCGGGACCGAGAAATTACCTTTCTCTTACTTCATTCCAGCAAATAGGTGAGCAACAATTCCTTCCATACAATGCCTTAAATGGTGCCATTTGTATGCTAGCTTGGTAGCTATTATTATATGAAAACTCTACTAGAGGCAAATGGTCATGCCAACTCCCTCCAAAATTAATAGCACAAGCCCTGAGCATGTCCTCCACCACCTGATTTGTCCTTTCAGTTTCACCATCGGTTTGTGGATGGAATGCAGTGCTAAAGTTGAGTCGGGTCTCTAATGAATGTTGAAGACCCTTCTAGAATTATGATGTGAATCGAGGGTCTCGGTCAGATATAATGGTGAGAGGAACACAATGTAGTTTCATAATTTTCCTCATGTATAGTGCTGCTAATACATCCACAGACCATCGACTTTTAATTGGTAGAGAATGTGCAGATTTAGTCAATCGGTCTATGATTATCCATATACCATCGTGTCCACCTCTTGTCTTATGTAAACCCATAATGATATCCATCCCTATACTTTCCCATTTCCACTCGAGAATATTCAAGGGATGTAGCTTACCAGCAGGATTTAAATGTTCTGCCTTTACTTGCTGGCAAGTGAGACAGCGAGACACAAAATCTGCTACGTCTCTTTTCATGTTGGGCCACCAGAAGCTCCTTTTCAAATCGTGATACATTTTGGTAGCACCAGGGTGAATAGCATACTTTGACTTATGAGCCTCTTCCATGATAAATTTCTTAGTGACGTCATGATTCGACACACATATTTGATCTTTAAACAATAATCTTCCATCCTTTGAGATAGAGAATTCCGTCATGTAATCAATATTATCCTTGATCTCCATTAATGCAGGGTCATTCTTTTGTAATTTGACTATATCTTCAATCAATGTAGGCTGTGACCTTATGTTGGCAATCATACATCCTTCTCCTTCTCTATCAATATCAAGATTTAAGTGAGAAAAATCATCGATAAGACATATAATGCCTTTTATAAGACTTGCTAGTGTTGCCCTTGGTCTTCTGCTAAGAGCATCAGCTACAACATTTGCCTTGCTTGGATGATATTGGATAGTAAAGTCGAAGTCTTTGAGATACTCCAACCATCTGCGCTGTCGCATATTCAACTCCTTCTGGGTGAAGAGATATTTCAGACTTTTATGGTCTGAAAATATAGTGATTTTCTCCCCATAAAGATAATGTCGCCAAATTTTTAAGGCGAATATAACAGCTGCCATTTCTAGATCATGCACAGGGTAGTTTTCTTCATGACGTTTCAACTGTCTTGATGAATAGCAAATAACCTTTCCATTTTGCATAAGAACACATCCTAAGCCAATGCCTGATGCATCCATATAGATTTCAAAGCCACCACCCTCAATGGGTAATGCCAGAATAGGGGTTGTAGTAAGGTGATCTTTAAGGGTTTGGAAACTCTCTTCGCAATCCTTCGACCATATAAAAGGGTTCTCCTTTCTGGTGAGTCTAGTCAAAGGAACGGCGATCTTATAGAAGTCTTTAATAAATCACCTATAATAACCAGCCAGACCTAGAAAACTTCTAACTTCAGACATGGTCGTCGATCGACTCCAATTCTTAACAGGTTCAACTTTAGAAGGATCGACAGCGATACCTTCCTTTGAAATAATGTGGCCAAGGAAAGAGACCTCCTTTCGCCATAACTCGCATTTGCTAAGCCTTATGTAGAGTTGATGCTCTCTTAGCGTTTGCAAGGCTAATCTTAAGTGCTCTTCAAGTCCCTCCTTAGTTTTGGAGTATATAAGAATATCATCAATAAAGATGACCACAAATCAGTTGAGATAAGGTCTGAAGACATTATTCATGAGTTGCATAAATGCTGCCGGAGCATTGGTTAACCCGAACGGCATTACAACGAACTCATAGTGGCCATATCGACTTCGAAAAGCTGTCTTGTGTATGTCTTCATTTTTGATCTTGAGCTGATGATAACCCGATCTGAGGTCTATTTTAGAGAAATATTCTGCTCCCGGAATTTGATCAAAGAGCTCGTCGATATGCGGCAACGGATATTTATTCTTGATAGTAAGTTGGTTCAGTCACCGGTAGTCGATACATAGCCTGAGAGATTCATCCTTCTTCTTGACAAATTAAACTGGTGCACCCCGAGGGGATGTGCTAGGTCGAATGAAGCACTTGTCTAATAACTCCTGAAGTTTTCTCTTTAATTCCTTGAGTTCTGTGGGGGACATCCTGTAGGGAGCTATTGAAACAGGTGCTGCTCCGGGAATGAGTTCAATGGAGAAATTTACTTCCTTTTCGGGTGGTAAACCAGGTAACTCTAACAAAAATACATCGGGAAACTCATTCACAATGGGAATGTCTTCTAAGATGATCTCCTTGGACTCGGTAATGATTACGGAAGCAAGAAAAGCTTTACATCCTTGCGAAATGAGTTTGCAAGCATGAAGAGATGAAATAATGGTAGGATGCTTTCTATATTAGATACCAAGGAAAACCTTGGAAGACCTGATTTCTGAAAAGAGATAATCCTGTTGTGACAGTTTATATAGGCGTCGTGGTCTACAAGACAATCTACACCTAAAATAGCATTGTAGCGCTCAATGTCAAGGCATACGAGGTTTGCTGGAAGATTATGACATTCTACCATTACCTCACTATCAGGGTAGTAAGTTGTAAGTTTAGTTCTGAGACCTAATGGTGTATTTATTGCTAGGTCCGAAGGTAAAGGAATTGATGAAGTTGGCAAGGTTTTTGCAAAAGTAGTAGATATAAAGGAATGAGAAGCACCGGTATCAAATAACATGAATGTATGATGGGAATGGATTTGACTAGTACCTTCCATTAGCCCATCATCCTTGGGCGGTTCTTCATCGTTAACAACAGTGTTAAGACGAGCCTGTCGCTTGCGTCCACCGCTGGAAGATTGATCCTTCATAAGAGGGCAATCTGGCATACGGTGCTCCCTGCGACCACATCGTAAACAAGCGTCGAGACGCTTCCAGCACTCTTCGGTTGAGTGGCCGAACTTCTCGCAAAATGTGCAAGCCGACATGACTTGCTTATCTTCTTCTTTAACCTTCTTGCTCTTGTGGTAGCCACTACCACCTTCGTTTTGGGATCTCTTCTTGCTATTACGGGATTTATATGGTTTCGTGCTACTAAATTTCTCCTTCCTTCCATGCCGATCAGACCTTCGGCTTGGCTCCTCTCCTTTACCTTTAAGTTTCTCGACCTTCTCCAAGGTCCTTTCGCATAGATGTGCCCGTTGGACCATCTCTACATATGTACGGATATTCTGAGTCTCAAGTTGTTGAATAAAGCCGGGCCTCAAACCATCCATAAATCGGTTAGCTTTCAATAAGTCAGTACTAACCAAGTGAGGAGCGTACGGTGCCAGTCTACAAAACTAGAGTTCATATTCTGCCACTGACATCATGCCTTGGCAGAGAGAAGCGAATTACATAGCCTTCCGTTCCATGACATGCTCGGAGAAGTATTTTGCTCGGAAGAGGGTAAGGAACCCTTCCCAAGTATGTGGTTCATCTTGAGGCGGTGCCGAAACATACTTCCACCATGTACGAGCATCTTTATTGAGTTGGAACGTAGCAAGACGAACCTTCTCCTGGTCGGCACATTGCATGACCTCAAATATGCGGTTCATTTCATCTATCCATTTTTCAGCTTCATCTGGGTTAGAGGAACCTAAAAACCATAGAGGGTTTGGACTCTGGAAATTACGTGTAGATCGCCAGCACAAGCCCTTGTGTCGGCTTGAGCCATGTTTTGCAATGCCTGTGTGAGACTCGCAACAGTTTGTTGCATTCCACCCCAATCAACATGATGAGCCATTGTGAGAATGAGGTACCTGAGAAGAGTAATGGGTTTGTTAATTCCTACGAAAAAATAAAAGGGAATTGACTTAAAGATATGTTCTATTTAACTATCACATCCCGGGTTCTACCCAACTCTCACGTAGGTGGAAAAATTTCTTCCTTAGTTCATAGGTATGGGTCCTTAAGCCTTGGACTTAGCCTAAAACATGCCATATTCCTTGGGAATAAGTAAGTCCTTAGACACTAGCTCTGATACCACTCTAACTGTCACGCCCCGAGATTTATGCAGCGGAAATAATTGGGAACGTGAACAGCCGGCATGGTAAGCCTCTTGCAAGCAATATAATAAGAGCGCCAGACAATCAAACAAAGTAATTGCACAAGTAATCTTATTCAAACCTTCAACTTGTATTTTATATAAATAACCCACCAAGTATACAAGACTCTTGACTCTTAACATTCTCCTAACATAGACTCAATAAAACAAAAATTACATAATGACTCAACTAGACACTAAATCCACTAGGCTTCCTTTATTCATTTGATCTTCAATTGCTCTCGGACCTGCTACTCATATAATCCGAATCCGATTCACTAGTACTTCTTGAAACATTGAAAAAGTAGATAATGAGCACACTTGCCTAGTAGGTATCTTCGTATCAACATGATGACAATATTTAAGTGATTAACATTTTAGCTCTAGAGAATAAGATAAACCATGTAGGTACGATGAAACACTTATATAAGCAAAGTAATAGGATACGACCAAGTGTGAGATATGAGAATATGATTAATCAAGAGTATATCATGAATGAAAATTGGCCTTTCATGAACAAGAATGTAACAAGAACGCACTTTTCATAACCATAAAGGATATGCACTAGAAAGTCATGTAACACGCAAGAATGTACTTTTGCTTTGCGAGTACTTCATGAATAGTTGTGGATCTTCACTTATTTATAAAGAAAGTACTCCCACGCAATGCGACGTCAGTAGCATCATACCCCATGGTTTACAGTATGTTTTCGACAATCAGCCGAGGGGACTAGCATAGAGCCATTAAACACAATCAATGCTCGAACTGCATCTTCAAGTATAAATCAAGCTACTTCCACAAGTATAATAATAATGTTGGCCAATAATGTAACAAGTTTAACAATAGTCAATGGAAGAATGCACCAAACATGAATATAAGAATTCAAGGAATGCATTAATAACTAGGTCATACTACAGAGAAAATTCGGCAGCATAACAGTACATTCATTAACTTTCCAAAATTTAGTTAGATAGCTTTTGGAATAAAGTGACATGTTCTAGATAGTCAATAGCCCATCAGGAATCTTAGGAAAAATCAACTCTTGAGTCAAACCCCGGGTTAATCAAACTCTGGAAATAATCAGTCGTCTACTAGACGGTTTCTTGACCAGGCGGTCGTGTGCTGGACCGTTTGGAACCAGAAATCGGGAAAAATACCTGTAAGTGCTCTCTAGATAATTCGGCTTTAATGGAACAACCAGCTCGGCGTCCTAGTGAGAATCCTAGGCTCGCGGAGACTTATGGAGGCCTTGTGTCACGCCCCTAGTGCGGAAGGAACCCGGGAAAAAACGTGACGAGTTTATATCAATCATGTCAATCAGAGAAAGTAGAATTTCGACATCAAAACAGAGTGCGCAATAAGACAAGAATTTTAAAACATAACAAAGTACTGATACCATTAATAATAACTTAATCCATTAAACAGAGTCACATAACTCCAGGACTTAACAATTCTAATCAGGCCCACAAGCCTTAAATGTTACAACTCTTGAAATAACAAAAGATCTAACGACAAGACTCCAAGGAATAAACTAAGGACTACTCGACACGATAAGGTGTAGTAGCATGACGCTTGCAGATTCTATGCTCGTCACTCTTGCTCCTACCCATCCGAGTCCGAGTCAGGGTCCGTATTACCTGAAAAGTTTGGGGAAAAGAACTTGATGAGCGAACGCTCAGTAGGAATTATATCTCAAGAACTAACAATTGGTTTAAGTAATTACCTCTTTCAAATGAAAATGCAAGTCTAGCATGTCAATCATGTAAAATAGAACGCTATGGAATTGAACATGATAACGGGAGGAAATAACATGTACTATCGATCCAAGATAGGGAATTTCAAGTATTCAAGATTTCAAGTATTTGAACAAGTACCGAGTATATCAATAAAGTTTTTCATGTCATGAGATAATGGCTATTAACAAGCAAGTACTTTGCCCATTTCGGGCCATGCAAGTCGTGTCAAGTCAATCAAGTCAAGCACGCGAGAGAGAGAGAGATAGTGGGGTGTCGTAGATTCAAGCAAGTACTTCGGTGCAATGCCACACCGTGACCAATATAACTCCCATGGGTACAAGTACTTTCGGGTGCTCCTCCCAGGACCAGATCGGGCCCTATATGCGCGGACATTGTTACATGTAATATCTAGACAACAACTTTAGTGATAGCCATGGAATTCTAAGAACAAACTCATGTAGGATATCAAGGTAGATTCGTGGATAGGTACCACAGAATTCAAAGAAGAACATTAGATGGACAATGATAAAACCAACGAGAACCATAACATGTCGATAACCTGGATAGAATCGGTACCTTAACTAGGTAGCCGTGATAACTTGAGTGGATGACTAAACCCGTCACCAATCAAGGGACATGAATCAAGCTGAGAGATTGGCCCCATCTATAAGGGACTCAATCCAAGACATCGCCTAGTGGAATATCATCATTCCACCGACTAGGATTATTCTCTCATGGACCAAGATGGCACCATGAGAGGGCCGGTTTACCACAAAACGTGGCAATCAAAAAAAGGTACAAGGTGTTTAAGGTACAACCAGCTTAGTCGGCCTTGAGGGAATCCAAGGCTACGAGGAGACTTACGAAGGTCCTATTGACTAACTTGCCAGTCCAAAGGAACGGAATGTCCAATGGAGGGCTTGTATGTCACCGAGAATTGAAGGGTAACCGATAAAACATTGAAGGACGTGAGACTATACTCACGGATTGGAATATAGTGCCATATATACATATAAATCCATGGTTACAAGAAACATCATAAAAAATCAGACGATAGGCAATTGGCGCCTTAGCTAAAAACTTCAATTCATTAAGTAGTGCCCTGGTCAGGGGCGCTATTTCACCAATTGAAGACTCTGTACTGACTCGTCAATTTCAGTTTAGATATATGCATTCATATATATTCAAATTTTTAGGATTTTTTTTCTTTTAAAGCGACTTGGTCACCGTCGCCTTCTATGCATATAGCGCCCTAGACAGGGTCGCCATTTTTAAATAAACGACGGGGTGAAAGTCATCATTTTCCTTTTAATCACATTTGGATTATGAACAGTAGCGTTTTTATCAATATAAAAATTCTATGACAACAAGTATATGGACAGGTCAAGAAAAATAGCAGGATTTCAAAACTATGATCATGCATTAAATCAGATAATTGGTTACATAGATATTAAATTTATAACATGTGTAATTATTAAATCAAATGGGAATTGACGACCGCGCATGGGGTCGTCAAAAAGAAATAGCGCCCTAGGAATGGTCGCTATTTACTGTAAAATTACAGAACTTCAACGGAACACAGCGATAACTATATGTATGGTATATATGATTTTAATCTATTATATTGGCTTCGTTACTTGAGAAAAAACCTACAATCATGAATTAACTTTGTTTGGGCTACGTAACTTAAGAAGACCTACCTTTAGGAAGATCGGAACGATGAACATGATGAAGACTTTGTATGCTGTTACGGTACTCTGTTTCAAACAGAGCAATCATAGGAGGAAGAAGATGATAGAGGTTCCCCCTTCTCACATCTGCCAACAGGATGAAGAAGAGAAAGATGCTCGCCCCTTCACGTTGCAGTCAGTAGGAAGAAGAGGAAGAAGAAGTGGAAGAAGCCTTCTTCACTTGTAATCACAGCAGGAGGAAGATGGACGCAGCAGGATGAAGACGCAGCAGGAGGAAGAAGCCCACCCTTTGAACGCAGCAATTGGCTTTGGTACGTTCGAGGGGGCATGCTTATATATAGGTGTATGGGGGTTTCCATTGGTTTGAAGGCTACTAATGGAAGGTTTAATGACTACCCATGGTTTGCCAACACCCAACTATTTTAATAGTAGCTTGCCCTAGTTGGTGTAAAAACCCTAAGGCGACATGCACGTCGAACATGCATATGGGTTGGGCTTTTTGACATACGTACTTCGTGGGTGGTTTGGTTTAAAAATGGGCAAAGCCTATATAAGTTTTTAGCCCATGCTTAATTGTAAGTGTTATGGCTTTATACAAGGGGTTGGTTTCTCATTATATATATATATATATATATATATATATATATATGGGTTTTGGGCTTTCATTAGTTAATGGGTTCTTGTTTACATGTGTGTGTAAAATGTGTTAAAGCCCATTAAATGCATAAATATACATATGGCCTAATTATTTTTATCCTTTTCCCACATGTTTAATTCATTTAGAACATATTTATTCCTTATTTTTATTCGGGGTCTTACACCCTCCCCCACTTAAAAGAATTTGGTCCCTAAATTCAATTGCGTGAATGGAGACATGGAGGGTATATAGTACTTACAGTCTAGAAAAATTCCTGATATCTCCTTCGCATAGATTCCTCAGTTTCCCATGTAGCTTCTTGTTCCAAGCATTTGTTCCACTACACTTTTACCATGGGAATGGTCTTGTTTCTTAAGACTCGGACCTCTCGATCAAGAATCTTCATTGGCTTTTGTTCATAAGTGAGGTCCCTTTGAATCACTAAGTTACTATGATCAATGACGTGGAAAGGGTCGTGCACATATTTATTCAGCATGGAAATGTGAAACACGTTGTGCACTTCCGACAGTTGTGGAGGCAAAGCGATGCGATAAGCTACCTCGCCAACTCTTTCCAGTACTTCGAATGGACCAATGAAACTTAGTGTAAGCTTGCCTTTAACTCCGAAACGTTCTTATACCTCGACCGGGTGAGACCTTGAGGTAAACATGGTCTCCAACTTGGAACTCTAATTCCCTTCTTCTATTATCTGCATAAGATTTCGGCCTGGATTGTGCTGCTTTGAGTCTCTCTCGGATAAGTTCAACCTTTTCTATTATGTTTCTAACCATATCTGGGCCTAGTAGTTGCTTCTCGCCAACTTCATCCCAGCATATAGGAGATCGGCAACTCCTGCCGTAAAATGCTTCAAATGGAGCCATATGTATATTGGCTTGATAGCTGTTGTTATATGTGAACTCGGCCAGGGGCAAATGATCATGCCAGCCTCCGCTAAAGTCAATAATACAAGCCCGTAACATGTCTTCGACTATTTGGTTTGTTCTCTCGGTCTGACCATCAGTCTGGGGATGGAAAGCAGTGCTGAAGTTGAGCTTCGTCCCCAAAGAGTGTTGTAGACTCTTCCAGAAATGAGAAGTGAAGTGAGGGTCTCGGTCGGACACGATCGATGTTGGGACTCCATGCAATCTTACGATCTCCTTAATATACAATGCGACCAAAACATCAACCGACCATCGACTTTTAATTGGCAAGAAATGCGCCGATTTGGTCAGTCGGTCAATGATCACCTAAATACCGTCATGTCCGCCCCTAGATTTAGGCAACCCCATGATGAAATCCATACCAATTCCTTCCCATTTCTATTTGGGAATATCAAGGGGGTGTAACTTTCCAACGGGTCTTTGGTGTTCCGCTTTTACTTGTTGGCACGTGAGACAGCGAGACACAAAGTCCGCTACATCCCTCTTCATGTTCGACCACCAGAAAGTTCTTTTTAAATCTTTGTACATCTTAGTTGCTCCAGGATGAATGGTATACCTAGAGCGGTGAGCTTCTTCTAGAATTTTCCTTTTCAACTCAGGACAGTCTGAGACACATGTCCTTTCCTGAAACATTAGTCTTCCATCGACTGCCAGCTTGAACCCGGTTCTTTGATCTAGTTTCTCCCTGATTTCAATAATTCCAAGATCTTCATCTTGTAACTTCTTGATTTCGGATAGCAAGTCCGGATGCACACTCATGTGAGAGAGAGTAATACACCTGTCTTTCTAGTCCGTGCTTATATTTAATCTGGATAATTCCTCTAATAGTTTCCATTCCCGTATCATACAGCTGGCTATAAGGGCTCTCGGCTTTCGACTCAAGGCATCAGCTACTGAATTCCCTTTACCGAGGTGATACTGAATAGTGAAATCGAAGTCTTTTAAATATTCCAGCCATCGACGTTGCCTCATATTAAGCTCCTTCTGAGAGAATAGATATTTGAGGCTCTTATGATCGGAGAACACTGTGAATTGCTCTCCGTAGAGATAGTGTCTCTAGATCTTTAGTGTAAATACTACCGAGGCCAACTCCAAGTCATGCACCGGGTAGTTTTCTTCATGCTTCTTCAACTGCCTAGAAGAGTATGCAATAACTCTTCCCTGTTGCATTAATACACAACCGAGGCCAATACCGGAAGCATCGGTATATACCTCGTACTTCTCTCCTTCAATAGGAAGGGCCAAGACCGGAGCAGTGGTCAAATGGTCTTTCAATGTGTGGAAGCTTCGTTCACATTCTTCATTCCACTCGTATGGCACTTCCTTGCAGGTCAGCCTGGTGAGTGGTACGGCAATCTTCGAGAAGTTTTTAATAAAATGCCGATAATAACCAGCAAGGCCAAGGAAACTCCTAATTTCTATTGCATTTATCGGTTGTTCCCAGTTCTTTACCGCTTCGACCTTTGCGGGGTCCACTGAGATTCCATCCTTTGAAATTACGTGTCCTAAGAAGGACACTTCTTCCAGCCAAAACTCGCATTTGCTAAATTTGGCATATAATTGATTATCCCTCAATATTTGCAGTGTTATCCTCAAATGTTCTTCGTGCTCCTTCTCCGACTTTGAATATATCAAAATATCATCAATGAATACCACTATGAATTTGTCCAAGTATGGTCTAAAGATACTATTCATCAGCTGCATAAAAGCTGCAGGGGCATTCGTTAGTCCAAATGGCATAACAGTAAATTCATAGTGCCCGTACCTGCTTCAGAATGCTGTTTTATGAATATCCTCGTCCTTGATCCTCAATTGGTGATAACCTGATCGAAGGTCAATTTTTGAGAAATACTTTGCTCCAGAAATTTGATCGAAGAGTTCATCAATCCTCGGCAGTGGATATTTATTCTTGATGGTGAGGTGGTTTAGCTGCTGATAATCGATGCACAGCCTCATCGATCCATCCTTCTTATTGACGAATAGTACTGGTGCTCCCCATGGAGAAGTACTTGGTCTGATGAAACCCTTCTTCAATAATTCCATCAGCTGCTCCTTTAATTCCTTTAATTCTACGGGGGACATTCTGTAGGGTGCCTTGGATACAGGTCCGGCACCAGGAACACAGTCTATGGTGAAAGAGACTTCCCTCTCTGGTGGCAAACCAGGTAAATATTTTGGGAAAACATCGGGAAACTCCCGAGCTACTTGAATGTCATCTAATCTGGCCACCTTAGCTTCCGTGGCAGTTACAAATGCTAAGAATGCCTCGCATCCTTTGTTGATAAGCTTTGGGCTCGAAGAGCAGAGATGACTGGTGATCTCTTCCGGGGAGTAATGTATGTTAACTCCGGGTAATCCACAAAAGTTACTTTCCCATTTCGACAGTCTACGGTTGCCCGATGGGTGGATAGCCAATCGGCACCTAGAATGACATCATACCCTTGTAGGTCTAAACATATCAGGTCGGAAGGTAGATTGTGGCCTTTAACCATGACTTTACAGTTTGGGTAATGGAAAGTGACCTCAGACTCATTCCCTAACGGTGTAGAAATCACTAAGTCTATCCATTCAGGTTCCATAGAGAATGAAGCAGCAAATTTCTTTGAAACAAAAGAATGTGTGGCACCAGTATCAAACATTACTTGAGCAGATTTAGAGTAGACAGACAATATACCTTCCACCAACCCACCCTCGGTTGGTTCTATCTCTTGGAGAGCTTGTAAACGTCCTTGCTTCTTTACCGGACGCTTCTCTTCCTTTGTCTCCGGCTCACTTTGCTCGTTCATCATTGGATAGTCAGGAATACGGTGTTCCTGGCTCCCACAACGAAGGCATGCTCCGAGCCTTCTCCAGCATTCCACAGCCTGATGACCCGGCTTATCACAATATTTACAATTCTTCTTTGGCGGTGCCGTGCTGGAGAAAGGTTTTTTATTGCCCTTCTTGAATTTCTTCTCCTTGGAGGGTTCGCCTCCATTATTGGTCCACTTCTTGAAAGAAGGTGATGGGAATCGACGCCGAGCATGTACATTTTATTTTGCATTTATGTCCTTTAGTTTATTTTTATATCCATGGGAAAGTATATGCGCAATTGTAAGGCTTTGTAAGCCAATGCGTCATTCCCTTGGATTGTGTGGGTTCCTATGTAATTTGCCGGTAGGTCCAGCAAGGGGGCCCTCACCCCTTTCCCATTGGTCCATGTCACCCATGTGGGGCTGGTCAAACTTGCCTAGGTGGCTTCTAGAAGGGTTGAATGTCAAATGACACATGGGTAGACAAAGGGAGTAAAAAGTCAAAGGTAGGTTACCTACCTTTCCTACCTTGTCCCCCCATTAGAAATAATTAGAAATTTCTTTTTTTTTATTTTGTTTGGACCAAATATGAAGTCCCTTAAATGCCCCTCCAGATCCTAGATCAAGGGTATTAGTGGCCTTTTTCCATTTATTATATATAGCATGTATTTCCTTTTTTTTGAGAATTAATGAGAGGAAAAAAATTGAATTGCCAAGAGCTCCCTTGTGAGAATTTCGACCCCCCCTCTCTCCCTCTGGTTTTCATCTTCCCCAACCCCATTTCTAGAGTGGTATCTCTTCTATCATCTCTTCTCCACCTCTGGTAATCATCGGTGCCGCCGCCGCCGCCGTTCGTGCCGCCATCGAGCTGCCGCAAAGTCGTCTTCGGTATTCTATCCATCCAGGATAGAAGCATCTTCCCCGAATTTCTGCTCCTACCTCCCACCTCCTCTGGAACTGAAATTTTCAGGAGTGGTTCCCCTCTCGAACCCCTATCTTTACAAAAAATTTCAAGCCAAAATTACTTTATTTGCTGTTTTCCCATTTTCAGTCTTCAGGTCATCCCAGATCTGCCAGGATTCTGTCTACAGTGATAGCAACCCTGAGTTTTCCATATCCGAACCACTTTCGTATTTTTTCAGGAGCTCCCAATTTTATTAGAAGTTATTTCCACCTTCCTCTATCACCAAGAATTTTCTTGATTTTTTGTTTTCCCTCTACATATTTCCTAAAATTCATCCAAGTTTCCAAATCTGTTATGTCTACCTCATTCCAGATCCGACCCATCGTCAGTATAAACTCTCTAGAAAATCCAAACTTCCATATTTTCTAGATATAAAAATATCCCCGGTTTCCCCTCTTGAACCTCTACAATGTTGCTGAAGAACTAAACTTCATATTCGGAAGTATATCTATCAGTCAACGCCAGAGTAGATCTGAAAAGGAGAACAGCAGCCTTCAAAATTTGTCCACCAGAAATACAGAGCTGGTGATTTTTCTGTGATCCCATAGGGTCGAATCCCTTCGAAGAAGCTTTCCAACGGTACCTCCTGATCGTCGATCCGACATCATGATTGGTCGCAACAAGCGATCTCGTCGGGTCGCGCGCCTGAAAATAGAACTTGCAGGTCCGTGGGCGGTTTTTCCGACTGGTGCCTAACGGAGCCGCCCGGCCTCCGGTCGACGTTCCAGCGTGCCGCCATCCCAAGGAGCGCTTCCCCATGCTTCCCCACTATAGCGGTGCCGCCCGGTCCCACACGGCCCCTCCGACCAGCACGTGGGCCCCACGGCCGCGAGTACGTGTGCAACCGACGCTACGCGAGAAGCAGCCCGTCAACCCAAAATCGGTCCTCCCGGACCCACTTGTGTAGCCCTTTACCTCCCTGCGTGGAGTGGGCAGCAAACTTGTATTGCTGTAATATTCATGTATTAACTGTCCCGGGAGTACGAGTTCGGCCGGGTCCGTCTTCCCCACGCCGAGAGCGTGGAGGTATCGTGTTCGCTCCTACACTTGGCATTTTGCTTTATTTCATATATGCTTTATATGCCGCTACTAGAGAGCATGTTCTAGGTTCTAGCTCGCCATATATTGTGATCTCACTGCTGCTGCGAGAGAGATCGTTACCGTCCCGTGACCCGATCTGGGCACAAGAGAGAGCCGACCACCCTAGCTCACTGCCGATTTCTCAACCGCGCACGTCCGACGCTTCCCTCGCTAAGGGACGATCGCGAGTTTGCATAGAGTCCAAGGATCGCATTCCAATTGGAGTCGAGTCCGTGGTCCGTCCCGCATCAATTTGGTATCAGAGCATGGTTGAGTCTAGGGTGTCAAAAAAAAGTGTGTCATTTACGTCTAGTCATTAGTCATTGTCTAAGTCGTGTTTAGGGTCATCATTATTTTAAAACAAAAAAAAAGTGTCTTTTGGGTCGCATTTACATCCCTTTACTCGGTATATCAAAAGGTGTTGTCCGAACGTTAGGCTACGCCTATCGGGAAGGCCGCACACTTGCGCGAGTGATCTTTAGATCGGTTATCTCCGCCACGTACCGAGTTTTGGTTATGTCTAGGTGCATTAGTTAGCATCACATTTTGCTTTTAAAATTAAAAAAAATGGCCTTGCATATCCATTCCTAGGGATCCCCTCCCTTCTTTTGGCAACTATGGCCAACCCATGTCGACCCGTCCAAGGCGATAGGTCCGTGTCCGAGTACATTCGGGACTATCATCAGTATCGGTTGGAACATGGCCATAGAGAGGAGGGCAACACGGCCGCAATTCACTTCCGGAGAGGTTTGCGCCTTCACTTCCAGTTGGAATGTCTTATCCGCAAGGCATTCTCTCTAGCGCAATCCTATATGGTTGCTCTATTGGTCAAACCATTTGAGTCTCACTTTTCTCGGTATGGTAGCTTTCGACAAGCATCTACCTCCCAGCCGCCTACACCATGGCCTTCACCACTCGAGAGAGCTCCAATGGCATCACCCTTTATTTCTTAACTTGCTTCGGAACCCTCTCATTTAGAGCCACCCAAGCCCGAGCTACCTGTGTTTCTAACGGGTATGCTTTTCATAGCCGATCCGCTTCTTAGTTGGCTAAAGGATGACTTGGTCTCACATCCCTTCCCATCCATGGACCCCACCTTACCTTTAGTGCCGGTCAACTCATTCCATACCACATTTCGATCTAGTCACCATGTTGATACGTTGGACGATCTCGTCATGGGATTAGACTCACAATGGAAGTTGACGCATCTATTGGCCCGAGGCTTTGACCAACCCACTAGTCTTAGTTTCACTCATCCGGCCTTAGGGTCTATTACCTCTGAGTGCACCGTGGGTTGTGTCACCACGGAGGTCCTCTTACTCCTCCCCTTACCAGCCGAGCCCGAATTCATACCCTTTTGTCCGAGGGAGGAATCATGCTTCTTGCCTACGATCCTCGTCCCACCCGTCACAATGCAAGAAGGTGACTATCCACACCTTCAAAACTTCTACATGTGGGACCGTGAATTGTGGGAACCCACCACAAGGGGTCATACCTTCTTTGATCCCTTTGACCCATTCCTTAGTGGACCCCATGACCCACCTTATATACTTCATTTCTTCGAGGGAATCCACTACCACACTCCTTCCCCATGGGCCGGGTCGTCTACATCCACCAAGCCCGTTCACTTGCGAGATACACCATCCTCTAGGGGAAAGGAAGATGGTGCATTTGGAACCCCTAGCCCTCCCACATCTAAGTCCAATATGCATGCATGACCCACTTTAGGAGGTCTAGGAATTCCCCATTCTGCCAACCACCGGTTACGTCAAATGCATGTATGGCACGCATTCGGGTGTCCTGGTCCACCATCGCCTACGCGTAGGTCGGACTAACAGTAGGTTTGTTTAGGGTTCTTGTAAGTCTTTGTTTCGTTTGTCTGTAGTGTGTCTATGCATACAGTGAGTTGAGTCGGTTTTGTACGCTCGCGTGTTAGTCCCTTTCGAGTGCGCTTTGTCGGACATTGGGATCGATTCTACTTCATCTCAGATCTAGTTACCTACAGGGACTCAGCGGTGATTCCTAGTGAGTCTTCGAGCCGCCACCTCCCCTTTTGAGAGTGCCCCACTCGGAGTGTCCACATTTAGCCCATAGCAGTTCGTGCATATCGAGTATATATGGAATGAGCAAGTGATGGTCACTTGGAGTGGAGCATACCCGCGCTACTTGGCACGGTGACGGATCCTCCGGAGTACTCGAGCATCCATACCCCTACTCGATGGGGTCGAGTTCCTCCCACCCGGGGAGAGTTGATGGGAATCGACGCCGAGCATGTGCATTTTATTTTGCATTTATGTCCTTTAGTTTATTTTTATATCCATGGGAAAGTATATGCGCAATTGTAAGGCTTTGTAAGCCAATACGTCATTCCCTTGGATTTTGTGGGTTTCTATGTAATTTGCCAGTAGGTCCAGCAAGGGGGCCCTCACCCCTTTCCCATTGGTTCATGTCACCCATGTGGGGCTGGTCAAACTTGCCTAGGTGGCTTCTAGAAGGGTTGAATGTCAAATGACACATGGGTAGACAAAGGGAGTAAAAAGTCAAAGGTAGGTTACTTACCTTTCCTACCTTGTCCCCCCATTAGAATTAATTAGAAATTTCTTTTTTTATTTTGTTTGGACCAAATATGAAGTCCCTTAAATGCCCCTCCAGATCCTAGATCTAAGGGTATTAGTGGTCCTTTTCCATTTATTATATATAGCATGTATTTCCTTTTTTTCAGAATTAATGAGAAGAAAAAAATTGAATTGCCAAGAGCTCCCTTGTGAGAATTTCGACCCCCCCTCTCTCTCCCTCTAGTTTTTAGCTTCCCCAATCCCAATTCTAGAGTGGTATCCCTTCTATCATCTCTTCTCCACCTCCGGTAATCATCGGTGCCGCCGCCGCCGCGAAGTCGTCTTCGGTATTCTGTCCATCCAGGACAGATGTATCTTCCCCGAATTTCTGCTCCCACCTCCCACCTCCTCTGGAGCTAAAATTTTCAGGAGTGGTTCCCCTCTAGAACCCCCATCTTCAAAAAAACGTTCAAGCCAAAATTCCTTCTTTTGCTATTTTCCCATTTTCGGTCTTCAGGTCATCCCAGATCTGCCAGGATTCTGTCTACAGTGACAACAACCCTGAGTTTTTCATATCCGAACCACTTTCTTATTTTTTTAGGAGTTCCCAATTTTATTGGAAGTTTTTTCGACCTTTCTATATCACCAAGAATTTTATTGATTTTTGGTTTTCCCTCTACATATTTTCTAAAATTCGTCCAAATTTCCAAATCTGTTCTGTCTGCCTCATTCTAGATCCAACCCACCGTCACTATAAACTCTCTAGAAAATCCAAACTTCCATATTTTCCAGATATAAAAATATCCTCAGTTTCCTCTCTTGAACCTCTACAACTTTTCTGAAGAACTTAACTTCAGATTCAGAGGTCTACCTATCAGTCAATGCCAACTCTAAGGAAAAGAAGTTTCTCCCATAGCAGATCTGAAAAGGAGAACAACAGCCTTCAAAATTCATCCACCAGAAATACAGAGCTGGTGAATTTTCTGTGATCCCATAGGGTCGAAGCCCTTTGAAGAAGCTTTCCAATGGTGCCTCTTGATCGTCGATCCAACATCGGGATTGGTCGCAGCAAGCGATCTCGTCGGGTCGCGCGCCTGAAAACAGAACTTGCAGGTCCGTGGCCGATTTTTCCGACCGGTGCCGAACGGAGCCGCCCGGCCTCCGGTCGACGTTCCAGCGTGCCGCCATCCCAGGGAGCGCTTCCCCAAGCATCCCCACTACAGCGGTGCCTCCCGGTCCCACACGGCCCCTCCGACCAGTACGTGGGCCCCACGATCGCGAGTACGTGTGCTGCCGACGCTACGCGAGAAGCCGCCCGTCAACCCGAAATCGGTCCTCCCGGACCCACTTGTGTAGCCCTTTACCTCCCTGCATGGAGTGGGCAGCAAACTTGTATTTCTGTAATATTCATGTATTAACTGTCCCGGGAGTACGAGTTCGGCCGGGTCCGTCTTCCCCACGCCGAGAGCGTGGAGGTATCGTGTTCGCTCCTACACTTGGCATTTTGCTTTATTTCATATATGCTTTATATGCCGCTGCTAGAGAGCATGTTCTAGGATCTAGCTCGCCATATATTATGATCTCACCGCTGCTGCGAGAGAGAGCGTTACCGTCCCGTGACCCGATCCGGGCACAAGAGAGAGCCGACCACCCTAGCTCACTACCGATTTCTCAACCGCGCACGTCCGACGCTTCCCTCGCTAAGGGACGATCGCGAGTTTGCATAGAGTCCAAGGATCGCATTCCAATTGGAGTCGAGTCCGTGGTCCGTCCCGCATCAGAAGGTTTAAAAGTATTGGGGCTCGTGACATTCTCCCTTTTATCCTTACCACGGATTTTGTCAGACAACTCTGTGGCATCTTCTAGCAGCTGGGAACGATGCACCATCTCCGAGTACACTTGGATATCCAAGGGAGCAAGCTGAGTGATATGTTGGGGTCGTAACTCATTCAAGAACCTTCTTGCCTTCATCTTTTCCGTGCATACTAAGTGTGGTGCATATCTAGATAACCTGGAGAACTGGGCTTCGTAGTCGGCCACCGACAGGGATCGTTGCTTCAAGGTAGCAAATTCCGCGGCCTTTTTCTCATGAACACGGTCGGAGAAATACTTGCTATTGAAGTGCTCGACAAATTCGACTCAAGTAACATGATCTTCGAGCAAGGTGGCCTCGACGGACTCCCACCAAGCACGGGCGTCCCGTTCCAGTTGGAACGTGGCCAGAAGCACCTTTTCACCATCCACGCATTGCATGACGCGGAAGATTTGCTCGATCTCCTTTATCCAATTCTCTACATCCTCGGGGTTTGATGAACCTGCAAATCTCGGAGGGTTGAGATTTCTAAAACTCCGATGGAGGTCGCCAGCTCCATGATGTGCCCCACCTTGAGCCACCTGTTGTAAGGCCTGGGTCAGGCCCTGAACAGTTCGTTGCATCTCACGCCATTGTGCGCGTTCAGCAGCCATAGTCCAACAAGGAGTTAACCTTAATTAGTTTCATGTTGAAATTTGTAGTCGGATGCCCTACAAGGACTTATACCCACGGTACTACCCATCCTCACAGTTTGGGGATAGACCTAACCTTGGACTTGGGTTTCCTAGGAATTTGAAATCCTAGGCTCTGATACCGCAAAAACTGTCACGCCCCGAGCGCGGAAGGAACCCGGGAAAAAACGTGATGAGTTTATATCAATCATGTCAATCAGAGCAAGTAGAATTTCGACATCAAAATAGAGTGCGCAATAAGACAAGAATTTTAAAACATAACAAAGTACTGATACCATTGATAACAACTTAATCCATTAAACAAAGTCACATAACTCCAGGACTTAACAATTCTAATCAGGCCCACAAGCCTTAAATGTTACAACTCTTGAAATAACAAAAGATCTAATGACAAGACTCCAAGGAATAAACTAAGGACGAATTGACACGATAAGGTGTAGTAGCATGACGCTTGCAGATTCTACGCTCGTCACTCTTGCTCTTGCCCATCCGAGTCCGAGTCAGGGTCCGTATTACCTGAAAAGTTTGGGGAAAAGAACTTGATGAGCGAACGCTCAGTAAGAATTATATCTCAAGAACTAGCAATTGGTTTAAGTAATTACATCTTTCAAATGAAAATGCAAGTCTAGCATGTCAATCATGTAAAATAGAACGCTATGGAATTGAACATGATAACGAGAGGAGATAACATGTACTGTCGATCCAAGATAGGGAATTTCAAGTATTCAAGATCTCAAGTATTTGAACAAGTACCGAGTATATCAATAAAGTTTTTCATGTCATGAGATAATGGCTATTAACAAGCAAGTACTTTGCCCATTTCGGGCCACGCAAGTCGTGTCAAGTCAATCAAGTCAAGCACGCGAGAGAGAGAGAAAGAGATAGTGGGGTGTCGTAGATTCAAGCAAGTACTTCGGTGCAATGCTACACCGTGATCAATATAACTCCCATGGGCACAAGTACTTTCGGGTGCTCCTCCTAGGACCAGATCGGGCCCTATATGCGTGGACATTGTTACATGTAATATCTAGACAACCACTTTAGTGATAGCCATGGAATTTCAAGAACAAACTCATGTAGGATATCAAGGTAGATTCATGGTTAGGTTCCACAGAATTCAAGGAAGAACATTAGATGGACAATGATAAAACCAACGGGAACCATAACATGTCGATAACCTGGATAGAATCGATACCTTAACTAGGTAGCCGTGATAACTTGAGTGGATGACTAAACCCGTCACCAATCAAGGGACATGAATCAAGCTGAGAGATTGACCCCATCTATAAGGGACTTAATCCAAGACATCGCCTAGTGGAATATCATCATTCCACCGGCTAGGATTATTCTCTCATGGACCAAGATAGCACCACGAGAGGGCCGCTTTACCATAAAACGTGGCAATCAAAAAAAGGTACAAGGTGTTTAAGGTACAACCAGCTCAGTTGTCCTTGAGGGAATCCAAGGCAAAGAGGAGACTTACGGAGGTCCCAATGACTAACTTGCCAGTCCAAAGGAACGAAATGTCCAATGGAGGGCTTGTATGTCACCGAGAATTGAAGGGTAACCGATAAAACATCGAAGGACGTGGGACTATACTCACAGATTGGAATATAGTGCCATATATACATATAAATCCATGGTTCCAGGAAAAATCATAAAAAATCAAACGACAGGCAATTGGCGCCTTAGCCAAAGACTTCAATTCATTAAGTAGCGCCCTGGTCAGGGGCGCTATTTCACCAATTGAAGACTCTGTACTGACTCGTCAATTTCAGTTTAGATATATGCATTCATATATATTCAAATTTCTAGGATTTTTTTTTCTTTTATAGCGACTTGGTCACCGTCGCCTTCTATGCATATAGCGCCCTAGACAGGGTCGCCATTTTTAAATAAACGACGGGGTAAAAGTCATCATTTTCCTTTTAATCACATTTGGATTATGAACAGTAGCGTTTTTATCAATATAAAAATTCTATGACAACAAGTATATGGACAGGTCAAGAAAAATAGCAGGATTTCAAAACTATGATCATGCATTAAATCAGATAATTGGTTACATATATATTAAATTTATAACATGTGTAATTATTAACTCAAATGGGAATTGACGACCGCGCATGGGGTCGTCAAAAAGAAATAGCGCCCTAGGAAGGGTCGCTATTTACTGTAAAATTACAGAACTTCAACGGAACACAATGAGAACTATATGCATGGTATATATGATTTTAATCTATCATATTGGCTTCGTTACTTGAGAAAAAAACCTACAATCATGAATTAACTTTGTTTGGGCTACGTAACTTGAGAAGAGCTACCTTTAGGAAGATCGGAATGATGAACATGATGAAGACTTTGTATGCTGTTACGGTACTCTGTTTCAAACAGAGCAATCGTAGGAGGAAGAAGATGATAGAGGTTCCCCCTACTCACGTCTGCCAACAGGATGAAGAAGAGGAAGATGCTCGCCCCTTCACGTTGCAGTCAGCAGGAAGAAGAGGAAGAAGAAGTGGAAGAAGCCTTCTTCACTTGTAATCACAGCAGGAGGAAGATGGACGCAGCAGGATGAAGACGCAGCAGGAGGAAGAAGCCCACCCTTCGAGCGCAGCAATTGGCTTTGGTACGTTTGTAGGGGCATGCTTATATATAGGTGTATGGGGGTTTCCATTGGTTTGAAGGCTACTAACGGAAGGTTTAATGACTACCCATGGTTTGCCAACACCCAACTATTTTAACAGCCGCTTGCCCTAGTTGGTGTAAAAACCCTAAGGCGACATGCACGTCGAACATGCATATGGGTTGGGCTTTTTGACATACGTACTTCGTGGGTGGTTTGGTTTAAAAATGGGCAAAGCCTATATAAGTTTTTAGCCCATGCTTAATTGTAAGTGTTATGGCTTTATACAAGGGGTTGGTTTCTCATTATATATATATATATATATATATATATATATATATATATATATGGGTTTTGGGCTTTCATTAGTTAATGGGTTCTTGTTTACATGTGTGTGCAAAATGTGTTAAAGCCCATTAAATGCATAAATATACATATGGCCTAGTTATTTTTATCCTTTTCCCACATGTTTAATTCATTTAGAACATATTTATTCCTTATTTTTATTCGGGGTCTTACACCTTGAAACAAGATCACCTAGTCCTTTGGATGGAATATCCAATGGAGAGGTTCACTAGTCCAAGATGGTGTACTTAATGTGCAATGTGTAACTAATGACAACATATCGGGATATGTGCCATGTACTTAAGAAAATGACTTTTAGACAAGAGAGATCATGATAAAACAACGATCAAGTAAGTCCATAAACCTTTGTGAAAAACGTGTTTATGAATACAAGAGTATAGGTTTTTGGCAATGTAAGTAATATAGATTAAAAATAATTTTTAAGTGCACAAGAACATGAAATCGTCTAAGAGTAGGGAACATAACCAAGTATATGAAAGCAGTACTTAAAACAGGAATAAGACCTATTTAGCTAGGCTTATTATATGATAAATAAGGCTAATCTGCATTAAGTTTCAGGTTAACGTAAATACAGAATTCAGAAAATGAAAAACGGTCCAGAGAGGACTGTTTCTTGTGGGTAGTGGTCTATCGTAGGACCGTTAGTAAAACGCATGCGGTCTATTGAAAGACCGTTTCTTCCTGTGTCGCAGACAGATCCAAAATCGAAGTTCAGACCTAATCTATAGCCAATTAATGTATGAAATCATGCTAAAGAGGGATAGATAAAACATGCTGCAAGGGGTATAACATCGTGAAGATGCAGGGATTTTGCATAGATTTTAGCTACGATTGTTATCTTTGTAATTAAGGTTTGGAATGATGCATGCTTCATAACCTACATGTGCGATGATACCAAATCATTAAATACGACATGTACAATGCATGAAATTTCATGAAACAACAGGGCTTTTACTCCTAACACATGAGTTTAGCCTATTCATGAGATAACCTACTTTTGTTCTGGGCTTTAGTCTTCGAATTTAGGGTTGGAAGTTAACCCTAATTTTCTGTACGTCCTGAACCGAAGTAGTAACTTCTTGCCATCCTATCTCTCGATTCCCTTGACCTAAAGATGTGAAAATTGGGAAATAAGAAGAGGGTACTAAAAGGAACAACTAGTTCCAAAGAACCTCTATCTAATTACCTCGTTTAGGGCTTCTATTTTCCTGGTCTTCCTGTGTCGGTCGCACAATTTCCGGAGTTTCCTGTACCGAACCAGCGTTTTTACAGGCTTCTATCTCCCTATAGGCTTGATTTCCTAGAACAAAATTTTGAGGAAAGTTAGATCTAACTACAATGAACAAATTCCTAGAAGGAACTTACCTCTAAATCGACCTCTTTAACTTAGTTCCACGCGACCCAAATGTAAGGGTCGTGCAGGTAGGTCTTCGGGTCTATTTATAGGGTTTTAGATAGGGTTCCATGGATTTGAACAATTTTAGAGTCCTAATTAGGTGTAAAATGGATCCTTGAGAGTCCTTTTCTGACTTACAAGTCCATACACTTCAATCCACTTGGATTTCTAGAAGTTTAGGTGTCAAAAATCTAACCTTTTTACGTTTTCTTCTACTTACAGAATCTACAGAGCTTAGTGATCATTTAGGAGACCGTTTGCGGACCCTATGCGATCTTGCGATAGATCGCTTTTGGTCTTGGGCTCCGAATTGGAAACCAGTTCAAACTCTTGATTCATTATCTATCTTTTTATCCTAAAATATCCCTATTTATCTCCTTGATTCCGTAAATACACCAATTTTAATCTTCTAGAACATGGGCCAAAGTTAATTTGGGCCAACTAGTTTTATTTAAATGGGCATAATCCTCATAGATTAGTGTAAGGCCAAAATAATTAGTTTTAATTAACCATATTTCAATTAATATCCCATTTGGTCTATTTATTAATTATATTTTAAATCTGAAAAAAATCTTAGAAAATCCTCGGGTGTTATAGTGTGTTCACTGGTCTGTGGGTGTTGGGTTGCATACCCTAAAGCTGTTTGGTAGCGGGTAGAGAGAGTTTTCTCTCTATTAGAAGCTGTGAATCAGCGGTAGTGCTTTTGTACTAGTGAAGCCTCACTTGGTTGAAGTGAGGTGTCACGCCCCGAGCGCGGAAGATACTCGGATATGCGCGACGAGTTTATATCAATCATGTCAATCAGAGTAGTAGTGTATTCGACACCAAAACAGAGATGCGCAAAATAGAAAGATAACCCAATCCTTTATTTCATAATGCATAGACTATTACAAATCCAATACTCTATTCAATTAAAAAGGAAAAGTACATAGTTGACTCTAGAAAATAGGAAAAAAAGACTAGATGACACTTGGAAAAGCTCTAGCTCTTTCACTCTTGACCATTCCCATCCGATTGACTTCCCTCGTCGTCGGAATTACCTGAAAAGTAAGGGACAAACACGGAGTGAGCGAACGCTCAGTAGGAAATTATATCTCAGGAACTAGCAAGGGTTTAAGTAGTTACATCTTTCATGAATGCACTATAGCTATGCATGCTCGCATAAAACGACAAGATAGAGAATTTATCAAGCACGACAGCAAGATGAACTAGTCATGAGTTTTCAAGAAAAAAGATGACAAGATATTCAAGCAAGTACTTTTTAGCAAGTCATGTCAAGAACTTTGGCTATCATGTATCAAGCAAGCAAGTAATTACCCTTTCTCGGGTCACGCAATTCATGTCAAGTCAAGTACGAGTCAAGTACAAGATTTGTGTGGAATGTCCAATCAAGCTAGTCATGCACTCGGTATAATGCCAGATAGCTTATCATTCAACTCCCATGGGCACAAGTACTTTCGGGTGCTCCTCCCAGGACCAGATCGGGCCCTATATGCGCAGGCATTTATCATGTATATTTGACATCCACTCTTGTATATATATAGCCAATAGGAAATTTCAACAATTTAAGCTTGTAGACACGTAGGATAACTTTGAGAGAATGGAGTCCAAAAATACGACATTAGACATAGACAGGCGATGACAACGGTACAATCACGATGAACGATGAAACTAGGTGGAATTAGGTTCCCTTAACTCGGGTACCATGACAAACAAGTATGGACATTCTTTATATAGAATTGAGGTCCACATGAACAGTACATCAAAGGCAAGATACCCTCATTCTTATTATAGAATTGAGGTCCACAAGAACATCAACAATGGCATGATATCATCATCCCATTAAGAATTCTCATGATATACTCTTTGCATATCATAAGGGCCGGTATACCATGTTTCTTTAGAGTGACATGGCATTCAATAGTGTAATGGGTTTTTAGGGTACAACCAGCTCAGTCGACCTTGAGGGAATCCAAGGTACGAGGAGTCTTACGGAGGTCTCTATGACTAACTCGCTAGTCCAAAGGAACGGAATGTCTAATGGAGAGCTTGTATGTCAATGAGAGTTGAGGGTGATCGCTAAAACATCATGAAACGTGGGACTATACTCACGGAGTGGAGTAATAGTGCCTACATATATATATATATACATATAGTGAAACCCTCGGATAACAGCAATCGAAAAAAAAATCAGTAATGCAGAAAGTAGCGACTCTGGTAAATTCATTTTTCGTAAAATTAACGCCTTAATCAGGGGCGTTTATATTAAATTTGATGACATATAAAGAGGTCGTCCTTTCCAATATTGCTATTTTACAAGATATTAAAATCTGTAATTTTGTTGAAAACGCGCCTTGGGTAGGGGCGTTACCAAGAAAAAGGCGCCCTAGTCTAGGGCGTTAGTTAAACAAGAGACGACCTGGTCAAGGTCGTGAATTCACAATTTTACAAATTTCGAGGTAATGAATATTTCAGGAACATGGTATATAGTCAGGACCAGAATAAATAACAGGATTACAAGAAATTGACCATGCATTAATTTAGGATCATGTTTGCAATGATAATTAATTTTTAAACATGCTATTTATTAATTAACAGGAATTAACGTCCGTGTGCAGGGCGTCAAATCTGGAATTGACGACCTGGGCATGGTCGTGTCTTTTAAATTAACGCCCTTGTTAGGGTCGTTTCTTTCAAAAATTCCGTAGAAAATAACCAGAACGCATGAAAACTATATGCATGAACTACCAATGATAATTATCTATAGTTATATGGTAGTTTGGGCTACGTTCCATGAGAAAATCCTACCTTATGATGATTAACTGGAGAACTGATGAAGACACGGTACTCTGCTATCAACAGAATCGGATGAAAGGGGCAGAAGTCTTGGTGTAGATGTATCGACAGGTTCTCTTTTTGGCACAATCAGAAGCAGACGTTCGTCGATGAAGAACCCACGTTCTTCAGTAGGTTAAGATGACTTCTCTACAGAGAAATAAGATGAAGAAACATCAGTTTTTCTTCATAATACTTAACTAAAGGTAGAGGAAAGAAAAACTTACCCGTTAATCTTCTTAACATGTAAGAAGAGAAGAAGAATAAGAATATTGAGTATTCTTTCATGAAATCGATAATCGGACGAACAGAGATACAAGAAGAACCTGTTGTTCTTCACATACCTTAGAATACTCCGAACGCCAAATAGCGTTCTCGGTTCAAGCAGTAGGTTATTTATAGGATTTCTAGAATCCTAATAGAGTTAGTGTTTGATTGAAAGTAATATTTCCATATTAGAGTTATTACTACATTCGAACTCTTTCTCATAGTTATCATCTTACCCTGGATAGACTCCTCGGTCGAACGAAACTCAAACTGAATTAGCGACCTAGGTCAGGGCGTCGAATTTAAATTGACGCCTTGTCAAGCGTCGTTTCTTGTTGAAACGCGTCCATGCAAGGGACGTTACGCTATCTTGCCCTTTTTATTTATTTTGGACGTTTGAAATTTGACACCTTGACGTGTGGGCGTCCTTTCTTAAAACACGCCTTAGGCGAAGGCGTTTTATTGTAAAGTAGCGCCTATATCTGAGGCGTTATTTCCATCAGGGTTTTAATTATTTTTATTCCAAGCTCTTTCGTTTATTTTAAATCTTTTATTCTATTTTGATTTATTTATTCCTTTTAAATTTATCAGGGTTGCTACACCCTCCCCCACTTAAAAAGAATTTGGTCCCCAAATTCCATATCATATTTTTGCATTTGAAGAGTGTAGAGTACGTACCTTCTAAAATAAATCTGGAAATTGTTTCCTCATAGATTCCTCGGTCTCCCATGTAGCTTCATGTTCTGAATTCTTATTCCATTGTACTTTTAGCATGGGAATAACCTTATTTCTTAGGACACGTACTTCTCGATCTAAGATCTTCATAGGCTTCTGTTCATACGTTAAATCTTTCTGGATCACTAGGTCTCCATATTCAATAATATGTGATGGATCATGCACATACTTCTTCAACATAGATATGTGGAATACATCATGTACTTCGGACAGTTGAGGTGGCAATGCGATGCGATAAGCAACCTCGCCAACTCTTTCTAGTATCTCAAAAGGTCCGATAAATCTTGGTGTAAGCTTGCCTTTAACACCAAATCTTCGTATTCCACGTCCAGGCGATATCTTGAGAAATACATGATCTCCAATTTGGAATTCGAGATCTCTTCTTCTTGTGTCGGCATAAGCCTTTTACCTTGTCTGAGCTACTTGCAATCTTTCCCTGATTACTCGTATCTTCTCAGTTGTATCCCTTACCATGTCTAGACCTAACAGTTGTTTCTCTCCAACTTCATTCCAGCACAAGGGTGATCGGCAACTCCTTCCGTATAAAGCTTCGAAAGGTGCCATTTGTATACTAGCTTGGTAGCTATTATTGTATGCAAATTCGACCAGAGGCAAGTGATCATGCCAGTTTCCATCAAAATCAGTGATGCATGCTCTAAGCATATCTTCAACTACTTGATTTGTTCTCTCGGTCTGACCATCCGTTTGAGGATGAAAGGCTGTACTAAAATTAAGTCTCGTCCCCAACGAATGTTGTAGTCCTTTCCAAAAATGAGAAGTAAAATGGGGATCTCTGTCAGACACGATCAAAACAGGAATACCATGTAATCTGACTATTTCCTTGATGTATAGTGCAGCTAAGACATCAACTGACCATCGACTCTTGATTGGCAAGAAATGCGCGGATTTGGTCAATCGGTCAATGATAACCCATATTCCATCATGTCCTCTTTTTGATTTAGATAAACCCATGATGAAATCCATACCAATATCCTCCCACTTCCATTTAGGGATATCTAGAGGATGTAGTTTTCCAGCAGGCTTTTGGTGTTCCGCCTTGACTTGTTGGCATGTGAGACAGCGTGATACATAGTCCGCTATTTCTCTTTTCATGTTGGGCCACCAAAAATTTCTTTTCACATCTTGGTACATCTTGGTAGATCCAGGATGAATCATATACCTTGATCTGTGAGCTTCATCTAAGATCTTCTTTTTCAATTCTGGGCAGTCCGGTATACAAGTTCTATTCTTGAACATTAATCTTCCCTCAGAAGTTAATTGGAAATCCGATTGTCCTTTTAATCTGCCCTTGATTTCTACTAATGTAGGATCATCATCCTGAAGTGCTTGTATCTCAGATAATAAATCTGACTGTATGCTTACATGAGATAATGTGACACATCTAGGGTCCGTGTCCATGCTTATATTGAGTTCAGAGAATTGTTCTAGCAATTTCCATTCTTGAATCAGACAATTGGCTAACAGTGCTCTCGGCTTTCGACTAAGGGCATCTGCTACATGATTACCCTTTCCGGGATGATATTGTATATTGAAGTCGAAGTCCTTGAGATATTCCAGCCATCGTCTTTGCCTCATATTTAGTTCCTTCTGTGAGAAAAGATATTTGAGACTCTTGTGATCGTAGTATACAGTAAACTGTACTCCATAAAGATAATGTCTCCATATTTTTAGTGCAAATACTACCGCGGCCAATTCTAAGTCATGGACGGGGTAGTTCTCTTCATGCTTCTTTAATTGACGAGAAGAGTAGGCTATAACCTTCCCTTGTTGCATTAGAACACACCCGAGGCCAATGCCAGAAGCATCAGTGTATACCTCGAACTTTTCTCCTTCAATTGGCAATGCTAAGATAGGAGCTGTAGTAAGATGATCCTTGAGAGTTTAGAAACTTCTCTCACATTCCTCATCCCATTCATAACGGATCTCCTTGCGAGTTAACCTTGTAAGTGGCACGGCGATTTTAGAGAAATCCTTGATGAATCGCCTGTAATAGCCGGCAAGACCTAAGAAACTTCGGATCTCGCTAGCATTGGTCGGTCTTTCCCAGTTCCTTACAGCTTCGACCTTTGATGGGTCTACAGAAAAGCCATCCTTTGATATAACATGTCCGAGAAAAGTCACTTCTTCAAGCCAGAATTCACACTTGCTAAGTTTTGCATATAATTGGTTTGTCCTCAATATTTGTAATGCAATCCTCAAATGTTCCTCATGCTCTTCCTTGGTCTTGGAATAAATCAGTATATCATCAATAAAGACCACTACGAATTGATCCAAATAAGGCCTGAATATACTATTCATTAACTGCATAAAGGCAGTAGGGGCATTCGTTAGTCCGAAAGGCATAACAACAAATTCATAATGGCCATACCTGCTTCTGAATGCGGTTTTATGAATATGCTCGTCTTTGATTCTTAGTTGGTGATATCCGGACCTAAGATCAATTTTGGAAAAGTATATGGATCCTGAAATTTGATCAAACAATTCATCGATTCTCGGCAGTGGATACTTGTTCTTGATAGTGAGATGATTCAATTGTCGATAGTCGACGCATAACCTCATGGATCCGTCTTTCTTCTTTACAAATAATACAGGCGCTCCCCACGGGGAAGTACTTGGTCTAATGAATCCTTTCTTAATGAGTTCCATCAATTGCTCCTTTAATTCCTTGAGTTCAGCAGGTGACATCCTATAAGGTGCCTTTGAAATCGGACCAGCACCAGGGACTAAGTCGATGGTGAAGGCCACTTCTCTTTGCAGGGGTAATCCCGGCAATTCTTCCGAAAATACGTCTGGAAATTCTTGTACTACTGGAATGTCTTCTAGCTTAGCTTCCTTAGCTTCTTTAACTGTGACAAAGGCAAGGAAAGATGTACATCCTTTCCTGATGAGCTTGCTAGCTCGGAGAGCTGAAATAAGAGGGGATTTGCTCCGACTCTTGGGGCTAGTAAATATTAGTTCTGAAAATTCCTTGAATGTAACCTTACTATTGCGGCAATCAACCGTTGCCTGATACTTGGATAACCAATCAGCCCCTAGTATAACATCATACTCTTTCAGATCTAAACATATGAGATCAATAGGGAGATTTTGACCATGAATCAATACCTCACAGTTTTGGTAATGATGTGTAATATCAGTCTCATCATCTAGAGGAGTAGACAAAACTAACTTTATCCATTCCGGTTCTAGGGGTAATGGGTCAGCAAACTTCTTAGAAACAATAGAATGCGATGCACCAGTATCAATTAAGACATATGCATTCCTGGAACAAACTTTCAATGTACCTTCCACTAAGCCGCCTCCTTCTACTTGCTCGGTCTCCTTGATTGCATGAAGACGATCATTCTTGGTTACTGGGCACTTTCCGTCAACGGCTTGATTATTAAGTAATGGGCAATCGGGAATCCGATGCTCACGACTCCCACAACGGAGACATGCTCCTAGTTTCCTCCAGCATTCCTCTGCTCTATGACCCGCTTTATCACAATGTTTGCACACTGTATTTGGAGAGGTAGTGGTGATAGAGAAGGGCTTGGTCTTCTTGAACTTTTGGTCTTGTGAGGATGCTCCTCCATTGCTAGGCCTTTTCTTGAAGTTGGGTTTAAAGGAACCCGAACCTGTAACTTGTTCCTTCTTATCCTTATCACGAATCCTATCAGACAGTTCCGTGGCATCTTCTAATAGTTGAGCTCGGCGTACTATCTCTGAGTAGACTTGAATGTCCATCGGCGCCAATTGAGTAATAGCTTGGGACCTAAGCCCATTAAGAAACCTCCTAGCTTTCATTTTCTCGGTGCTAACTAGATGCTTGGCATACCGAGACAATCTAGAGAATTGGGCCTCATACTCGGCCACTGACAAAGATCGTTGCTTTAATGCAGCAAATTCTGCAGCCTTCTTTTCCTGAACTCGGTCCGAGAAATATTTTGCGTTAAAGTGTTCAATGAATTCCTCCCACGAAACCTGATCTTGATTTATAGTAGCCTCTATTGATTCCCACCAGCATCTAGCATCCCTTTCTAACTGAAAAGTAGCTAATAAGACCTTATCTTGATCCGTGCATTGCATAACACGGAATATTCGTTCTGTTTCCCTAATCCAGTGTTCAGCGTCATCTGGATCAGTAGAACCCGTGAACTTGGGCGGGTTCATGTTCTTGAAAGTCTGGTGGAGACTTCCTGCTCGTTGTCCACCTCCTTGTGTTACTTGTTGCAGCACTTGAGTCATGCCTTGCAGTGTACGCTGCATGCTGCGCCATTGAGCACGTTCGGGAGCCATTATCCTACAATTATAATAACTAGATTAATACGTGATTGTATCTTAAAGACTAGCATTCTATGTTAACTTTAACCCTTGGTTCTACCCAATCTCACTGGTTAAAGGTTTGAACATATCCTTGGACTTGGGTTTTCCTAGGAATTGAATACCCTAGGCTCTGATACCACAAAAAATGTCACGCCCCGAGCGCGGAAGATACTCGGATATACGCGACGAGTTTATATCAATCATGTCAATCAGAGTAGTAGTGTATTCGACACCAAAACAGAGATGCGCAAAATAGAAAGATAACCCAATCCTTTATTTCATAATGGATAGACTATTAAAAATCTAATACTCTATTCAATTAAAAAGGAAAAGTACATAGTTGACTCAAGAAAATAGGAAAAAAAGACTAGATGACACTTGGAAAAGCTCTAGCTCTTTCACTCTTGACCATTCCCATCCGATTGACTTCCCTCGTTGTCAGAATTACCTGAAAAGTAAGGGACAAACACGGAGTGAGCGAACGCTCAGTAGAAAATTATATCTCAGGAACTAGCAAGGGTTTAAGTAGTTACATCTTTCATGAATGCACTATAGCTATGCATGCTCGCATAAAATGACAAGATAGAGAATTTATCCAGCAAGACAGCAAGATGAACTAGTCATGAGTTTTCAAGAAAAAAGATGACAAGATATTCAAGCAAGTACTTTTTAGCAAGTCATGTCAAGAACTTTGGCTATCATGTATCAAGCAAGCAAGTAATTACCCTTTCTCGGGTCACGCAATTCATGTCAAGTCAAGTACGAGTCAAGTACAAGATTTGTGTGGAATGTCCAATAAAGCTAGTCATGCACTCGGTATAATGCCAGATACCTTATCATTCAACTCCCATGGGCACAAGTACTTTCGGGTGCTCCTCCCAGGACCAGATCGGGCCCTATATGCGCAGGCATTTATCATGTATATTTGACATCCACTCTTGTATATATATAGCCAATAGGGAATTTCAACAATTTAAGCTTGTAGACACGTAGGATAACTTTGAGAGAATGGAGTCCAAAAATACGACATTAGACATAGACAGGCGATGACAACGGTACAATCACGATGAACGATGAAACTAGGTGGAATTAGGTTCCCTTAACTCGGGTACCATGACAAACAAGTATGGACATTCTTTATATAGAATTGAGGTCCACATGAACAGTACATCAAAGGCAAGATACCCTCATTCTTATTATAGAATTGAAGTCCACAAGAACATCAACAATGGCATGATATCATCATCCCATTAAGAATTCTCATGATATACTCTTTGCATATCATAAGGGCCGGTATACCATGTTTCTTTAGAGTGACATGGCATTCAATAGTGTAATGGGTTTTTAGGGTACAACCAGCTCAGTCGACCTTGAGGGAATCCAAGGTACGAGGAGTCTTACGGAGGTCTCTATGACTAACTCGCTAGTCCAAAGGAATGGAATGTCCAATGGAGAGCTTGTATGTCAATGAGAGTTGAGGGTGATCGATAAAACATCATGAAACGTGGGACTATACTCACGGAGTGGAGTAATAGTGCCTACATATATATATATACATATAGTGAAACCCTCGGATAACAGCAATCGGAAAAAAAATCAGTAATGCAGAAAGTAGCGACTCTGGTAAAGTCATTTTTCGTAAAATTAACGCCTTAATCAGGGGCGTTTATATTAAATTTGACGACATATAAAGAGGTCGTCCTTTCCAATATTACTATTTTACAAGATATTAAAATCTGTAATTTTTTTGAAAACGCGCCTTGGGTAGGGGCGTTACCAAGAAAAAGGCGCCCTAGTCTGGGGCGTTAGTTAAACAAGAGACGACCTGGTCAAGGTCGTGAATTCACAATTTTACAAATTTCGAGGTAATGAATATTTCAGGAACATGGTATATAGTCAGGACCAGAATAAATAACAGGATTACAAGAAATTGACCATGCATTAATTTAGGATCATGTTTGCAATGATAATTAATTTTTAAACATGCTATTTATTAATTAACAGGAATTAACGTCCGTGTGCAGGGCGTCAAATCTGGAATTGACGACCTGGGCATGGTCGTGTCTTTTAAATTAACGCCCTTGTTAGGACCGTTTCTTTCAAAAATTCCGTAGAAAATAACCAGAACGCATGAAAACTATATGCATGAACTACTAATGATAATTATCTATAGTTATATGGTAGTTTGGGCTACGTTCCATGAGAAAATCCTACCTTATGATGATTAACTGGAGAACTGATGAAGACACGGTACTCTGCTATCAACAGAGTCGGATGAAAGGGGCAGAAGTCTTGGTGTAGATGTATCGACAGGTTCTCTTTTTAGCACAATCAGAAGCAGACGTTCGTCGATGAAGAACCCACGTTCTTCAGTAGGTTAAGATGACTTCTCTACAGAGAAATAAGATGAAGAAACATCAGTTTTTCTTCATAATACTTAACTGAAGGTAGAGGAAAGAAAAACTTACCCGTTAATCTTCTTAACCTGTAAGAAGAGAAGAAGAATAAGAATATTGAGTATTCTTTCATGAAATCGATAATCGGACGAACAGAGATACAAGAAGAACCTGCTGTTCTTCACATACCTTAGAATACTCCGAACGCCAAATAGCGTTCTCGGTTCAAGCAGTAGGTTATTTATAGGATTTCTAGAATCCTAATAGAGTTAGTGTTTGATTGGAAGTAATATTTCCATATTAGAGTTATTACTACATTCGAACTCTTTCTCATAGTTATCATCTTACCCTGGATAGACTCCTCGGTCGAATGAAACTCAAACTGAATTAGCGACCTAGGTCAGGGCGTCGAATTTAAATTGACGCCTTGTCAAGCGTCGTTTCTTGTTGAAACGCGTCCATGCAAGGGACGTTACGCTATCTTGCCCTTTTTATTTATTTTGGTCGTTTGAAATTTGACGCCTTGACGTGTGGGCGTCCTTTCTTAAAACATGCCTTAGGCGAATGCGTTTTATTGTAAAGTAGCGCCTATATCTGAGGCGTTATTTCCATCAGGGTTTTAATTATTTTTATTCCAAGCTCTTTCGTTTATTTTAAATCTTTTAATCTATTTTGATTTATTTATTCCTTTTAAAATTATCAGGGTTGCTACATGAGGGGTGGACGTAGGTCGCTGGATAGAGATCGAACCACCTTGAAAACATGTGTTCTATAGTTTGTTGTCTATTGTGGCTTGACGCTAGATGCTTGCTAGGAACGCTATTGATCATCACTGTTGCATTTAGCTCATTAGCTAGCAACTATTTCTTGCCTTACTGCTCTTACAGGGTGTTTGGTTACTATTTTTTTCCTCTTTTTTCTCTAAAATTTAAAAATAAGAGCATGAGACTCACCTAACCCCGTTTGGTAAGACATATCCTATTTTTTAGGGAGGAATCTTACCTTGTGTAAATCTTAAAAAAAAAAAGTCTCGAGCAATTTTTTTTTGGAAAATGCCCATGACCCCTCGGGATTCCCCTCCCTCCCATGCGTGACCCCCCTCCCCCTCCCCTCCCATGCGGCCCCCCTCCCTCGCAGTCGACGCCCATGCGGCCCCCCTCCCCCCTTCCGGCTATCCCTCCCCCCTGCCCTGCGGCCGGCGTCCCCCCTCCCGCTCTCCCCCCCGGTGTCCCCCCTCGCCCCTTCCAGCGTCCCCTCCCGCCTCCCCTGCGGCGCACTTGCACGGCCTCCGTCCCCCCTCCCCTGCGGCGTGTCCCCTCCCACCGGCGTACCTACGCAGATGGCGTCCTCCCTCCCCCCTCCCCTATGGCCAGCGTCCCCCTTCCCCCTCTCCCCAGCAGCGTCCCCCCTCGCCCCTTTTGACGTCCCCTCCCCCTCTCCCCTGCGGCATCCCTCCCCCCCTTCTGCCGTCCCCCTCCCCCCTTCCGGCATGTGCGACCCCCCTACCCTGCTGCGTGTCCCCTCCCCCTCTCCCCCGCAGTGTCCCCCTCCCCTCTTCCGACGTCCCCCGTCCCCCTCCCAGCATTCCGGAGACCACCTGTGCATGCTGTCTATTTCTCGCTCACCCTCTCCCATACCGTTCTCGTGTCTCATAAATTTGTATGCCAAACAGGCCTTCACAAATTTTAGAAATTAAGGCACTGTTATCAAACATAAAATGTCAATTTTTATCAATTTTAAAATTTAAGTTAAAAATTGACATAACATAATTTTTTAGATAGAAACAGTTTTTAAAAAAAGTTATTCCCAAACACTCTGTTAGTATTTATCTAGCTGTTATTTCTGCAAAGAAGGGCAAAGAAGGGCAAAGAATGGGCTGATCTACTCACCGCTCCCCTCTAGATCCTCCGATCACTACTCAATAATGCATGCACTATATTTGAACCAAATTCAGAAACTGTGAAATTCATTGAAAAAATGGTCAATAACATATATATGGTAGATTTAGATGATACAACCCATATTAATTTGTGTTTTACTGTAAATAAAGATGACTTAGCTTGTCCTTGGCATCGTATGTTAGGTCATGCCAGTTATAAGGTGTTGCATAAACTGACTAAATTCAGCATCGTCAAAGGTCTACCTGAAATTTCATTCAAAAGAAATAATAAAATTTGTGAGGCTTGTACTCAAGGCAAACAGACCAGAAAGTCATTTAAAATCAGAACTGAAAATATGTCTTCAAAACCTTTTGAGCTGATTCATATGGATCTGTTTGGACCCACTAGATCAGCTAGTTTATCTGGTAGAAGATATGGATTTGTTATTGTAGATGACTTCTCTAGCTACACATGGGTATTCTTCTTAACTTACAAAAATGATGCCTTCAATGAATTTCAGGTATTCTTTAACCGAATAAAATAGGATGGTAAATTCTCTATTTCCAATATTTTATCAGACCATGGTGGTGAATTTGAGAATTCACAGTTTGATGATTTTTGCAGGGATAATGGCATAAATCATAGATACTCATCACCAAGAACTGCAGAACAAAATGGAGTAGTTGAGAAAAGAAATAGAACCTTGGTGGAGATGGCTCGAACAATGCTAGTGGAGAGCTACCTACCTAGAAGGTTTTGGGCTGCAACTGTAAACACCTCTTGCTATGTGACGACCCAGTCTTCGGATACCGGGTAAACCCGATACCACATGGATTCTGAGAGGCCTCCCAAGAGCGAGAAAGCTCCAAAGGGATAGCAAGGTATGTGAGAGTACATTGAACTTCCAGATAAAGTAGTAAACAATTAAATTTCTATGATCAGGATTGCTAAAATAGCAGAATTAAAATTACATTTTCTATAACAATTAAAACTAAAAGAGTCCAGTCTAATTAAAGTACAGTACAATAGGAAAGAGAACGTACTCTCAAGTCGGGGGAAGCCCGACACTGGCAAATGCTGGCAACTAAGAACCATGCACTGCACCTCCAAGCACGAGGAAGAACAGCTACACCTGAAAAGTCAGGGGTGAGCCTCGTCACACTGGCTTGGTAGGGATCCCGCAGAACCCCACCACAAAATAATGCAGTAACAGCAGTGCTAAACTACAGTAAAGCAGTAACAGTAGGAGTAGGAACAAAAAAAGTAAAGAGGAAAGCCGTACCATGGAAACACGACAGTCAAAGGAACCTCAGCCCTCCAAACTACTCCAAACAGCAACAGAAAGGCGAACCCCGATCTCACAAAGTCAGGCATTACCGATCCATTGACAAATCACGAAACTCATATCGCGAAGGCCTACAGAAACAGATGAAGGCCCTACAAAAGATCTACACGGTCAAAAGCACAGGCTACCCGGCAAGTCACGTCAACAGTGACGGAAAACAGTCACGAAAGCCACAAGTCATCGTGTCCAGTGACAAAAGCACCTCCTCACTAGAAGAATAGCCAGATGCATCCACTGGCGTCTTACACTGCGCCACAAGTATCTCCCACTCGCCTGGAGCGGTTGTAACTGAGATACTCGAACTGAGCACCAAGGAACTACAGTAAAGAGTGACTAGTCAGGGTCACGCCCGTCGGCACTCGTCTAATGCCCCTGACCACGTGTACACACACAAGCTCAATGTCTTGTGGCAGGCCTCTAGCTAGTTTTCCCCTCCTGTTGGACTCTAACGGCAAGACAAAGGGGCACACGACAACTAGCCTACAAACCGTCGCTACCGGGACTGCCCCGCCACCACTCCCAGGTGGGCCAACACACAGTAAAGTGTCGTCAGGCTATGACTAGTGGAGGCTCACTAGACATAGAGACTCAAAATAGCGAACACCGAAGTACAGACAGTGTAGGCGTACACTACCACACGTACTACGGAGCATAAGGCAGTACACCAGACTACCGCTAGACTCAGGACAGTCAACTAGACCTGCTCACACAATGATCCTTGAGTCACAAGACTCGGGTCAAGATCGTCGCACATCACGGCAACACGCCATTAATCAGCCTAGTCCCTAAGATAAAATCATGATAAAATACATTGTGGAAGATGGCATGGAACAGCCGGATCCATAACAGTAATAATAATAATGAGTCCTCGGCCTCCGAGCCACACAACAGACTCATATTTCTGCATAACACGAAACATGGAGCATGAGGGATTACCAAAGCCCTCAAACACATGGACATGCAAACCGAGGTAAGACAATACCTCGAAGCGTCCAAAACCATGTCTTGATCCTCACAAGATAGAGGAGACACTCACGAGGTCACGTGTCAATCACTAGGTCACAACTGGGTTGACTAGGAACCATATTGACCCTCGAAACAACAGAAAATGCCGCTTAGTATAATGGCACTCTCAGACACCCTATAATAGAGTCACCACCCTTATAGGACGTCCAAGACATCCCCGAAACAATGGGCTAACCAAGGGGTCAAAGCCACCACAACCGAAAACCAAACCGGCAAGAAAACACCCAGAAGGCTGACGTGGTCGCGAGATAGCTGCGCTAACACCTCACGCGGTTCTCAACAAGTCGTGCGAACCCAAACGTAGTTAAAGACTAGCTGTGTTAGCACAGACGCAGTTCCAGACAGACCGCTTTAGGCCTATGAATGGAAAACACCTAAAGAGAGAAGAAGAAGACAGAGTCGATGCAAGACAACCGCAGTTCCAAGATAACCACGGTCACCTATACGCGGTTATGGGCTAGCCGCGGTTATCCTGCCGCAGTACGCCACCAACAGTTTGTAGCATGTCAAGTAAATTAGAGGAAATAAAATTCCCTAAAGCAATAAAACCCCAATTAAAAAGGGGCCCAAGTAAAACCTAACCTTTATAACTGATGGGCCTTAACCTTTATAACAAAGCCTTAAGTATATGGGCCTCACGAAGGTGAAGCTTGGGCTAAGATCAAAAAGAGTATTAACCCATCTATATATATGTGTATATGGGCTTAAAATGGCAAAGAAGGCCCATAGCCTTCCATACGTCCAAAGGAGTTATAGGAATATAGATTTGTTATTTCAAAAAGGCCAAGCCCATCCTCACGTACGAAGCCTGCATGCGTTAGGGTTTTAACCCTAATTAGGATAGTGGTTGCAGATTTGGCAGTAGGAATATATGCATGGAAAGTCTAAACACAAAAGGAATCCATGCATGGAAATTTAAATTCTATTAGAACTCAAAAACTCTATAGGTTTTCTTTTTCTAAAAATAACACCCTTCATCGATGAGCTCTGGCTATTGCTGCTGCTCGTATTGATTCCCTACGTCGACGTCGCTGCATTGCAACCATGAAGGAGCATCTGCTTCCTTCTTCTTCTTCTTTTTCACGATCGTGAGCGGCTGCTATAGCCGATTCACTATTCAGTCGCGATTGCCGTGGGAAGCTGCTGCTTCTCTTCCCCCTTCGCGTGAAGCTACCGCTACTGCAGTTGCTGTTAATTATGGCTACCGTGGTGTTACGAAGAAGCCTTGCTTCTTCTGATAGTACCTGCTAATCGAGTGCTGCTGACTGCTTTTGTTCGAAGAGTTGCGGTTGCTGTTCTCCTACCTTCTCCATCGTGCTACATCGTATCTCTCTTGCTATAGCTGGAGTTGTTGCTTCTTATACTCTTATTATTCCCTTCAAATCAAGCAAACAAGGTAGGTGTTCTCAGGTTGCAAAACCAAACTGTTAATCAATGGAAAAAAATCATGCACGTAGGTCATATAGTTGTGACCATGCTTTCTATTTGCAGTTTTCATAGTTTTACTGAGTTCTTGTAAATAGCGACCTTATCGTGGGCGCTTTTTGAATGAACGCCTGCGCATGTTGTCGCTAATTCTTGTGAAATAGCGACAGTGGTCACGGTGAAAATTAATAAGCCACCCTTTTTAAGCCGCTAATTCTTGTAGTATTTAATAAATTCCACGTGCTTAAAAATTTATTTATGTAAGACCTGACATTAAAAATATTGCATGAGCATGTTCATGAAATCCTGATATTTTCCTCTACCTATTCACGTCTTTACTTTCCTGTTTCTGTAAACTTCCATCCTGTGAATAGTAACATGTGACTGTGATTGTACCTTCCCGATGCGTAGCATCAGACAAAGAATGAGCGATAGTACCAGTGTCGCTATTTAAAGAATGAACGCCCCTTTTTGGTAGGGCTATATTGTAAAATAATCAGGTAAAATAGTTTATATTGAACATCATGTACATGCGACCTAGATAATGCCGCTATTTAAATAATGAACGCCATCTCATAGAGTCGCTATTTTGAAATTATAAATATTAATTCTGAACAATTCTAGAGATTTACGCCTTTATACACTGTCGTTAATTCTATTAATTATCTTGGAATTTCTGTTATACATCTCGATTGAACGACCTTTCAGAAGGTCACTATTTCATTAAATAATGCCTTCTGTATAGGCACAGTTTCCTGTTTCACAGTTTCATCGAGTTTTTCTAACCCATATCGCGGGTTGCTTGGCACTCTCATCTCACATCCGTAGATGGAGTCCCCGTTTTGATTCTATCGATTACACACTCACTTATCGGTGATGTGTGAACCCTCCGCGAGACATTCCTTCCTTCGGACTGGTGATTTCATCATAGAGACCACCGTAAGTCTACGCGAAGCCATGGATTCCCTCAAAACCATGACACCATGTCTTGTCACGTCACTCTGAAGAAACGTGATGCTTTAGCCCTCTTAGAGCGATGTTTCTAGCCTCTATGAGAAGTCTATTCTCTATTAGTAATTGGCGACATGGACTTGGGCACTAGAACGAATTGGCGACCTGTCCAGTGCCGTTAATTCCTAATATAGCGAACTGAACCTGGGTGCTATTTCATCAAGCCTGTACTGTTCACAGGAATTAGCGACCACGCATGTGGAAGCTATTTCTATAATTGTTGGCGACTGAGTGGGCGCCATTTACCCAGTTTCATGACATGTCTTGGTTTTCGTAAGGATTAATGTTGTGTCCTACTTGTCTAAAGTTCTACCCTTGAACTCCTTCATTCGTGAAATCTATCATATCATCCTACAACTGAGTTATCCTTTGGAACTCTATATTGGCTATAACTATAGTGGATGTCTAAATATACATGACTTAATGCTTGCGCATATACGGCCCGATCTGGTCCTGGGAGGAGCACCCGAAAGTACTTGTGCCAATGGGAGCTATATTGATCACGGTGTTGCATTGCACCGAAGTGCATGACTTACTAGATTGACATTCCATGACTCGTACTTGACTTGACATGACATGACTTGCGTGGCCCGGAATGGGTATTTACTTGCTTGATATTATGATAGCCAATTCATGTGACATGACTTGAAATATTTACATGCTTGACTATCTTGTTACATTCCACATGATTATCTTGAAATCTTGCTAGTTCATCTCTATTAACTCTTGTTACTCTTGATGTGGGATGGGTGACGCGATAGGGCTAAGATGTACGACCGACTCAAAGTGCGGCCAGCACTAGCACACTAAGGTAAACCGAGCGGCTGACTACCATGGCATTCTCTGGGTGGAGACGTCTCTCAACAGAAACTCTAACTAGCCCGATGATCACCCCTTGCGAGGGAAATGTTGGATCGCAGTGGTTAAGGAACCACTATCACCTAGGGGTTTCTAGTTCGGGTTCGGTGCTCGACTGGGCCTATCGAACGGGCGCTCACAACTCACAACCACAGCGATTTGAAGCTAGTTATCGGCCCTATTCTCACAAACACAGCATGATAGAAAATATACTAAATCAACAATGTGAGTATGGAACGAGGCGCGTACCTCCACGACAAGCGCGTGGCGAAGAAATCCCGGCTGAATCCCAACAACCCCGATACATAAAATTGTTAACTATATAATTTCAAAACACGATGCCCACTCCATGCAGGGAGGTAAAGGGCTATAATCACACTTTCGGGGTTGCTGGAATTCGGGTTGATGGGCCGCACTCGCAGGAGGCGAGGGAGGCGAGTCGGGGTCGATCGGGTGAGCCGATTGGAAGCCGACTGGGTTCTGCCCGCACAGGTCACCCGGCGTAGCAGATTTGAGGAGGCCGGTATGCCAAGATCCAATGTCCGATTGGGGTGCCGTTTGTTGGAGGATGTTGGCGATAGGATGAAGATTGTCTGGTCCGAACAGCTTGAACAGACCTGATCAGATCTGGGCGTGGCAGCAGCTGTACTCAGCCTCAAGTTCTGCTAGGATAGAACTGCACATGAAAGCTAAAAGTTATGGGAAAAGTAGCTCCGGTGTCGGAATGGATTGATTCTTCTTGGAGATCGTCGGCCGCGTCAAGAGGAAGACTTAGACCAAAGGGCTTATGCAGATCTTGGAGGAAGGATACGGGGGAGCTTCTATCAGTTGCCTCTGCCTCTGGGTCGGAACTGCACAGGGAGGTCGGCACAGCCCCACGAAAATCCTCGCCACGACTAGCACAGGCCTCAGAATGACACGAGCTTGGCGGCAATGCGAAGAGGACAGAAAATCCGACGACCACACATAATCTCAGATCCAAAAGGTTTGGGAGTAGATCCGTAGAAATTTTGTATCAGGGAGTTGAGGATCTGGACAATAGGCTCGGACAGACTTGCGCGACTTCACGAGCTGAATTGTTGCCGGTGACTCAGAGTTCCGATCGAGGTGAAACCACCGCCAACTTCTTCCTGACTTGTAGAAACTTCACTGATAAAATTACCAGTACCCGATACGGAGTGGAAGGGGATGATAAGGGGTCAAGTCACATGCCAAGAAAATTCCGTCACAGGATTGGGGTCTAGGGCATCACACCCAAGAGGGGGAAAGATAATCATTCTCTTACAGAATTTTCTCTCAAAATTTCTTCATTAACTCCTGAAATATGTTTACAAGAGATGATATATAGGGGAGGGGAAACCCTAGGGAGATGATGGGATGTGGAGGAGGAAAGAGTGAGAGGGGGGTGCGCCCCCTTGACTAATGGGGAGAGAGGGAGACCAAGGGGGGGGACAAGAGGCTACCTAAGTTTGAAAAATAAAGGGAGGGGAGTCAAGGTATGGTAGGTGGCTGCCTCCCCCTTGGACCAAGAAAGGGGGCGCCCCCTTCCAAGCCACCTTCTCTTAGCCCCTTTACACCTAGCACACTAAACCCCTTAGACTTGTTCACATTTAACCCACTTTTGTCCCATTTAAGGCCCAAAGCCCATTTACTCTAGCCCATTAATCTAGCCTAGCCCATTTTCCATATAATAGTATAATTGTCCAACATGGACTAAAATAGGGCCCAACATGGTCTACAAATGTGAAACAAAGGTGATAACTTGGTTGACGCGTTCACGTCCTCCTCGAGCAAAAGGGACTCAAGCGTGTCCTTGTCCACTGTCGTGTATTGCGGCGTGTGTCCGCACCAATTCTCCCCGGGTGGGAGCAACTCAACCCCATCGAGTAAGGGTCCCGATGCTTATGCTCTCCGCGTGTGACCAAGGCATCGTCTAGCATGGGGCGTCCTCTCCAACGCACAAGGAAGTGTTGGTAGGCTCCGTTCCTGGTGGTGATCACCTGCTCATCCAGTATATAATCTATATGCTTGCATTGAGACTAGAAGAGGTGGACTCTCGGGTAGTGTGTCACTCACAACAGGAGGAGAAAGCCCAAAAAACTTACTAGGGATCACCGCGGGGTTCCGATATGCTACCAGATCTGAAACATTGAACGTCGAACTAACACCATAGTCGTCTGGTAGTTCAATAATGTACGCATTCGAACCCACTTGTTTCACAACTCGGAAAGGGCTGGCATCGTGGGCCTAGAGTTCTTTACGGTCCCCAATGGGAAACCATTCAGGTATGACCCTGATCATGACGTACTCTCCCTTTCGGAACTCACGGGCGTGGCGGCGTGCATCATCTAACCCCTTATACGTGCATGGCCAGCCTTCTATTGGGACACGACTTTATGCAAACTCAAAATGCATGACAAACAAACTGTATAAGCAAAACTAACTCATACATGACCTTAGACAAACCTAGAAAACCATAAGTGACACTCGCATACAAACGACGCAACCCAAAGTTTGGGACTCCTAGACATCTAACATGTACCTATTGACTTCTTAATGGGGGTTCAGAGGTTTGGGAAGATCACACCCAATTGCACATTGTCCTGGGGCTGAGTACCCGGGACGGCAACGTGCTCTTCTAAAAGCTCATCAAAGAACTCCTCCGCGAGTTCTGGATCTGGCTCATAGTTGACCGGCACTAGCTCCGATGTGGGGTCGCGGGCTAGTGTGTCCGAAATAACCAACGAGTCCCTAGTGGGACACTTGGCCGCAAAGTGGCCAATCCCACCACACCTATAGCACTGGTCACGCGGCCCTCAGCTAGAAGATGCTCCACCGGTCATCGTCCCCTTTCCCTTGTCTTCTAGATGGGCCGGGGGTGGTGGGAGCTGAGGTCGGGCAGGCAATGTGGGTTACTGAGGGTGGGGAGTGGGGAATGATGCTTGCTGGCGAGGGGGAGGGTCCCTTGGAGGGAGAGAGGGAGGTCCGAGAGTAGCAGGGTCTTGGCGAGGAGGTTCCGGAGGATGAACTATCAAAAATTGACTATAGGAACTAGGCGTGGTACAAGAGTCGGACCCACGCAGATGGATGGTCCCCGATCGCTGGACGGGAGCGAACTCCGACTCAAACTGCTTTAACTCGAGAGCAACCTGATATGCGGCCTCCAGGGTGGTCACATTGTGGCGAAAGAGTTCATACTGAAAGTGGGGCTGCAGACCACGACGGAAGTGGGAAACAGGCATCATGCTCTCTTTTAAGATGTCACATCGCAAAAAATATTCATCAAACTCTACGATGTACTCAGACACGGGCCGGTTCCCTTGGTTGAGATTCTGGCACCCATCAATGAGCCTCTAACGGTACGTGGCAGGAAGATACTTAGTTCTAAGTCTATCCTTCATCTCATCCCAAGACTCAACCTAGGGCTCCCGACGCTGAAATAGCAAGCTCTCTACATTGAGCCAATAAGTTTGCGCTTGCCCTAACTGCTTCATTTTAGCAAACTTGACTGTCCGGTGATCCGTCATCTCGAACCACTCAATGTATCGGTCCATGCCGGGCTTCCAATCAAGATAGACCTTTGGGTCCAAGGACCCGTCAAGTGTGGGAGGGTCTGCTCGCACGGTCCTAAGGACTCTATCGTCCTCTTCATCTCTCGGCTGATGAAAGCCACGACGGCATCGGCCATACCCCTCATAAGCATTATCAGACCCATAGTCCTCTAGACCAAGGTCACGATGCTGTGGTTCGATGGCTCGGTGAGGGGCGGGCTGAAGAGCGGGTGCGGGCTGGTCCTAGGCCGCGGGAGCGGGCTGGACTTGGACCATGGGAGCGGATTGGGCTGCCGCGAGAGCAGGTGCGGGTGGGCCCTGGGCCGCTCCGGGAGGATCTCCGTGTGACATCCTATCCAACCGTCCAACCAGATCTCGGACAGATCTTTCGGATGACTCCATACACTCCACCATGGCTCTAGCGCGACCATCCATATTGTCGGAGAAGCTCCGAAAGGTAGCCTCGGACTGGTCCAACCGAGCCATGATGGCCATCATCGCCTCATGCAAGGAGTGAAAGTCTCCCGAGGCGGCATCCTGTGGGTTTGCCATAGACGCGGGGTGATGGTATTGGGTACCTCACCGGGTGGGTATGCAACGGCACAATGGTTGGAATGCAGTGACTAATGCAAACTGAGGAACCTAGACTCCAATATCCGGTACGTGGCGGAGGTATGATCCAAAGATCGAACTCACGCAAGTGTGCAACCTTCCCAATAGGCATGACCCATTGTTCTGGGAACACCTTTAATATACCCGGTATAGGAATGGAATGCGACACTACCCTAGACTCAAACCACGCTCTGATACCAATTTGATGCGGGACGGGTGTCGCGACTGGGCTAAGACGTACGACCGACTCAAAGTGCGGCCAGCACAAGCACACTAAGGTAAGCTGAACGGCTGACTACCGTGGCATTCTCCGGGTGCAGACGTCTCTCAACAGAAACTCTAACTAGCCCAACGATGGCCACTTGCGAGGGAAACGTGGGATCGTGGCGGTTAAGGAACCACTGTCGCCTAGGGGTTTCCAATTCAGGTTCGGTGCTCGACTGGGCCTATGGAACGGGCGCTTACAACTCACAACCACGGTGATTTGAAGCTAGCTATCGGCCCTATTCTCACAAACGCAGCATGATAGAAAATATACTAAATCAGTAATGTGAGTGTGGAATGAAGCGCGTACCTCCACGACTAGCGCGTGGGGAAGAAATCCCGGCCGAATCCTAACAACCCCGATACACATAATTGTTAACTATACAATTTCAGAACACGATGCCCACACCACGCAGGGAGGCAAAGGGCTACAATCACACTTTTGGGGTTGTTGGAATTCGGGTTGATGGGCCGCACTCGCAGGAGGCGAGTCGGGGCCGATCGGGTGAGCCGATTGGAAGCTGACTGGGTTCTGCCCTCGCAGGTCACCCGGCGCAGCAGATTTGCAGAGGCTGGTACGCCAAGATCCGACGTCCGATTGGGGTGCCATTTGTTGGTGGATATTGGCGACATGATGAAGATTGTCTGGTCTAAATGGCGCGATCAGATCTGATCAGATCTGGGCATGGCAGCAACTATACTCAGCCTCATATTCTGCTCGCATAGAACAGCACAAGAAAGCTAAAAACTATGGGAAAAATAACTCCAGTGTCGGAATGGATTGCTTCTTATTGGAGATCGTCGGTCACGTCAAGAAGAAGACTTAGACCAAAGGGCTTGCGCAGATCTTGGAGGAAGGATGCGGGGGAGCTTCTGTCAGTTGCCTTTGCCTCTGGGTCGGAACTGCACAGGGAGGTCGGCGCAGCCCCACGAAAATCCACGCCACGACCAGCACAGGCCTCAAGATGAACGAGCTTGGCGGCAATGTGAAGAGGATAGAAAATCCTATGACCACATAGAATCTCAAATCCAAAGGGTTTGGGAGTAGATCCGTAGAAATTTCATATGAGGGAGTTGAGGATCTGGACAGTAGGCTCGGATAGACTTGCATGACTTCACGAGCTGAATTGTTGCCGGTGATCCAGAGCTCCAAATTCCCAGAACCAGATACGGAGAGAAAGGGGATGATAAGGGGGGTGAGTCACATGTCAAGAAAATCCCGTCACAGGATTGGGGTCTAGGGCATCACACCCAAGAGGGGGAAAGAGAATCACCCTCTTACACAATTTTCTCTCAAAACTTCTTCATTAACTCCTGAAATATGTTTACAAGAGATGATATATATGGGAGGGGAAACCCTAGGGAGAGGATGGGAGGTGGAGGAGGGAGGAGAGAGAGGGGGGTGCGCCCCCTTGACTATTGGGAAGAGAGGGAGACCAAGGGGGGGACAAGAGGCTACCTAAGTTTGAAAAATAAAGGGAGGGGAGTCAAGGTATGGTAGGTAGCTGCCTCCCCCTTGGACCAAGAATGGGGGCGCCCCCTTCCAAGCCACCTTCTCTTAGCCCCTTTCACACCTAGCACACTAAACCCCTTAGACTTGTTCACATTTAACCCCCTTTTGGCCCATTTAAGGCCCAAAGCCCATTAACTCTAGCCCATTAATCTAGCCTAGCCCATTTGCCATGTAATAGTACAATTGTCCAACAGGGACTAAAATAGGGCCCAACATGGCCTACAAATGTGAAACAAAGGTGATAACTTGGTCGACACGTTCACGTAGTCCTCGAGCTAAAGGGACTCCGGCGTGTCCTCATCCACCGTCGTGTACTGCGGCATGTATCTGCACCAACTCTTTCTGTTGTCATTTTTATGTGTACATGCATAGCTTGACTTGTATTCATGTAATATGTAATTACTTAAAGCAAGTTTGTACTTGAGATATAATTCCCCTACTGAGCGTTCGCTCACCCTAGTGTTTCCCATATTTTTCAGGTAATTCCAATGACGAGGAACACTCGGAAGGGAATGGACATGAGTGAAGAGCATAGAGCCACCCATCTGTTAAAGCGTCTATCGAGTCGTGTCCTTTTTTACTTTCTTGAGTCAATCATTGTAATTTCCTTTTATTGAGTCAAAGTTGTCCTTTAGTACGCTTATTTGAGATTATGTAATCGAATTACCTTGATGGTTATTAAGAAAAAAGGATTTGGTTTATCTCTATTTTTTTTGCGTGCTCTATCTGTGTATCGAATACACTTATGCTCTGATTGACATGATTGATATAACTCATCACGCGTACCGGGTTCCTTCCACGCTCAGGGGGTGACAGTTTTTGTGGTATCAGAGCCTAGGATATTGAATTCTTAAGAAACCAAGTCCAAGGATAGGTTATACCTTTACCCGGTGAGATTGGGTAGAACCATGGGTTAAGTTAACTTAGGGACTTAGACCCTTGGATCAATCTCATATATTAATATTGTTATGACCGCCAATTGGGCACTGACCCAATTGAGTATAATTCGGAACCATGAACTCAACGAACTAGAAAATCTATACAGATTATTGAAGAACCCTTAGAAAACTCGTAACTTAACCTAGGGAGATCAGAATTAGGTAAGACCAAGGCCATAATCTCGAGTGGGATGTTAACTATAACTTCTACATTGAGGTCAAGGCCAAATACTGCCTGGATGCTGGAGTTATACCTGAATTACCTCGGGCTAGCAAAAGGTCACAATTGGAATGAGGGAGAATAAATGATAATATTGCAAAAATCATAACTCGGGGTACGAATTAGGAAATTCGATGAAACTACATCTCAAAGTTAGATCTCGAAGTCCTCTTGATTTCATCCGAAGACATCCCAATCCAAATCTCAACATAAGAGCGTGCCCACTCACATTTATCACTAGGTAGACGAAGGGTCATGACTGGAACAGAGGAGAAATAACGTTAATATTGCGAAAATCATAACTCATGCTAGTGTTGATGAAATTTGATGAAACCATGATTCAGAGTTATATCTCGAAGTCCTATTCATTTCATCTGAAGACATCCTAACCTAATTCCCAACAAAAAAGCACGCCCACTAGCACTTATGACCAGCGGTCGAAGGGTCACACATGTTCAAACCTAAAGGGGTGCTTAGCATTAAGCCCTCTTTAATCCAGCGACCTTGGGGGCTGGACTGAGCCTTATGTGTCATGAGAAGAACCTTGGGTGGCTTGAAAACTATATAATGTGGTGGGTTTCAAGGGTGGTAAGCCTTTAGCAACCATTCCCATCAACCCTCTGCCATCTTCTACCCTTCTTGAGTAAGAAAGAAAGGTAAGGGACCGTGGCCCTGTGAAGGAGGGCAGACCTGCAGTACCTAGGGTGAAGAGCAAGGTGTTGGGAGGATCTGGGGTGTGGATCTCATCCCTGGATCGAAAGGTGAAAGCTTAGGAGGATCTGGGGTATGGATATCATCCTCAGATCAATCGGATGAACATTCCAAACGTAGACAGCTAACCTCAAATTTTAAAGGTCAATGATGTATTAGAATGGTTTCAAATATAGTTTCTACATTTTAAAGAGGGACTTAAGGGCATGTGGGGACTACCACCATGATCATTTTTGGTTTTTGGTTCACCAAGATTCGGGCTTCCATGAGTTTCCTCTGAGTCTCTAAGGTTAGTACAGTCCCTGGGAAGGTCAGCCGTTGGGCAGGGTCAGTGCACCTTTGGAGTTGGCCAGTCAGGTCTGAGCACATGCAGGTAAGGTCGGTGCACATAAAGAACAAGTTAGTGCACATGTGTTAAAGTCCATGAGTAAGGTCTGAGCACATGTAGGTAAGGTCTGTGCACGTGAAGAACAAGTCAGTGCACATGTGTTAAAGTCCATGAGTAAGGTCTAAGCACATGCAGGTATGGTCGGTGCACATGAAGAACAAGTCTGTGCACATGTGTTAAAGTCCATAAGTCAAGTCTGAGCACATGTAGGTAAGGTCGGTGCACATGAAGAACAAGTCTGTGCACCTACGTTAAAGTCCATGAGTAAGGTCTGACACATGTAGGTAAGGTCGGTGCACTTGAAGAACAAGTCAGTGCACATGTGTTAAAGTCCATGAGTAAAGTCTGAGTAGGTCCAAGGTAAGGTCGGTGCACATGCACTGTAGCCTTTGGTCAGGTCTGAGCACATGTAGAGTAAGGTTTTGGATAGGTCCGAGCAGGTCCAAGGTAAGGTCGGTGGACATGCACTATAGCCTTTGGTCAGGTCTGAGCACATGTAGAGTAAGGTTGGTGCACATGCACTATAGCCTTTGGACAGGACCGAGCAGGTGCAAGGTAAGGTCGGTGCACATGCACTGTAGCCTTTGGTCAGGTCTAAGCACATGTGGAGTAAGGTCGGTGCACATGCACTGTAGCCTTTGGATAGGTCTGAGCAGGTCCATGGTAAGGTCGATGCACATGCACTGTAGCGTTTGGTCAGGTCTGAGCACATGTAGAGTAAGGTCAGTGCACATGCACTGTAGCCTTTGGACAGGTCTGAGCAGGTCCAAGGTAAGGTCGGTGCACATGCACTGTAGCCTTTGGTCAGGTCTGAGCATATGTAGAGTAAGGTCGGAGCACATGCACTGTAGCCTTTGGACAGCTCTGAGCAGGTCCAAGGTAAGGTTAGTGCACATGCACGGTAGCCTTTGGTCAGGTCAGAGCACATGTAGAGTAAGGTCGGTGCACATGCACTGTAGCCTTTGGTCATGTCTGAGCACATGTGGAGTAAGGTCGGTGAACACGCACTGTAGCCTTTGGACATGTCTGAGCAGGACCAAGAAAGATCTGAGCACATGAAGAGGCAGGTCGGTGCACATGTATTGAAACCCTTAATCAAGGTCGGTGCACATGTAGAACAGGTCAGTGCACATGCGTTGAAACCCTTAAGCCAGGTCGGTGCATGTGTAGAACAGGTCTGTGCACATGGGTTGAAACCCTTAAGCCTGGTCGGTGCACATGCAGAACTGGTCAGTGCATATGTGTTGAAACCCTTAAGCCGGGTCTGTGCACATATAGGTCTATGCCTGCTTTGGGTCTGTGCACATTTTGGAATTCAAGGTCTACGCTCATGTTAAGGTCTGTGCACGTATAGGTCAGTGCATATCCAGGGCCCTGTCTTAGTTTCCAGAAACTAAGAATAAGAGAATTTTGAGGGGTCATTCTAATTTCGAAAAATCTGAAAAATTGGGAAAATAATTGAAGACTAAGGTAGTACCTCACTATGAAGATTTCATGTTCCCAAAAATTCTAATAAGTCATTTTCTATGCATGTATAGCCTACAAATAAACCTGTCTTCTATTATAGAGTAACCTGATCATGCTCTATTTTTCATCAAGTTATGATTATGATTTGTCCACTTAAACCATTTGGAAGCATGCTTGTTATGATAAAGTATCATACTATAATTTGTAAAATGAGTGTGAATGTGAATGCGAATACAATATAAATGTTATGAATGGAAAACAATAGCATTCTGTGAGGTTGGACTTCGATCCCTTCTGCGGGATGGCGATACGTAACGCCACGGAAGTAAAAGATCCCAGGGGACGGTGATACGTAACGCCCTAGTCAAAAACCTATCAATTCGGCTGGTTCGTTCTGTGGGACAGTGATACGTAACGCGCCATGTAGCAGGAGTCTAGGTGGGAGTTCACTCCCGGGTCTGTGTAGTACTCTTTCATTCGTTGTGTGTGTGGACCTCCTATGTTTGCGGCAGCTGTTCGGTTCCATGAATAACAAAAAAAGTGAAAACTCATGAAAATGTGATAATGTGTAACTGGTTCACTGAGGTCTTGTTTCATGCATGGGTATCTTATATGTTAGATAAAGAATATGTATTTTCCTCATATGAGTTATCTTAAGTAGATGATAATGTATGGATTATGCTATTATTAACATCTGAAATATGTATATAATTTGGTTATATAGATGCGAGTTAACCCTAGTTTGTTTAGACTACCTACTGAGCGTCACACTCACCCCTTTGTGACACATGTTTTCAGGAGACATAGAGAAGGAGGTTGAGGAGGAGGCTGCAGCTGAGGAGTAGTGCTAGATCATAGTTCGTCTGAGTATGCTGTGGATGAATGTCTCTCTTATATGTATGGTTATGGGGTGGTGAGCCTATGAGGACTCATGTTTATTCTGGATCAATGGACAAGTACTCTCTTTTGGAAATTATGAATGGTTGAGATGCTATTTACAATTCTTGTAATTGTGGTTTCTTTCTCTCTCATGCTCATGTATGCATGTTTATATATTGTGCTTTCGCGATACATACGAAGTAATGTCTCAGGGTCCGATGCAAGAAAAGAAAAAAAATATGCCCATGAATTGGGACTCGGAACCTGGGGCGTTACAGAGTGGTATCATAGCACGAGAGATAAACCATGGTTACAACCATTCCAAATGTCTAAGTAGTAGGAGAAGAGATAGGCTAGAGTGGAAAAGGGATATAGTATATTTGAATCCATTTAAAAACCCTCTCACTTAACATTTATTTCTCACAATTATGCCGCCAAGAAGGCAAAGAGATCCTCCCCAGGCGGATAAGAGGGGATCGAGGGTAGATGACCCAAATGGGGCGAATGACGGGACTGTCCATGCTCTGGCAGTTGGCGGCGGATAGGTGCCCAATGCGAGAATTAATCTGGAGGGGTTCATGCAGAGCTTCCAAGGGCTGATGCAGGCTATACAACAATAGATGATGCAGTAGCCCGTGCCAGCACCAGGTCACGACATGCCAGCGCTTGATTGGTTCCTGAGATTGGCGCCTCCTATTTTTAAGGGGGAGAGCCATCCAAAGGTGGCTGAGTTGTGGCTCAGTGAAATGGAGAATAAATTTTACGCGATGTGATGTCCCGAGGAAGAGAAGGTGAATCTAGCGGCCTATGTATTTCAAGATCAAGCTGACTTGTGGTGGAAGGCCAAGACGAGGACCACCTTCGCAGACTACCATTGAAGTGACATATTATAATTCGAGTTCCTAGCTATCTTCCGAGAAAAGTACTTCCCCGAACATGTGCGGGATGCTAAGAAGCAAGAATTCTTAAGCCTCGAGCAAGGAAACATGACGGTAGTTGACTATGAGGTCGGATTCTCCGCTCTAGGTTAATATGCTCCGCACACATTCGACGACGCACATCGAAAGGTGAAGAAATTTGTCAACGATCTGTGTAGCAGCGTTCGACGCTACGTTGCAACCCAAGACCCTAACACCTACCCAATGGCATTGAGGCTTGCTCATCTAGCCGAACGAGAAAATGCAAGGTAATAGCTGAAACCGTAAAGATTTAGGGGACATATGAGGTTGAGTTCTAACGAATGTCCATGTATAGGTTCGCCGAGGAGCAGAAATCGTCGAGCAAAAGGCCTATGCAGACAGGAAGGATGCGAGACAAGGAAAAGGTGGCACGCCAAGGACCAGCACTGAGGGGCGGACCAGGGGTCCCGTTTTGTGTCCATTGTGGGCACAACCATCCAGGATAGGAATGTTGGGGGGCAAAGAGCAAGTGTTATGAATGCGGTGAGGCCGGACACATTGCAAGGAACTGCCCCAAGAAGGCCCAACTTCCCCAGTAGGAGAAGATTCAGTACAGGGGGCGAGTCTATGAACTGATGCAGGAGGAGGCAGGCAATACCCCTACCGTTGCTGAAGGTACGCTCCTCGTGGATAATGTTTGTGCAAAGGTCTTGTTTGACCCAGGAGCTACTCACACATTCATATCCACTAGTTTTGCTAATCAACTAAAGAATAGACCCCATGCCACATTCTTTGGGGAAATGATAGTTAGCACACCAACCGAGAAATAAGTCTACACCAAGCTTGTAATCCCTGCCATAGAAATCAACATCAATGAGAGAATATTGCTTTTGGAAGCATACATCCTAGATATGAATGATTTTGACCTCATTCTGGGAATGGATTGGTTAGACAAACACTGTGCTCTCTTAGACTACCGTCGGAAGAGAGTGATCTTTCAGAAGCCGGGAAGGGAGACATTCTTCTTCCAATGCCCGAAAAGCAAGACGGGAAGAATGATAGTATCAGCCATCAGGGCTTCTAATCTGATTAGCGAGGGATGTAGCTATTTCTTAGCTAGTGTGGTAACTGAAGAAGACACAATCAAGACTCTGGAGGACTTGGACGTGGTCCGAGAGTTTCCTGATGTGTTTCCCGATGATCTACCGGGACTGCCACCTGTTCGAGGAGCGGACTTCTCCATTGAGCTAGTGCCGGGCACATCACCCATCACCGTTCCTCCATACCAGATGGCCTCGGCAGAACTTGCCGAACTCAGGAAGTAATTGCAAGAGTTACTAGACAAAGGCTTCATCAGGCCCAGCGTGTCTCCATGGGGAGCACCAGTCTTGTTCGTGAGGAAGAAGGATGGGACCATGCAGCTGTGCATTGATTACCGCAAGCTTAACCAGGCCACCATAAAGAACAAGTACCCACTACCGAGGATTGAAGAGTTATTTGACCAATTATCATCTGCCAAAGTCTTCTCCAAGATTGATCTGAGGACGGGTTATCACCAGATTAGAATCAAGCCTGAAGATGTGTCGAAGACGGCCTTCAGGACTTGGTATGGTCACTACGAGTTCTTAGTAGTACCCTTCGGGTTGACCAATGCGCCAGCTGTATTCATGGAATAGATGAATCAGATTTTTCGCCCTTATCTGGATCAATTTCTCGTGGTCTTTATAGACGACATCCTGATATATTCTGCCAGTCTGGAGGAGCACCAGCAGCACTTGAGGGTGGTTTTGCAAACCCTCGGGGAGACTAAAGTCTTCGCCAAATTCAGCAAGTGTGAATTTTGGCTAGATTAGATTATGTTTCTCGGACATGTTATATCCGGGAACAGAATATTGGTGGACCCCAGTATGGTTGAAGCGGTGACAAAGTGGGAAGCATCGAAGACAGTCATGGAGATTAGGAGCTTCCTTGGTCTGGCTGGATACTATCGCCGATTCATTGAAGGTTTCTCCACCATTGTAGCCCCAATGACCAAGTTGACCAAATAAGGAGCAAAATTTATCTAGTCAGAGGAGTGTGAAAATAGTTTTCAGATGCTCAAGGAAAACTTGACTTTAGCCCCGGTGTTGGCACTCTTCCAAGGGAATGATGGTTTCACTATTTATACTAATGCCTCCAAGATTGGCCTCGACTGTGTACTAATACAGAATGGCCGAGTGATTGCCTATGCCTCGAGACAGTTGAGGGACCATGAGAAGAATTACTCCACTCATGACCTTGAGATGGCAGCAGTGGTCCATGCCTTGAGCATCTGGAGACACTATTTATATGGAGTTCAGTTTGAGGTCTTCACCGACCATCAGAGCCTCAAATACATATTCACTCAGAAGGAACTCAATTTGAGGCAAAGGTGGTGGGTCGAGCTGTTGAAAGACTACGACTTCGCCTTATAGTACCACCCGGGCAAGGTGAATGTGGTGGTGGATGCTCTCAGCCGTAAACTGATGGCGTTAAGCTTGCATCGAGAGTGGGATATGATGGAGGGTGTGATTGAATCACCACCCCAGAAAAGGAAGCAATTCGGCCTCTTGGTTGGGTTGTCGGCCAGACCTGCATACTAAGATAGAATTGCTGAGGCGCAAAAGTGGGACATGGTATTGCAAAGGCAACTAAATAATGAGAACTTCCAGGTGGGGATTGATGGACTGATCATATTTCGAGGATGGATTTGTGTACCAGACGATGTGGAGATGAGGAAGGACTTGATGTAGGAGGTGCATAGGTCAAAGTTCTCCATTTACCTTGGAAGCACCAAGATGTTCCAAGATATGAAGAGGACGTACTTGTGGCCAGAAATGAAGCGAGACATTCCGGCGTTCGTGTCCAAATGTCTCACTTGTCAGCAAGTGAAGATAGAGCACCAAAGACCGGGCTGTCCTCTCCAAACCATTGAGATGGCAGAATGGAAATGACAACAAATCACCATGGACTTTGTGTCGGGTCAACCCATGACCCGAAGAAAGCATGATACAATCTGGGTGATTGTGGACAGGTTCACCAAGACTGCACACTTGCTGCCCATCAACAAGCAGACTCCAATCGAATCCTTAGCAAAACTATTCATCGCTGAGACATTCGGTTGCATGGTGCGCCTTTATCTATCATCTCTGATCAGGACCCTCGATTCACTGCGAGATTCTGGAAGAGTTTACAGCAGGCTATGGGGACAGAGTTGCGGCTCAGCTCGGCATTTCATCCTCAAATCGATGGGCAATCCGAGCGCAATATCCAAACTCTAGAAGATATGCTGAGGGCATGCAGTATTGAATGGAGGGAGAATTGGGACGATCATTTTCCCCTTATAGTGTTTGCATACAATAACAATCACCATTCCGCTATCGGGATGGCACCTTATGAAGCACTCTACGAGCGGCCGTGTGGATCACCGGTGTGTTGGTATGAAACTGGCGAGAAGCAGCTGTTCGGGCCACAGTTAGTACAAGAATGCTTGGAGAAGATATCTATGATCCGGCATCGACTCCTCACAGCCCAGAGCCGTCAGAAAATTTATGCAGACCAGCGGCGGAGAGAGTTGACATTTGCAGAAGGAGACCATGTGTTCCTTAAGGTGTCTCCTACCAAGGGAGTCATGCGATTTGGAAAGAAGGGCAAGCTTAGTCCCAGATATATCAGGCCTTTTGAGATTTTGCAAAGGGTCGGCGAGGTGGCTTATCGACCTACACTTCCGCCCACCCTGTCACATGTACATCCGGTCTTTCACGTCTCCATTCTCAGGAAATATGTCCGAGATGCCTCACATGTTATAGGATATGAGCCCCTGGAGGTTCGAGCAGATCTATCTTATGTGGAGCAGCCCAGCAAGATCATAGATTGGAAGCAACATGTATTGAGGAATAAAACCATCTGGCTGGTGAAAGTCTTATGGAGGAATTCTCATTTCGAGGAAGCAACTTGGGAGCTGGAGGACAAGATGCGCCGGGAATACCGTCAACTATTCAGTGAGTAAATGTTTTCCTTTTTAAGAAATTCTCAAGTCAATTTTGAGGATGAAATTATTTTAAGGGGGAGAGGATGTTATGACCACCAATTGGGCACTGGACCAAATGAGTACAATTCGGACCCATGAACTCAACGAACTAGAAAATTTAGACAGATTATTGAAGAACCCTTAGAAAATTCGTAACTTAACCTAGGGAGATCAGAATTAAGTGAGACCAAAACTGTAATTCCGAGTGGGATGTTAACTATAACTTCTACATTGAGGTCGAGGCCAAATACTGCCTGGATGCTAGTGTTATACCCAAATTACCTCGGGCTACCAAAAGGTCGCAATTGGAATGAGGGAGAATAAATGATAATATTCTAAAAATCATAACTCGGGCTAGGAAAGAGGAAATTTGATGAAACTACATCTCAAAGTTAGACCTCGAAGTCCTCTCAATTTTATCTGAAGACATCCAATCTAAATCCCAACATAAGAGTGTGCCCACTCACATTTATGACTAGGTAGATGAAGGGTCGCGATTGGAGCAGAGGAGAAATAACGTTAATATTTCAAAAATCATAACTCATGCTCTAGTGGATGAAATTCGATGAAACTATGACTCAGAGTTAGATCTCGAAGTCCTCTTCATTTCATATGAAGACATCCCAACCTAATTCTTAACAAAAAAGTGCGCCCACTAGCACTTATGACCAGAGGTCGAAGGGTCACACATGTTCAAACCCGAAGGGGTGCTTAGCATTAACCCCTCTTTAAGCCAGCGACCTTGGGGGCTGGACTGAGCCTTATGGGTCGTGAGAAAAACCTTGGGTGACTTGAATACTATATAATGTGGTGGGTTTCAAGGGTGGTAAGCCTTCAGCAACCATTCCCATCAACCCTCTGCCACTTCTACCCTTCATGAGTAAGAAAGAAAGGTAAGGGACTGTGGCCCTGCGAAGGAGGGCAGACCTGCAGTACCTAGGGTGACGAGCAAGGTCTTGGAAGGATCTGCAATGTGGATCTCATCCTCGGATCGAACGGTGAAAGCTTAGGAGGATCTGGGGTGTGGATATCATCCTCAGATCAATCGGATGAACATTCCAAACGTAGACAGCTAACCTCAAATTTTAAAGGTCAATGATGTATTAGAATGATTTCAAATATAGTTTCTACATTTTAAAGAGGGACTTAAGGCATGTGGGGACTACCACCATGATCATTTTTGGTTTTTGGTTCACCAAGATTCGGGCTTCCATGAGTTTCCTCTGAGTCTCTAAGGTTAGTACAGTCCCTGGGAAGGTCAGCCGTTGGGCAGGGTCAGTGCACCTTTGGAGTTAGCCAGTCAGGTCTAAGCACATGTAGGTAAGGTCGGTGCACATGAAGAACAAGTCAGTGCACATGTTGTTGGGTTCGTTGCGCTCCCTCTCTGTCCTTGATAGTGGTTCTGATGATTACAAAATACTGTGGGGTTTGCGATTGCATTGAAGTGAAAATATTGTGTGCATTGGGTGTTACAAGTGTTGTGGCAAATGAGCTCATATGTTGATATCTTGTTTTGTAGGTACAGCTACAGGGATGGAATGCATGGTATTTCATGCGTGTATTAGTATGGGACTGTTGAGATTAATGTTCTAGCTTTAATGCCCATACTAGTATGGAATAGTTGAGTTTTTGTAGATATGAAATTGGCTGCATGGCATTGTGTAAATACATTGCCATTTCATTTCAAGCCTTTGTTGAAAAGTTCATCATAGTCCTTGGACCCATGAAAAATCATGCCTCACATGATCTTTGGTTGTTTCCATAATGTGCATCGACCTATCCTACTTGCATAGACCTTGGGCACACCTACTTAGACCTTGGCCATACTTGCTCAGACCTTGGCTACCTTGCTCAGACCTATCTCTACACTTGCACCGACCTTGTCTATGCATGCACTGACCAGGTCCATACACATGCACTGACCTCATCCTCACATGCATCGACCTGTGTAAGCCTGTTTGAATATGTGCGTCGACCTGTCTCAATATGTGCATCGACCTGTGCTAGGTTGATTAGTCATATGTACCGACCTGCTTTAAACATGCACCGACCCTGTCCCTACACATGCATCGACCTGTGTAGACTTGTTCAATATATGCATCGACCTTATTCCACATTTGCTTATACATGCATTGTATATATGAGTGTTGCTTTGGGCTTGCAAGTGGTTAGCCCATTCCTTTTATCAAATCTTGGATTCTAATGAAGAACATGTCTATACCTTATTTCATTAAGTGGCTATTTGGTTTTAATTCTCGATAAGGTATTTGGTGATTAAAGGGATTCATCATTCACTTTTCAGATCCTGTGGTTTTTAAGTCAAGGTCTTTGAACATTTGGTTGATACTCTATGAGTTTTATATGAAATGTTTCTCTGAATGTTTATTCCCTGAAATGCTATAGCTTGCTGAAATTCAGCTTGTTTTAATGTCTTAGGACACTTGAGATATGAGTTGGACTGAATTTGTATTTCATGTGTGATTTGTTTGAATCAATTTGGAAATGGATTTTCCATGCTTAGGACTTAATCAATATTTGATATGATCTGTTGAAACTCAAATCTGGTGCTAATGTATCTACATTTGACATGTGAGATTGTAGTGTGAATGAATTGAAAGACCATGTTTTATTCTCATAGATGAAGTATCACATGGGTTCTTGTAGCAGGTTGAAAGGAATGAGTTCAAGTTTCATTGGACTGAACTGGGAAGTTTTTGGACTGAACTTGATAGTCCTGGTCTGAACATCTAACTCATGAGAAGCTAGATGGCAAGGTGGACACGGTATGATCTGAATTGGGAATGGCTCTAACATGTATGAAGCAATCTTTTGGATTGCAAGTTTGTGTTTGAAAAGGTTTGAAAGAATGTGAATCAAATCTCATGTGGTTCCATTTAAATATAGAATCATGCAAGTTGAACTAGGTATGACAAAGGTTGAACATGAAAGTTCAACAAGAAATTTTTGATTTGTATGTCTTTAAGATTGACTTGAGTGATTTGTTTATACCAAGTGCAGGTTCACACTGCCTTCAAATCAATGGATCCATGGTAAGATTTTATCTCTGAATTTGATTTATAGTTTTCATGAATTGGGTTCTCAAGTGCCCTTCAAGCATGTTTTTCATGATAATCTTGTGGCAACATCATGCTCATTTAACTTCCCACAATTCTTGTTGAATTCAAGGTTGAATGATGTTTGTAAGACCCTCTTAGCATGTCTTCTTATTTGGCTAAATCTATTTTTCAAAGGTCCTTAATGGCAGTGCTTGCTTTGGACTGCCATAGGTAGTTTCTGGCTGGACAGAGCAAGTGTCGACTCATAGAGTCGACACTTGTTACTCTGCTTGCTGGCTTATTGAAGCTGGCAGCAAGTGTCGACTCTGTGAATCGACACTTGGTGTCCAGGGGGCTGCTCCTTGCGTTGGCAGAACACATGGCCAAAAGTGTCTACTTCAAGAGTCGACACCTTAGCCTGTGTGCTGGTTTGTTTGTCTGCTGGCAGAGCACCATAGAAAAAGTGTCGACTCGAGTCGACACTTTTTCTGTCGCGTCCGGATCGAGTTTCCGGTTTTGATTTCGAAATCCCCATTTTGTGATCCATTTCACTTGATCTTTGACACCCTTACCCTTGGGGTTTCTATAAATGTTTAAGGGTTGTTTTGAGAGGGTTTTGCAAGGGGTATTGTGGTCCTTTGTTCATCTTTATTGCTGCTATATTGTTCGCACTCAAAATATGATTTACGACGATCAAGCCTCAAAGATGAATAACACGGCCCACTAAAGCACAGAAGCCGATAGATATCAACATATTGAAGCCCTCTCAAGCTGCCAGAGCCTCAGGTCACCCTGTGTGAACACCGGGGACTTCACCTTAGGAGAATCGAGATGAATTCACAACCAACCGGCAGTGCGACCAAGCCTGCCCAATGAACCGGCATCGACTCCATCATACCGCATACACTACACCCACTGTCCGACCAAGGACAACGGTCTACCCGGTGGCCCTCCGCCCGATGAAAGACTCTCCTGAGATGGAAGGACTCCCTTGGCTCTTCAGAATGGAAGACCGAAGGCTCTGTCGGCATAAGATCCCGGTTACCTGGCACGGGTACGGCTTCTCACCAAGTTGGGCCCGTTAGTGGCCGAATGATCACCCAATCAGGGCGGAACTATCCTGGGTGTCATTCCACCTTCCAAGCAGCTTTCAACACAAGCCAGACCGAGCTAGCAGCATGGGCCATAGTGCCAAAAGCCGTGTTAGCGGAAAACCCACATGTTCAAACCAAAGACACTTGAGGTTTCGAGAAGGGTCATACGTCATCTTGAGAGCTTCGACAAGGCTTCCCGTCAAGGTTTCGAAGAACGGCGATAAGATGAATGTTCACGGTGACTCCCGGAACCATTCCCGGACTCCCTGACTAACCTGCGATGTGCGAGAAATGTTAGTATGGCGCGCCCTTATCCGGCGCGCCCCCTTATCCGGCGCCCTCTTATTCCGACGCGCTAAAGGTTACGGAGTGCCCTCCCCCCGCCATTCTCCGTGCCAGATTAAACTTTGAACCTACTCCTATATATGCGGCTGTTCGACTAAAATAAAGAAAAGAAGAGCAATCGAAAGAAAAAGAGAGAGAGAGAGCCGGAGAGCCAATCAGACTCCAATGAGAGAGGGTTTCCTTGGGGAAAATAGGGTTCTCACTTAACATCCTTTGTGGCCATCTTCCTTTCTCCGCGTGAAGCCCTCCGGAGTCGGAGAAGAAAAGGGGAGCCTGATACTCTGTTCTGAGCATAGGTGGGTCGTCTGCGTTCTCCCGGCCGATCTCTGATTTGTTTCCTCTTGATCGAATGTAAGCGAGAGGAGGGGATGGCGATGATATGAGCCAATCTCCCCCCCCCCCTTCCCTGCCATCTCTTTGAGTTCTTCTCCTTCTATGAATCTCTATGCAATTAGAAAACGGTGGCCGTGCCACGATGCCGGCGTCAGATTTGTAATATATATGTGTTAGCCTCCCCCCGTTTATGAAATGATGGTATGTATATATGAATGCGCTGGTGGATTGAATGCTCGACGCCTTGTCTCTTTCTCCCACTTTTATCTCAGTCGGTGTATATGTCGATTTCCTCCCGCGCATGATTTCCAATTCTGGTTTCCCCGACTCCGAATATGCCCTGGGACGCCATGGGCTACAGAGATGACCCCTGCCCTGGTCCTTCATGTCGACGCCGTAGCCGTGTCTTACCCGATGGTCTCTGCATACTTTATGGATAGAGTTGTGCCTGTGCACGTCTCTTCCCACTTTGATACGAGGTCCGATCTCCATTCCCTTTGCACTGCTCTATTGCTTAGAGGAGTTGGAAGTCATCTCCAGAACAGTAGGATCTGTCCGGTGATTACTGCATTCCAGCCACTCGAGCATATGCGTATGTAGTTAAATCATCCTATCTACATACCGGCTAACTCTCTCTGTGACTGCTACTCGCCTTCTCCTCTGTGAATGGTAGTCCAATCTCGTGAGCATCAATACCTTAACTCTGTGAGTGGTAATCTGTCAATACCGAATGTCTTCTTTCCTCTCGTTTGTGGTTGGCAGCCTCTGAACTATCCTAGCTCCGTCGACTTTGTCCGATTAATCCGGGGAGGGGGTCATTCCCCCACTGTTTCATAGAACAGCCAATTGGTCAAAGGGGCTCCACCTGCAAGTGATGGATGCTCCCAGCGGGCCATAGGGTGAAATAATCCAAACCCACAGCCCTTCGGGACCCTGTGGTGACCCAGGGATGCGTGCCCCTAGTCCTCAGGGCTTCTCTCCCTAATGGTCTCTCTCTTTCTTGGATACAACGCAGGCTGTGGGCTCAGCCCTCGTCGGCCAGCCCTCGGGGTCATTGGTTCCGTCATTCGCTACCTTATCCACCTGTTTCAACCCACGGAGCTATGGTGCCCCTTGTAGGCTAGTCCTCGGGGTATCCTGTCCGATTGAGATTTGCTGGCTGCCACCATGCGGACCAGCTGATTAGGGTCTTACTCCACAAGTGAGTATGACCCCGTTTCTCCCCTGCAATCCTTCATGGACGGGGGAGATGCTGCCCAATTTTCGACATAACTCTTTTAACTAATAAGATCACTTATGAGAATTGGCTCCAATAAAACACGTGTTCTCAAGTAATAAACCCTAGTGCTCAAGTATGAACCTCGCACTAACTCATAACTTCGCCCCTGGAGAGCTCTGGACTCTAATTGAACAAGCAATCAGCTCAATTAACTACAAAACCCTCATTAACATCTTAATAAACATAAATAGCTTCAAAAGTCATCAAACAATCAGTTAAAACAGTGCGGTCATAATCCGGCGCGCCTTAATACAGCGCGGTACCCCCCGCGCCAGAATAGCTTTACACTCATAAAACTTCATTATCAAATGGCTCGTTCTTGGGGCGCCCCAAGCCTACCGCGCTGGATTAACGTTTGTCAAGGCCGCACCGGGTTAAACTCCTTTACCTACGCTTGGCCACGCCGGGGAAACCTATCCCTACTCTTGGTCGCGCCAGTTTTAAACCATCTGATGCGGGATGGACTGAGGAGACGACGCTACATGAGACGGACACGACTCGACCAACAACGACACGACTACTAGAGCGACCTCGGCTCGACACTAAGAGCTCCTATAGGCTACACTGCGCTAATAGAAGTGCAAACTCACTCGTCGTCCCATGCGAGGGAAAGCGTGGTTGGTGCACAGTTAAGGAACCGGCAGAGTTCAAGGTAGTCTGACTCAACTTCCGGACTCGGATCGAGTCATGGGACGGGTCACTCTCACACTCACAGTGGTGACATGGACTCACGGGCTAGTACCTATCACTCTCGGCAGCGGCAAAAGACCATATACTAAACTAGCAAGCAAATGCCAAGAAGTTAGACCGTTACCTCCACGCACCCGGCGTGGCGAAGACAACCCCGGCCGAATTACGGACTCCCGGTTAAACAATGTTATAGCAGTACAATGATTTGACCCACTCCACGCAGGGAGGTAAAAGGTCACATGTGGGGTCCAGAAATCACGCAAATCGGGTTGACGGGCAGCATCTTGATGTCGCCCGGCGGTGCCGAACTCTGCATTTTCGTGCTGTCCAGAAGGCGCGTTCTACGGGCCCGTGGGGCCCACGGATGGCGCTGTCCTCCCGGCCTACTGGGGTGGGTCCCGCTGTGATGGGGACCCCTGGTGGCGCACCTCCACGGACGGCGGTCGGCCGGAAACACCGATCGGGGGTCGATCGGCCCCGATTCACAATTCTTGAACTACCTTCCCACGGATTTCCGGTTCTGTTTTCCGGCGCGCGCTCCGGCGAAAACGGCCGCTGCGATCAATCTCGTCGTCGGATCGGGACGCACGAACTATCGTTGGAAAGCTCTCTCCAAATCCTTTAATCTAGGCTCAGAGGGAACTGCTGGATCTGGTCGGATATGGACTTTACTGAATTTACAAGTTCCTGTTGTACAGTACCTGAAATCTCATATCTGCATGTGAGTTGTCTAAGAACGGCCGTTGACCGCGAGGTTGATGGCCGATTCAGCTCCTGACCTCTTCACGAAAGTTGTAGGATTTTGAACAAGGAAAACGTGAATATTTTTTGTGGACTGATTGGAGGTGGCTGTGATTTGTTGTTATGATTTGTTTACTGGAGGGTGGTCGGATCTGGGAACAGGTGGATAGCACTGTAGCTATCTCCGAGAATGAATTTTGAAAAATAGATGGATGGCTGATCAAAAATCTGGAAAATTCGTGAAAGGAGGGCTTGATAGATAGAACCCCCAGTAAAATTGGGAGCCCTATAAAAAATCACAAAGGGGTCCAAACATGGGAAACACAGGGCGGGTGGAAATTGAAACAGAAAGTAGATAGATCTAGGAATGGAGGTTAGACGAAAATGGGAAATTGCCAAATGGAATAATTATGACCCACCAATTTTTGTAGGACGTGGGGAACACCTATAGAACATCCCCTCAAAATTCTAAATCGATCTGAGCTCGTGGATGATGGTAGGAATTCGTGGAAGTGGCAGCTACGGGTAGATGGCAGAACTCCGACGGTTGCGATGGCGGTGCGGTGGCGGCTCGTGGCGGCGGCGATGATGACCGGAACCGATAGGGGAGGAGTCACACCTTTAGAAGGTAGCCTTCACAGCTGCAAGGGGGAGAGGGAGGAGAGAGGAGGGGGGCGGCCAAGGCCTCTTCCAACAATATTCATCAATTCATATGCATTATTTTTCCAAAAATGGGAAAATACAAGGTTTTATAGGTCACATCTCAAATCCATCCTCCACCGTTGGATCTAGGGAAGGGGAATGGAGGGACTGGATTGAGTGTGATCAACACACAAAAATTACAATAAAAAAATAAGGGGGGGGGCACCATTGACTAGAGAGGCAAGGGGGGGACATGGTAGTTAGCCACCTTGGACTTTGAAGTCCACTTGTCTCCCATGTGCCTTTTACCATTCAACCTTCTAGATGCCTCCATTTGAAATGTTGACTGACCCCACATGGGGCCCTAGGCTGAGGTGGATCAATGGGAGGGGTCTGGTGGGGCCCATGGGACCCGGGGGTTCCATTTTGAAAATAAACCCCTCTTACAATCAAAATTACAAACCAAATAAAATGAAACAAACACACATTACACATAGATAAAGTCTAAACAAATATGATAAATGGGGAGACTCAAGGAGGAGTCTCCAGGCTGTCTCCGAGCCAGATGGATGCTGAGGTGGCTCGAGTTGTGCTCTGCATACGGTACTGGTGGCTCGCCGGCTCGTGCCTCTCGCGTGCTCTGGTGTCCACACCAATTCTCCTCGGGTGGGAGAAACTCGACCCTGTCGAGTAAGGGTCTGCATCGCTCCGGTATCGCTCTAGAAGGTCCAGATCAATCCGCTGTAACTCTCCATGTGTGATCCATGTGTCCTCAATAGCGGGCCGTCCTCTCCATCGCACTAGGTAGCGCGGGTAGGATCCACTCCTGGTAACTGTCACCTGCTCACGCTGCCGTGACAAAGGGGCTGGAGGTGGACACTCAGGTGTGGGATCACTCTCAAGGGGAGGAGATGGCTCGAAAGACTCACTAGGGATCACCGCTGGGTCCCTATATGCAACTAGATCCGAAACATTAAAAGTAGAGCTTATACCGTATTCCTCGGGCAGGTCCACAACATACGCATTGGATCCAATGCGTTTCAACATTCTAAATGGACCAGCTTCGCGAGCTTGCAACTTCTTAACAGTTCCAGAGGGAAACCATTCAGGTCTTACCCTGATCATGACATATTCGCCCTCTTGGAACTCTCGGTGGTGTCGGTGAGCACCGGCTAACTCCTTGTACCGTGCATTGCTGGCCTTACTGTGACGACAGACGTCGTCATGCAGACTCCTAACATGCCTAACAAAAAGAAAAACACACAGATGCACACACGACCCTACACAAACCTAATGCTAGTCCGACCCAATCATATGCAAGGTGGTCCAGGACATCTGAATGTGTGCCATGCATGCATTTGACATAACCGGAGGTTAATGGCATGGTGGATTCCTAGACATCCTACAATGCACCCATCATGGACATTGGGTTTGGATGTGGGAAGTCCGGGAGGTTTGGGTGGTTTAGGTTGGCTGGGTGAACGAAAGTCTTCATTACCCCCAAATGATGGTTCGGACCTATTGCCATGTGAAGGCTGCCAGGCCCGAGTAGGAGGAGTGTGATAGTGGACTTCCTTAAAGAGGTGGAATGGAGGTTGTGCGCCAAGGGGCCCACGAAGAAAGGGATCGAAGGGATCAAAGAATGTGTGACCCCTCGATATGGATTCCCTCATCTCAAGATCCCATGTGTGGAAGTCTAGAAGGTGTTGTTGATCTCCTTCATTCATGAAGGGAGATGAGACGGTGGGGGTATGATGGTGGATCCTCTCAAAAAGGTGGAGTAAATATGGTGGGTCACGGGGTCCACAAGAGAATGGGTTGAAGGGATCAAAGAAGGTATGACCCCTCGGACTAGGCTTCCACAAATCACTGTCCCACATTTGGAAATCTTGGAGGTGTAAATGATCACCTTCATTCATTGTGAGAAGTGGGACGGCATTCATAGGTAGAAAGTAAGATTCCTCCCTTGGGCAAATGGGAATGAAGTCGGGCTCGGCCGGCATAGGGAGGAGTAGAAGAGCCTCCGTGGTAACATGACCCAAGATATACACGGAGGTGATGGACCCTAAAGTGGGATGAGTGAAACTACGACCTGTGGGTCGGTCGAAGCCTGGAGCCAACAAGTGCGTAAATGTCAATTGCCGGTCTATCCCTTTAAGAAGGTCATCCAATGTATCCACATAGTGACTAGACCGGAAAGTGGTGTGAAATGAATTGAGTGGCACCAGAGGTAGGATAGGGTCCATAGATGGGAGGGGAAGTGGGACCAGGCCATTCTTAAGCCAGCTAAGGAGTGGCTCGGCTATAAGTAGCTTTCCCGTTAGAAACACGGGTAGCTGTGGCTGAGATGGCTCCGAATAAAGATCGGAGAGTGAGGCTTCTCCAACCCTTTTGTCCCCTAGGGCTAGAGGTGTCCAAGTGGGACACTGCCCGGCAAAGTGGCCAATCCCCTTGCAGCGATAACACTGCTGTCATGATCCATTACACTCTTTGATAAGTGTGTCCTTACCCTTATCCTCCTGACGGACAGAGGGCGCATGCAATGGGGCTCTCGTGGGTGGGGGAAGAGGATCCACTATGATGGAGAGAGGACCTTGGGATTGCACCTTAGATGGCAATGGGTTGGGGCTACCGATTGCTACCTTCTTAGGCTCGTGTAGGAGTACATCACTAGGAGTACGTGTCCTATCCACCCCATCCAACTGGTCCAAAATCATTTGCATAATCTCGGCAACAGAGTGGGTTGGAATAGGGATATCATGGTGGACTCGCCCGTAGTCAACCCTCCTAGGATTGGGTCTTGGCTCATCTACGTGTGGGGCTCTTTGCCTCCGACTAGGACCCACTTGGTTGGAAGTGATTGGGTGGGGCCGGTTGGAGGTGACCGGTTGGGGCACGTAGACCTTCCTAAGCTCTCTCTTCATGTCCCACCATGATTCGATGGGCCGTTGCCTCCTAACCTCTCTCAAGTGCTCAATGTGGTCCCACTTTTCGGCGGCCTCGTGTAGAAGCCTCTCCTTGTCAAAATAGAATTGCCCGGCTTCGGACATGGTATAACAATCAAAGTATGTGTCCATGGCGGCCTCCCAATTGAGGTAGTCGCCCGGGCCATTGGAGCCATAAAAATCCAAGGCTTCGGGCCTACGGAAGTGGAGTGGGTGGTTGCCAAGCCCATGGGTGGACCAACGGCCATGTTGCCTGGGTGATGGGGATTCCATGTAATTCGGCGGAACTACATGCTAGACATGCCGACACTTGGACAAGACCGGCTGACTCTTATTGGACTACACACGAACTAGGAGACACAAACTGACGCAAACACCGACTAATGCACCTATACCTAAACCAATATCCGGTATGTGGCGGAGTTAACCGATCCGAAGATCACTCCCGCAAGTGTGCGACCTCCCGATAGGCGTAGCCTAACGTTCGGACAACACCTTTTAAGATACCGAATTATCGGGATGAAATACAATTTTAAAACACCTTTTTTTTGTTTTGAAAACTAATGATGATCCTAGACTCGACTTAGACCAGGATGCATACAAGACTTATGAAAGACTACCCTAGACGCAACTTGCTCTGATACCAAACTGATGCGGGACGGACTGAGGAGACGACGCTACATGAGACGGACCCGACTCGACCAGCAACGACACGACTACTAGAGTGATCTCGACTCGACACTAAGAGCTCATATAGGCTACACGTCGCTAACAGAAGTGCAAACTCACTCGTCGTCCCATGCGAGGGAAAGCGTGGTTCGTGCGCGGTTAAGGAACCGACAGAGTTCAAGGTAGTCTGACTCAACTTCCGGACTCGGATCGAGTCACGGGACGGGTCACTCTCACACTCACAGCGGTGACATGGACTCACGGGCTAGTACCTATCGCTCTCGGCAGCGGCAAAAGACCATATACTAAACTAGCAATCAAATGCCAAGAAGTTAGACCGTTACCTCCACGCACCCGGCGTGGCGAAGACAACCCCGGCCGAATTACGGACTCCCGGTTAAACAATGTTACAGCAGTATAATGATTTGACCCAATCCATGCAGGGAGGTAAAAGGTCACATGTGGGGCCCGGAAATCACTCAAATCGGGTTGACGGGCAGCATCTTGATGTCGCCCGGCGGTGCCGAACTCCGCGTTTTCGTGCTGTCCGGACGGACCGTTCTACGGGCCCGTGGGGCCCACGGATGGCGCTGTCCTCCCGGCCTGCTGGGGTGGGGCCCGCTGTGATGGGGACCCCTGGTGGCGCGCCTCCACGGACGGCGGTCAGCCGAAAACACCGATCGGGGGTCGATCGGCCCCGATTCACAATTCTTGAACTAGCTTCCCACGGATTTCCAGTTCTGTTTTCCGGCGCGTGCTCCGGTGAAAACGGCCGCTGCGATCAATCCCGACGTCGGATCGGGACGCACGAACTATCAATGGAAAGCTCTCTCCAAATCCTTTAATCTAAGCTCAGAGGGAACTGCTGGATCTGGTCGGATATGGACTTTACTAAATTTACAAGTTCCTATTGTACAGTACCTGAAATCTCATATCTGCAGGTGAGTTGTCTGAGAACGGCCGTTGACCGCGAGGTTGATGGCCGATTCAGCTCCTGACCTCTTCACGAAAGTTGTAGGATTTTGAACAAGGAAAACATGGATATTTTTTTGGACTGATTGGAGGTGGCTGTGATTTGTTGTTATGATTTGTTTACTGGAGCGTGGTCGGATCTGGGAACATGTGGATAGCACTGTAGCTATCTCCGAGAATGAATTTTGAAAAATAGATGGAGGGCTGATCAAAAATTTGGAAAATTCGTGAAAGGAGGGCTTGATAGATAGAACCCCCAGTAGAATTGGGAGCCCTAGAAAAAATCACAAAGGGGTCCAAACATGGGAAACACAGGGCGGGTGGAAATTGAAACAGAAAGTAGATAGATCTGGGAATGGAGGTTGGACAAAAATGAGAAATTGCCAAATGGAATAATTATGACCCACCAATTTTTGTAGGACGTAGGGAACACCTATAGAATATCCCCTCAAAATTCTAAATCGATCTGAGCTCGTGGATGATGGCAGGAATTCGTGGAAGTGGCAGTTACGGGCAGATGGCAGAACTCCGACGGTTGCGATGGCAGTGCGGTGGCGGCTCGTGGCGGCGGCGATGATGGCCAGAACCGATAGGGGAGGAGTCACACCTCCAGAAGGCAGCCTTCACAGCTGCAAGGGGGAGCGGGAGGAGAGAGGAGGGGGGCGGCCAAGGCCTCTTCCAACAATATTCATCAATTCATATGCATTATTTTTCCAAAAATGGGAAAATACAAGGTTTTATAGGTCACATCTCAAATCCATCCTCCACCGTTGGATCTAGGGAAGGGGAATGGAGGACCTGGATTGAGTGTGATCAACACACAAAAATTACAATAAAAAAATAAGGGGGGGGGGGGGGGGGCAAACCATTGACTAGAGAGGCAAGGGGGGGACATGGTAGTTAGCCACCTTGGACTTTGAAGTCCACTTGTCTCCCATGTGCCTTTTACCACTCAACCTTCTAGATTCCTCCATTTGAAATGTTGACTGACCCCACATGGGGCCCTACGCTGAGGTGGATCAGTGGGAGGGGTCTGGTGGGGCCCATGGGACCCGGGGGTTCCATTTTGCAAATAAACCCCTCTTACAATCAAAATTACAAACCGAATAAAATGAAACAAACACACATTACACATAGATAAAGTCTAAACAAATATGATAAATGGGGAGACTCAAGGAGGAGTCTCCAGGCTGTCTCCGAGCCAGATGGATGCTGAGGTGGCTCGAGTCGTGCTCCGCATACGGTACTGGTGGCTCGCCGGCTCGTGCCTCTCGCGTGCTCTGATGTCCGCACCACCATCATGTTGCTCTAATCACTCACTTGTCCTCGGAGAGATCTTCGTCTCTCACGGTCTGGATTAATAAGCCTAATCAATAATAAACTGAATGAGAAAAGGGCTATTCAAGTCCGAACCATCCTATTAACATGCATTTACTATCATGTCTATTAGCATCTTGCTATCGTTATCATGTTTATGTCACCACCTTCGCGGAGATTTATAAATTTGATGGATCACTGTTGATTTTCATAACTCTATTGTCATGCTTCGTATAGCCATAAATATCGTGCACGCACGCTCGCATAGACCCTCGGGTATATCAAATGGCATTCACGGAAGATCGGGTTATGCCCGATCGGAAATCTTTGCTATGCGTGACGGTGGTCCTCGGACCTATGTCCTCCGCCACGTATCGAGGGTCTCCAACTTAATGAACCATGCCTCTCTTGCATGATAGATAAAATCATTTCATGTGACCTCGTCACGTCTATCCTTTCGCATATTATTTTGGCCTCGAATAGCCTGCTATCTCGGTAATTAATCAAAGGTTTTCTCCCTTATGGGAGATGTAATTAACGCCATAACCTTTATGCTATGGCAGACTGCTGGTCCTGACCTGAATCTCACTCTTTCTCCGCAGGGGTCAGAATGAGCGCATAATAAATTTATCACTCACGTGACTGGCACGCCTGCGTGGTCAACTAATCAGTTGGTTATTTATTGATTAACTGGTTGATTGACCCCACAAAATAAAACAATCAAACAAGTCTGGCACGCCCGGTGGGACCAGTGTCACCTTTCATCTCTTTACCGAGATATGCGGGCTCCGAGGCCCTCCCAAAGATCATTGATCGTTTGTTTGTCTTATATGGCAGGCACACAATGGCATCATCAGGTCTTGCTCCTGTTACCTTCGGCCCCGCGATCATCACCGGCCATGTTGAGCACGGGTACCTGGCGGTACCCACTGTCTTGGGATCATTCCCTACTGCTGTAGGCTTCCCCAACTTTTTGGGGTTGGCCTTTGTTGAGATGCTTCAAGTGGAGACCTCGGAACCTGCCGAGGAGACTGCGAAGAAGGTCGAGGCCTTGAAGGCTCGATGTTGCACGGGCTCGCCTAAGAGTCCGGTTCCGGTCATCAACTGCCTAGTGCACCACATCAACTATGGGGCCCGCCCCATTCCTGCCAAGAATGCCGGAGGATGCCAACGCAGAGTCTCCCGGCGAAACACTGCACCTATCACCGGATGTCTCTCTATATCTAGCAAGTCTATGCTAGTTGGTAGAGTTCACGTCTTCCTAGACGGATGTGACGCTCAGGTGGTCCCAGATCGGGTCATCCCTGCCGTGCCTGTCCACAACTCATACCAAGCCCTCTCCAGAAGGAGAGCTGAGAAAGAAGAAGTCGGCCACCATGGCCGTGAGAAGTGTTGGGGTGCAAGGCCCGGATTCAGAGTGGGGGTGAATGGATCCCCGATAAAAAATATTGCGGAATTAAAATCTCAGATGGCTTAATCAATTGAGCACTCAACAATAAGCTATAACACATAATAGACTTTTAACTGAACTCAATATAAACTAATGAAACAACGGAGCTTCTCTCTTTTCACAACCATAAACTGAGAAACCAAACTCACACAACAGAAGAAGTTCTACTGAGCGTATGAACAAGCACTTCACAATCAAGTTAACTCCCCAGGATAACACAAATAATCATGCATGCATAACCTGTGAATGGGAGGTAGATGATATGGAGTAGAACGCAAAAGCAAACCATAGAACACCAGGATTTTTAGGTGGTTCGGTCCACAGACCTACGTCCACCCCTCACTCCAAACCGGAGTGAGGCTTCCACTAGCAAAAGCTAGAACCACAGACTCAGTCTGCAAACAGGTGCTGCCTAACAGCTTGACCAGGGGAACAACCTCCCCTCTTCCTCCAATCCGGAGGGCAACCCTAGTGACACACAATCACTAGAAACCAGAGACAAACGTCTCTCTTCCTCCAGACCAGGAGGGAACCCACAGGTAGCAACCACTACCTGCAAACCCGGAGTCAGAGACTCCCTTCCTCTGAAACCCAGAGGGAACCACTAGTGACACACAGTCACTAGTAAACCGGAGAACATATCTCCCTTCTCCTGAGACCACAGGAGGAACCCCGACCTCACTACAGAGTATCGGAAAAAAACAAGCCAGGGAAGTGTAAAGTAAAAATAAGAAACGAAAATACAGCAATCAGAAAGCTGGAAATGAAATCCACAAAGTGTAGCTCGTCAAGGAGCAATCTGGCATGGATTTGATCCAAATACCAGAAGAACAAATCTTTAATGAAGGCTTCAGTTCTCTACTCTTCTCTCTCTTTTTCTCTCGATCCTCACAAGCTCTCTCTCTCTCTCCTTTTCTTCTTCTGCTTTCACACTCTGCCTCTCTGCCCCTCCTTTCTTTTCTTCTCACTGTCTACTCTTCTCTCTGCTCTTCTTCTTCTTCTGTCTTTTTCTTCTTCTGGATCGTACATGCTCTAATTTACTCTCTGCTTCTGCCGCTTCTGCTTCGATCAAAACTTCTTCAGATGAAGATGCTTCATAAATATAGCAGCAGCAGGAAGGTGGGCGTGTGTCCTTCACAGTTCCCGCCCTAACACCTTGGCTGCGTGGCAGCATTCCAGCCTGCAGGATGACGCGTGTCACGATCTTGACTTCTTGGATCACGTGCCCTTCTCATATTCCTCGAGTAGATATTCTGTCAGGTCAGACGAGGATGCATTGAGGAAGTTTGTGTTTTGAACAAAGCATGTATAGACTTTGTATATGTGTGCAGAACCATGTACATACTTTGTATATGTGTGTAGAACCATGTACAGACTCTGTAATGCCTAGTGTTAAAGCATGAGAGCACAATGCACAAGCTCAGTGTGTGCATGTGTGGACTTTGAGTGCATGACACAGGGCGATGTACAGACTTGCTGTAATGAATGATGCCCAAATGCATAGTGTATGGACTTAGCGTGAATGCGAGAAGACGATGTATAGACTTGATGTATGCAGTGATAATGATGTACATACTTTGATTGCGTGCATGCTGCAAGGCAATGTATGGACTTGTGTGTGCAGGGCAGACAATGTATTGACTTTAAATCAAGGGATGCATTGGCTGTACAGACTTTAGAAATGATGCATGCACAAGACGATGTACAGACTTGGTCTTGAGACCATGGGCTGTACAGACTTTGAGAAACGATGCATGCACAAGGAATGTACAGACTTTGATGTACAAACTTAAGTGAGATGCTAAGTGAGACGGATCTTAACAAGCACTGACTTGAAAATGCACTGATGTACAGACGCTAAGTGAGACGCTAAGTGAGACGGATCTTAACAAGCACTGACTTGAAAATGCACTGATGTACAGAGACGCTAAGTGAGACGGATCATAATATGAGTGTGCATCAGTGTATAGACATCAAAACAATTCATACTCATACTGAGTACATGAATCATAAATCAAGCTTTGCACCGAGTATGTTTTAGCCTCTTGAACTGATGCGTCGACGCTACTATCCCATGGCATTGACGCACTGAGGTGTATGAACTAACTATGCACATGCAGACAACGCATTCATATGCCCAAAGAAGAACATTCATTTAAACACATCTTCATATGCAATGCAACGTGCTAGATAAAGGACAGAGCATGCAATCATATCATTCAACTGAGCATGCAATCATATCATTCAATCTTTCATGCAAAGGGAAACATATGGTGATTCATAGTGTTGCTATCATCAAAATCACATAGGCACAACAATCTCCCCCTTTTTGATGATGGCAACATTGACTCATGTCAAACTATGCTCCCCCTTTGACTTCATCAAAAAGAAAATAGTTTGAGAGAGCAAAAGAAACATGCATGCAATGATTGAATGAAAGTCTCCCCCTTTGGCAATAATCTTCCGCTTTGACTCCAAAAAACAATTAGTACAACCATATGTATGACTCAAACCAATTGGGAGGTATGAATGCAGAGATGCAGATGCAACAAGAAATGCAAGATCTCCCGCTAAATATATGAATGCAAGCATGATTCATATGACAAGGAAGCTCCCCCTGAATAAATGGAGTCTTATGAGATGGATGAGAAGGAGACCACAGTGGCAATCAAGGATAAGTTCTGGTCATGATGAATCAAGGACAGTGAGGAAAAGAATTTCAAATAAGCTCCAAACACAAGGAATTCAACAAGATTTTCAAGGAGATACCAATCTCATAAATCCAAAACATAATTTTTCAAAGTCTTCCATTATAAGGGCTTATGAATGAACTTTATTGATCAGCATGGTTTAAACATGATGTATGCAAGGTTTGTCAATAAAATTCTGTACTTATATCTAAAATCACGGTTTAATAAAAATGAACCAAGCCCTCATATTTATATCTTGAATAACCTCCCTTTCTCTTACACAATCAAATTTATTGACTTCTTTTGGAATTACATTCACTAGTATTGAGATCAAGTAATTATGAAGTCATGTGATTTTGTCTAGGGTTATAGCAATTTGATTTTTGCATCAATATTCAAATATTGTAATTTGTTCAACAAATTTTCATGCTACAAATTTCACGAGCACTCTAGTTCAGTGCACACCTTGTAACTAGAGGATATACGTTGATCAGACGCCAATATCCCTACGCACTTAGTGTGACTAACAGTCATGCTTTATATTAACAGAGTTAACATTTACACCTCATGACATACCTCAACTCATTTCTTTGATGAGTGAGATGTATTTCTCGGTGTGCATGCCATTGCTCTGCCAGATTATCAATCATTCTTAAACAGAGTTAACTATGGCACCTCATGACACAGTCCTTTGGACATGGTTTCTCAGTGACCAAAGTCATTGCTCTGACAACTATTTACCCTTTAGACATTTCAGAAAGCTCATTTGCTTCACATCAAAACTAATTGCATGTACTTTAACCAAATAAAGCCATGTATTCAATAGTGTAGATTTCAGAAGTTTTTACAAGACACAGCATGAAACAGTTGGTTAAAGTTTATTAAACATGATTCAGATATTTTTAAGAGATTTAAAGACAAACTCAATGGATACATTAAACTTAAACCACCTGAGTTATTTCAGACATTCATAAAATCGTATAATAGAAGATTCCTAGTTCAAGTGTTTTCAGATTTATGATCTAGACATCCCCCATTGAAATCTTTATGAATGACTGATAGAAGAGATCCAACAAGAATAAGTGATTTTGAAGCCTAGTGTTTTTAGATATGATCAAGGTTTGTCAATTAAAATCAATGAAGAGAAGGATATGCACACCAAGCAAGATATCAGGAGGTCAGGCATGCTTCAGGATTTTCAAGGTTAACATGCAATGAATTCTGACATAAGTGTATGCATTTGACAACCTGCATGCAATGCATTGACTCCCCCTGACAATATGCATTCAATCAATCTTTTTGCCATTTTCAATGTAATGAAATGCAATGCAATTAACTACATGTATGCAATTGACTCCCCCTGAATACATGGAATGTTTGCACAGAAGACTGAACATATGATTTTGTGACTCATGCTCATTCAGACAACCCTACTAAGTAATATGGCCCATGGTACTATGCGGAGAACTTGGTCTAAAGGACCATCTCACACATAGTAAGAAAATGAATGAATCCCCGATAAAAAGTATTGTTGGGGTACAAGGCCCTGATTCAGAGGGGGGTGAATGAATCCCCGATAAAAAATATTGCGAAATTAAAATCTCAGATGGCTTAATCAATTGAGCACTCAACAATAAGCTCTCACATAGAATAGACTTTTAACTGAACTCAATATAAACTAATGAAACAACGGAGCTTCTCTCTTTTCACAACCATGAACTGAGAAACCAGACTCACACAACAGAAGAAGTTCTACTGAGCGTATGAACAAGCACTTCACAATCAAGTTAACTCCCCAGGATAACACAAATAATCACGCATGCATAACCTGTGAATGTGGGGTAGATGATATGGAGTAGAACGCAAAAGCAAACCATAGAACACCAGGATTTTTAGGTGGTTCGGTCCACAGACCTACGTCCACCCCTCACTCCAAACCGGAGTGAGGCTTCCACTAGCAAAAGCTAGAACCGCAGACTCAGTCTGCAAACAGGTGCTACCTAACAGCTTGACCAAGGGAACAACCTCCCCTCTTCCTTCAACCCGGAGGGCAACCCTAGTGACACACAATCACTAGAAACAAGAGACAAACGTCTCTCTTCCTCCAGACCAGGAGGGAACCTACAGGTAGCAACCACTACCTGCAAACCCGGAGTCAGAGACTCCCTTCCTCTGAAACCCAGAGGGAACCACTAGTGACACTGTAGCAACCCTAATAAATGAATAATTGAAATGAATTAAAACATATATATTACAGAAGTAATATATATATAAAAGGAATAGGGTTAATTGGACGAAATAAAATAAATTAAAAATAACGCCTCTTATTAAGGCGTTAATTTATAAATAAACGCCTCTACCAATGGCGTGAATAAAGAAAGGACGCCCACACCTACGGTCGTCAGTTCTCACGCGACCAAATGAGTAAGTAAAAGAAACGCCTCTACCTTGGGCGTGTTTTAAAACAAGAAACGCCCTTTTTAAAGGCGCTTTTTAAGAAACGCCCTTATGCAAGGCGTTAATTCAAGAATACACGCCCTGACCAAAGGCGTTAATTCCATTCGAGTTCCGTTCGACACGGGAGCTTATCCAGGGAAGGATTATGTTAATCCAGTAAGTATTTAATAGGGCAAGGACTCTATATTGGAAGCATTGCTTCTACTAGAACACTAACCTTAACAGGACGTCCAAAATCCTATATATAATCTTGATCGAACAAACCCTAAACCTATTTGGACGATCGAACCGCACAGGTACGTGAAGAACATATCTTCTTCTTCTTCTTTTCCTTATGAACGAAATAGCAGTTCATATAAGTTTCTCTTTGCTTCGGTTACATGAAGAACTAATAGTTCTTCATCCTCTTTTCCTCTTACAGGTTGAGGACGCAGCAGCATAAGTGAAGAACAAGGTAACGTTCTTCTAATCTCCTCTGTTCTGATAGGTGAAGAAATTAATAAATGTTTCTTCTTCTGTTCTCGTAGGAATTACAGGACCGTAGAACTAGAGCTCCTCTTCTCACAGTTCAAATCATCAAATTATCATAAGGTAGGTTTTCTTAAGTTACTGTAGCCCAAATGAAATTAATGCAAGATATATATATATATATAAGCATGTCATGCATATGATTATTATAGTTTTCATGCGTTTTCTGAATTGTTTGAAAGAAACGCCCTGGAATAGGGCGCTATTTTAAAATAAACGACCATAATAGCGGTCGTCAATTTATTAAGAAACGTCCTGTACACAGGCGTTAATTTTACGAGATCATGACTTAAGCATGATAAGAACGGATTATATATGAAACCTTGATTATTAATGCATGATCCTGTCTCCAAATCTAATGTCCTGCAATTTCTTGAATTCACGGCCTGTACAAGGTCGTTTTCCACGTATTAACGCCTCATCAGAGGGCGTGACTTTAAAAGTAACGCCCCTTGCTTAGGCGCGTATTATCCAGAGTCCTGGTATGTTCTGAAACATAGAGTTAAGCCAGTAACGCCCCTTCTCAGGGCGTGTCTTATATAAGTCATGCAACTTATTTATATTCTGTCAAATCCGTAATTCATGAGACGCCTGCAGCAGCAGTCGTCAAATATGAAGAAACGACCCTGTCCAGGGCGCTTTTTAGATAGAGTATTGAAATAATGAAATTCTGCGAAACGGAACATATATAAACGCCCTGATACTAGGCGTTAGTTACTTGAAAAACGTCCCGGACAAGGGCGTGTTTTTCATAAATTAATGAGATTATTGAAAATTCTGTAAAATAAAAATATGTTAACGCCCCTATGTTAGGCGTTAATTACTTGAGAAATGACTTGACCTAAGTCATTATTTTACTATAAATTGATTTTCATCTGATTTGCTAACCGATGGTTTTATATATATCATAATATATATAAATAGGCACTATTCTCCACTCCGTGAGTATAGTCCCATGTTTTCATGTTGATTTATCGATCACACTCAACTCTCATTGACATACAAGCTCTCCATTGGACATTCCGTTCCTTTGGACTAGCGAGTTAGTCATAGAGACCTCCGTAAGACTCCTCGTAGCCTTGGATTCCCTCAAGGCCGACTGAGCTGGTTGTACCCTAAAAACCCATTACACGATCCTTGCCATGTCAATCTAAAGAAACATGGTATACCGGCCCTTATGATTATACAAAGAGTATATCATAAGCAATTCTTGATGGGATGATGATATCATGCCATATCGTGTCATTCTTGTAAACCCCAATTCTATGATAAGAATGAGGGTATCTTGCTTGATCTAATGTTCATGTGGACCTCAATTCTATATAAAGAATGTCCATATTGATTTGTCATGGTACCTAAGTTAAGGGAACCATATTCTACCTGGTTTTATCGAACTCGTGATTATATCATTATTATCGCCAATCTATGTCCTTTGTCATATTTTGGACTCTATTCTATCAAAGTTGTCATACGTATCTACAAGCTTGATTATTGAAATTCTATATTGGCTATATAAACAAGAGTGGATGTCAAAACACATGATAAATGCCTGCGCATATAGGGCCCGATCTGGTCCTGGGAGGAGCACCCGAAAGTACTTGTGCCCATGGGAGTTAAAATGATAAGGTATCTGGCATTATACCGAGTACTTGACTTGCTTGATTGGACATTCCACACACATCTTGTACTTGACTCGTACTTGACATGAAATGAAATGCATGGCCCGAAAAAGGGTAATTTACTTGCTTGATACATGATAGCCAAAGTTCTTGACATGACTTGTTAAATGTACTTGCTTGAATATCTCGAATAAACTTGTTATCTTGTTGGAAGTTCATGACTAAGTTCATCTTATTTTCTTGATATTACATTCTCTCTATCTTGTCGTTTCATGCGAGCATGCATAGCTTTATTGCATCCATGAAAATATAATTACTTAAACCACTTGCTAGTACTTGAGATATAATTTCCTACTGAGCGTTCGCTCATTCCGTTTGTCCCTTTTTACTTTTCAGGTAAGTCCGACGACGATGGAAGTCAATTGGATGGGAATGGTCAAGAGTGAAAGTGATAGAGCTTCTACAAGTGTCGTCTAGTCTTTTCCATAGTTTCTTGAGTCAACTATGTATTCTTTTCCTTTTTATTTAACAGAGTATTGGATTTGTAATAGTCTATCCCTTATAAAATAAAGGATTGGGTTATCTTGCTATTTTGCGCATCTCTGTCTTTGTGTCGAATACACGACCACTCTGATTGACATGATTGATATAGACACGTCGCGCATCTCCGGGTATCTTCCGCGCTCGGGGCGTGACAGTCTCTGTGGTATCAGAGCCTAAGGTATTCAATTCCTAGGAAACCCAAGTCCAAGGATAGGTTTCAAAACCTTTAACCAAGTGAGAGTGGGTAGAACCAAGGGTTAAATGATCAATGAGTCCTTTATAAGATCATAATGATATAATACTAACATAGCTATTATAATTGTAGGATAATGGCTGCCGAACGTGCTCAATGGCGCAACATGCAGCGTACCCTTCAAGGGATGACCCAAGTGCTACAACAGGTAGCACAAGGTGGTGCTCCACGAGCTGGAAGCTTACACCAAGCATTCAAGAATATGAACCCCCCGAAGTTCATGGGATCGACCGATCCAGACGATGCCGAGCATTGGGTTCGGGAGATTGAACGTATATTCCGTGTCATGCAATGCACGGATCAGGACAAAGTCTTATTAGCTACTTTCCAGTTAGAAAAGGATGCTAGATGCTGGTGGGAGTCGATTGAAGCTACTATTGACCCAACTCAAGTTACATGGGGAGAATTCGTTGAATATTTCAACGCCAAATATTTCTCTGATAGGGTCCAGGAAAGGAAGGCCGCCGAATTTGCCGCATTAAAGCAAAGATCTTTATCGGTGGCTGATTATGAAGCACAGTTCTCTAGACTGTCTAGATATGCTAAGCATTTAATTGGCACGGAAAAGATGAAAGCCCGTAGATTTCTTAATGGGCTTAGGCCCCACTACATTACTCAACTGGCGCCTATGGATATTCAAGTTTATACTGAAATAGTGCGCCGAGCTCAGTTGCTTGAAGATGCCACGGAACTATCTGATAGGATCCGTGGGAAAGACAAAAAGGAGCAAGTCACAAGTTCGGGTTCTTTTAAACCCAACTTTAAGAAGAGGCCCAATAATGGAGGTTCTTCCTCTCAAGATCAGAAGTACAAGAAATCCAAGCCTTTCTCTATCACCACTACCCCTTCAAACGTAGTATGCAAGCATTGTGACAAGGCTGGTCACAAAACAGAAGAATGCTGGAGGAAATTAGGAGCATGTCTCCGTTGTGGGAGTCGTGAACATCGGATTCCCGATTGTCCATTAATGAATGACCAAGACGGTGAGGGTAAACGCCCAGTGACAAGGAACGCGCGTCTTCATGCAATCCAAGAGACCGAACCAGAAGAAGAAGGCGGATTGGTGGAAGGTACATTAAAAATTTGTTCCAAATATGCACATGTCTTATTTGATACGGGTGCATCGCATTCCATTATTTCCAAGAAGTTTGCTGACCCATTACCTCTAGAACCAGAATGGATGAAAATAGTGTTGTCTACTCCTCTCGGAAACGAGACGGATATCACGCATCATTACCAAAACTGTGAGGTGTTGGTTCGAGGAAAGAATTTTCCTATTGATCTTATCTGCTTAGATCTAAAAGAATATGATGTTATACTAGGAGCAGATTGGTTATCTAAGTACCAGGCAACGGTTGATTGCCGTAATAGCAAGATTGTTTTCAAAGAATTTCCAGAACTGACTTATACTAGTCCTAAGAGTCGAAGCAAATCCCCTCTTATTTCGGCTCTTCGAGCAAGCAAGCTCGTCAGGAAAGGATGTGTATCCTTCCTTGCTTTTGTCACTATTAAAGAAGCTAAAGAAACCAAGATAGAGGACATTCAGGTAGTGCGAGAATTTCCAGACGTATTTTCGGAAGAATTGCCGGGATTACCCCCTCAAAGAGAAGTGGCCTTCACCATTGACTTAGTCCCTGGTGCCGGTCCTGTTTCCAAGGCACCATATAGAATGTCCCCTGCTGAACTCAAGGAGTTGAAGGAGCAGTTGATGGAACTAATCCGAAAAGGGTTTATTAGACCAAGTACTTCCCCGTGGGGAGCCCCAGTCCTATTTGTAAGGAAGAAGGATGGATCCATGAGATTGTGTATCGACTATCGACAGTTGAATCATCTTACTATCAAGAACAAGTATCCACTGCCGAGAATCGATGAATTATTTGATCAGATTTCTGGATCCAAACATTTCTCCAAGATTGATCTCAGGTCTGGTTATCATCAATTAAGGATTTCATTACAAATCTTGAGGACAAATCAATTATATGCTAAGCTCAGCAAATGCGAATTCTGGCTTGAAGAAGTGGCTTTTCTCGGACATGTGATATCAAAGGACGGATTATCTGTAGATCCGTCAAAAGTTGAAGCTGTGAGAAACTGGGAAAGACCCACTAATGCAAGCGAGATCAGAAGTTTCTTAGGTCTTGCAGGCTATTATCGACGATTCATTAAAGATTTCTCTAAGATCGCCGTACCACTTACAAGATTAACTCGTAAGGAGATCCGATACGAATGGAGTGAGGAATGTGAAAGAAGTTTTCAAACTCTCAAGGATCATCTCACCACAGCTCCGGTCTTAGCTCTACCGATAGAAGGAGAGAAATTCGAGGTCTACACTGATGCTTCTGGCATTGGCCTCGGATGTGTCCTAATGCAACAAGGAAAGGTCATAGCATACTCTTCACGTCAGCTGAAGAAGCATGAGGAGAATTACCCCGTCCATGACTTAGAACTGGCCGCGGTAGTATTTGCCCTAAAGATATGGAGACACTACTTATATGGAGCACAGTTTACTGTATACTCCGATCACAAAAGTCTCAAATATCTATTTTCACAAAAGGAGCTGAACATGAGACAAAGACGTTGGCTAGAATATCTCAAGGACTTCGACTTCAGTATACAATACCATCCCGGAAAGGGTAATTATGTGGCTGATGCCCTTAGTCGAAAGCCGAGAGCAAGGATAGCAAATTGTATGATACAAGAATGGAGGTTACTTGAACAATTCTCCGAGCTCAATATAAGCTTGGACACGGAATCCAAATTTATCACATTATCTCATGTAAGCATACAGTCAGACTTATTATCTGAAATACAAATACTTCAGGATGATGATCCTATATTAGTAGAAATCAAAAGCAGATTAGAAGGACAATCTGATTTTCAACTAACTTCTGATGGAAGATTATCGTTCAAAGATAGAACTTGTATACCCGATTGTCCGGAATTAAAGAAGAAGATCTTAGATGAAGCTCACCGATCCAGGTACACTATTCATCCAGGATCAACCAAAATGTACCAAGATGTAAAGAGGAACTTTTGGTGGCCTAATATGAAAAGAGAAATAGCGGACTATGTATCACGTTGTCTCACATGCCAACAGGTCAAGGCGGAACACCAAAAGCCTGCGGGAAAACTACATCCTCTAGATATTCCTAAGTGGAAATGGGAGGATATTGGTATGGACTTCATCATGGGTTTGTCTAAATCTAAAGGAGGACATGATGGAATCTGGGTTATCATTGACCGATTGACTAAATCGGCACATTTCTTGCCAATCAAAAGCCGATGGTCAATTGATGTGCTAGCTGCACTATACATCAAAGAAATAGTCAGGATACATGGAATTCCTGTCTCAATCGTGTCGGATAGAGATCCCCATTTTACTTCTCATTTTTGGAAGGGATTACAACATTCGTTGGGGACGAGACTCAACGTTAGTACTGCTTTTCACCCGCAAACGGATGGTCAGACCGAGCGAACTAATCAAGTTGTTGAAGATATGCTGAGAGCATGCATTATTGACTTTGGAGGAAGCTGGCATGACCACTTACCTTTAGTTGAATTTGCATATAATAATAGCTACCAAGCTAGTATCCAAATGGCACCTTTCGAAGCCTTATACGGAAGGAGTTGCCGATCTCCCATATGTTGGAACGAAGTTGGAGAGAAACAACTATTAGGTCCAGACATGGTAAGGGATACAACCGAGAAGATACAAGTAATCAGAGAAAGATTACAAGTTGCTCAGACAAGGCAAAAGGCTTATGCTGATACCAGGAGAAGAGATCTTGAATTCCAGGTTGGAGATCATGTATTTCTCAAGATATCCCCTGGACGTGGCATACGGAGATTTGGTGTTAAGGGCAAGCTTACGCCAAGATTCATCGGACCATTTGAGGTACTCGAAAGAGTTGGCGAGGTTGCTTATCGCATCGCGTTGCCTCCTCAGTTGTCCGAGGTACACAATGTATTTCACATATCTATGTTGAAGAAGTATGTGCACGATCCGTCACATATTATTGAGCATGGAGATCTGGTGATCCAGAAAGATCTCACATATGAAGAGAAGCCCTTGAAGATATTAGATCGAGAAATACGAGCTCTAAGGAATAAGGTTATTCCCATGATCAAGGTGCAATGGAATAAGAATCCTGAACGCGAAGCGACATGGGAGACCGAGGAATCTATGAAGAAACGATTTCCCGAGTTATTCTAAGAGGTATATGTCCTACACTCTCCGCATGTATAATTATATATATATTGAATTTGGGGACCAAATTCTTTTTAAGTGGGGGAGGGTGTAGCAACCCTAATAAATGAATAATTGAAATGAATTAAAACATATATATTACAGAAGTAATATATATATAAAAGGAATAGGGTTAATTGGACGAAATAAAACAAATTAAAAATAACGCCTCTTATTAAGGCGTTAATTTATAAATAAACGCCTCTACCAATGGCGTGAATAAAGAAAGGACGCCCACACCTACGGTCGTCAGTTCTCACGCGACCAAATGAGTAAGTAAAAGAAACGCCTCTACCTTGGGCCTGTTTTAAAACAAGAAACGCCCTTTTTAAAGGCGCTTTTTAAGAAACGCCCTTATGCAAGGCGTTAATTCAAGAATACACGCCCTGACCAAAGGCGTTAATTCCATTCGAGTTCCGTTCGACACGGGAGCTTATCCAGGGAAGGATTATGTTAATCCAGTAAGTATTTAATAGGGCAAGGACTCTATATTGGAAGCATTGCTTCTACTAGAACACTAACCTTAACAGGACGTCCAAAATCCTATATATAATCTTGATCGAACAAACCCTAAACCTATTTGGACGATCGAACCGCACAGGTACGTGAAGAACATATCTTCTTCTTCTTCTTTTCCTTATGAACGAAATAGCAGTTCATATAAGTTTCTCTTTGCTTCGGTTACATGAAGAACTAATAGTTCTTCATCCTCTTTTCCTCTTACAGGTTGAGGACGCAGCAGCATAAGTGAAGAACAAGGTAACGTTCTTCTAATCTCCTCTGTTCTGATAGGTGAAGAAATTAATAAATGTTTCTTCTTCTGTTCTCGTAGGAATTACAGGACCGTAGAACTAGAGCTCCTCTTCTCACAGTTCAAATCATCAAATTATCATAAGGTAGGTTTTCTCAAGTTACTGTAGCCCAAATGAAATTAATGCAAGATATATATATATATATAAGCATGTCATGCATATGATTATTATAGTTTTCATGCGTTTTCTGAATTGTTTGAAAGAAACGCCCTGGAATAGGGCGCTATTTTAAAATAAACGACCATAACAGCGGTCGTCAATTTATTAAGAAACGTCCTGTACACAGGCGTTAATTTTACGAGATCATGACTTAAGCATGATAAGAACGGATTATATATGAAACCTTGATTATTAATGCATGATCCTGTCTCCAAATCTAATGTCCTGCAATTTCTTGAATTCACGGCCTGTACAAGGTCGTTTTCCACGTATTAACGCCTCATCAGAGGGCGTGACTTTAAAAGTAACGCCCCTTGCTTAGGCGCGTATTATCCAGAGTCCTGGTATGTTCTGAAACATAGAGTTAAGCCAGTAACGCCCCTTCTCAGGGCGTGTCTTATATAAGTCCTGCAACTTATTTATATTCTGTCAAATCCGTAATTCATGAGACGCCTGCAGCAGCAGTCGTCAAATATGAAGAAACGACCCTGTCCAGGGCGCTTTTTAGATAGAGTATTGAAATAATGAAATTCTGCGAAACGGAACATATATAAACGCCCTGATACTAGGCGTTAGTTACTTGAAAAACGTCCCGGACAAGGGCGTGTTTTTCATAAATTAATGAGATTATTGAAAATTCTGTAAAATAAAAATATGTTAACGCCCCTATGTTAGGCGTTAATTACTTGAGAAATGACTTGACCTAAGTCGTTATTTTACTATAAACTGATTTTCATCTGATTTGCTAACCGATGGTTTTATATATATCATAATATATATAAATAGGCACTATTCTCCACTCCGTGAGTATAGTCCCATGTTTTCATGTTGATTTATCGATCACACTCAACTCTCATTGACATACAAGCTCTCCATTGGACATTCCGTTCCTTTGGACTAGCGAGTTAGTCATAGAGACCTCCGTAAGACTCCTCATAGCCTTGGATTCCCTCAAGGCCGACTGAGCTGGTTGTACCCTAAAAACCCATTACACGATCCTTGCCATGTCAATCTAAAGAAACATGGTATACCGGCCCTTATGATTATACAAAGAGTATATCATAAGCAATTCTTGATGGGATGATGATATCATGCCATATCGTGTCATTCTTGTAAACCCCAATTCTATGATAAGAATGAGGGTATCTTGCTTGATCTAATGTTCATGTGGACCTCAATTCTATATAAAGAATGTCCATATTGATTTGTCATGGTACCTAAGTTAAGGGAACCATATTCTACCTGGTTTTATCGAACTCGTGATTATATCATTATTATCGCCAATCTATGTCCTTTGTCATATTTTGGACTCTATTCTATCAAAGTTGTCATACGTATCTACAAGCTTGATTATTGAAATTCTATATTGGCTATATAAACAAGAGTGGATGTCAAAACACATGATAAATGCCTGCGCATATAGGGCCCGATCTGGTCCTGGGAGGAGCACCCGAAAGTACTTGTGCCCATGGGAGTTAAAATGATAAGGTATCTGGCATTATACCGAGTACTTGACTTGCTTGATTGGACATTCCACACACATCTTGTACTTGACTCGTACTTGACATGAAATGAAATGCGTGGCCCGAAAAAGGGTAATTTACTTGCTTGATACATGATAGCCAAAGTTCTTGACATGACTTGTTAAATGTACTTGCTTGAATATCTCGAATAAACTTGTTATCTTGTTGGAAGTTCATGACTAAGTTCATCTTATTTTCTTGATATTACATTCTCTCTATCTTGTCGTTTCATGCGAGCATGCATAGCTTTATTGCATCCATGAAAATGTAATTACTTAAACCACTTGCTAGTACTTGAGATATAATTTCCTACTGAGCGTTCGCTCATTCCGTTTGTCCCTTTTTACTTTTCAGGTAAGTCCGACGACGATGGAAGTCAATCGGATGGGAATGGTCAAGAGTGAAAGTGATAGAGCTTCTACAAGTGTCGTCTAGTCTTTTCCATAGTTTCTTGAGTCAACTATGTATTCTTTTCCTTTTTATTTAACAGAGTATTGGATTTGTAATAGTCTATCCCTTATAAAATAAAGGATTGGGTTATCTTGCTATTTTACGCATCTCTGTCTTTGTGTCGAATACACGACCACTCTGATTGACATGATTGATATAGACACGTCGCGCATCTCCGGGTATCTTCCGCGCTCGGGGCGTGACAGACACACAGTCACTAGCAAACCAGAGAACAGATCTCCCTTCTCCTGAGACCACAGGAGGAACCCCGACCTCACTATAGAGTATCGGAAAAAAACAAGCCAAGGAAGTGTAAAGTAAAAACAAGAAACAAAAATAAGGCAATCAGAAAGCTGGAAATGAAATCCACAAAGTGTAGCTCGTCAAGGAGCAATCTGGCATGGATTTGATCCAAATACCAGAAGAACAAATCTTCAATGAAGGCTTCAGTTCTCTACTCTTCTCTCTCTTTTTCTCTCGATCCTCACAAGCTAAATGATATGCGCAGCGTAGAGTGATATAAAAGGGGGGGATGAATAGATCACTCCCGAAAATTAATAAATCAGCGGTAAATCAATACTTAGGTTTCTCAACCCCCCAGATACTTTGAAACGGATTGCTAAAGCGGTCAATAACTATGACAGAGTAAGTGAGATCGAGAGGGCTGTTCACAGTGAAGCAAAATGACGAACAGAGGAAGAGCAACACAGCAGTAACAAGCAAACCACATAAGAGGCAGGGAGTTTTTAAGGTGGTTCGATTGCAGTCCGCAATCTACATCCACCCCTCACTCCAAACCAGAGTGAGGCTTCCACTAGCAAAGGCTAGAACGCAGACTCAGTCTGCAAACAGGTGCTGCCTAACAGCTTGACCAGGGGAACAACCTCCCCTCTTCCTCCAGACCGGAGGGAAACCACTAGTGACACACAGTCACTAGCAAACCAGAGACCGAAGTCTCTCTTCCTCCACCCAGGAGGGAACCCACAAGTGGCACGCCGTCACTTGCAATCGGAGAACAGATCTCCCTTCTCCTGAGACCACAGGAGGAACCCCGATCTCAAACCAGAGAATCGAAAAACATAGTGATCAAATAAAAATAAAAACAAGAAATGATAAGAACACACCGACTGAAAGCTGTAAAGGATAATAACATAGATGTGGCTCCCATGGAGCTGACTGGCCTGGATTTGATCCGCGGTCCAGTAGACAGATCTTCAATAAAGTCTTCTTTCTTCTTCTCCACGAATTCTCTCTCTTTTTCTTTTACTTCTTCTGCTTTCACACTCTGCCTCTCTGCCCTTCCTTTCTTGTCTTCTAACATAATGTGTAGACTTGCCCATATGCATGAACAAGTGGTGATGTATAGACTTGCTCAGTTCAGCTGGTGGATGTACAAACTTTGCATATGCACATGTGACGCTGAGTGAGACGCAGGATGCACTGGCTGTACAGACTTTGCGTATGCACATGAGACGCTGAGTGAGACGCTAAGTGAGATTGACTTTAACAAGCAATGCATAGACTTTGATTTATGCACATGAGATGCTGAGTGAGACAGAGCAATGTATAGACTTAGCTGATGCAATGTTCACACGACGTTAGACGCTAAGTGAGACGATGGAGTTGTACAGACTATGCATATGATGTACAGACTTTATATGCATAAGGCACATGATGCAACAATGTATAGACTTGAAATCAAGAGATGCACTGGCTGTACAGACTTTGAATGCGCAATATGCAGACGTTGTACAAACTTGCTAAGTCTGGAGTTAAGCATGAACGCACAATGCTCAGAGTATGCGTGTGGATGAATGGACTATGAGTACATGACATTGCCTTACGTCTATATGCAACAGAGTGTATAGACTTTATATGCATGAATGCACCATGTAAAGACTTTGCGTGCAAGACACTGTATATGCATGAATGATGTACAGACGAGTGCACAGACTATATGCTCAATGCAATCGTGCTATGGCATGCAGCTACTGTTAATGCACCGAGGTCATATGACAGATGAACACTTAAAGCAAATGATGCATAGACCTTAAACCATGACTAGATGTATGACAGGAAAATGCATGGACCTTACAGATGTATATATATGAATGCTTTATGATCTGACAAAATGACTAAACATCGCATGGTGACTCACAGTGTTTGACTCACATCAAAACCAATCATCAAAACCACAGAGGCACAACAATGGCCCCCAAGCTGAAGAAATTCAAGTAGGTTTAGGTCCCTAAAAAGACCCAGCCCGCCTACCAGGTCACACTAACCCGTCACTGCCCTGCAGGTGACGGAATGAGAATGAAGAAGGAGAGGGCCCCGGCCCCAAGGAAAGAAGAGACGGTTGTGGACCCTCCACGCCGTGAAAGCTTCAGGGCCTGCGCCCGACAAGCCACCATCCCTACAGTGGGAAGAAGATTTCAGCAACTCACCAGACGAGCCCGGCTTGCTATATCCCTCCCGTCGGAGGTCGACAGCTATCCCCAGCCCAACATCAGGGACTAAGGCAAGAAGAAATGACCAACATGGTCAGGAATTACATCAGGAGTCTAGGCAACCCCTCGCTGGGCCAACAACGACTACTACAAGCAGCCGTAGATGAAGAAGACTACTGCCCACCAACGGCAGTTAAAGAAGAAGAAGAAGAAGAAAGAAGGATGACGTCGTCGGTCGACGATAATGGCTACGAAGATGGCTTCGATGTCGAAGCTGATGAGACCGCCCCTCGGCAGGAAGAAAGAAAGAGAATCTCTGTATTTGAGAGACTGACCTTCCCGGAGCATGTAAGAAGGAAGGTTCAGAGACAAAGAAAGAGAATGCAGATCTTCACCTGTAACATGGCTAGCATACCCGGCCAATATGGAAGGCTTCCAGAAGATCCTTGCGAGCTGGCTCGATTGGCCGGTAGGCCAGGGCCAAACACTCGGAGGGTAGAAGCTGCAAGAGAACTATTAGCAGCAGCTAGAGGGGAGCAAACCCTAGCCCATGTCCAACAATGTCCTGCCGTCCTGACCGCCAATGTGGTGACAGCAGAAGAAGAAGAAGATGTCATGCTCGACATCCTGCCTGAGGGTGCATCCGGGGAGACAACAAAAGCTATTCCTAGCACTGCGGCTATGGATCCGGCAGTACTCATGATACTACAAAGGTACCGCCAGGAGATGGAGCTCCTGAAGAAGCAACTGATGGAGAAGACAGAGCAGTCTTCAGCCTCTAAACAGCCCGAGATGCAGGGTGAATCATCACGGGGAGCCGTCAACCGAAATGACCCCTCACCACTCTATGCCGTACCCCAGCCGGCATAACCAAGCCTGGCAATGACTCAGCAACGCCCACCACAGCCGCTGATGTCGCCGGTGCTACCACAGGTGCACCAGACACCTCCATTACTGCGTCCCCCTCCGCAGGCGACCACCCTGGTCACCCCGTACCTGCAGCCGATGCATTTCTACTCAGAACCGGTTGATCCGACCGTCATGAACAAAATGATGGTGGAGAGAATGATCGAGCTGAAGCTCGCTGAAAGAACTGAAGGTGACTACGTCGCATTTGATGCATATAGGGTCCCATACCCTCCGCACCATGCTGCTAAGCGGCTCCCTCTTGGGATTAGCAAGCCGCCGAAATTCGACAAGTTCAACGAGAAGGGATTCCCGAAGGAACATGTCGCCTACTACATGACCATCATGGGTGATCTGGCCACCGACGAGTCATATCTGCTGAAATTTTTCAGGTCCTGACTGACGAGGCTCGCTTTTGAATGGTACTCCAGCCTCCTGATCGGGTCGATCAGCGACTGGTCGGACATGTAGAGGAAGTTCAGAGAAAGATTCCATGTTACAGAGAGGGAAGTCACAGTGTCTGAACTCTACTCAACAAGACAGAGGGCAGATGAAACAGCCCTTGATTATATCAAGAGGTGGAGAAACCTCAGAATGAGGTGCAAGCGGCCCCCGCATCAAGAGGATGCTGTACAAATATGCAAAGAAAATCTCAGGAGAGAGGTCCTGGAGAAGATGATAGGAATGGAGATCCGGTCGTTCGACCGATTGAACAATATCGTGGCTGAGGTCGAAGCTTTTCTGGCCAGACCTGCCCCTGCATCAACTACTGCTGCTACACAAAAAGGCAAGGCAGTAGAGGGGCGGTAGGCGCCTAAAGAGGCAAATGCCCTTGACCTTAAAGCATTTGAACAGCAGAAGGACAAAGGCAAGAAGGCAGACACCCCGCAGCCTATTAAAGCCAGAGATGGCAAAGAAGGTCCCTCACTAAGGGATAAAATGAAGAAGGCCTATTATTTTCCAAAAGATAAGACCAGAATTCTGTTTGATTGGGTAACCCAATACGATAAGGTCACCTTACCTGAGCCAAAGAGGTCGGAAGACCTGAAGAGAAAGAACAGTCCAAGATTCTGCCCCTATCACCAGATGCTGGGGCACCCAATTGAAGACTACTATGTCTTCAAAGATATTATTGAAGGCATGGTGAAGAAAGATGAAATCAACCTCAGAGAGTACAGGGCCGACCCTCCACAACCTCATGAGGCTCCTCTAAGGAGGGCCACAACCAATATGGTCTCTGTGTACCAGGCACTGCCTGAGGAGATCTCTGAAGCCAACACTCGGTGCACTTATGAACTCTATTTCCTTGCGCACATAGAAGAACAACAGGGATGGTTGCAAGTCCCTGTGAAGAATAAAAAGAAGACGGCTATTCACCTGAGAGTGGGGGCACATATTCGTGGCATCACACAATGACCTACCCCTCCGGTGGCAGCACCTGTGTGGACCAAACCACTTGCAGTCATCAGGATACCTACACACAATCGGAGAAGACAGACTCCCCTACCGACGGTCAAGGAGATTGGTCCGGAAGCCCAACGGTTGCAAGCATACATTAATGGGCTAGATGAATATGTACAGCCCGAATTAGAACCCCTAATGGTACGGGATCATGTCTCGTGGCAAGAGCTGGAACATCTTTCACTCAAGCAGGAGCAGCAAGCTGACGCAGCGTCTGATGAAGATGGCAGCCTGTTCTGGGGGCTGGCACCACCTGAAGAAAAGAATAAAAAGAAACAAAGAAAGAAAAGAAAGGCCGCCAAAGACAACAAAGAGCAGATTGTGTCCTGCAATACTCTCTTAGCTCTCTTCAACCTGCCTGATGAAGAGGATGAAGAAGAAATATCCTTTGGACCCGCCACAGGGGCAGGCCAGGCCGAAGCAGCCTCCGCAGCACATGCAACCCGGTCAGGCTGGAAATGGGCGCGCCAGTCGCCTGCTAACCACAGCATCATATTCAGGGGAGAGCAACCCTACAAGATACCTCCCCCGGAGGTCAAAGGGGTCCACGTCCCTCCTCCGTCAGGCCTTTATAACCAGAGTATGGGTAGCACTGCCACCCCTTCCTTCCTGGAATTTTTGAAAATGTCCAAGGGAAAGAAACTACACCATGATGCCGAACTTGCAACCGGGGATACCTACCCGCAGCCCCAGCAGTCCTCCAAAGATCCGGATGCAGATAAAGCTTGCCCGACAATAGCCGATGAAGGGCAACAAGAAGGCTGCACTAAGGAAAAAGGGTGTAGAATCTGGACTCAATGAAGCGAGGCTATCAGGGACCGCAATCCAAGACTCCTCCAAGCACAGGTGGGCAGATGAGATGAAGTTGTCAAATGTCCGAGCAGGAAGCCTTGTAGTTAAATTGTTGAAAAAGCTTCCGGCAAGATTCACTGTTTGGGAAATTCTCTTTCTTAGTGAAGAGATCCAACATGCGATTATCACTACTCTGCAGACGCCTACTCAATATGAAACCTGCTTGGCTGAAGCACTGCCAGAGGCCCGCATGACCTTCACTCAGGAGGACATGTTGCTCCCTACTATCAGCCACAATAGCCCGCTCTACATGACGGGGCACCTAAATGGACAGGAGCTGAACAGGATCCTGGTTGACCCAGGCACAGCTGTCAACATTCTAGCATACAGAATATACCAGAGGCACCACTTTAATGTACGCCTTGATAAAGCCGGAGAGATGCCTGTCGCCGACTTCAACCAAAAGTGTGAAGTGTCGCTGGGAGCAGCAGAATTCACACTCACTCTGGCAGACTTTACCACAAACGTGCAGTTTCATGTCATTGATTCCCACACCTCGTATAAGGCGCTGCTTGGCCACCCCTGGGCGCATGAAAATATGGTGGTGCCGTCCACGCTCCACCAGTGCATCAAATATAGCCTCGAAGGGAAGGGGTAGAGGATATTTGCCGATATCCACCCATTCGAAGTGTCCGAGTGTCACCTGACAGACACTCATCTATATGCAGAACGGTCCCAAGGGACCCCTGAAGCCAAGACCCCTGCAGGGGCACCCAAAGGCACATCCGGCGACAAATGGTTCGCACCACCGCCGCGCAGATATATCAAGCCCAAGGCGGTCTCTTATATCACCATCACTGGAGATGTGGGTAGTCTAGCACCTCCCGCTATATACCCCAAAGCCAATGAAGCCGAGGTCGATCAGTAGCATGACCATATAAGGGTCCCGGAAGGCCTTACCAAGCCAATTCCTAGCGTCGATAATGTAACTGTCGAGCCTTTCAAAGATTGGGATGTGACGCAGATAGATGGTCCCATCAGTTTGTTCTACACTACTGAAGAGCACCCTACCCGGGAAGACACTGATTGTCGTCTACCCGAAGGCATAGAGAATCTGCTAGCTCCCGTTCAGGGTCTGGCATTCACGACGAGTCGAATGGCCAGGATGTTCCAGAAGTAGCACATCCCCTCCAACCAGTCGTGCAAAGACAAGGAAGCATTCCAGAAGATGTGGTATCCCACGAGTCTGGACAAAGAAATGAGACATGTTTCTCAGCATCCAGGGTTTGGCTTTACCCTTGAAGAGTATTACTACAGTGGGCGCTAGGAGGTGGATACCATCTCCACCTTCTATCCTGCTGAAGGCAATCCGCTAGGGGCAACCTTTGATGAATACCCAACAGAAGCAGAATATACTCAACCGGCTCGACCAGGAGACTCAGAAACAGAGACGATGACTCCTTGCCGATGCTGGGAGCAAGTCTATCCTGAAGATGCGGCCCTTCAAGCCAGATTTGACATGGCCGGCAATAGCAAAGTCGAAGATGTTGAAGAAATAGGGATGTCTCCCTCTGACGGGTCTCCACTAATGATGATTCCAGCACCTCTCATGTTGATCGTAGAGACTTCTGTCGAAGCCAAGAAAGAAATGCATGCTGCTGAAAGGAAAAGTGCCACCCCTACTGAGGACACGACAACCCAAAGGGGGGATGAAGCTGTCAATTCACCCATCGAAGCTGCGATGGCAATGGGTTCGCTGATTAAACGATTCACACAACCGCTTCTTGCCGAGGCGGAGATCCTTAATGAAGTGCAAGTAGAATCGAATGAAGAGATCGAGGTCCTGGACCTTGAAGATGATATTCCAGACTTCATCGACCTTCAGCCGGCGCCCCCGAAAATAGAAGATGGAGGCCAAGCCACGGTCGGTGAGCTGATAGAAGTCAACCTAGGAGATGAGGACGACCATAGGCCGACCTTCCTCAGCGCCCAGCTATCTACTGAAGAACCGAAGCTGTACATCCAGCTACGGCAAGAATACTTGGATTGATTTGTCTTGACCTACAAGGAGATGCCAGGACTGAGCCCCGTAGTCTCACAACATGAGCTAACAATAAGCCCTGAAGCCCAACCGGTGAAGCAGCCGCCACGGCGCATGAGGCCAGAGCTCATCACTCAAATATGCAAAGAGGTGGACAAGCTCATTGACGTGGGCTTCGTTCAAGAAAGTCAATATACCACGTGGCTGGCCAATATTGTGCCCGTGAAGAAAAAGAATGGACAGATTCGGATATGTGTTGACTTTCGAGATCTGAATAAAGCCTGCCCCAAAGATGACTTTCCGGTGCCAATAACGGAGGTCATGATAGATGTAACATGGACGGGTCATCCGGCTACAACCAAATATGGATCGCGGAGCATGACCGGATCCACACTGCCTTCCGAACTCCCAAGGGCATTTACCACTACAAGAGGATGCCGTTTGGATTAAAGAACGCCGATGCCACCTATTAGCGGGTGATGACAAGAATATTTGATGAGCTGCTCTACCATAAGGTCAAGTGCTACATAGATGACCTGGTAGTCAAAACCAGAAAGAAAAAAGACCATCTGCAGGACCTCCGAGTAGTCTTTCAGAAGCTAAGGCAGTATGAATTGAAAATGAACCCTATGAAGTGTGCGTTCGGAGTGTCGAGCGGAAAGTTCTTAGGCTTCATTGTCAGATACCAGGGAATTGAAATAGACCCCGCAAAGATCAAAGCAATTCAGGAATTACCTTCACCAAGGAACCTCTCCGAGTTGAGATCTCTTCAAGGCCGCCTGGCTTACATCCGGTGGTTCATATCCAATTTGTCGGGGCGATGCCAGCCCTTTCACTAGCTGATGATAAAAGATGTTCCCTTTTATTGGGACGAAGATTGCCAGACAGCCTTCGACAAGCTCAAAGACTATTTGAAGACTCCTCCAGTGCTGGGCGCACCAGTGAAAGGACGGCCGCTGGTTTTGTACATCACAGCCACATATAACTCCCTGGGGGCAATGCTAGCCCAGAACAATGAAGAAGGGAAAGAGCAAGCCCTCTACCACCTCAGTCGAAGATTAGTCAGAATTGAGGAGAGATACACCCACATTGAGAAGATCTGCTTGGCACTATTCTTCGCTATCAAGAAACCCCGACACTACATGCTGTCACATGAGATTAGGCTGATCTCCAAGGCGGATCCGCTAAAGTATATCATGTCCCAACCGACACTCAAAGGTCATTTGGGCAAATGGGTGGTGATCCTTATGGAGTTTGATATCTCCTACATACCATAAAAGGCCGTCAAAGGCCAAGCTATTGCAAACTTCTTTGCTGAGCATCCAGTACCTGAAGACTGCCTGCTGGAACTAGAGCTTCCTGAAGATGAAACCCTAGAGGTCTGCCAAGTACAACCCTCTCTATGGTAGCTGTATTTTGACGGTGCTTCCAGAATTGACACCTCAGCTACTGGGTCAGCCAGAGTCAGGGCGGGGGCAAGCATAGTCCTAAAATCTCCATAAGGAGAGTTATATATACATCTTGCTCAATAAACAAGCCAAGCACAAACAATGAAGCAGAATATGAAGCCCTCAACATCAGGTTGCAGATTGCTCTGTCTATGGAGATCCAGATGTTGGAAGCATTTGGAGATTCCATGCTAGTCATAAAATAGCTGGAGGGAGAGTTTGAGGTGCGGAAGTAAGAGCTCCTCCCGTATTATCAACTGGCCCTCGGATTGATGGCGTGATTTTATTTCACCAAAATCAAGCACATTAACCGAGGACAGAATGCTCAGGCAGATGCCCTCGTAAAGCTGGCTAGTTCTTTGGCAGTCCCACCAGACACAAGCCTAAATATAGCTGTAATCAACCATCGCCAGGCCCCCAGTATGACGGAGGTTCTGGCTGATGAACAAGAGAATGAAGCGGTAGCTGTAGAATAAGTTCAGCAGCCCGACTGGCGGAAGCACCTTCTGCGTTGGTTCCAGCGCCAACAGCTTCCAAAAGAAAAAGAACAAAGAATGAAGCTCCTAAGGGTCAAAGACTCCTACGAGATGAGAAGCAGAACCTTGTTCCGAATAATGGCCGATGCCAGAAGGAAAGTTCTGCTCCGCTGCTTGTCTCCAGTAGAAGCCAGGCAGGTAATGCTAGAGGTCCATGCGGGGTCAGCTGGAGCGCACCAAGCCGGGCCGAAAATGAAAATTGAAATAAATAAATTGGGCTATTATTGGCCCTCCATATTTGATGATTGCTGTAAGTTTGCTAAAGCTTGCCAAAAATGTCAAGAGCACGCCAACGTGTCCAGGAGACCGCCAGTGCCGCTACACCCCACCCTACCAAGTTGGTCGTTCACCCAATGGGGCACGGACGTGGTAGGGCCACTGCCAGCATCCTCGTCAGGGTGCAGATATATCTTAGTAGCCACAGATTACTTCTCCAGGTGGGCAGAAGCCGTTGCGCTAAGAGATGTAACGGGAGAACTGATCGCAAGGTTCTTCCGGTAGAACATAATATTTCAGTTTGGGGTCCCCAGCCGAATTATCTCTGACAATGGCAGCCACTTCAGAAATCAGAAGGTTTATCGACTGGCTGATAAATATAAGATTGACTGGAGGACCTCGTCCCCCTACAACCCTCAAGCCAATGGACTTGCAGAAGCCTTCAATAAAACACTATGCACATTACTAGCAAAGACTGTCAAGTCTAATAAAAAGGACTGGGAAAAAAGAATGTAAGAAGCGCTGTGGGCCTATCGTACGGTCTATAAAACCCCAACCGGCTGTTTGCCATTCTCCCTCGTATATGGGTTGGAGACTGTGGTGCTGATTGAATTGGAAGTCCCCTCACTGCGAGTCGCCATCCAGCATGGTTTGGCTAGTGATGAACATACCAATATAGAAAGAAGACTGGAAGAGCTTGCCAAGCTCGAAGGAAAGCGTCTTCGCACCCAACAAAATATTCAACTCTACCAAGCTCGCATGGCCCGTGCTTTTGACAAGCTGGTCAAGGGTCAAGAGTTCAAGAAGGGTGACCTAGTGATGGTCAAAAGAAGAGAAGTGATGGCCTCCAACCCCAAAGAGAAATTGGTTGAAAATTGGGTTGGACCATATGTCGTCCACCGAGTATATGAAGGGGGTGCGTCGTCCTTGTAGATCACAAAGGAGTCATCCAGTTCTCTCCCCTTAATGGAAAACACTTGAAGCTGTATCATGCAGCTCAACCGGCATTCTTAGAATGACCAAGACCTACCGTGGTCTAGTGGCATTCTGCCCTGGCCGAGCTCCTCCCTGCCTTAGTCTAGTGGCACTCTGCCCTAGCTAAGTTCTACCTACCTTAGTCTAGTGGCACTCCGCCCTAGCTATGTTCTATCGACCTTAGTCTAGTGGCACTCCGCCCTAGCTAAGTTCTACCTGCCTTAGTCTAGTGGCACTCCGCCCTAGCTAAGTTCTACCTACCTTAGTCTAGTGGCACTCCACCCTAGCTAAGTTCTACCGACCTTAGTCTAGTGGCACTCCGCCCTGGCTAAGTTCTACCTACCTTAGTCTGGTGGCACTCCGCCCTAGCTAAGTTCTACCGACCTTAGTCTAGTGGCACTCCGCCCTGGCTAAGTTCTACCTGCCTTAGTCTAGTGGCACTCCGCCCTAACTAAGTTCTACCTACCTTAGTCTAGTGGCACTCCGCCCTAGCTAAGTTCTACCTGCCTTAGTCTAGTGGCACTCCGCCCTAGCTAAGTTCTACCTACCTTAGTCTAGTGGCACTCCGCCGTAGCTAAGTTCTACCGACCTTAGTCTAGTGGCACTCTGCCCTGGCTAAGTTCTACCTGCCTTAGTCTAGTGGCACTCCGCCCTAGCTAAGTTCTACCTACCTTAGTCTAGTGGCACTCCGCCCTAGCTAAGTTCTACCTACCTTAGTCTAGTGGCACTCCGCCCTGGCCAAGTTCTACATGCCTTAGTCTAGTGGCACTCCGCCCTAGCTGAGCTCTACCTACCTTAGTCTAGTGGCACTCCGCCCTGGCTGAGCTCTACCTACCTTGGCCTAGTCGCACTCCGTCCTAGATGAGCTCAATATATATATATATATATATATATATATAATAACATAAAAAATGACATGGCCATTACGGGCCTTACGCCCGAATCGGCACAGATCTATCCTTCACGTTAGCATTGCCTTCTTGCTAACGAATAAATCTGTATTCCCGGCGCAAGACTTCATGTCCTAGCCGACTCTATTACAACAATGCCATTGCGGGCCTTACGCCCGAATCGGCATAGATCTATCCTTTGCGTTAGCATTGCCTCCTTGCTAACGAATAAACCCCCTCTCTCTCGGCGCAAGACTTCATGTCCTAGCCGACTCTCCTACAACAATGCCATTGTGGGCCTTATGCCCGAATCGGCTCAAATCTGTCCTTTGCGTTAGCATTGCCTCCTTGCTAACGAATAAACCCTCTCTCTCGGCGCAAGACTTCGTATCCTAGCCGACCCTCCTACGACATTGCCATTGCGGGCCTTATGCCCGAATCGGCTCAAATCTGTCCTTTGCATTAGCATTGCCTCCATGCTAACGAATAAACCCCCTTTCTCGGCGCAAGACCTCACGTCCTAGCCAACCCTCTCAACGTCCTCCTGTTATGTAAAAAAAAAAAGGAAAAAAGGGGGCTTAAAATAGAGGTCCCCGCCGGCCTTGTTCCTACATTGGGACAAGGGCAGAAACGGCTATAACCCAGCTGTGGCAAAAACCCGAAAGGGCGCCAAAAGCAAAATCGGGTACCCCGCCACGTGAAAACCCGAAAGGGCACGTGCGTAAAAGCAAGAGGGGGTTGGTTTCGGCGAAAACCCGAAAGGGCGATTAAGTCAGTAATATGGTAACTTAAAGTCCCTTTTCACCCCATCCCAATGAAACTCCGGAAAGGGTGATCACCCTAGACCCTACCAGAGATCTTTTCATCAATATCCTTCCGACCATTGCCATCATCGGCAAGACCGGTCAACCCCTCCCCTAAACTTGGACCTTCCATCCTCGTTGATGAATAAACCAATCCCTTGCTTCAAACACTTAACCAATGTCAAAAAATAAACCCGCTTTCGACCCTCGCCACCATCGGCGGGGCCGGTCGACATTTTTTCTTAACTTGGACCTTACATCCTCATTAATAAACCTGTACTTTGCTACGGCATTTGGTTCAATGCCAATGAACCTCCTCTTGACCCTTGCCGCCATTGGCAAGATCAGTTAGTATTCTCTTAACCTGGACCTTCCGTCCTTGTTAATGAATCTACTTTTGCTTTGACATTCAAACCTGTGATCGGCCCTTGCCACCATCAGCAAGGCTAGTCGACATCTTACTAACACGGAGCCCTCATCCGTTGTCAACAAGCGAGCACGTGCTCATCCCGGATTCGTTCCGTGAACCAAAAAAAAAAGAAAGAAAGAAAAGAAAAATAAATGAGGCTTAAAATAGAGGTGCCTCGCCGGACTTGTTCCTACACTAGGACAAGGGCAAAAATGGCCATAACCTGACTGTGGTGAAAACCCGAAAGGGCGCCACAGGTAAAATCGGGTACCCCACCACGCGAAAAATCGAAAGGGCGCATGGGCAAAAGCAAGAGGGGACTGGCTTCGGTGAAAACCTGAAAGGGCGCTTAAGTCAGTAAAGTGACGTTTTAAAAGTTCCCAATTTACTTCTGACCCCTATCATCATCGACAGGATAGGTCAGTCTCCTTGCGACCCTTGTCATCATCGGTAAGATCGGTCAACCAACTTCTGACCCCTGTCATCATCAGCAGGATCGGTCAGCCTCCTTGCGACCCTTGTCATCATCGGCAAGATCGATCGACCTACTTCTGACCCTTGTCATCATCGGCAGGATCGGTCAGCCTCCTTGCGACCCTTGTCATCATCGGCAAGATCGGTCGACCTACTTCTGACCCTTTTCATCATCGACAGGATCGGTCAGCCTCCTTACGACCCTTGCCATCATCGGAAAGATCGGTCGACCTACTTCTGACCCTTGTCATCATCGGCAGGATCGGTCAGCCTCCTTACGACCCTTGCCATCATCGGCAAGATCGGTCGACCTACTTCTTACCCATGTCATCATCGGTAGGATCGGTCAACCTCCTTGCGACCCTTGTCATCATCAGCAAGATCGATCGGTCTCCTTCTGACCCTTGTCAACATCGGTAGGATCAATCAGCCTCCTTGCGACCCTTGCCATCATCGGCAAGATCGATCGACCTACTTCTGACCCTTGCCATCATCGGTAGGATCAGTCAACCTCCTTCTGACCCTTGCCATGATCGGCAAGATCGGTCGACCTACTTCTGACCCTTGTCATCATTGGCAGGATCGGTCAGCTTCCTTGCGACCCTTGTAATCATCGGCAAGAGCGATCAACTTCTTTCTGACCCTTGTCATCATCGGCAAGATCAGTCAACTTCCTTCTGACCCTTGTCACCATCAGCAAGATCGGTCAATATCCTTGCGACCCTTGTCATCATCGGCAAGATCGGTCAACTTCCTTCTGACCCTTGTCATCATCGGCAAGATCGATCAGCCTCCTTACGACCCTTGCCACTATCGGCAAGATCGGTCAACCTCCTTGTGACCCTTGTCATCATCGGCAAGACGGGTCAACACTTCCCTTAGCCTGGACTTTTCATCCTCGTTGACCAATAAGCCCCCTTTGCTTCGACATGTAGCCTATGTCGATGAATAAACCCTACCCTCAGTTTCTGTCACCATCGGCGAGTTTGGCTGACAAGCCTTCTAACCTTATTTCCCGGTCCTAGGAGGCCTCTACACTTTCATCCTTTGAACTTTTTGGCCTACTTTAGCCATTGCTTGGCCCCGAGAGTACTTACAACGCGGTGGAGCGGACACCGCACCCTTTTCCTGAAGGCGTGAGCGCTCTCTTGCCCTAGTGACTTACATACTCAGACTAAGTTAACTGGCAAATAAAAAAGAAAGAGGAAAAAAATGATGAAGTCGTCATTTGGTAGCAAGTGAAGATATTTCATTCTTGTAAGGCAACAAGATACATGTTACGCGGGGCATACCCCGGGGTAGATGAAGTCCACTAGACAAAAAGGCAAATGGAAGAGACTACTGCAGCGGGCGTCGGAAGATGTCCTCTAGCTCTAAAATACCCAAGGACGGGTGGCGGGTCAGCCCATGCAGTCGAGACTCGGCGGCCTCCAGCTGGGATAGCTTCTCTTCGAGAGAAGCGGCTCGTCCTTCGGCCATCTCCACTTCCTCTATAATCTGGGCTTCTAGACGCCCGGGATCCTGAAGCTCGGCCTCGGCCCTGGAAAGTTCAGCTTGCAGCTCTGCCATCCGGGCTACAAGGAAAGTTCGGCGCTGTGAAGAAGTACTAGCGACATCTCTCATCTGCACCGCAGTCCCTCTCAAAGAGGCGAGAGCAGTCCGGCATTCAGCCTGTTCCAATGTTATGGCCGTTAGTTGATCAGCTACCTCTCAGCCTAGAAATTCTCTTCTGTTCACATACTTCAACAACAGTACTACCCGTGGCGTCCAGTCATCCATGGGGCAGCCAAAAGCTAATAGTGAGCAGGACAGGTGCTCTACCAAGCCCCGCAGTTGAACATAAGTCAAATCTCTGCTGGCCACTATAGTCTATTGAAGGGTCCCCAAGAATTGCCACACTAGGTCGCTGGATGATCGAAGACCATGTGGTGCCGTCCCGGGAAGCTCGAAGTCTACTCGGGTATCCACGGCAGCCCAGATATCGTCGCTCTCCTCAGAAGATGATGACGGCATGATATACAAGGCGCTCATACTGGAACCGACTGCAGTAGCTGATGCCACAGCCGAAGTCTCGATGACGGCAACCTCCCTACCAGTCTCTTGAGATTGAGCTACAATGGGAGCATCAATAGCCAAGGATACCTGCTCCTCGCCCCCGGCCTAGATGACCTCCATATGGCTAGTTTCGACAATAAGAGCCAAGGCCCCTGAAGTCTCGGCTTCTTCCTCAACAATTTATCCCGCCTCGACCTCTGGAGGGCCACTCTTTTCCAGGGCCAACTGTCGTGCGGCCTCAAGTGGCTGAGGTTTTACGACTGCCGTTGACTCGTCGGTACTCACAAGTGCTCTAGGTCCTTCTGGACCCGCTGCTGCCGCATAGTCTTTGGGGTATCGCAGGGTGATAGGCCGTAAGACTGGCGAAAAATTTGGGTGACCCGCACCTAGAGCCGAGAGAGGTATCTGCACCGTTATGGTCGGAAGCACCACCTCAGTCTGCACCGAAAACATATATATGTCAAACAGCTGATATGAAAAGGAGGGAAGAGCAACAACGTGTAGATAGTAGTGGATTTCTCACCTCAGCCGACACTAAGCTCAAGCCTACAAGGGCAGCCTCTGTGGCTCCAGCCCCTTCACTTAAAAGTGACCCTGACGGCCCAGGACCACTCCATGCCAACCGGGGTGGGCTGAAGGTTATATGATCACTTTCGTAAGCCGAAGACGCCTCGGCATCCTCGGTCTCCATATCCACCGGTGGGAACTCCTAGTTACTGGAGCCGCCACCGTAATCAACCTGCTCAAAGGAAGAAGAGTCCTCTACTCATCCCTGGCGCTCCACCATCGGAGCGGACACCTTGCTGGAAGGGATATCACCCTCAGTGGGGACTTCCTTCATCGGCTCCACATTGGGAGCGTCAGTTGAATGAATCTCGGGGACAAGCTCGCCTTTCTCCCCAGTGGCAGTTTCCTCCACAGCCTGGCTTCGATAAGCAATGTTGGTTACATCTCGACTACAATTTAAGGCAAGAAGCAGTCAAGCCAACTGAAGACATGGTGGTTCGCAGAGTCCTCGTGAAAAAATTACAAATTACCTTCCATCTCTTGCCTGGGCATCAGAGAGGGTAGATCCCTCTCCACGGGAGCTATGGGGACTTCCTCTGCCCCTTCTCCAGTCACGGCACCTGCTGTTGCCTCTAGCCCGACGATCGCAACAACTGTGTCGGCAACGGCTAAGAAGGATTTGCTGAAGTGGCTAGAATAAGCAAATGAACTACAAAAGAATGAAGAGCTTACCTTCAGCTTCAGGCTCCTGCGCACGAGAAGCCTTGAACTCTTCAAAAGATACAACTGGAGAAAGGACGGTTGCTGGTTCCTTTTCTGCAGCCTTCCTCCGGCGTGCCCGTGTCACTCGGGGCACTACCGCTTTGGCATTCCCAATAGCCTCCCTCAATTGGGATCTGGTTCGCTTCCGCGAGTCACCAGGAGGTAGTGGTGTCGTGGTCAGGGCCGACTCGGGAGACTCGAAATATGTCAACTTTTGAGCTTTTATTATTAGCTCCCTAAAGTGCCAAGTCTCCTCCAAAGTGGGTCGGACTGCATATGCATGAAGGTGAGAATGATATATGCCAATGAAGAAAAGAAGCTAGCCGACGGGCCGGAATAAAGAAATAGAACATACTTGCTGGCCCTGTATAAAAAGGGAAAAGAGGCCAATAAAACAGCGATGACACTTTGTCTCTCGAAGCTGCCTCGCGAATAAGCCAACATAAGTCTCCTATCACTACTAGAAAAATATTAATACAAGGCAAAATTCTTCTGCCTTTTAAAGTGTCAAAATTCGCCTTTTAAAGTCTTAGAAGGCGAAAAGAGGGCGGATTATATTCTGCCTTCTATACCACTGTCTTCTATGTAAATAGAAGGCGAAAAGTAAATTTTAAAAGGCGAAAACTTTAAAAGGCAGAAATGAAAGTTTTAGAAGACAATTTTTTTCCGCCTTATAAACTCGTGATTAAAGGCATTTATATGTGCCCTCTATTATTTTTTAGAAGACGATAATTTCTGCCTTCTAAGATCTATATAGAAGACAGATATTTTTACATTCTATTACTTTTAGATGGCAAACTTTTTTACTTTATAAGTTGTCAAAATAAGTCACTAGAAGATAAAATTTTCTGCCTTCTATACTAACATCAGAATATAAATTATTATCTTTTAAAAATAGTCTTTCTTCATATAACCTGTTTTATTTAACGATAGATCTAATTTTTTTTCTCAAGAATAAAATACATTCCAACTTGTAACATGACATAAAAATAAAACATTACACATTCGTAATTAAACAACATTCAACTTTGTTTATATTTGTTCAACAAAAAATTTATTTATATAAAAATGTGCTCATACATACATTAGACCTACTATAAGATCACAATGTGCATGGGCAGGTCATACACAAAATTTGCACCAACATGTGCTCCTCTAAACAAACACTTTAAATAAATACGGACTATAAACAATTTGATTCTACAATCTTCTTCCACTGGTAGCCTTTCTAAATCTTTTAAGTTACAAGCTTAAAACCAGTGAAGTTTCCACCAAAGAATCTGGATTTTTCTTCAAATGGCATCCTTTGACGCTTCTCATAGTACATAAAATCATTGAAAATTGATGTCTTCGGTGGCCTGTTCTTAAAGATGTTAAGCATACTCAGCCTAGCATATATTTTACCTGCATGAACAAACATGTACTAATGTCATTAGAAAACTAACATGAGATAATTTTATCAACACACTGACATCAGGGATAAACTACAAAATAGAATAATGGGTATCAATAATTGCATAGTGAACTTTCATGAAATTCAAAGTTAACAATTAAAAGAATCAATCAGCCAAAGAATGAGGGTCCCAATGACACCTCGAATTTTATTTCTATTTTCATCTTTGATTTGATAACTACTGGAGCATCAGACATGTTTGCAAAATTAACATAAAACTCACAAAAGGTTGTTCCAAGTTGCCGACCCATGATGCATCCACAAATGCTACACATCCACACATACGGGCAGAAGCACATCAAACGCATTCATTCACATTCATATTATCATAGATCAAGAAAAAATTGCATTTTTCATTCTATGCAAAACATTTACATCCATCATAACATAGTGTCAGTGCATCATGCTATATATTCTACCATTCACCAAAGTAAATGAGGAACAAAAAAGAGCATATCCCCATGTAGTTTTGTGTTGATACACAATCAAAAAATGTAATGTTTTACCATCAACACACAGGCCAAAATGTGACAAAGTTCGACATACCACCAGAAAAATAAGAGGGTAATCGTGAGTCATCATGAGGGGGAATGGCTCCTCTGTGTATCATGAATTAACTGCAAAATAGAAAAATGGTGCATTATAATCAACTCGAGATCCCAAGCAGTCACAGAGCCATTCTTTATCAATTACTATTGAAAAAATGAACTGCAGAGTACAGTTAATAAGGCATAGAAATTAAATGAAGGAAATCTGCAGATGGCTCACCAAAATCTTTTAAAGCCAAGAAGTTTATGAGTTCCCACTTCTGACACGTATCACAATGAACAGAATTCAAAGAGATTGACAATACATCATCTTCCGATGCAGGTCTCTAGTTTTGCACCATTTATTTGCTAGCACATCACACAATGGGATTTCTAAAAAGGATGTCTAAACGAAGATAAATAACAGACTTGAGGCTTCTTGTTTTGAAGAAGATGCGAATGGGAAACATAGAACCCATCTATTCTTAAAAGAGAAACTGTTCAGCATTGTTAGATGATGGCCACTAAATAAATTAAACAAAAACTTACAAGATGTCTCTCACTCTTCATGTAAGGTTGAACAACGGGGAGACCAAGAGGGCTTGTCCATCTGACAGGTTGATTCTCTGAAGCAATGACCTGTGTGTATTTCCAGAGTTCAATAAGATCTAAGATTTGAGACAAAACATGCTCAGGATCCAGCTGCATAAGTCCATCAGGCAGGCATGAAAGCAGGACATGAATTATAATCTCAAATTCCTAATAAAGAACTAGATCATAAAGATTTTAGGAAATCTTAAATAAGCAATTCATGCTCTTGAAAATACACCTTTGCACGGTCAGCCAATTCATAATGCCATGTGCAGCATGGAACATCTCCTCCAGAGCAGTCAGGGTCACCTATGTAACAAAAGATGCATAGAAGCTTTTCAACTAAATGACATCTGTCTAGACTTTACTTGCAACTTTTATCAAACCAAAGTAAACAGATGCAAATGGAAGAGGAAGTACTTATAGAACAGATGGGTAATATAGAACAGTCATGTTTAGACAACAAAAGATTCTTATGCAACCAAATAGTGAAATAAAACATAAACTGTTGTTATGTATTTGAAACTTGTCCATTCAGTGAGTAGCATCTCTAACTATGCAATTAATATGTGACTAAATCTACAATATATATACAAGCATTTCAAATGACTACAAAAAAATAGTTGGAATCAAATTATCTCTGTTTCTCTAACTAAAAGATCTAATTAACTTCCAGCCCAAAATAATGTTAATTCCAACCCCCTGATTGCAGCTGCCTGTTGCCTTATAACCTAGAAATTGCAAAATTAAATGCCTATAGTTCTATATTAGACTGAAAACTTTCACCCTATATGTGAATTCCATCCATCCATGTATGCCTCAGATCTTCTGCCATCCAGACCCAGTTTTGTCCCAATAACTTTAAACTCTACAACCATGTATCCACAAAACATGCTTCAAGGATACTTTCTTTCATTCCTGCCACTAAAGATGAGTTTTCGAGCTCAAAGAAGGTAAGGCAAAATTCTTGAGAGGTCACGCATACCCATGGAATGTAGAATCGGCCGATGCATATCAGGATCAGCCGTGGCCTTGCTTATATTTTGTAGTTCTTCAAGAAGGATATCGTGTGCAATTGACAATGACTTAACAAGATCAATAGCACCTGAACCCACATGAACAGCTGGAGTCCATACCTGAGCACAAAGTTAAATTTATTAGTTTTGATCAACTAGCTATTAATGCAAGTAATAAATAAAATTAATTATTTTTCCCAAAAACAAGTGTCCAATCCATTCCATTGACTACTGAGTTACAGTGAAACAAATAAGAGATGTTAACAGCAATGTAGCAACAACAGCCAATTTCTACCATCGTGAAAGCTCCATTATGTTACCAGCTGTGCATTAACAGCTTTTTTAAAATCAATTTCACAGTTCTCACATCTAGGATTTAGTAGAACTTTTTATCACCCAGAGCATATCTGATAAGCCCAACGAGATGGTAGAAAAGCCTAGGAGGAGCCAAGGTGACTGACACTTGGTGCTCGGATGGCTAACTCAGTAGTGACTATTGAATGGATATTTCTGCTCCTGTTCTCTTTCTTGATAAGTTGTTTCAAAGAGATGCACCCAATTCACTACATTACTCAGCACTATATCCACATGCAAGTTCTTTTCTATATATGTCATTTATTTCATGCAGCCTTGACCATTCCATGTCAACTTCACACCCATCCACTTGGATAAGCCATCACTATAACCTATAATGCAAGATTCAACCACATTACATTGCTTGCACAGGAATGGCACCTGACTGTTTCGTGTACCTCCTGGGCTCTTGAGTGGGTGGAGAACAAGGACATGTATATATACAGGAGAAAGCTCTGAAGATGATGACGATTAACAGCTGAGGATACTAAGCATCCAAGCCAGACCAAATGGCCTGGTAAAATAGTAGCATGCCCAGCATTTCAATCACACTGGACAAGGCTTTATGAAGATGAATTCATCCTCCCAAGGTTCACCTTATTTCACTTCTACACCCACAGTCACTTACACATACATCAACACATATCTATAAGCCTGTCTGCCATTGCCATATTTTTAATTTTCCTTATGCAGCATGACTATGTTGCAAATTTAGTGCATGTCCATTTTCTCCAACTAAAAATTATAATAATAAAAAAGTGAAGGTGAACAATTACTTATAATGCATTGTCTAGATGCCAGATGACTACACTGCCCACATACCTATGTATGCAAGTTTTAAAGACAGCTTCCATAAGAGACATAAAAATGTGAAGATTATTAGGTGAAGAGGCATTCTCAAATATAGTTATATAGTCAAGAACAGGGAACCTCAAAGGCATCACCTACTTGGTCTTGTCCATCATACTAGTCATCAGCAACAGGTTCATCAGCGTGAGGAATGCTGCAATTTCCCAAGTTTATTAAGATGGTTATTAGCAAAACATGTCTAAAAGATAGATCCATATCTCACAATGAAAAATGGAGTTGTCACAAACCTTTGTACCTTTTGTGAAGGTGAGTGGCTAACAGCTTTCAGAAGGACAATGTGTATGCTTATATCAATGAGAACGACATGGAAAGAGTCAAAATGGACAGGACAATATAAACGCAAACCAAGAAGAGCTTTAGGAGGTATGCGGAATTCATGTACTGCAGTGGGAACAACATCAAGAGAGGTGGGCATGTCAAAACTGCAACCAAAGGAGTCAATGTGAGATCCTGAAGGAAGTAGCTATGAGTACTACAAAGATTGCATATGTGAAGATAAGGAAATTCAGTTGTGCTGAATAAGAAACACTTAGAACTACTTTTAATCACACTTACCCATTCTCTAATATAGGAGCATACATAAGGTCAAACCTCAGTATCACCCCAGGAGTTGATAGGATCTGAAATTTGGAAAAATTAAAATGAATCAGCTGTGCTGATGGGAAATCACCTCTGCCATAAATAAGACAGAGCGATTAAACAGAAAATAGAATGAACTACACTCCTCTACTATTTTGTCCAGTCAATAAAAAAAGTTAGCTATTGCAAAATAGAAAGAAAATAAATGATAACAGTAGCACATACGAGTATGGAATATTTCATTTGTGTTAAGCAGAGAGAATGGTATGTACCTCATCCTTTTCAACAGCTAAGTTAAAAGACACCATCTCCCAGCTCGAAGAAAAGACAACATAAAACATAATCCAAAATGGCAAATCCAAAAAGAATGCCTGTCGGATCCATCCAGAGCATAGATCTGCATATGCGTGCAGAGAGAGAAGGCCCCAACTCCCAGCTCACCTTGAACACCACCGGGCCGCTATCGCCATGAGGCCGGAGAAGCGGAAGATCGGACGACGCGGAGGAGATGGACGACGACGACAACCCGAGCACGGCGGAGTCGAAGCGGGGAGCAAGCTTTGGTGCTGGCACGGGGAGGGAGCCCTGTGGAGGTGGAGATGGCAGGGGGGATGTGGGCCCTGTGAGGAGGTGGAGGATGAGTTGCCGACGTAGAGAAATGGGGGACCTGCGAAGAGAGGGAGGGAGGGAAGGGGGGGGGGCAGGAGGACGGTGGGGGAGAGCAGGAAGAATAGGGTAGTGCTGGAAGGGGAGAAGGCGGCCGCGGAGGTGAGGAGGTAGAAGGAAAGGAACATCGCGCGGGGTGAGGGTATATAGTTTCTAAAATTAGTGCATAGAAGGCCCATTTTTATTGTTGCCTTTTATTCATTAAATTTTATAAGGCATAATTTTATCTTCTGCCTTTAATATAGTATATTTAATATGAATAGAAGGCAGATTTTTTTTTGACTTTTAATCTTAAGAATAAAAGTTGCAATTTACTTCTGCCTTTTATTTTCTGCCTTATAAAGTTATTTTTTTAGTAGTGTATCTTCTCACACTGATCAGCCAGCAACGCCAAGTCCGTGTGGCCACGAGAAGACAGGTGATAATACAAGCTCAAGTGGTCCAGTCCCCATCCGTCAGCATACTTGAAAGAGATATGAAGGGGCCAGTCCAGAATAGCTTCACTGGGGCCTCCCACTGAAAGTCCATGTGAGCGAAGGACCCCGAACAGCCAAGGGGTGTTGTCATACAAGGCATCCCGCTTATCCTCCCTACGGATGAAAGTCCGATAAGGATGCAATCTATCAACCTCAGGACGCCAGTCGCCTATGACTGAGATGGGCTCTTCCACCAGTAGAGGGAGTTGCTGAAGAACCACCCTCTCGCTGCTTACGCGGCATAATCCCCGAAGCGTCTTTACAAAGTCGTCCCTTCTAATTGCAGGTAGTTTCGGATTGACTTTGGACGAACGGCTCTTCACAGCTTTCCAGGCTTCCAGATAAGCCCTCACCTCTGTGTTGGTCCAGGACTTCAGCTTCTTCAAGTAAGAGGGTGATGGGAATCGACACCGAGCATTGACATTTTTATTTTACATTTGTGTCTTTTAGTTTACTTTTATATCCTTGTGAAAGTATATGTGCAATTGTAAGGCTTTGTAAGCCAATGTGTCATTCCCTAGGATTGTGTGGGTTTTTATGCAAATTGTCAGTAGGTCCAGCACGGGGGCCCTCACTCCTTCGCCATTGATCCACATAAGCCATATGGGTCCATGTGGGGTTGGTCAAAGTCCTAGGTGGCATCTAGAAGGTCAATTGGACACATGGGAGATAAGTGGTTGAAAATGTCAAAGGGAGGCCACCTACCTTACCTACCTAGTCAAAGGAGTGTCCCCTCCATATGTAATTTATTTATTTTAGGTTTTTGACCACATAGGGGAAGAAAATAGCATATTTTCCACGAAATTCTCAGCCCCCCCACCCCTTGCCATTATCTATATAAGCCTATGTATAGTGTCATTAGAGATTAATGAAGGAAAAATTGGCATTTTGCCCCAAGAGAGCTCTTGGAGGGTGCGCCCCTCTCCCCCTATCTCCTTGCTGTTCTTTCCCTTCCTCCAGAAATCTATGGTAGGAGACCCTTTCTATCTTCCCCTCTCATCCTCTGAGTTCCCTTTCTGAAGCTCCCGCCGCCGCCATCGCACCGCCGTCGCGCCGCCGCCACCGCCACCAGAGTTCTATCTCCATCAGGACAGAACCCCACCTCCGTGGATCTATCTTTTTATGATGTTTTCTGATCAAACTGAAATTTTGAGAGCTTGTTTCTATCTTTGTGAGCTTTCCATCCATATATTTTATGCCCCATTCGGATCTCGTTTGTTATTTTTCCCGCAATCTTTATACCACCCCTATTAATCTGTCATTCTGCAGATCTACAATATAGAGTCGTCTTGTTCTATTTTTGTCACCCCCTTATCTATTTTTAGAAAATCCCAAAAAAATTACTGAGTGTTCCCCACGTATATCCCCTTCCACCATAATTTTATTTGAGTCTACAAAAATCGTTTACCCCTCAGTCAAAGGTGTGTTTCAGGCAGATTGCTTACTGCCCTGTGTGTCTGTCAGTCCGGGTCAGAAAAAAAAGTCAGTTTGCAAAAGTTTCATTTTCAATCCGTATTTTGGATGTAGCTGTAAAAAACTTATGTTGTAGATCTACGAGTTCTCTTTCCAACGGTACCAGCCACGCCTCGATCGGCCTCCGGATCTGGGCGCAAGCATTTTTACCGTCAAGGCCTGCAGATCTGTCCTGTGTGCAGGTCCGAAATTACAGTCTGAAAAAAATTCAAGAACAATTGTCAAAGTCAAAATCAGGAGCCGCCCCTTCAGGGAGTCAATCAGGGACATCCCGCCATCTTCCCAGCCAAGCGGCGCCTCCAGAAGACGTAAGGAAGGCATCATTCCTTTGGAAGCCATTGCTTCCTGTCCACCAAGTTAGCTACCGAGTTGGGTCAGCACGGAGTTGGAATAGTGCCGAGTCGGACCAGCAGGCCGAGTTCGTGGCGAGTTCACCTCCAGATTGCTGTCCGTAAACCCAGGGTCGATCCTCCCGGGCCCACTTGTAGCCCTTTACCTCCCTGCGTGGAGTGGGCGATAAAATTTAACTATTGTAATTAACTTTTACTGCTGTTAACCGGGAGTTACGGTAACTGGCCGGGAACGTCTTCCCCACGCCTGGAACGTGGAGGTACACTCGCTCCCCACTCTTTATCGCATTTGCTTATCATGTATAGCTTTGAATGCCGCTGCGAGTGTAGGTTTCTAGCTTGTTATTCTATTATCACCGCTACGAGAGAGCGGGATTGAGTGTACCGTCCCGTGACTCGATCCAAGTCTACATGGAAAAGTCGATACCCGTGACTCACGGCCGGTTTCTTAACCGTGCCCGGTCCCACGTTTCCCTTGCTAAGGGACAATCGCTAGCTCGTCTAGAGTCCGAGGATCGCATTCCTAATTTGAGTCGAGTCCGTGGTCCATCCCGTATCAGTTTGGTATCAGAGCGAGTCGAGTCTAGGGTAGTCGTTGCATAAGTCTTGCACGGTCTAGGTCGAGTCTAGGATCATCATTATTTTCAAAAAAAAAAAGTGTCATTTACGTCTAGTCATCATCTAAGTCGGTCTAGGTTGCATTTGCATCCCTTTACTCGGTATATTAAAAGGTGTTGTCCGAACGTTAGGCTAAGCCTATCGGGAAGGCCGCACATTTGCGCCAGAGATCTTCGGATCGATTAACTCTGCCGCGTACCGAATCTTGGTAGTGTCTAGGTTGGTAGTCGAGTCGGCATTCCAACTTTGCATTACTTAGGGTCGTGTCTAGTGTTTTGTTCGAGTGTCGGCATGGCCATCCACTAGCTTCCCCGTGTCCCATGGATTACCGAACACCTGGATCTTATCCATGGTGGCGATACTATCTAAAATGGAAGGACCACCCGAACCACCCCAAAAGGCTCGAGGCCCGGGACTTCTACGGCTCCGAAAACTTGAGTGACTACTTAGAGTGGGAAGCCGTTATGGACGACTACTTTGAGTGTTACCTTATGTCCAGTCCCGCGCAAGTCGACTTAGCGAAAAGGTGACTTTTCTATGAAGCCGCCGAAACATGGAGGGACATCAAGTACTTCCGGGAAGATAGGAGGCTAAGGCCCATCGAGTCATGGTGGGATATGAAGAGAGCGCTTAGGAGGGTCTACCTTCCCCGTCCACCTACCTCCAACTACGGGGGTCATACCACTAGCCATCCCCACCAACTCACCCGCAAGCAAGTGGGCCACACCTCCAACCAACCCCGCCCCTTCACCCCCATCCAAGCCCTCCAAAGCAACCCCACTCAAGTGGTCAGTCCGTTGCCTCCAACCAACCTCCCCTTGGCTTCCCTGTCCAATCCCACCCAAGCGCCTCCAACCAAGTGGAAGCCTCGCTTCTAGTCGAGTCTAAGTCCACACCCGAGCCGAGAGCCAAGGAGAATGTCCACTCCGAGGTCCCCACTCCAACCCGCTCCTTTGAGGAAATCGAGAAAAAGTTTTGGGATTAGCTGGAAAGGACACGTGCTTCTTCACCATCCGTGAGTACTCCATTGCCATCTACTTCCGAACTTTATTCGGAACCATCTTATTTGGAGCCACCAAAACCCGAGCTACCCGTGTTTCTTATGGGAACGCTATACATAGCCGAGCCACTTCTTAGTTGGCTCAAGGATGGCTTGGTCCCACGTCCATATCCATCAATGGACCCCACCTTACCTATAGTGCCCGTCAACTCCTTCCACACTACCTTTCGGTCTAGTCACCATAATGATACATTGGATGACCTTATTATGGGATTAGACGCGCAATGGAAGTTGACGCATTTATTGGCCCGAAACTTCGACCAACCCACTAGCCGTAGCTTCACCCATCCGGCCTTAGGGTCCATTACCTCCGTGTGCACCATGGGTTGTATCACCACGGAGGTTCTCTTATTCCTCCCCTTGTCGGCCGAACCCGACTTCATACCCTTTCGCCGGAGGGAGGAACCATACATCCTACACATGATCACCGTCCCACCTACAATGCATGAAGGTGACTATCCACACCTTCGAGACTTCTACATCGGGGACCGTGACTTGTGGGAACCCACCACAAGGGGTCATACCTTCTTGGATCCCTTTGACCGGTTCCCTAGTGGACCCTTAGACCCTCCATATACACTTTCTTTCTTCGAGGGAGTCCACTACCACACCTCTACCCCACGGGCCGGGTCCTCTACCTTCACCAAGCCTATTTTTGATACACCCACACCCGGCTCTTATGGCCCTCTCAAGTCTTCCAAATCCAAAGGGCCGCCCATGCATGACCACACCCGACGTCTAGGTGTTCCCCATGCCATCTATTCCCGGTTGCATAACATGCATGCATGGCACATATTCGGGTGCCTTGGTCCACCGTCACCCATGTACGGGTCGGACTAACATTAGGTATGTTTAGGGTCTTTGTGGGTCTTGGTTTCGTTTGTCCGTCGTGTGTTTGTACATGTATGTGTCGAGTCGAGTCGGTCTTTGTATGCTCGCGTTATTAGTCCCTTTCGAGTTCGAAACTTGTCAGACTATTGGGATCAGCTCTACTTTATATCGGATCTAGTCACACAAGGGACAAGCGGTGATTCCTAGTGAGTCTTCACGCCGCCTTCCTTCCTTTGAGAGTGACTCCACCCCGGAGTGTCCACCTCTAGCCTCCTTCCCATGGCAGCGTGCGTATATCGAATCTATACGGGATGATCAAGTGACGATTACTTGGAGTGGAGCGTACTCCGTGCTTCCAAGTAGGATGATAGATCCGTCGGCGTCACGAGCAGCCGCACCCCTACTCGACGGGGTCGAGTTCCTCCCACCCGGGGAGAGTTGATGGGAATCGACGCCGAGCATTGACATTTTTATTTTACATTTGTGTCCTTTAGTTTGCTTTTATATCCTTGCGAAAGTATATGTGCAATTGTAAGGCTTTGTAAGCCAATGTGTCATTCCCTAGGATTGTGTGGGTTTTTATGCAAATTATCAGTAGGTCCAGTAAGGGGGCCCTCACTCCTTCTCCATTGGTCCACATAAGCCATATGGGTCCATGTGGGACTGGTCAAAGTCCTAGGTGGCATCTAGAAGGTCAATTGGACACATGGGAGATAAGTGGTTGAAAATGTCAAAGGGAGGCCACCTACCTTACCTACCTAGTCAAAGGAGTGTCCCCTCCATATGTAATTTATTTATTTTAGGTTTTTGACCACATGGGGGAAGAAAATAGCCTATTTTCCACGAAATTCTCAGCCCCCCACCCCTTGTCATTCTCTATATATGCCTATGTATAGTGTCATTAGATATTAATGAAGGAAAATTTGGCATTTTGCCCCAAGAGAGCTCTTGGAGGGTGCGCCCCTCTCCCCCTATCTCCTTGCTATTCTTCCCCTTCCTCCAGAAATCTATGGTTGGAGACCCTTTCTATCTTCCCCTCTCATCCTCTGAGTTCGCTTTCTGAAGCTGCCGCCGCCGCCATCGCGCCCCCGCCACCGCCACCAGAGTTCTATGTCCATTAGGACAGAACCCCACCTCCATGGATCTATATTTTTATGATGTTGTCTGATCGAGCTGAAATTTCGGGAGCTTGTTCCTATCTTTGTTAGCTTTCCATCCATATATTTTATGCCCCATTTGGATCTCGTTTGTTATTTTTCCCGCAATCTTTATACCACCCCTGTCAATCTGTCATTCTGCAAGTCTACAGTATATAGTCATCTTGTTCTATTTTTGTCACCCCTTATCTATTTTTAGAAAATCCCAAAAAAATTACTGAGTGTTCCCCACATATATCCCCTTCCACCATAATTTTATTTGAGTCTACAAAAATCGTTTACCCCTCAGTCAAAGGTGTGTTCCAGGCAGATTGCTTGCTGCCCTATGTGTCTGTCAGTCCGGGTCAGAAAAAAAGTCAGTTTGCAAAAGTTTTCATTTTCAATCCGTATTGTGGATGTAGCTGTAAAAAACTTATGTTGTAGATCTATGAGTGCTCCTTCCAACGGTACCAGCCACACCTCGATCGGTCTCCGAATCTGGGCGCAAGCATTTTTACCGTCAAGGCCTGCAGATCTGTCCTGTGTGCATGTCCGAAATTACAGTCTGAAAAAAATTCAAGAACAATTGTCAAAGTCAAAATCATGAGCCTCCCCTTCAGGGAGTCGATCAGGGACATCCCGCCATCTTCCCAGCCAAGCGGCGCCTCCAGAAGACGTCAGGAAGGCAGCATTCCTTTGGAATCCATTGCTTGCTGTCCACCGAGTTAGCTACCGAGTTGGGTCAGCACCGAGTTGGAATAGTGCCGAGTCGGACCAGCAGGCCGAGTTCGTGGCGAGTTCACCTCCAGATTGTTGTCCGTCAACCCAGTGTCGGTCCTCCCGGGCCCACTTGTAGCCCTTTACCTCCCTGCGTGGAGTGGGCGATAAAATTTAACTGTTGTAATTAACTTTTATTGCTGTTAACCGGGAGTTACCGTAACTGGCCGGGAACGTCTTCCCCACACCTGGAGCGTGGAGGTACACTCGCTCCCCACTCTTTATCGCATTTGCTTATCTTGTATAGCTTTGAATGTTGCTGCGAGTGTAGGTTTCTAGCTTGTTATTCTATTATCACCGCTGCGAGAGAGCGAGATTGAGTGTACCGTCCCGTGACTCGATCCGAGTCTACACGGAAAAGTCGATACCCGTGACTCACGGCCGGTTTCTTAACCGTGCCCGGTCCCACGTTTCCCTCGCTAAGGGACAATCGCGAGCTCGTCTAGAGTCTGAGGATCGCATTCCTAATTTGAGTCGAGTTCGTGGTCCGTCCCGTATTAGTTTGGTATCAGAGCGAGTCGAGTCTAGGGTAGTCGTTGCATAAGTCTTGCACGGTCTAGGTCGAGTCTAGGATCATCATTATTTTCAAAATAAAAAAAGTGTCATTTACGTCTAGTCATCGTCTAAGTCGGTCTAGGTTGCATTTGCATCCCTTTACTCGGTATATTAAAAGGTGTTGTCAGAACGTTAGGCTAAGCCTATCGGGAAGGCCGCACACTTGCGCCAGTGATATTCGGATAGATTAACTCTGCCGCATACCGAATCTTGGTCGTGTCTAGGTTGGTAGTCAAGTCGGCATTCCAACTTTACATTACTTAGGGTCGTGTCTAGTGTTTTGTCCGAGTGTCGGCATGGCCATCCACTAGCTTCCCCGTGTCTCATGGATTACCGAACACCCGGATCTTATCCATGGTGGCGATACTATCTAAAATGGAAGGACCACCCGAACCACCCCAAAAGGCTCGAGGCCCGGGACTTCTGTGGCTCCGAAAACCCGAGTGACTACTTAGAGTGGGAAGCCGTTATGGACGACTACTTTGAGTGTTACCTTATGTTTGGTCCCACGCAAGTCGACTTAGCCAAAAGGTGACTTTTCTATGAAGCCGCCGGAACATGGAGGGACAACAAGTACTTCCGGGAAGATAGGAGGCTAAGGCCCATCGAGTCATGGTGGGATATGAAGAGAGCGCTTAGGAGGGTCTACCTTCCCCGTCCACCTACCTCCAACTACGGGGGTCATACCACTAGCCATCCCCACCAACTCACCCGCAAGCAAGTGGGCCACACCTCCAACCAACCCCGCCCCTTCACCCCCATCCAAGCCCTCCAAAGCAATTCCACTCAAGTTGTCCACCCCGTCGCCTCCAACCAACCTCCCCTTGGCTTCCCCGTCTAATCCCACCCAAGCGCCTCCAACCAAGTGGAAGCCCCGCTTCTAGTCGAGTCTATGTCCACACCCGAGCCGAGAGCCGAGGAGCAAGTCCACTCCGAGGTCCCCACTCCAACTCGCTCCTTTGAGGAAATCAAGAAAAAGTTTTGGGATTGGCTGGAAAGGACACGTGCTTCTTCACCATCCGTGAGTACTCCATTGCCATCTACTTCCGAGCTCTATTCGAAACCATCTTATTTGGAGCCACCAAAACCCGAGCTACCTGTGTTTCTTATGGGAACGCTATACATAGCCGAGCCACTTCTTAGTTGGCTCAAGGATGACTTGGTCCCACGTCCATATCCATCAATGGACCCCACCTTACCTATAGTGCCCGTCAACTCCTTCCACACTACCTTTCGGTCTAGTCACCTTATTGATACATTGGATGACCTTATTATGGGATTAGACGCGCAATGGAAGTTGACGCATTTATTGGCCCGAAGCTTCGACCAACCCACTAGCCGTAGCTTCACCCATCCGGCCTTAGGGTCCATTACCTCCGTGTGCACCGTGGGTTGTATCACCACAGAGGTTCTCTTATTCCTCCCCATGTCGGCCGAACCCGACTTCATACCCTTTCGCCGGAGGGAGGAACCATACATCCTACACATGATCACAGTCCCACCTACAATGCATGAAGGTGACTATCCACACCTTCGAGACTTCTACATCGGGGACCGTGACTTGTGGGAACCCACCACAAGGGGTCATACCTTCTTTGATCCCTTTGACCCGTTCCCTAGTGGACCCTTAGACCCTCCATATACACTTTCTTTCTTCGAGGGAGTCCACTACCACACCTCTACCCCACGGGCCGGGTCCTCTACCTTCACCAAGCCTATTTTTGATACACCCACACCCGGCTTTTCCACACCCTGCTCTCATGGCCCTATCAAGACTTCCAAATCCAAAGGGCCACCCATGCATGACCACACCCGACGTCTTGGTGTTCCTCATGCCATCTATTCCCGGTTGCATAACATGCAAGCATGGCACATATTCGGGTGCCCTGGTCCACCGTCACCCATGTACGGGTCGGACTAACATTAGGTCTGTTTAGGGTCTTTGTGGGTCTTGGTTTCGTTTGTCCGTCGTGTGTTTGTACATGTATGTGTCGAGTCGAGTCGGTCTTTGTATGCTCGCGTTATTAGTCCCTTTCGAGTTCGAAACTTGTCAGACTATTGGGATCAGCTCTACTTTATATCGGATCTAGTCACACAAGGGACAAGCTGTGATTCCTAGTGAGTCTTCACGCCGCCTTCCTTCCTTTGAGAGTGACTCCACCCCGGAGTGTCCACCTCTAGCCTCCTTCCCATGGCAGCGTGCGTATATCGAATCTATACGGGATGATCAAGTGACGATTACTTGGAGTGGAGCATACTCCGTGCTTCCAAGTAGGATGATAGATCCGTCGGCGTCACGAGCAGCCGCACCCCTACTCGACGGGGTCGAGTTCCTCCCACCCGGGGAGAGTTGATGGGAATCGACGCCGAGCATTGACATTTTTATTTTACATTTGTGTCCTTTAGTTCGCTTTTATATCCTTGTGAAAGTATATGTGCAATTGTAAGGCTTTGTAAGCCAATGTGTCATTCCCTAAGATTGTGTGGGTTTTTATGTAAATTGTCAGTAGGTCCAGTAAGGGGGCTCTCACTCCTTCTCCATTGGTCCACATAAGCCATATGGGTCCATGTGGGGCTGGTCAAAGTCCTAGGTGGCATCTAGAAGGTCAATTAGACACATGGGAGATAAGTGGTTGAAAATGTCAAAGGGAGGCTACCTACCTTACCTACCTAGTCAAAGGAGTGTCCCCTCCATATGTAATTTATTTATTTTAGGTTTTTGACCACATGGGGGAAGAAAATAGCCTATTTTCCACGAAATTCTCAGCCCCCCACCCCTTGCCATTCTCTATATTTGTCTATGTATATTGTCATTAGAGATTAATGAAGGAAAAATTGGCATTTTGCCCCAAGAGAGCTCTTGGTGGGTGTGCCTCTCTCCACCTATCTCCTTGCTGTTCTTTCCCTTCCTCCAGAAATCTAGGGTAGGAGACCCTTTCTATCTTCCCCTCTCATCCTCTGAGTTCCCTTTCTGAAGCTGCCGCCGCCGCCACCGCCACCGGAGTTCTATCTCCATCAAGATAGAACCCCACCTCCGTGGATCTATCTTTTTATGCTGTTGTCTGATCGAGATGAAATTTTGAGAGCTTGTTCCTCTCTTTGTTAGCTTTCCATCCAAATATTTTATGCTCCATTCCGATCTCGTTTGGTATTTTTCCCACAATCTTTATACCACCCCTGTCAATCTATCATTCTGCAGATCTACAGTACAGAGTCGTCTTGTTCTATTTTTGTCACCCCCTTATCTACTTTTAGAAAATCCCAAAAAAATTACTGAGTGTTGTAGATCGTGATAAATCCACACATGAAGAAGAGTTTAAATATGAGAAAACACAATGGGGAGAGATGATATAATGATGAATAAAAGAAGCACGTGGTGCTACTAAGGAGGGTGATCGCCAGAGGGGTTACCTCAAGAAGAAACAAAGAAGATCGCGAATACCTGGTGAAAAATAGAACACGGGATGGATTGTGAATTCCTCCTCCTCCTTCAATCGGCCGGCCGATGAAGGGGGTTTTTTCTTTATTGATTACCCTTGCAAAAAAGACAAAACAAAAAAACAAAAGTGGATCAGCCAAGTGAATGTAGTATCAATCCCAAGTAGATGATATGATGATGAATAGAGAATAAAACATGCGCACATTTTTTGTTTTAAAACCCCTAAAGAGTTAGGGAAGGAGAAGATATGATAAAACTAATGCAAAAGGAGAAAAAACCGTATGATAACCGACGGAAAAACAACAGTTAGATAAGCAAGAAAAACCCTGCTGTCCCTGATGACAGTAAAGGGAACTGAAACCGATGCTGTTGACAGGAAGAAGATGGAAGCAGAGAGCTTTAAAGACCGCGCAGGGAAGAAGATGGATAGCCTCAGCGTCTATGCATAAAAAAAACTCTGATCTCGATAGCCTGCTCTCGTAACCTGCCAACCTTGCGCGAGGTCGATCAAGACATCCCTATATAGGGTTCCAGATCCAAGATAACCTCAGATTCGAAAGGATAAGAACGGGCAATGATCAAAAGAGGCAGGACTCTAGTTCTAATTCGAGCAAGGAGACCATTGGAGGCAAGGAAATACTCAGGAAAGACAAGTTTAAGCAGGACACCGAAAGATAAAACACGACCTTCAGAAGGGCGTCAAATCACAAATTGACGACCTACATCAAGACGTTACTAAAAAACACGACCATGATCATGGGCGTCACTTCTTGGATTAAATTTTGGCAATAAAACTTACTTTATTTGAAAATTTTGAGAAAACGCCTGAGATGAAGGCGTTACTTGAAAACACGCCCTGAGGAAGGACGTTAATCAATAATTGGAACTTATTTTGAAACCTGATAATACCAGGAATTGACGCCCTCACATTTGGTCGTCCTTTCTTTTGAACACGCCCTAGATAAGGTCGCTATTTAAAACACGCCCCTCTTCAGGTCGCGAATCACAAAAATGCAAAGATCAAACCAAAAACACACAAAAATAGAAAAACTTCATATTATGAATGTATTGAAGTTCACTTTGGGGCGTCAACATAGTGACATGAGATTTGACCAACATAGCGTCAATTTTGACGTGCCTACAGCTACCCCGCCTTGGCGTCTGCTTTGCAAGGGAGTGAGACGAAATGGAGTGAAAGTGCAACCAGCGGAATGAAGTGGAACGAACTGATAAGTAGATGCCAAGGTGTGATGTGACACGCCTCAGACACTAAACGTTAGAAATCTTTCCAAGATTCAAAGTGAAACAACTCCGAGTGATTCCAAGGAAGCATCGATTTGCTGGATAAAGGAGATTAAACTAAACAAGTAAAAATGTGCGCATGGCACGATAAGGAGACACCATTGGAGAGCGGTTACCAGCCAACGTGGACGTGCTACAACCAAGGTGGATTTGCGGAAAAATAAAGGGAATTGAGATGAAGATCCAGCAAAAGAATAGTTTCAAGGAACTAGCCTGAGCGGCTTCAGAGAGAATAAAGTATTCGATTTGGAATGGAATACCTCATGTCAACTCAATCAAGAGCGAGTGACCTTCATTACTACCATAATATGAAGATTTTCAGCATGAAGCTCAAAGTCCTACATGATGCATGCTGGGCTAAAAGAAAAAATTAAAACAAACTAAAAATATAGAAAATAATCAAGGATAATATTGTTAAGCCATCTAGATTTGGTCAAGAATCCAAGTCTCTGAGCTGACACTAAGTCGAAGCCCGTTTGTCCGCGCATCAACTCAAAAAGTGGAACCATCGTCCCAGACCTCGAATGACTCAACGGCCTATCAGTGTGATCAAGACTCTCCTGGAACTATCACTGTTTTTGATAAAGGGGAACTCAAATTCCAGGTTCATCAGAACCACAAGGTCCTTGACATACTATAATAGCGTAGGATACCATATAGTAATAATGCTTACAACAAGAACAACATGATGTTACTTCCGCATTAATCCGGACATCTCGAAACCTGCAATCTTCTGCACTCAAGAGTTCATTAGTTCTCTCAAAATTTCAATAATCTTCAATTCAAAGTATGACATGATCATAAGTGCTTAATAAAATAAAATTCCAACAAAAATAATAGCACTTAAGTTCATCAGAGCATGTAGGGAAGCAAATTCATAAGTTCACAAAAATTCACGCCTGCATTGAACGGCGTCATAACATGAAACGCGCCTGATAATGAGGGCGTCAAAAATAGAAACACGCCCTTTACTAAGGCGTGAAATGCACCAAGGGTTCACGAAGAAAACGACCCACTCAAGGGCGTTAAACAAAAAATGACCTCGGTCAGGTCGTCAATTCAACAATTGACGCCCTAACAGAAGGCGTTAATTAAGCACAAGCTTCCGTTTCCGATTCGAAAGCTAAACCCAGTCCTAATAGCCATAACTTCCTAACTCCGAACAGCCTTAAGACTCCCCGGACTTCTATAAAAGGAAGGCAATTCCTCAAATCAATCAAATCCTCCGAGCTCTGTTTCTTCTGCTGCTTCTTCTCCTGTTCTTCTGCAGACACCGCAACCGTCCGAACTTCTTCCTGCAAACCGAAGATGGAGAGGGCGATTAAGAGGTCCAAAGCTCTCAATTCCCATACTAACTGAGATCAACGGGCATATCAGCAGTAGAATCTCCATGAACCAGGCAAAGATAAAATAATTTGTTCCTTTCCACTTTTATCTTAAACGTTCTTCTCTTCTGCATGCTCATTTATCCTTCTTTCTCTACATTGTTCTTCCTTTCTTCCTTCCACAGGACTACCCGAATGTCCCAGGAGCAAGGAGATTTACAAAAATTAAGTGGCTGCCTCTCATACTCTCCAAATTTTCTTCAGATATGAGGGTGTACTTAACAAGATGGCACCTTCTGAGTCTAGTCACCCATGCCAAACATTATGATCAAATCCATCTTGACTGGGCAGCTATAGGGGCTCTTGTAGAGATATGGCATCCTTCTACTCATACCTTTCTCTTCTCTACTTTTGAAGCCACAATCCTATTGGAAGAATTGGAGATGATATTGGGCTTGAAGAGAATGAAGCAAGGGGACGAGGAAAAGATGGCCATCATGCCAAAACCAATTTCCTCTCACGAGCTATTAACAAGCTTGATATCTAGCCCCAACCTAGTGAATCAAATCAAAGCCACTAAAGGAATCAATCTTCTAAAGCTCACCTCATGGGTGTACAAGAGAGCAGATCAAGCCAAAGAAGATGAAGAGATAGAGCGAGTAGCAAAGGCCTTCGTGGTGTGCTTGGCAGGAGCATTTTTATTCCTATCCACGGAGGACTTTCTAGAAGAGGCCCAATTAAGCGCTATAGTGAGCTTATGGGAAGGAGATAGAGTGGGACCGGCGATTCTAGCCTATCTCTATAGCGGGCTTACCTCAGCGGCGATGGGAAGGCCCATCTACGGATGCATGCTAGCATTCTCTAGTTGGGTAGATCTTCACTTCAAATTCGATCCATGTGATGAGGCCCAACAATCCTCAAGAATCTTCTCAAAAAGCCCACTCTCTTATATGACCGGTTCACTTGGGATAAGCAATAGAGTGACGAACCGGATTCCTCAAATCAAGAAGAGAGCGGAATGGAGAGAGCACCTCAAAGTAATGCCAAAGAACCTTTTCACTTGCGCCCCGGGAATACTCAAGACTCAAGAACTTCGTGCAAGATTCTCTCCCGGGACGGACCTTCGACTCATAGGCGCTTCAGAATTCATCTTGTACAATTCATACCGATGCCTCCCTCAACTCGGGCTTCCACGGTGAGCATTCGAGGATCCATCTCACCTTCCTCCTATCAAGAGGCGGGACCTTGGCAGCAACGAAGATGGAGAAGAAACAACCACAATCCAAGCTCTGTGGAAAATCAATAAGGTTCATCAACCTGTGGAAAGCTTGAATGAAGACAGAGATGAATGGAAATCTTATGTAATAGCCCTGAGAAAACTGAGGCCCAAAATGGCTCATTGAAGCATTGTAATCTTGTTCTTCATATAAATCAATGATATTTCCTTTATTGAGCCATCTTACTATTTTCTGAATAACTCTTCCAACGTTCTGTGATTCTGTTGCAAATAACGCCTCAAGTAATGTCGTGAATTCTATAAACGACGCCTCAGCACAGGTCGTCTTCCATGATTGATCGCTCATAACTGATGCCTTCATCAATGGGTGTTAACTAAAAAATGTCCTAGGACAAGCCGTTAATTCGATTCATATTCCAAAATATATTCGTTGAAATTCCAAAAGTAACGCCTTCAGCAAAGCCACATTTCATATAAATAACGCCTCAATCGTAGTCGTTACTCAAAAACAGTAATGATGACTCCCATCACATAAATCAATTCTATATTGAATGCGTCTGACGACGGTTATCATTCCCCATGCAAATAAAAATAACGCTTTAAGAGATGTCATCAATTATCAAGAAACGCCCTGATGTCAGTCGTTAATTCCATAAGACACGGCCTTCCTTAAGTCGTGATTTATTTTTGACCGTTCGACTTAACTTTCGCTCCTTTCTTCTTCTTCCTTCGTTCTCTTTCCCTCTTTCTCTCTTCTTCTGCAACCCTAACCGAACCCAACCCCATCTCTCATACTCTCTCTCTATCACCCCCCTCCCTCTCCAACCTAAACAATGGCCGGCGGCGCACCCAAACGGCAGCGGGTGACTGCCCCAGAAGTCGTGGACTTGGGCGAAGACGCCCATGCCGAGGAGGATGCTCCCATGGAGGCTCCGCCGGTGGCGGCCGAGGAAGAACAAGCCATGGCGGCCGGCAACGAGACCGAAGGAGACCAAGAAGCTCACAAAGAAGACGAAGAAGGAGATGGAGAAGATGGAGAAAACGAAGAGGGTGAAGAAGAAGGTGGAGATGGTGATGAGAGGGGTGAAGAAGAACCACCGCCTACGGCGGCGGCCACTCCCCGTGCCGGCCAGCTCCGGCGACCGCATCAGCCACGGCCTCATCCACAAGGACCAAAGCACAAGAAGGTAGGCCCCCAAACCCAATTCCCATTTTTTTTATTTTTATTTTTATTTTTTCTATAATTTCCATAGCTCTCGGGGTATAAACCCTGCAACCCAGAAAGAAGACGCCCTCAGGGGCGTCACGTTTTAGAAATGAAACGCCCAACCCAAGGGCGTTAATTAAATTATTTCCCTGAAAAATAATTAACCCCATGAAAACACGTCCTGCATCATGTCGCCCATTTAAATTCATCATTCTTCATATCATGCTGTTAATTACCGTTAATTCCCATGCTTTAATTATTTTCCATGAATTATTCGCATGCTGTTATTTTTATTTTATTTTTCTGAAAAACTTGAAAACAACGCCCCCCACCAGGGCGTTAATTCAACAATAGACGACCAAACCAGCGGTCGTCCATTCATTAATTCCTGATTAAATTAACGGACCCATTTGGAAAACGCCCCACCCAAAGGCGTGACTTGAAAATTTTTTAAGAATTTTAGAAATTAACCATAGAACCACGCCCAACACAGAGGCGTTTCTTAGATAATAGCGACCTAGGATAGGTCGCAAATTCAAAGCACACTTAGAACCACGCCCTTAGGGGCGTTAATTCAACAAACCACGACCTGAGGATGGTCATTAATTAAATCAAATGTCAACATAACCCAGGGCAATCAAAATGAGATTCAGCATGAATAGTCAAAATAATTAAGTGAAAATTCTTTTCTTTACATGCAGGGATTGATGAGGACGCGCATCTCCTGGGTCATGGTCCGGGTAGCATACTACGGCCTCCCCGAGTTTCAGAGAGCGACGGTAGATGCTATGGGGTTCGGGGCCTTCCTTAGCATAGAGCCTGTCAGACCCGACCTACCACTAATCCAGGTTCTACGGGAGAGATGGGATAGGACTAGCCGGGCATTCTTGATGCCATGGGGGCATATGGTTCCTACCCTAGAGGATGTAGCTAGGATCACGGGACTGAGGGTAGACGGAGAGGCTGTGAGCGGGATTACCTACTCTGACTACACTAAGTTTGCTTAGAGGTTGCTAGGGCTAGAGATGGTCTACGAGACGCCTAGCGAGTGTAGGACAATCTTCCGCACCGACCTGACTACAGTGATGGGTTTAGGGAATGCTAGGCATAGGTCCGGTGAGACCCTAGAGCAGTTCTCTCAGAGGTTGATAGACGGGGCTAGGGCGGTCTACTGCCAGGACCCAGCCGACAGGGAGAGAGCGGACCGAGACCTGAGGAGGTTCCTGCTACTGCTACTCGGGAGGCTATTGCTCGGGACGAAGGGCGACGTCATCAACTGCCGATTCCTGGGGATACTCGAGGACTTGGAGGCAGTTGGCAGCTACGCCTGGGGAGCGGCACTACTAGCGCATATGATGGCCGACTTGTCCACCGGGACAGGTCGAGAGACGACCATCAGTGGCTTCTCACCTTTTCTTCAGGTATGCATTTTTCCTCTTTTCTTTTCTTTTTATTATGCTTGTGAATGCCTCACTAATATGATGCATGGATGCAAGTTTGGAGCCATCTATACATGCCGATGGGGCTCGTTGACCCACGGCCTGGAGGTGAGGGAGCTTTTCCCTTAGCGCGGCGCTGGCTGCCAGTGGTGTTTGGAGCCCCACTGGGCTACGAGCTGTGGGTGCTGCGGAGAGAGTTCCGAGACTTCCCTCCCTCGCTGGTATGCATGAATGTTATGCATCTTTCTTTTGCATTTATTTTGAATTTATTATGATGATGATGTAATGATGACATGTATGTTTATGAATGCAGGTGCGGTGGAGACCCTACGAGGGGATGACAGACGAGGGCCAGCCGTCGGTCGTAGCGGGCTGTCCTCGCTTTGAGCATGAGCTGTGGGTTCACTGCTTGAGCGAGATCGAGCCGTTACGGCTTAGGTTGGTGATGAGGGCGCTGGGCTTCCACCAGGAGTGGGTAGAGGTCGGCGAGCCACGCGGCATCAGGAAGAAGACGTGCGGTCGTACGAAGGCGACCGACTAGAGAGTGCGGTTCGAGGAGCAGTACGCCGACTGGCAGCGAGGCGGGACTAGAGTCACCTCCCGGGCGACTGACAGCTCCGAGTACCTCCGACGCTACTGGGAGGTTTACGCCGGCCGACCCCAGATGAGGGTCTTAGGGGTATGTATGAATGCAATTATTTCTAAATGTGAATGCTTATGTAACTATCATGTGACTAACATGTAACGAATGCAGGATGCGCGGGACATAGCGGTGATGGATGCCCAGGCCCACCTACACAGCCTGGAGGACCAGCTGGCCGCCACACGGGCTGACCTAGAGACCCTGGTGAGTGTTTTAAATTATTTCTATATGCAAATGTATTTTTTTTGTTGAATTATTGATGATTAGCTACTGACGATCTCAATGAATGCAGCGTGCCCAGCAGGGAGCAGTGAGGAGAGACCCCGGGGAGGCCTCCAGCTCGAGAGGGCCCAGTGCAGAGGTGACTGCACTGGCAGAGCAGCTAGCTGGAGCGACCACACGAGCCGAGGCAGCAGAGCGCGATCTCGCTTCACGGGTAAATTCCAAAACACAAATCCATTCAAATATTGGTTATATAATTGTGCACTGATGAAATTCATTTTACAGACTGAGGAGCTTCGAGCCGCTCTTACCTGCGTTGATGAGGGCTTCCGTGCGACGAGCACATAGGTGAGTGGTTTTAATCATGTATTGCTTGAGTTGAATCATTGCATTAATTGTGGAATTGATGATTTGTTTACCCGTTTGCAGGCGACTCAGCTTCAGGCGGTACGTACCGAGTTGGCGATCCATGATCAGTGGATCTCAGAGCTAGAGAGGTCCCTGAGGCATCGAGAGGAGCTGCCTCAGGACGTGGCGGAGCTGCGGGTGGCCCTTGAGCTGGAGAGACAGGAGCGTGCCCGGGAGCGCGAGGAGCGTGCTCGTGAGCGGGAGGAGTACCAGGCGGAGCGTGCCCGGCATCTTGAGCTTCAGCAGGTGGAGCGTGCCCAGTACCAGGAGCAGGTAGCAGCACGCGAGCGAGAGCTGGCAGACTCGAGGACCCAGTTGATCCTTTCTCAGGAGCGGCTAAGAGTGTCTGAGGAGCGTCTCCAGCGAGGGCGTGAGCGAGCACGGGCTGCGGGGTACTCCTTCACCAGATCCACCTTTGTGGCGGGCTCTTCCCTCGAGAGAGGAGCGAGGCAGGTGGCCAGGCTCGAGTTCCAGCTTCTTCTCGGGGGCCCATGCCTCCTCCACCAGCACCAGCTCGGGATTGCGAGGAGGAGGTTGAGAGTAGGAGAGAGGAGGGTGGAGGCGAGAGCTGAGAGACTTACTTGTACTCCTCCACCCTCACACTTGTACATGATAGACATTCATGATGTATATATATATATGATTGACATCTTTTGTTACCTGAGCACTTTGCGTGGTTGTGGCCTTGTGTTTGTGTACTTTCCTCTTTCCACGTTCTTCGTTTTTACTTTGCTTTGCCCTGTTTCTGCAACTGTAATCCACACTTTGAATAAACAGGTTAATTCATCTGTTCGACTTGGCCCCTTGCTCAATAAGCAAGGGGTGCCTTTACTTTTGACCTTAATAGCGGGTCAAGGGGCCAAGCCTTTAATCAAACAAGGTAAATAAAATATCTGATAACGGGGAGATGCATCATGCAAGCATGCATATGCAAACTATAAATAAAAGATGTCCATGCAAAAGAATGCAAGCACACATCATGAAGAAATGCATTTTTTTCTTTCTCCTCTCATTTATATTTTTTTTGTTATTTTTCTTGAAAAACGTGCCTTAGAGTAGGTCGTGGTTCGCATAAAGACGCCCTAGAAGATGGCGTGAATTTGAAAAGGAAATCTGAATTTTGAAAAAGTAATGACCTGCTCAGAGACGTTATTCAGTAAGAGACGACCTAATCGAGGACGTTAATTCTATAAAAAGTGCCTTAGCAAAAGGCGTTAATTGAATTATTCTGCAAAAAAGGGTTGACAAGGCTATCAAGACCACGGGTCCTACACGGTCACCATCTAAAATTCATTAACCTTTCTTGAGTAATTAAAAGGGGGTTGACGTGATCATAGTTGACTTGTATTCGAGATTTCGCACAGTGCAATTTCTGAGGTCCGCCTTGACCATCCTGCCAGTTCGTGACTTACCACATAGAAATGATGGAAGAAAATATAAGGGAAGCCCATAAGGGGTTCTGAGATGCTCAAGGTAAAGTTACCTCCCCTACCCTATGCCTGTTGGGGTTCGGTCTTTGGCGTAGGGAAATTTATTACCTTTTTGCCCCTTTTATATTGCACGCATACGCCCAAGATTTTCCTTGCGGGGACTTTGCCCTCTTGACATGCTTTTCTTTTCACAACTTGACTTTCACTTCGGAATTAATTTGCATTGATAAAAATAAACCTAATTGTACTTGAGCTTTCGTGGCATTTGCTCCCTTTTGGGCCCTGACTTCCACCTACTAGGGCGGCGGATAGGCTTGGTAGATCTACCCCGAGGTCTCCCTTCCTCCCTTATGGGCCGAAGAAGAAAAGAACGGGCATTGTCTTTCACTTTTAGTCAGATTTTTGACTTCCCATCGGATTTTGCACTGCTTGAGCTCAAGACTAAAGCGTGTAATGTGTGTGGGTGTCAACCCCCCTTTTAAGTTAGCAAGACTGATGAATGAATTCTGAATTTTGACCTTTCGAATCTTGATCCTTCGTGTGCCATGGCACCAATTTTGATCTCTTTTGATTTTGATCTCTTTTTGATTTTGAAGAATTTCTATTTTTTATTTGCTTTTTGGTATTTCTATATTTTTTTGGTTTTTGGAAATATTCCACTTTATTTTGGATTTTTGAAACAACATTTATTTTTTTTGGATTTTGAAAATTTCTCCATATATATATATATATTGTTTGGATTTTTGAATCAAGGGTAGTATTTTTTAAGATACAAACCATTCCAAGGGTGAGTTAACTCTTCTCCTTCAGCATTAATCAGTTTATAAGCATTGCCTGGAAAAACGTCTTTTATAACAAACAGTCCCTCCCAATTGGGTTAGAGTTTTGAGCGGGGGCCACCCATCTTTACGAAAATCCTCTTAATTACCATCTCACCGATTTTAAATTTTCTCTCAATTACTTTCTTTTGATAAAAACGCGAGAGCCTGTTTTGATAAACGCGCGCATGCTCAGCGGCGACCAGACGCTTCTCATCTAGGAGTTCCAATTGGGCAAGGAGTGAATCACGACGCTCATCAATAGATAGTTCCTTGTCAAATTGTACTCGCAGAGAGGGAATGAGAATCTCGTAAGGGACTACCGCCTCCATTCCATAAGTAAGGGCGAAAGGGGTTTGCCCAGTGGGGGTACGAATGGAAGTTCGATAGGCCCAGAGAGCTTCAACTAGCTTGTCTGGCCAGTCCAAAAATTTATTAGCCTCACACGTCTTTTTAACAATCTTGATCAAAGTTTTGTTAGTTGCCTCTGCTTGGCCATTGCCCTGCGGATAATAGGGAGAAGAATGATGCAATGCAATGTTGTACCTGCTGCAGAGATCCTTGATTTCTTGAGAGATAAATTGAGGTCCATTGTCGGTGATGATGGTGCTCGGGATGCCGAACCTCGCGATGATGTTCTTCATTATAAACTTGCAGATGGTTGACGCTTTAATCTCCACGTAAGCTTCCACTTCTGCCCACTTGGTGAAGTACTCCGTTGCCGTGAGGATGAACGACTTTTGCTTGGTCAGGAGATTCGAATCACCAAGAGGTCCAATCATATCAAAAGCCCACATGGAGAAAGGCCATGGGGAGGACGTAGGGTGGAGTGAATAAGTAGGAGAATGAATCTTATCGGCGTGCAATTGGCACTTAACACACCTTCGAATATAGATGGAACAATCCTCTTCTAGAGTTGGCCAATAGAAACCTAGCCTAAGAATCTTCTTAGCTAACATCTAGCTATTCACATGACCACCACACACTCCAGACTGAGCCTCTTCCACAACTTTCCATGATTCATCATCGTCGAGGCATCTTAGTAAAACATCGGTGAGCCCTCTCCTATAGAGCACACCTCCAACCAAAACATAACGCTGAGCCACTCTTCTAATTGCTTTCTTTTCTTCTGCAGTGGCTTCCTCGGGATAGGACTGATCATTGCAATATCTGGCAATCTCATAATACCAAGGCTTCTCTTCGTCAGCCAATTCTTCTTCCTAGTCTAAAAGCATGACCTCTTTGCCTTTAAGAGATTCCTTCTGCTTGTCTTTCTCAAGCACCTTATCCCTAATATCGAGGAATGCACGATCCTTAATAGCTGGCGTGTCACGCTGATGAATTAGAGGAACATGAAAATCACGCTCAGGAGGGAAGACTAAAATCGAAGCTAAAGAGGCAAGGGCATCAGCCAGGATGTTCTGACTACGAGGAACATGGACGAAAATCAATTTGGTGAAGAGCTTGGCATAAGCTGAAGCAAGTTCCTGGTAGGGTTTGAGCTTAGGATTGATAGTGCGGCACTTGACCAGCACCTGGCGCAGAATGAGCTGACTATCACCCATAATTCGCAAATGAGTGAAACCATATCGATGAGCGGTTTGAAGACCGGCCAAAAGAGCTTCATACTCAGCTATATTATTTGTGACGGGGAAAGTGAGCCGAGCAGCAAATGAGATGGTGACCCCTTCTGGTGTTAAAAGAACCATGCCGATCCCTCTTCCTTGAGAATTTAGAGCTCCATCAAAATGTAATGTCCACATAGGATCATGAGGTTGATTAATGGACATCAGTTCTTCATCTGGAAACTCCGAATCGACAGGATCAAAATGAGGTAGAGGGTGATGAGCAAGGTGTTCGGCAATCGCGTAACCTTTGATAGCTTTCTGTTGAATGTAAGTGATATCAAGCTGAGAGAGGAAGCTTTGCCAGCGTGCTAACCGATCAGTGAGGATAGATTTTTCAAGGAGGAATTTAATCGGATTCATGCGAGCAATGAGGTGAACCTCGTGAGCTAGGAAATAATGCTTTAATTTCTGAACTACCCAGACCAAAGCAACGCAAGTCTTCTCCATGGCTGAATACCTCTGCTCACAGGGGTTAAGAAGTTTAGACAAGTAGTATGCTGCCCTCTCCTTACCTTCTTCATCCATTTGAGCTAAGACAGCACCTACAGAGTCATCCAGGACTGAGACATAGAGAATAAGTGGTTTGCCTAGAATTGGCGGCCTCAGGACAGGAGGATTGGCCAAATAATCCTTCAATCCGTCAAAGGCTGCCTGACACTTATCATCCCAATTAAACTTGACTCCCGGCTTAGTAAGCTCGTAAAACGGCCTACATCTTTGTGAATGCTGGGAGACGAAGCGGCGAATAAATTGCAACCTCCCGATTAATCCTCGAACTTCCTTCAAATTCTTGGGAGGAGGCATATCTCTAATGGCCCTTGCCTTGTTGGGATCAACTTCAATTCCCCTCTTGCTAACAATGAAACCAAGCAACTTCCCTGATGAAACACCAAATACACATTTCTTGGGGTTCATCTTCAATTGATACTCTCGCGATCTTTGCAAGACCTTGGCCAGAACCCCAGGATGCTCAATCCTTGTCCTTGATTTCACAACCAGGTCATCCACATACACCTCAATATAAATATGAATCATGTCATGAAAAATCGCCATCATAGCCCTCTGATAGGTGGCTCCAGCATTCTTAAGTCCAAAAGGCATGACCACATAACAGTATGTACCCCATGGTGTAGTGAATGATATCTTCTCTTGATCTTCTTCAGCCAGACGAATTTGATTGTAACCTGAGAAGCCATCCATGAAAGAGAGAGTCTCAAATCCTGCCGTATTATCAATCAAAACATCAATATGAGGGAGGGGGAAGTCATCCTTAGGACACGCGCGGTTGAGATCCCGGAAGTCTATACAAATCTGAACTTTTCCATCTTTCTTCATAACCGGGATGATGTTAGCCACCCAATTGGGGTAGAGGACAACTCTAACAAATCTAGCCTTATGGAGCTTGTCGACCTCTTCTTTCATCTTTAAAGCCATATCAGGGTGGAAACGCCTCAACCGTTGCTTGACCGGCATAGACCCTGGCTTAAGTGTTAGGCGGTGTTAAACGAGCGCAGGGTCTAAACCAGGCATATCTTCATAACTCCATGCGAACGTGTCCTTGTATTCTTGCAGAACCAAAATGAGCGCCTCCTCTTCGGAGGGCGGTAAATTCTTGCTTATGAGGACAATCCTAGGGTCTTCCTCGGTACCCAAATTAATTTCTTTGGTAGGCTCTTCTACAGAGGCTGATGGTTCGTCAAATCGTCTAATGCCACTAGCAAAAGCATCAGCCTCGTCCTCATATTCTTCATAACTTTCATCCCCCTCTTCAATAGGGTCTTCGTCATTCATAATTTCATAGACACCCAAACCCTCATAAGAAACAACAGCATCCTCATATTCTAACTCTGGCAGGATGATTGGATTCTCTATAAATTCAGGAAGAGCTAAACAAGCCTGGCATCTGATAGCTAACTCCAACAGAAACCTATGGGGAATCTGCTTACCCTTGGACTTCTTATGTGAATCTACCCCTTGATATTTAGCGTTAGCGGAAGAAGAGGAGGAGCAACTAGCTTGATCAGAAAAAGGAAGGGAAGGGGGTGAAAAAGTGGATACAGGAGGTAATACAGAGGAAGTCCCCTCACCAGAGGGGGAGAAAAGATTTAGCAATGAATCTTGAAGGAGCGGCCCCTGGGTCGGGACGCACTCAGAAGAGAAATAGGAGGTCTCCTCAACAGAAATGGAGGTTTGGAAAGTTGGGAATTTGGCATTCTTTTTTTCATTTTTGTCTTTTTCTTCATTTTTATTTTCTATTTCAAGAAGAAAGCAGTGTGAAGGGAGGATAGCAGGAGGAGTGGAAATTGCCAGATCAGAGAAAGATTGAATCAGTGATGGCCCGCGCGGGGGCGTGATGGAGAGTTTAGAAAATCGCTCGAGGAGCGAAGAAGGAATTGGGAGAGAAACATGGATTGAATCTGGAGATAAATTGATTATAATCGGAGGCGATCTTGGCACGCGACCAAACCGATGAGAATATAGAGAAGCAAGCACAGATGGATGCATGGAAGTGAGAGAAAAGAGGCCGGCCCACAGCCTGTCCACGGTGAAATCTTCTTCAAACGGAACATCTGGCTCTCCAGTATCAGTGTAGTCACTCAGCAGCTATCTCTTATCTGTAATTACGGCCGGCTTCTCAATAAATTCATGAATAAGTGGCGGCCATTCCGGATCAGTCGGCATGAAGAGGCGGCTCAAAGAAATAGTAATATCCTGCATATCGAACCACCTGTACCAGTCACATTCTGGATCATCCATTTTCCTTCTCTTGTCAGGCCTTAAGGATTCCAAGGCTTTGTATGTGGCCAACGGGGCAATATGACGAGCAAACTGTCTAGCATGAACATCCTGACAGTCTAATATGGAAGTAATTATAGTAGTTTGCTCCTTATTTTGAAAGCCACCCGTGACAAAATGTGTCTTCAATGTCCAAGTGAGCGGCTGGCGATCTATTTTTAATGTGGATGTCATAAATGCCCATGATTCATCTTTGTTTTTGCCTGGCCCTTTGTAACCTAGGCCACCTCGTGTAATCAGCTTCTGAGGTTTAACAGGCCTAATCCTGCCTTGACAATTGGCACCCAGACCTTTGCCATTTTGATACCCCGTTTTCATCAAGATGTTCCAGCCAGAGGTGTTCATCATTGTTTTCTTCTTTTTCCCCTTGGGAGGCAGGGGTGTCATAGCAACTGTTGTGATTTTTTCTGGCATTGGTCGTGGACAAGGGGCGTCCAGCACAGATAATAGTGGTTTGTTGGCCGGCCATGGATGGAACTGATGAAGCCACATGAATATCCTCCTCTGGCAAATTCGACATACTGGTAACTTTAATAATGCGGCCCTTGTGTGAGAATTTAAGGCATTGGTGATTTGTGGAGGGCACCGCATCGAGTTGCTGAATGTAGGGGCGTCCCAGAATGCCATTAAATGTCGGATCCATATCCAGAATGTGAAAATCTGCTGTGATGGCGGCGGGACCCAAACTTACTTTTAACGTAATCATGCCTAGAGGAGGTTTCTTCGTGTTATCATACGCAGTGACTGTGATAGTGGATGGCCGAATTTGGCTTTCCGGAATGCCACACAACTCCAAGGTGCTAGGTGGCAAGACATTGATGGATGCCCCAGTGTCCACCAGACATTGCTTAACAGCCACCTTATTGATGTCAACTGTGATGCATAGAGCGTACTTTCTTGCTGGGAGTGGCGCCAGTTCATGTTCATGGAAAGTAATTGCCGGCTGACTGCTAGCGAGCGTTAAAACCGTGACTATCTGCTCAACTGGAATGTCCTCATTGACCATCACCTTTTGCAGATATTCTTTCAAAGCTAGCTGATGAGTGGTGGACCTTTTAATTAATTCCAGGATTGAAATCCTTGCTGGGGTTCGGTCCAAGTGTTTTAGCAAATCATACTGAGTCCCTGGCACTGACTCTTGTTCTTGTTCTTGCTCTTGCGGCCCCTGTACGGGCTCTAGCTCTCTCTGTGGAAAAATACGGTGGAACATCCATCCACTGCGGAGCGGCGCCACGCCTTGACGTGCCTCTGTCGGGGCAAGTGTGGGAGGAGGATTAGAAGAAGAAGAAGGTGTGTTGGTGTTAAGAAGTGGCGGGGCGGGAGTTCCCGTAGAGGGAATCCCCGTAGGGGGTGTTGGTGCCCCGGTAGGAGGCGTAGGAGTAGAAAGGGATACCCGTATGCGGGGGGAATTGGTGGGGGGTGGAATGAGAAGAGTTCTGGGTACAAAAGGTGGTGGAACCGATGGTGGGGGGATCCTTGCCGGTGAAGGAATAGTGGTGGCGGGTGTAGTGGGCGTTGGTGATGGGCGGATGAGGAGTGGCTTAGATGGCAATGGGTTGGTGGTAGATGGGTTTTGTCGTGGCGTAGGCTGTGGAGGTGGTAAGCGTGTAAGAAGGGGGGAAATCGACAAGGTCGGAGAATAGGTGGAGGTAGGTGGATTAACGGGGCGCAGAAGAGATCGGCCCAATTGAGGGGTAGGAGAAGAAGAAGGGGTGCGCAAGAGGCGCGGAGGTTGATTTTGATTATGATGAAGTGCCCCGACAGAGGCGTTTTCTTCATGCCATCCCTGCCCTCTCTCCACCTCATAGAGAGACGTGACAGGGTTTACGTGCTGGTTTGGCGGGTGCTCCGGCAGTGGATTGTGGACGATCCCCATATCGTGCTGAGGCGCTGGAGCTCGTTGTTGCTGCTGTGGAGCTGGTTGCTGTGGCTGCTAAGCCTGTGGCTGCCGAGGAGACCTTCTTTCTTTCATGGTGGCGATGAATTATCTCATCTCATCCCAATTGATGTCACCCTGGTCATTTAGGTCATAAATGTAATCTCTGAAGTGGAAGCAACGATCAAGGTTGTGACCCGGTGCACGATGGAAAGCGCAGTAACGGGATGTGTCAACATTAGCGGGCCACACTGTTCTTTCCCTTGGTAACATGAGCAGATTGGCGGCCATTAAAGCATTGAAAATATCCGGGAGACTTTCTGGTAGTGGAGGGTAGTGGTCCCTTTTGGGGCCAAGTGGTGGTCTCCGTTGTTGTTGTTGGCCATAGTTGGTAGGTGGTGGTACCTGGTGGTACTGTTGCGGAGCTGGAGGGTTAGCGCGGGGTGCTTGGTTTGGCGGTGAAGCAAAGGAATGTTGGGGTGCGAATTGGCGTTGTGGAGTGGAGTTGAAATGGGGGCTTTGTGGTGGAGGAAGGTTAGGACGTGGGTTAGCTTGGTGGGGGTGGCCAACTACGCCAACCTGCTCATTTGCAATAGTGCCCTCCATCGTGGGCCCGCTGTTGTTGACAGTTGTGGTTTTCTTGAATAGCCGTGGCTTCGGCTCAAACATGCCCATAATGGGCGAATCCTTCATCTGCGTCTGGATATAACGAGCCCTTTCATAGAGCTCCTCCATGGTGGTTAGCCTATTCATGGCCAAGATATGCCGGAACTGAGGAGTTGCGTTGGAAATTATCATCTTGATTTGGTCTTGTTCTTGTTCCGACAGTGTATCTTTCAACTTCTCGGCCATCAACCGCCATCTATCAGCAAACATTATGAAGTCTTCCTCGGGCTTCATTTTTTCCGCAACCAGGTCCGTGAGTGAGAGGGAGGGTCCGACCCGGTCTCTGTACTTCTGCAAGAACTTCCTCTGAACGATATCAAAGTCACCGGCATCAGCAGGATCCAATGAATAGAACCATTCAAGGGCTGGCCCCTCCAGAGATCTCCTGAATAAGTAAGCCAAGGAGGCCTTGTTGTCTTTCCAAAAGGAGGTCTCGTACATAAAATCTTTCAAATGAATAAAAGGGTTACCAGTCCCATTATATCGCCAAAAATTTGGCATCTCAGATGGTGGTAAGTGGAAGACTGGCAATGTAGGGAGCGAGATCTCCGGAGCATTCTTAGCCATGGTGACCTTCTTTAGTTGCTCTTCCATGCTAGCCAACTTCTGAAGCAGTAGAACATTAGTGTCGGACTCGACTGGGGACGGATTTTGAATAAAAGAATGCGGTATAGGCGTCCGTAGAATTCGGGGAGGTTGGGGAAATTGGGGCCTAACCGCAGAGTGGCTCGCCTGTTGGGCCGGCATGGCCGTACCGGGCGTTGGTGGATGGGAAGGAGGTTTATGCAGGACCGCTTGGTCATTAACGGGGTGATGGCCACTCTCGGCCGGAGGGGGATTGAAGGATGAAGACGGAACAGACTTCCCTCTTAAAGCGGCCTAAACTGCCTGCCGCTGGGAATCATCCAACTGAGATAGTGCATTAATTAAATCTGTGACATTAAAGGATGGGGAAGGGTTCCCCGAAGTGTTGGAGGGCACAGCTTGAGAAGAGGGCACAACCTCTTGAGGAGTGGTATCAACCACATGGACTTGAGGATAATGAGACTGAGGAGGAGGGTAATTTCCCTCATGATAGATGGAATCTTGGAGGGGACTTTCATATTGACCAAAAACATTCTCATCCTCATCATCATAAGAATATCCATAGCCTGCCATGTTGATGATTTTACCTGAACGGAGTTTCATGTTTAAGAGGAGAGACGGTCTTATAAAGGAATTATCAAACAAAACCCACTCAATCCAAACAAGCCAAATCAACCCAAGCAAGTTTATGCAACCAAGTTGAGATGAACGCAAGATTTTAGTGTTCCGCTTGAGATTAGAGTGGATTAAATTGCAGAATAATTCCCTCTTTTGCAAAGTGAAACCTAGTTTATCCAAGTATGATCTCCAGGTTAACTAGATTCTTTCTCTCTCTTCACCAACGATAGGTTCTCTATACTTCGGGTACTTCAAGGGTACAACCAGCCCGACGTCCGTGAGGGAATCCACGGGTGCGGGGACTTACGGAGGTCTTGGAAAAGGGATTTCTGGTCCAAAGAGATGGAGTGCTCAATGGAGGGTTGTCCCGATTCCAAGAGGGGTGTGTGGAATCCTAGTGTAGAGAGAGGAGGTCTCTCAACCAAATGCCACAAGATGCAGAATAATATGATTAGATCACAGCAATATAGGCAAGCAATGTAATAATCAATCCAACAATCACAGACAGCAACAGGAAGCAAGTTTCTGTAAAAACGCAGGAAAGAGACGACCTGGGACAGGTCGCTATCAACCAAAGCGACGACAGAGTCACTGTCGTGAATCACTGTGAAAGCCCACGAGCCAGTAGTGAGAAAACAAAACACGCCTCTGGGTGAGGCGCTATAATCGCAAAGGACGCCTCTGTAACAGGGCGTCAAATATGAAAACACGCCTTGACGGGAGGCGCTATGCAAGAAAAGGGCGCCCTGGGGCAGGGCGTGAATTCACAGATAGTGTGATAAAAAGCAGTAGAATAATGAAAGACGCCTTCTGGGAAGATGTAACACAAAAAATAGACACCCTCGATGAAGGCGTTAAACGAAAAAGCGTCTCTGGGTGAGGCGTTAATTCAGGAAAATAATCAAACAATCGGAAACTGGCTGATCCCGGGAGTGTGCAGTGTGCACGGTGGAGGGTGCCCGTGGGGCACAAAAGGAGGGGTACCGTGGGTACCGAGGGACAAGGGCATACGTGGGTGCCGAAGGGGAAAGGGCACACGTGGGTGCCAATAGGAAAGGGCACACGTGGGTGCCAATAGGAGATGGTAATCAAAAGAAAAATAGTGGATGTCCCACCGTGATCGTCAATTTGTAGATCGTGATAAATCCACACATGAAGAAGAGTTTAAATATGAGAAAACACAATGGGGAGAGATGATATAATGATGAATAAAAGAAGCACGTGGTGCTACTAAGGAGGGTGATCGCCAGAGGGGTTACCTCAAGAAGAAACAAAGAAGATCGTGAATACCTGGTGAAAAATAGAACGCGGGATGGATTGTGAATTCCTCCTCCTGCTTCAATCGGCCGGCCGATGAAGGGGGTTTTTTCTTTATTGATTACCCTTGTAATAAAGACAAAACAAACAAACAAAAGAAGTGGATCGGCCAAGTGAATGTAGTATCAATCCCAAGTAGATGATATGATGATGAATAGAGAATAAAACATGCGCACCTTTTTTGTTTTAAAACCCCTAAAGAGTTAGGGAAGGAGAAGATATGATGAAACTAATGCAAAAGGAGAAAAAACCGTATGATAACCGATGGAAAAACAACAGTTAGATAAGCAAGAAAAACCCTGCTGTCCCTGATGACAGTAAAGGGAACTGAAACCGATGTTGTTGACAGGAAGAAGCTGGAAGCAGAGAGCTTTAAAGACCGCGCAGGGAAGAAGATGGATAGCCTCAGTGTCTATGCATAAAAAAACTCTGATTTCGATAGCCTGCTCTCGTAACCTGCCAACCTTGCGCGAGGTCGATCAAGACATCCCTATATAGGTTTCCAGATCCAAGATAACCTCAGATTCGGAAGGATAAGAACGGGCAATGATCAAAAGAGGCAAGACTCTAGTTCCAATTCGAGCAAGGAGACCATTGGAGACAAGGAACTACTCAAGAAAGACAAGTTTAAGCAGGACACCGAAAGATAAAACACGACCTTCAGAAGGGCGTCAAATCATAAATTGACGACCTACATCAAGACGTTACTCAAAAACTGATGCGGAACGGGACTAAAAAGGACTAAACCTATGATGAAGACCAAGTGCGGCCAGCACTCACACGTGACAAGGCAAGCCGAGAGATCGACCTCCGTACTATTCCTCCGAAGAGAGGCGTCTCTCAACAAGAAACCCAAGTCCACGACCGTCCCTATGAGGGAAACGAGTGGATCAAAGCGGCAAAGGGAGCCGACGCGCAATTATGGGAGTCTAGTCCGAGCTCGGTGCTCGACTAGGGCCACGGAATGGTGCTCTCAACTCGCAAAACCCACGGTGAATTGAATATGTAGCTAGGATCCTACACTCGCACGCTACATAATCGAGAGCATACTAGCAAAGCAAATGCCAAGGGAAGGAACGTCGCACGTACCTCCACGCCTAGGCGTGGGGAAGGAACCCCGGCCGAGACCAACAACCCCGATACACGTAGAAGTAATAATACACAATTGACCCAAAATGCCCACTCCTCGCAGGGAGGTAACAGGCTACAAACAGAGGAGTCGGGGCTGCCGATGCACGGGCTGACGGGCAGCACTCGGTGAAGGGGTGGGCCGCGAGGAGGTCCCGGGTAGCTCTGCGAACTGCTGAAAGAACGTCCACCTCTGGAGGGGCTGAGGTGGCAGGAGTCCCCGGTACCTTGCTGTCGTGGGGTCGCTCCTCCGGGAAGAAGAAGGATGTCGCCGATCCTCGGGGAAGCCTCTGGAGTGCGTTCGGAAGGAGGGGACAGGTTGCTGGCCAACCTGCACAAGCCCGCCAAACAGCCCGGGGGCGACTCCGGTAAGCACCCTTAATCACGTCCTGGACCTGCGAAATTCAGCGAGGGCGCTGGTGGGGATGTCCCACAGGCGCCCGTGGAAGGAGAACTGCAGTCGAGGCCGATGGTGACCGTGGCAATTCGTCAAACACCTGGCGTGCAGTCGGACTGCCTGTCTGCCCACACCGGTAGAGACCAGGAGAACAGTCGGTACGCAGGCTTCCGGACAGATTTAGGGATGGGGTTTTCTCTGGTGGGTAGCTTACAGGTAGGGCTAACAGATGACCAAGGTAGCGGGGGCGGTGCCTTGGAGGATTTGGGCGTGGGCGGGGTGGAAAGTGGGGGTCGCAGCCTGCACTTCAGGGTAGTCAGGTCTGTGAACCCGAGATGGGATATGAGGGCGTAGGGGTGCGGATGGAATTCTGACCAGGGGCGGCCACTGGAGATGGAGTGGTGTGTGTGGAGATAGCCCTCCAATTTTCAGGCCATTCCAGTAAGGGGAGGTGGTGGTCCCTTTGGAGGGTACTGCAGATCTGTCCCGCCGGGTTACTGTAGCGACCAGAGGAGGACCGAAAGTAGCCACAAAGGGAAGTTTCAGCCCCAATGGAGTTTTGGGATGAAACCACCACGAATGGTTCGGGGACAGGGAGGGGAACAACTTATGTGAAGAGGTTGTGGTCGATCGGAGAAGGAACGGGGGTGCACACGGGTGTCCAAGGCGACTCTGATCACAGGCGAGTCTGTCCAGGGAGCAGCCTGCGCGACGAAAGTGTCTACAAAGACAACTTCCTCTGTGATTCGAGTTTTGGGACAAGGCCGGTGGGGTTGGAAGGGGGACTTGTAGGGGAAGAAAAGTCTAGAAGAAAGCCAGACGGTTTGCCCAAAGAAAGGGTTCGTACCGACGTGATCTTTGGACCCCTAGCTTGCAGGCAGAGCAGGTGCATCCGAGATTGGATTGAACGCCACCGAGCTTGACGTCGTCTCGCCGCTTGGATCTCTCTCCGACATGGGATGAAGAGACTCGCTTCACAGCACGATCCTCACCTCACCAGGACCTCCTTCTCAAGGGAGTCGCACCCAGGAGTTGGAGATGGAGGAAGAAGAAGATGGGGGATAGGGGAAGAGAGGGGCGTCGCACCCCTTGGGGAAGGATGGAGAAGGTCGCCCTCTCCTTGGTGGTGGCTGCGCACAAGGTTTCTCACAAATTAATTCTTCATTATCTTTCAAAGGAAAAAATACAAGGTTTATATATGGGGAGGGGAGGTGCTAGGGTTGAAACCCTAGCCAAGAGGGAGGGGAGGGGGATGCGCCACATGGCATGGGGAAAGGGGGGGCGCAACAAGGCAAGGGGGGGGGAAGGGCCGCACCCCTCTTCCTATAATCTAGGAGAGGGGCGGCTGCCACCTTCCAAGAGGAAGGAAAGAGGTGGGGGCGCCCAAAACCCTAAGCCTAGGTGGGCTAAGCAAGGGAGTGGGTGGCCAGCCCAAATGGGCCAGAAATTGAACCAAAGAAATGGCCCAATAGCCCTCTCTCCTATCTAATAAGCATAAAATGGCCCAACTAAAGCCTAATTGGCTCCAAATGGCCTACAAAGGTCCATAACAAAGCAAAAAGTGTCCACGCAGGGACTAAACTAAGGCCCAGCATGGCCTGAAGCATAAAAAGGGACTCTGCTAGTCCGCCAAGTGGCCGCCAAGCCAAAGGGATATCGGCAAGCTCCGTGTGCTCCGTCGAGTGATGCGGCGCGTGTCCTCACCAATTCTCCCCGGGTGGGAAGAACTCGACCCCGTCGAGTAAGGGTCACGGTCGCTCAAGTAACGCTCCAGCAGGTCTGGGTCGATCTGCTCCAGCTCTCCACGTGTGATCCAGGTGTCGTCTGTCGCAGGGCGCCCTCTCCAACGCACTAGAAAGCGCTGGTAGGCTCCGCTCCTGGTCGTGGTCACCTGCTCATCCAGTATGCAATCTATATGCTCGCGTGTCTGTAATGGGGCTGGAGGAGGTGGAAGCTCAGAGGGTGTAATGCTCTCAACAGGAGGGGTAGGCCCAAAAAGCTCACTGGGAATCACCGCGGGATCCCGATATGCCACCAGATCTGAAACATTGAACGTCGAACAGATCCCATAGTCGTCTGGCAGCTCAATCTCATACGCATTTGACCCTATTTGCTTCAGAACTCGGAAGGGTCCGGCACCGCGGTCCTGGAATTTGATGCGGGACGCTATGAGGGCTGGGGCTCTAGATGCGAATTAGGCTAAATGGACAAACTTGAGACTAGCGAGTTGCAATGGGAGAATGGCGTAAACTCACACCTAAGAATTCCCAACGAGATAAAACATGCCAAGTAACAGGAACTACGCTCATTGATGCTCCCTTTGAGTGGGAAGCTCGACGGTCCGCACGGCTGAGGCGACCAGCGTGGACTAGGGTGGTCACTCTACACTCACAACTCGGAGAGTCGTGGGACGGTCTCTCTCATCCTCACCGCAGCAGTGAATATAAAGTGATATCGAGCTAGGACCCTACCGTACACTCAAGCAGCGGCGTGTAGAGAAAATACTAAACAAGCAAGTGACCTAGGAGGGAGCGGAAACGTACCTCCACGCTCGGGGCGTGGGGAAGAAGTCCGGCCTGGTCACACAACCCCAGTACAAAGCTAACAAGTACAAACAATAACCATGCCCACTCCTCGCAGGGAGGTAAAAGGCTACACCAACATCCGGGGTCGTGCGACGAGGGGTGACGGACACGGGTCTGGTGACGCTTGCTGCCCACGGGTACTGCTGCGAGCTGCTGCAAGGACGGCAGACCACGAGTGGCGTGAAAGGTACTGACGTCCTGATGGGATGATGTAGTGGATTCCGGACCTCCTGGAGGAAGAGGGACGTCGTCGGCACCGGTGTGGAACTCCAAAGTAATCCAACCCGGTGGACAGATTGTTGCTCGGTCTGCACGCACGTAGGGAAGCAGCTGGGAGGCGAGCCTAGAGCACCACCTTCAGCGTGTCCTCTGGTCACAAAACTTGGCGGGGATGTCGACTGGGATGTCCCAAGGACCCCTCTGAAATGGCGTCAGCAGATGTGCATCGTCGGAGCCGAGGTGAATTAATTGGCAGGACCTGTGCTGTCTGGTTTGTGCGCTGGCAGCAGGACAAGGGCGGAAAGGTGGGGGTGGAACTAAGACGTCCGAGGGTCTTTTGTGGCTGGGTTTTCTCTGGTGTTTAGCTGAAGGGCGTGGGGTGAAGGGATGACAGTGGCGGGGCAGCATGCAGAGGGAACTTTGGGCGTGGGCAGCAGTGGAAGTGGGGGTTCAGCTCTGCACTTCAGTGCAGTCAGAGCTGGAACCCAAGTTAGGGGAGATGGTCACCAAGGGGAAACTGATCTTTTGGGCGTAGGAAAATTTCTGGAGAAGGTTTAATATATGGAGGAAGGGTTTCCAAAACCCCAGACCAGTTCTTGGAGGTTTGAAGGGTGCCCCTTTGGAGGGTTTGTGTTTCTGTCCTGCGGTGACACTGTAGACGCAGATCGCGCGATGAAAGTGGTTCCAAAGGGAACTTTTTACTATGGGCGAGTTTTGGGATGAGACCTGCGCAGCTAGTTCGGGGACAGGGAGGAGAAGATATGTTATGAAGAGGTTCGCACGGTTTGATGCGGGGAAGGTGGCGTTATGGGTGGATCTTTGCGGCTCTGGTTCAGGCAGGTCTATTCCAGGAGCGTTCAGAGCAGCGAAAAGGCCTACAAAGGCAACTTTCGCTTCCGGACGAATTTTGACATGAGGTTTTCTCTGGCGTTCTGGGGACTGGAAGATGAAGAAAAGTCTAGAAGGGATGGAAGGGAGATGGGGTCGGGACGCAATAGTTCCAACCTTGTCTTTCAAGCACAAATCCTGCTAGCAGATGCTCATCCAACGCCCAAGACAGCAAGAGGTGAAGGTCCACCCCGTCGACACCACACCACCACGAACGGAAGCCGAGTCTTGCTGGATGTAGAAGGGAGGTCGCCTCCACCCTAACCAGCAGCAGCAGCTCCAGGGGTAAAGGTCTAGGGCGTCGCACCCTAGGAAGAGGAAAAGGGGGAGGGAGAGAAGTGGGAGTCGCACCCACAAGGAGAGAGGGAGGCCGCGGCCAACACAAGATTTTCTCAAAATTCTTCAATTTTTTCCTTCCAAAATGAATTACAAGACCCCTTAAGTACATGGAAAAGAAACCCTAATTACTTGCCTAAAAGAAATACACAAAAAAGGGGGAAATAATTCAAATCCTACAAAATAGGGGAGGGGCGCATGATTCTCCTAAAAGATAGGAGAGAAGGGGGGCGGCTGTCACCTTCTCCAAGAGGAGGGAGGGGATGGTTGCGCACCAAACCCTAGGAGGGGTGAGGGCGCACCTCCCAAGGTGGGCCCACAAGGAGGGAGGGGCGGCCAGCCCAATTTGGGCCTGGTGAGTGTACCCCTAGGTGGCCCACTAACCTCCTATTAGCCTAATTAGCACAAATGTGACCCAAATGCAATCCAACTGGCCCAAAACTGGCCTACACAAGTCCAGAGTGAAAGTAAACAAAGAAGTCTGAGATCCTGGCTAGCTCTCCATGTCTTCTTCAAGCCAAAGTGAAGTCTGCGCGTCCCGAACAATGCCACACGATCTGAAATGTCGCTCTGCTGCATCGCGTCAATCTCTAGCTCAGGTGTCCTCACCAATTCTCCCCGGGCGGGAGAAACTCGACCCCGTCGAGTAAGGGTCGGTGTCACTAAGGTACCACTCGAGCAAGTCTTGATCTATCCTCTCAAGCTCTGTCCCGGTGATCCAGGTGTCCTCAGACGCGGGCCATCCTCTCCAACGAACCAAGTAGCGATGGTACGCGCCACTCCTGGTGGTCGTCACATGCTCATCGAGTATAGACTCTATCCGCTCACGCTGCAGAGGTGACAAGGCTGGAAGTGGACTCTCAGGGGGTGGCTCGCTCACAAGAGGTGGAGAAGGCCCAAATAACTCACGGGGGATCACTGCTGGGTCCCTATATGCGACTAGGTCCGAGATGTTGAATGTGGAGCTAATACCATAGTCCTCTAGCAAGTCTACAACGTATGCATTGGATCCGACTCGCCTCACGACTCTAAAAGGGCCAGCACCACGAGCATGTTGCTTCTTCACGGCTCCAGAAGGAAACCGTTCCGGTCTAACCCGGATCATGACGTAATCTCCCTCCTGGAACTCACAGGGGTGTTTATGAGCATCAGCCCATTCTCTAGATCGCGTGTTGCTAGTCTCAATATGGTGATGATGATGCAGACTCCGAACTAGCTGTGTTGACTCATACCTATGTGAATGCAGTGGTGGTCCTGGACATCCAAACACAGACCTAGCATGCCTATGACTCCTACATGATTGGACAACACGGGGAGGACCAGGACAACCAAAGTTGTATCTATCATGCATGGGTGTCCTACGGAATGTGGTAGACTCATGGGGACTAAATTGCCCAAACTCACTCATGACATTCCCTATATGAGACAAACCCCTATATGATGGTGGACATGAAGAAACATGGGGAAGAGACATGTGTCCCTGGCCTCCTAAGCTCGGGCATCTGGATGCCGGTAAGGTGAGGTGTTGACTAGAAGGCCTAGGTGGTGTATGATAGTGGACCTCCTCGACAAGGTGGGGAAAAGAATATGGGTCGAGAGCCTCACTAGGGAGGGGATCGAAAGGGTCAAAGAAATGATGACCCCTCCCGACAGGTCCCTTCACTATACTTGCCCATGTGCGACATTCGCCCAGGTGCAGATAATCACCTTCAGGCACTCTCATGTATGGGGCAAGAGGCTCATGAGGAAGGCAAGGAAGGCTAGGTTCCTCCCTCGGGACCGTGAAACCATAAGCGGGGACAAAATCAACCTCCACGGGTATGGGAAATAATAAAAGGACCTCGGATGTGATATGTCCTATGGTGTAGACCGAGGTAATAGACCCCAAAGCAGGGAGTGTAAAGCTATGACTATAGGGTTGGTCAGACCCTAAGGTCAACATATAAGTCAACTCCCATTGATAATCTAAACTCCTAAGGAAGTCCTTCACATTTTCAAGAAAGCAGAAGGACCGAAAAGTGGTGTGAAAGGAGTTAAGGGGTATTATTGGGAGGGCTGGTCCCATGGGTGTATAGCAAGGAATGGAGACATCTAGAAGTGGACCCTCCCTTAGCCAGCTAGCTAACGACTCTCCAATGACCAGTTCACCCTCGGAAGGTAAGAATGTCTCTATATGAGGGTCTAAGGGTGAAGCCTCTCTCTCGGGAGGGGAAACGGAGTCCTCTATGATGTGGAGGGGATCACTCCCTAACTCCTCAACCTCAGTTAGGTACTCCTCAATCAACTCCTGTTCAGCCTCGTAACTCACTGGAACAAACCCAGGTGATGACATGGAGGTGGTCGGCGTAATGCCGTCATGGAAGACAAACTCACCGGGAAGGTGAGATGGGTGTAGGGTGCAGGTCCTCCTATCCAGGTCGATGGTCGCAATTCTTTCCTCCAACCAAGTTCGCCCTAAAATGATGCATGGACCAGCAAGTGTGCTGATCTTGCACCAAGCGCCATCGAAATATTTAACGGGGCCAAACCACCGTTGGAACTCGATAAAAGCTAAACCATCACGGAGAACAATCTCCCCGGTCTTAGAGAGTGACTCAACAATGTCTTGTGAGACACAGTTAGACGACACCCTACTGATGAAGTCGATCTCCGTATGCATCCCATTAGGTAGGATGGCAGTGGACATGACAGGGCGCTGGAATGACTCGGCCATCGGTATAGGGATCGGGTCTCCCGACGACTGAGTGGTAGGGCCGACACCCAGGGATCGTGCCATAAGAGCGTCGAATCGGGCCAACAGGGATGACCAATCTGACACGTGGGCACGAGGAACCACCATGGGGCTGGCGGGGAGCTGGACATGCAAGACTCAACGAGACAAGGATAAAAACTCTAACTAGACACAAGCCTAAAATGACAATGCAAGGGTTGGTTACCTAGATGAACTAAGAGACTCAATGCACCCTAGACAACCTAAAGACTCAAAAGACCTAAGACCCCAATTTGTTAGAACAAACTGGTTCCCTAAGCTCTGATACCAAATTTGATGCGGGACGCTATGCGGGCTGGGGCTCTAGATGCGAATTAGGCTAAATGGACAAACTTGAGACTAGCGAGTTGCAATGGGAGAATGGCGTAAACTCACACCTAAGAATTCCCAACGAGATAAAACATGCCAAGTAACAGGAACTACGCTCATTGATGCTCCCTTTGAGTGGGAAGCTCGACGGTCCGCACGGCTGAGGCGACCAGCGTGGACTAGGGTGGTCACTCTACACTCACAACTCGGAGAGTCGTGGGACGGTCTCTCTCATCCTCACCGCAGCAGTGAATATAAAGTGATATCGAGCTAGGACCCTACCGTACACTCAAGCAGCGGCGTGTAGAGAAAATACTAAACAAGCAAGTGACCTAGGAGGGAGCGGAAACGTACCTCCACGCTCGGGGCGTGGGGAAGAAGTCCGGCCTGGTCACACAACCCCAGTACAAAGCTAACAAGTACAAACAATAACCATGCCCACTCCTCGCAGGGAGGTAAAAGGCTACACCAACATCCGGGGTCGTGCGACGAGGGGTGACGGACACGGGTCTGGTGACGCTTGCTGCCCACGGGTACTGCTGCGAGCTGCTGCAAGGACGGCAGACCACGAGTGGCGTGAAAGGTACTGACGTCCTGATGGGATGATGTAGTGGATTCCGGACCTCCTGGAGGAAGAGGGACGTCGTCGGCACCGGTGTGGAACTCCAAAGTAATCCAACCCGGTGGACAGATTGTTGCTCGGTCTGCACGCACGTAGGGAAGCAGCTGGGAGGCGAGCCTAGAGCACCACCTTCAGCGTGTCCTCTGGTCACAAAACTTGGCGGGGATGTCGACTGGGATGTCCCAAGGACCCCTCTGAAATGGCGTCAGCAGATGTGCATCGTCGGAGCCGAGGTGAATTAATTGGCAGGACCTGTGCTGTCTGGTTTGTGCGCTGGCAGCAGGACAAGGGCGGAAAGGTGGGGGTGGAACTAAGACGTCCGAGGGTCTTTTGTGGCTGGGTTTTCTCTGGTGTTTAGCTGAAGGGCGTGGGGTGAAGGGATGACAGTGGCGGGGCAGCGTGCAGAGGGAACTTTGGGCGTGGGCAGCAGTGGAAGTGGGGGTTCAGCTCTGCACTTCAGTGCAGTCAGAGCTGGAACCCAAGTTAGGGGAGATGGTCACCAAGGGGAAACTGATCTTTTGGGCGTAGGAAAATTTATGGAGAAGGTTTAATATATGGAGGAAGGGTTTCCAAAACCCCAGACCAGTTCTTGGAGGTTTGAAGGGTGCCCCTTTGGAGGGTTTGTGTTTCTGTCCTGCGGTGACACTGTAGACGCAGATCGCGCGATGAAAGTGGTTCCAAAGGGAACTTTTTACTATGGGCGAGTTTTGGGATGAGACCTGCGCAGCTAGTTCGGGGACAGGGGGAGGAGAAGATATGTTATGAAGAGGTTCGCACGGTTTGATGCGGGGAAGGTGGCGTTATGGGTGGATCTTTGCGGCTCTGGTTCAGGCAGGTCTATTCCAGGAGCGTTCAGAGCAGCGAAAAGGCCTACAAAGGCAACTTTCGCTTCCGGACGAATTTTGACATGAGGTTTTCTCTGGCGTTCTGGGGACTGGAAGATGAAGAAAAGTCTAGAAGGGATGGAAGGGAGATGGGGTCGGGACGCAATAGTTCCAACCTTGTCTTTCAAGCACAAATCCTGCTAGCAGATGCTCATCCAACGCCCAAGACAGCAAGAGGTGAAGGTCCACCCCGTCGACACCACACCACCACGAACGGAAGCCGAGTCTTGCTGGATGTAGAAGGGAGGTCGCCTCCACCCTAACCAGCAGCAGCAGCTCCAGGGGTAAAGGTCTAGGGCGTCGCACCCTAGGAAGAGGAAAAGGGGGAGGGAGAGAAGTGGGAGTCGCACCCACAAGGAGAGAGGGAGGCCGCGGCCAACACAAGATTTTCTCAAAATTCTTCAATTTTTTCCTTCCAAAATGAATTACAAGACCCCTTAAGTACATGGAAAAGAAACCCTAATTACTTGCCTAAAAGAAATACACAAAAAAGGGGGAAATAATTCAAATCCTACAAAATAGGGGAGGGGCGCATGATTCTCCTAAAAGATAGGAGAGAAGGGGGGCGGCTGCCACCTTCTCCAAGAGGAGGGAGGGGATGGTTGCGCACCAAACCCTAGGAGGGGTGAGGGCGCACCTCCCAAGGTGGGCCCACAAGGAGGGAGGGGCGGCCAGCCCAATTTGGGCCTGGTGAGTGTACCCCTAGGTGGCCCACTAACCTCCTATTAGCCTAATTAGCACAAATGTGACCCAAATGCAATCCAACTGGCCCAAAACTGGCCTACACAAGTCCAGAGTGAAAGTAAACAAAGAAGTCTGAGATCCTGGCTAGCTCTCCATGTCTTCTTCAAGCCAAAGTGAAGTCTGCGCGTCCCGAACAATGCCACACGATCTGAAATGTCGCTCTGCTGCATCGCGTCAATCTCTAGCTCAGGTGTCCTCACCAAAAACACGACCATGATCAAGTGCGTCACTTCTTGGATTAAATTTTGGCAATAAAACTTACTTTATTTGAAAATTATGAGAAAACGCCTGAGATGAAGGCGTTACTTGAAAACACGCCCTGAGGAAGGACGTTAATCAATAATTGGAACTTATTTTGAAACCGGATAATACCAGGAATTGACGCCCTCACATTTGGTCGTCCTTTCTTTTGAACACGCCCTAGATAAGGTCGCTATTTAAAACATGCCCCTCTTGAGGTCGCGAATCACAAAAATGCAAAGATCAAACCAAAAACACACAAAAATAGAAAAACTTCATATTATGAATGTATTCAAGTTCACTTTGGGGCGTCAACATAGTGACATGAGATTTGACCAACATAGCGTCAATTTTGGCGTGTCTACAAGTGTTCCCCACGTATATCCCCTTCCACCATAATTTTATTTGAGTCTACAAAAATCGTTTACCCCTCAGTCAAAGGTGTGTTTTAGGCAGATTGCTTGCTGCCCTGTGTGTCTGTTAGTCTGGGTCAGAAAAAAAAGTCAGTTTGTAGAAGTTTTCATTTTCAATTCGTGTGGTGGATGGAGCTGTAAAACACTTATGTTGTATATCTATGAGTGCTCTTTCCAACGGTACCAACCACGCCTCGATCGACCTCCAAATCTGGGCGCAAGCATTTTTACCGTCAAGACCTGCAGATCTGTCCTGTGTGCAGGTCCGAAATTACAGTCCGAAAAAAATTCAAGAACAATTGTCAAAATCAGGAGCCGCCCCTTCAGGGAGTCGATCAGGGACATCCCGCCATCGTCCCAGCCAAGCGGCACCTCCAGAAGACGTCAGGAAGGCAGCGTTCCTTTGGAAGCCATTGCTTGCTGTCCACCGAGTTAGCTACCGAGTTGGGTCAGCACCGAGTTGGAATAGTGCCGAGTCAGACCAGCAGGCCGAGTTCGTGCCGAGTTCGCCTCCAGATTGTTGCCCGTCAATCCAGGGTCGGTCCTCCCGGGCCCACTTGTAGCCCTTTACCTCCCTACGTGGAGTGGGCGATAAAATATAACTATTGTAATTAACTTTTACTACTGTTAATCGGGAGTTACCCTAACTGGCTGGGAACGTCTTCCCCACGCCCGGAGCGTGCAGGTACACTCGCTCCCCACTCTTTATCGCATTTGCTTATCTTGTATAGCTTTGAATGCCGCTGCGAGTGTAGGTTTCTAGCTTGTTATTCTATTATTACTGCTGCGAGAGATCGAGATTGAGTGTACCGTCCCGTGACTCGATCCGAGTCTACACGGAAAAGCCGATACCCGTGACTCACGGCCGATTTCTTAACCGTGCCCGGTCCCACGTTTCCCTCGCTAAGGGACAATCGCGAGCTCGTCTAGAGTTCGAGGATCGCATTCCTAATTCGACTCGAGTCCATAGTCCGTCCCGCATCAGAGGGCTCAATGTCAAGGGCTGGCTCCGGCTGGGAATCCAGAAATCTGTGTTCCGCAACGGCCCAGCACTCTCGGCGGGAGCTCCGGTAGAATCCCGTCCGTGCATTCCACCACTTGATATACTCAGGGGTGACGTGGGGAAAGCGAGTAGGGGTCGGCATCCTGAAAGAGACATCTTCTCAGCGGTGGAAGAAGTTCCACCATATCCGGGCATCGTCGTTTGAAACTTGCCCGGCTTTATGCCTGTTTGGCAATGCAAATTGTGAAGAGGAATGAGGAATGTGCTGATCATAGCCAAAGTTCCGGCTGAAGCGGATTGGATAATATGGCTCCAGCCACAGAATGCAACTCTTCCGGAATACAAGGACGCTTGGTCTAATAGCCAGCGCCCAGTCAACCGATTCTTTCTCCAAAATGGGCCTTGTGCACTTGGCCCCAGAAATCGGATGGATATATTCTTCTGTCTCAAATAGCTTGCACTGCCTTGTCATGTTCACCAACGAGCTTAAATGAGCAGCCAGGCTTCAGAAGTGAAGAACCCCGGGCGAATCCGTGGGAACCCGGGCTAGCTTGCCCCGAATGGCGTAGAGCTGTTCTGCTACCGACGTCGGTTCAGCACTCGCGAACTCTATCATCCACGGAATAAGATGAACCGATTACAACGCTCGAGGAGCAGCCTCCGGGAACAGGGTGCATACCCAAGCATTGAAGAAATGTAACGGACCAACCGTCCGCAGATTCCTGGGGAGACGCGTCTTGTGCAGATCTCCCAGCATCTTGAAGATGAGGCACAGAGCCACTGGGCAAAGGGACAACTTTGTGCGCCAAGGCATCAGACAGGTAGGGTAGATGGCCTCCGCTATGATCATGCTCTCGTCGCCTTGCGGGAAAGTGAAAGAACAAATCCAATAGGTTAAATACGCAGCACAGTGGGTGACTGCGTCAACACCGGTGGGGTTCGGGTCCTCCCTTTGCCCTCCCCTCGAGGACGATGATGCGGCGGCCTGTCGCCGGACCCTCTTCTTCCTCTTCGGATCCATTGGCGCTACTGCAGGGAAATCCTCATACTTCTTCTTCCCGCCGAAGAAATGTTGAAGCCAGGTGCCCATCTGCACTCGCCACTTCTCGCTGGGTTTTCGGGCCTCCCTCGTGTCATACAATGAGCGGCAAAGTGTACGATACGCCTTCATCAGATAACGATAGGCGTAACCTGCCAAGTACTGACCTTCACCGTCGGTCTGATCCTTTAGCCAGTCAGGCCAGCGGACATCCTTGTACGGCTCTCCGTCGATGGGTAGACCGCTAAGCTGTGAGAGGCTCCATAAATCCAAAGAAGTTTCTCCTTCTGAAATATAAAAAGTGTTGTACTTGGGGCAGAATACTTCGATCATGCCGCAGCATAAGCCTTAGGTGATGGGATAGTGATACCTTGAGGTGTACATGCTGTGATATATGCCAGCCCTGGTTACGATGGCAGCGTAGTGCTATGGCACATAATCTGTGAACTCCACCGCTCCAGGTCTGAACGCGTGGGCGTCGGTGGCCCTCAGCTCGGCAAACCACTTCAAGGATATTTGATGCTTAAAGCGGACCGCCAGGCAGTCCAACAGAAAAGATTCTTCTTTATACCCCCATTTCAACGGGGCAAGAAACAAGCCAAAGATCGGCTTCTCCCGGTCTACCCGGCCTGCGGATTCATTCCACCGAGCAGGCACAAATTAAGGGGCTCTAGTCAGTAGCCCATCTTCTGGAGCCAGAACTTGCAGTCCAAGCACGACGCTCCATTTCCTGACTTCTCCGGTGAGATAAATAGGCCTTCCCCGCGCCACACAGTCCGTCAAATTGTCCCTCTCTACTAGCAAGGATTGCTCGACTTTGCGAACAAAGAACAGATCCCTCTTCCCCTGAAGATTGAAGCGCCGGAGGAAGGACATCAGATGTCTGTCCTTGGGGTGGTCCTTCCTGACAGCACCTTCCCGGTCATATTGAAAAGAATCACCCCCGAGGATGAGGAGGCGGCTAGTATCCACAGTGTCGATTTCTGAATTTTAGGACTCTGCAACTGCTGCAAGCTGATCATGCCCCCGATCTATGGAATGAACATTCTCCCACGTCACCGCAGCACGGGAGGCAGAAGAAGAAGAGCCAGACGCCATGTTAAGCTGCGAAAGGCACATCAAAGAATAAGCAAGGTCAGAAAATAGTTGATCAAGACAAATTTCTGACAAAATTTTGGCAGAGTCTCCCCAGCACGGGAGATTGCCAAAGAAAAGCGGGAACACGTCCACTAAGGGAACGGTTCCTAAAAGCAGCCATCTGCATTACACCGAGACCAAATGAGACACCCGGGGGAATAGCTCCGAGGGCAAGCCCTACTAGAAGCCTCACTGGGCCCAAAAGATGGGTTTCAAAACCTGAACAAGCAACACTCCACACACCCCTAAGAAAACTCGGCCACGCCCTCAGCTCACTCGGCGCCGCGGGAGGAGAAGAAAGGGAAGAGAGAGAAAATTCTTTTGCAAATGAGCAGTAGTGAAGAACACTCAACGGGTGAAAGCCTTATATATAGGGGGTTTCGGATGTTAATCTAGTGCACTATTTAGCGCGCCGAATTAACGCCCTCCAAAGCTAAAAGGCGCACCAGTTTAAGGCGCGCCGAATTAGTTGTCTTCCAAGCGCCCAGACCGTGCCGAATTAATGTTCAATGCCCAAGGGGCGCACCGGATTAACGTCCAATGCTCAGGGGCGCGCCAAGTTAAACTTCATGCCATATTAACATTCAAATCGTGCCGGATTAGCATCCGCGCCGGATTAAGGGCCATTCTGAGCTTCCGTCAATCAAAGAAGAGATCAATCCGGGCGAAGCTCATCCGTCGGTCTTGCTGCACTCGTGCCTTGCTCGCAACACCCACGGCTGGGGGGCATTTATTGGCACTCAAAATATGATTCACGGCGATCAAGCCTCAAAGATGAATAACACGGCCCACTGAAGCACATAAGCTGATAGATATCACCATATTGAAACCCTCCCAAGCTGCCAGAGCCTCAGGTCACCCTGTGTGAACATCGGGGACATCACCTAAGGAGAATCGAGATGAATTCACAGCCAACCGGCAGTGCGACCAAGCCTATCCAATGAATCGGCATCGACTCCGTCATGCTGCATACACTACAACCGTTGTCTGACCAAGGACAGCGGTCTACCCGGTGGCCCGCCGCCCCATGAAAGACTCTCCTGAGATGGAAGGACTCCCTCGGCTCTTCAGAATGGAAGATCGAAGGCTCTGTCGGCAGAAGATCCCGGTTACCTGGCACGGGTATGACTTCTTACCAAGTTGGGCCCATTAGTGTCCGAATGATCACCCAGTCAGGGCGGAACTATCCCGGCTGTCATTCCACCCTCCAAGAAGCTTTGAACACAAGCCAGGCCGAGCTAGCAACACGGACCATAGTGCCGAAAGCCGTGTCTGTGAAAAATCTGCGTGTTCAAACCAAAGACACTCGAGGTTCCGAGAAGGGTCATACGTCATCTTGAGAGCTTCAACAAGGCTTCCCGTTAAGGTTTCGAAGAACAGCGACAAGATGAATGTTCACGGCGACTCCCGGAACCATCCCTGGACTCCCCGGCTAACCCGCGAAGAGCGGGAAATGTTATTACGGCGCGCCCTTATCCAGCGCTTCCCCCTTATCCGACGCCCTCTTATTTCGGCGCACTAAAGGTTGCGGAGTGCCCTCCCCAGCGCGCCATTCTTCGTGCCGGATTAAACTTCGAACCTGTTCCTATATATGCGACTGTTCGACTAAAAAAAAGAAAAGAAGAGCAATCAAAAGAAAAAAAGAGAGAGAGAGTCGGAGAGCCAATCAGACTCCAGTGAGAGAGGGTTTCCTTGGGGAAAATAGGGTTCTCACTGAACATCCTTCGCGGCAGTCTTCCTTTCTCCGCCTGAAGCCCTCCGGAGTCGGAGAAGAAAAGGGGAGCCCGATACTCTGTTCTGAGCATAGTTGGGTCGTCTGCGTTCTCCTGGCCGTTCTCCGATTTGTTTCCTCTTGATTGAATGTAAGCGAGAGGGGGGGGATGGTGATGATATGAGCCAATCTCCCCCCCTTCCCCGCCATCTCTTTGAGTTCTTCTCCTTCTGTGAACCTCTCTGCAATTAGAAAACGGTGGCCGTGCCGCGATGCCAGCGCCGGATTTGTAATATATATGTGTTAGCCTTCCCCCCGTTTATGGGATGATGGTATGTATATATGAATGCGCTGGTGGATTGAATGCTCGACGTCTTGTCTCTGCTCCCACTTTTATCTCAGTCGGTGTATATGTCGGTTTCCTCCCGTGCATGATTTTCGATTCTGGTTTCCCCGACTCTGAATATGCCCTGGGACGCCATGGGCCACAGAGATGACCCCTCCCTGGGTCCTTCACGTCGACGCCGTAGCCGTGTCTTACCCGATGGTCTCTGCATACTTTATGGATAGAGTTGCGCATGTGCACATGTCTCTTCCCGCTTTGATACGAGGTCTGTTCTCCACTCCCTTTTCTCTTTGCACTGCTCTATTGCTCAGAGGAGTTGGGAGTCATCTCCAGAACAATAGGATCTGTGTCACGCCCCGAGAGCGGAAGATACCCGGAGACGCGTGACTAGTTTATATCAATCATGTCAATCAGAGTATTAGTGAATTCGACACCAAAATCAGAGATGCGTAAAAGTAAAGACAACCCAATCCTCTATTCCTTCATAAGAATATGTCTATTACAAACCCTTGCAAATACTAGACTCAATAAAATAAAATACAACGCTTGACTCAAGAAAAATAGAGAAAAGACAGGACTAATTTATGCTTGAGTAGTTCTAACTCTTTCACTCTTGACCATCCCCTTCAGATTGAGTTCCCTCATCGTCGGACTTACCTGAAAAGTAGGGAAACGCGGAGTGAGCGAACGCTCAGTAGGAAATTATATCTCAAGAACTAGCAATGGGTTTAAGTAATTACATCTTTCATGAATGCACTATAGCTATGCATGCTCGTAAAATGACAAGATAGAGAGAGTGTATAACAATAAGATAGCGATGAACTTTCAAGAACTTATATCAAAAGATATCAAGATATTCAAGCAAGTAGACTCATCATGTTATGTTGGAATTTGGCTATCATGGTTCAAGCACGCAAGTATGCAATTACCCTTTTTCGGGTCACGCAAGTCATGTAATATCAAGTCAAGTACAAGTACAAGATTTGTGGAATGTTCAATCAAGCTAGTCATGCACTTCGGTATAATGCCAATACCGTGATCAATCAACTCCCATGGGCACAAGTACTTTCGGGTGCTCCTCCCAGGACCAGATCGGGCCCTATATGTGCAGGCATTAATCATGTATTTTTTACATCCACTTTTGTATATAGCCAATATGGAATTTCAAGGATAAAGCTTGTAGACACGTAGGATAGACTTTGATAGAATAGAGTCCAAAATATGACACTTGACATAGATAGGCGATAATAACGGTACAATCACGATTATCGATAAAAACTAGGTGGAATTGGTTCCCTAACTTGGGTACCATGACAAACAAGTATGGACATTCTTTATATAGAATTGAGGTCCACAAGAACATCAAGTTTAATATAGAATTGGGGTTTACAAGAACATCATAACAATGTCATGCTTTACCCCGTTCATTAAGATAATTCTCATATCATGGCATGACATGAGGGCCGGTATACCATGTTTCTACAGAGTGACATGGTAAAGATTAATGAGTTTTTAGGGTACAACCAGCTCAGTCGGCCTTGAGGGAATCCAAGGCTCGAGGAGTCTTACGGAGGTCTCTATGACTAACTCGCTAGTCCAAAGGAACGGAGTGTCCAATGGAGAGCTTGTATGTCAATGAGAGTTAAGGGGGTAACGTTAAAACATCATGAAACGTGGGACTATATTCACGGACTGGAATATAGTGCCGATATATATAGATATGTATATAGATATATATATATATATATATACATATGAAACCCTCGGTTAACAGTAATAGTGTAAAATAGCGTCACAGGAAAATAGCGACTTAATCTAAGTCATCGCTTATCAAATTAACGCCTTCTATAGGGCGTTTATTTACGAATTTGACGACTTGTACATCAGTCGTCTCTTCAATATTTCTATTCTGCAGAAAATCAATATTCTAGAATTTTAACAAAAACGTGCCCTGGACAAGGGCGTTACTTTTCAATTAGCACCCTGGTCTGGGGCGTCAGTTCAGTAGAAGACGACCTAGACAAGGTCGTGAATTCAAGAATTTACCAATTTTCAGATAATAAAATTTCAGGAAAAAGGGTACATGATCATGACAGGAAAAATAGCAGGATTTCACAGGTATACTCATGCAATATATTAGATTCATTGTTACATAGAAATTAAATTTTTAAACGTGGGTATTCATTAATTACATGCAATTGACGACTTCTAGGCAGAGCGTCAAAACAATAATTAGCGCCCTAGTGTGGGTCGCTTCTTTAAAGTAGCGTCCTTGTCAAGGGCGTTTCTTTTTGAAATTACATAGAAAACATCTGAAACCACAATAAAACTATATGCATGCACGACCAATGATATTATTAAGATCTTAAGCTAGTTTGGGCTACGATCTTGAGAAAACCTACCTTATGAAGATTTAACTGATGAACGGATGAAGGTTTGGAGACGGAAACGACACTCTGTTTGTAACAGAGTCTTCAGACATTCTAAATAGCCAAGTAATATGAGCTTCTCGACAACAGGTGAGCTTAGGAAGATGTCTTCTTTTGTGGATGAAGAACCCCTCATTCTTTAGCACACGGGGTGTTCAACCTATAGTAAAAGATGACGAAGAAACATGAGTTTTCTTCATAATACTCAACTGAAAGCAGAAGAAGAAGAACGATGTTGATGAAGAACCACGTTCTTCAACGAGTTGTTTGTATGCTACTTGCAAAGGAGGATGAGGGAGAAGAAGAAAAGAATATTAACGTTCCTTCCTCAAACAACCAGAGTCAAAAGCAAAGGAAGGAAGAAGAACATAAACCTGTTCTTCACGCACAGCAGCGGCAGAGCTTCCTTCGGCCAACAGCTCGTTAGGGTTTGACAGAGAGGTTTACTTATAGGATTTTGGGAATCCTAATAGGGTTAGAGTTCTATTGGGAGTTATATTTCCATGATAGAGTTCTTACTATATTCCACTAACTCGTACTAATCCATAAACTTTCCCTGGATAATGTTCTGGTTCGAACGGAACACAAACGGAATTAGCGTCTTAAGTGAGGGCGTCGAATTTAAATTGACGCCTTGTCGAGCGTCGTTTGAGAATTGACGCCTTGTCCAGTGGGCGTCCCTTTTTAAATTCACGCCTTAGCCAGAGGCGTTTAATTTTAATTAGCGCCTTGAATCAAGGCGTTATTCACATTTTTGGTTCTATTTATTTGTTCCTCTTGATTTTTCTTTCGCTTACTTAAATCTTTTAGCCTATTTTGACTATTTAAGAACTTGTTCATTCTAATTTGATTTATTTAAAAATCTTTATTATTATTTTATTTTTTTCCAGGGTTGCTACACCCTCCCCCACTTAAAAGAATTTGGTCCCCAAATTTAATCGCATATACATGTGGAGAGTGTAGAGCCTAGTACCTTAAAATAATTCTGGGAATCGTTTCCTCATGGATTCCTCGGTCTCCTATGTGGCTTCATGATCGGAACTCTTACTCCATTGTACCTTTAGCATGGGAATAACTTTATTCCTTAAGGTACGTACTTCACGATCTAGTATCTTCATGGGCTTCTGCTCATATGTGAGATCCTCTTGGATCACTAAGTCTCCATGATCAATAATATGCGATGGATCGTGCACAGACTTCTTCAACATAGATATGTGGAATACATTATGCACTTCAGACAATTGAGGAGGCAATGCGTTGCGATAAGCAACCTCGCCAACTCTTTCCAATATCTCAAAAGGTCCGATGAACCTTGGTGTAAGCTTGCCCTTAACACCAAATCTCCGTATGCCACGTCCCGGCGATATCTTGAGAAATACATGATCTCCGATTTGGAACTCAAGATCTCTCCTTCTCATGTCGGCATAAGCCTTTTGCCTAGACTGAGCAACTTGCAGTCTTTCTCGAATCAATTGTATTCTTTCAATGGTAACCCTTACCATGTCTGGACCTAGCAGTTGTTTCTCTCCAACTTCATCCCAGCATAAGGGTGATCGGCAACTCCTTCCGTATAAAGCTTCGAAAGGTGCCATTTGTATACTTACCTGGTAGCTATTATTATATGTAAATTCCACCAACGGCAAGTGATCATGCCAGCTTCCATCAAAATCAATGATGCAAGCTCTGAGCATATCTTCAACCACCTGATTAATTCTCTCGATCTGACCATCCGTTTGAGGATGAAAAGCTGTACTAAAGTTAAGCCTTGTTCCCAACGAATGTTGTAGTCCCTTCCAAAAATGAGAAGTAAAACGGGGATCACTGTCAGACACGATTGAAACAGGAATACCATGTAATCTGACTATTTCCTTGATGTATAATGCAGCCAAAACATCAACTGACCATTGGCTCTTTATTGGCAAGAAATGCACCGATTTAGTCAATCAGTCAATAATAACCCATATTCCATCATGTCCTCCTTTTGATTTAGATAAACCCATAATGAAATCCATGCTAATATTCTCCCACTTCCATTTGGGAATATCTAGAGGATGTAATTTTCCAGCAGGCTTTTGGTGTTCCGCATTGACCTGTTGGCAAGTGAGACAGCGTGATACATAGTCTGCTATTTCCCTTTTCATGTTGGGCCACCAAAAATTCATCTTCACATCTTGGTACATTTTGGTTGATCCTGGATGAATCGTGTACCTTGATCTATGAGCTTCATTTAAGATCTTCTTCTTTAACTCGGGACAATCCGGTATTCAAGTTCTATTCCTGAACATTAATCTTCCTTCACAAGTTATTTGGAAATCAGATTGTCCTTCCAGTTTGCCTTTGATCTCTACTAATATTGGGTCATTATCTTGAAGCGCTCGTATTTCAGATAATAGGTCCGGATGAATGCTTATATGAGATAATGTGACACATTGAAAGTCTGTGTCCATGCTTATATTGAGTTCAGAGAATTGCTCCAGCAATTTCCATTCTTGAATCATACAATTGGCTAACAGTGCTCTCGGCTTTCGACTAAGGGCATCTGCTACATGGTTACCCTTTCCGGGATGGTATTGTATATTGAAGTCGAAGTCCTTGAGATATTCTAGCCAACGTCTTTGCCTCATATTTAGTTCCTTTTGTGAAAAGAGATACTTGAGACTCTTGTGATCAGAGTATACAGTAAACTGTACTCCATAAAGATAATGTCTCCATATTTTGAGTGCAAATACCACTGCGGCCAATTCTAAGTCATGGACGGGGTAGTTCTCTTCATGCTTCTTCAATTGACGAGAAGAATAAGCTATAACCTTTCCTTGTTGCATTAGAACACATCCGAGGCCAATGCCAGAAGCATCAGTGTATACCTCGAATTTCTCTCCTTCCATTGGTAATGGTAAGACCGAGCTGTAGTTAGATGATCCTTGAGATTTTGGAAGCTTCTTTCACATTCCTTACTCCATTCATAACGGATCTCCTTGCGAGTTAGCCTAGTAAGCGGCACGGTGATCTTAGAGAAATCCTTGATGAATCGCCTGTAATAGCCGGCAAGACCTAAGAAACTTCGGATCTCGCTAGCATTGGTCGGTCTTTCCCAATTCTTTCACAGCTTCAACCTTTGATGGATCTACAGATAATCCATCCTTTGATATCACATGTCCGAGAAAAGTTACTTCTTCAAGCCAGAACTCACACTTGTTGAGCTTGGCATATAATCGATTTGTCCTTAATATTTATAATGCAATCCTCAAATGCTCCTCATGCTCTTCCTTAGTCTTGGAATATATTAATATATCATCAATAAAAACCACCACGAATTGATCTAAATAAGGTCTGAATATACTATTCATTAACTGCATAAAGGCAGCAGGGGCATTTGTTAGTCCAAAAGGCATAACAACAAACTCATAATGGCCATACGTGCTTCTGAATGCGGTCTTATGAATGTCATCATCCTTGATCCTTAGTTGGTGATATCCTGACCTGAGATCAATCTTTAAAAAATACTTGGATCCAGATATTTGATCAAATAACTCATCGATTCTCGACAGTGGATACTTGTTCTTGATAGTGAGATGATTCAACTGTCGATAGTCGATGCATAGTCTCATGGATCCATCCTTCTTCTTTACAAATAGCACATGCGCTCCCCATGGGGAAGTACTCGGTCTACTGAATCCTTTCTTAAGAAGTTCCATTAATTGCTCCTTTAACTCCTTGAGTACAGCAGGGGACATTCTATAAGGTGTCTTAGAAACTGGACCAGCACCAGGGACTAAGTCGATGGTGAAGGCCACTTTTCTTTGTGGGGGTAATCCTGGCAAATCTTCCGGAAACACATCCGAAAATTCTTGCACAACTGGGATATCTTCTATCTTAGTTTACTTAGCCTCCTTAATCGTGACAACTGCAAGGAAAGATACACATCCTTTCCTGATTAGCTTGCTTGCTCGGAGAGCCGAAATAAAAGGTGACTCGCTCCGACTCTTAAGGCTAGAATAGACTAGTTCTGGAATGTCTCTGAAGGTAACTTTGCTGTTATGGCAATCGACTGTTGCCTGGTATTTGGCTAACCAATCCGCTCCCAGTATGACATCATACTCCTTTAGATCTAAACATATGAGATCGATAGGAAGATTTCTTCCTTTTACCAAGACTTCATAGTTTTGATAATGGTGAGTAATATCGGTTTCATTTCCGAGAGGAGTAGATAAAATTATTTTCATCCATTCCAGTTCCATAGGTAGTGGGTTAGCAAACTTCTTGGAAATAAAAGAATGTGATGCACCCGTATCAAATAAGACATGTGCATTCTTGGTACAAACTTTCAGTGTACCTTCTACTAGTCCGCCTTCTTCTTCTTCGGTCTCCTTAATTGCGTGAAGACGAGCGTTCTTGGTTACCGGGCGCTTTTCGTCACCGGCTGGATCATTAAGTAATGGGCAATCAGGAATCCGATGCTCACGGCTCCCGCAACGGAGACATGCTCCAAGTTTCCTCCAGCACTCTTCGGCTTTATGACCAGCCTTGTTGCAATGCTTGCATATTATATTCGAAGGTGGAGTAGTGATAGAGAAGGGCTTGGTCTTCTTAAATTTTTGGTCTTGAGAAGATGTACCTCCAGTGCTAGGCCTCTTCTTGAAGTTAGGTTTAAAGGAACCCGAACTTGTAACTTGTTCTTTCTTATCCTTCCCACGGATTCTATCTGATAGTTCCGTGGCATCTTCTAACAATTCAGCTCGGCGTACTATCTCTGAGTAGACCTGAATATCCATTGGCGCCAGCTGGGTAATATATTGGGGCCTGAGCCCGTTAAGGAACCTCCTAGCTTTCATCTTCTCGGTGCTAACTAAGTGCTTAGCATACCGAGACAATCTAGAGAATTATGCCTCATACTCCGCCACCGATAATGATCGTTGCTTGAGTGCGGCAAATTCGGTAGCTTTCTTTTCTTAGACTCGGTCTGAAAAATATTTATTGTTGAAATGTTCAACAAATTCTTCCCAAGTAATTTGGTCTTGATTTATAGTAGCTTCGACTGACTCCCACCAGCATCGGGCATCCCTTTCTAGTTGGAAAGTAGCTAATAAGACTTTATCTTGATCCGTGCACTGCATAACATGGAATATACGCTCCGTCTCCCTGATCCAGTGCTCTGCGTCATCCGGATCAGTAGAACCCATGAATTTGGGAGGGTTCATGTTCTTGAAGACTTGGTGGAGACTTCCGGCTCGTTGTGCACCTCCCTGTGCTACTTGTTGTAGCACTTGGGTCATGCCTTGGAGTGTACGCTGCATGTTACGCCACAGAGCACGTTCGGCAGCCATTATCCTACAATTACAATAACTATATTAGTATATACTCGCGTTAAGGGCTTTTAAGTTTTTATGTTAACTTAACCCTTGGTTCTACCCAATCTCACTGGTTAAAGGTTTGAACCTATCCTTGGACTTGGGTTTTTCCTAAGAATTGAATACCCTAGGCTCTGATACCACAAAAATTGTCACGCCCCGAGAGAGGAAGATACCCGGAGACGCGTGACGAGTTTATATCAATCATGTCAATTAGAGTATTAGTGTATTCGACACCAAAATCAGAGATGCGCAAAAGTAAAGATAACCCAATCCTCTATTCCTTCATAAGAATATGTCTATTACAAACCCTTGCAAATACTAGACTCAATAAAATAAAATACAACGCTTGACTCAAGAAAATTAGAGAAAAGACAGGACTAATTTATCCTTGAGTAGTTCTAACTCTTTCACTCTTGACCATCCCCTTCAGATTGAGTTCCCTCATTGTCGGACTTACCTGAAAAGTAGGGAAACACGGAGTGAGCGAACGCTCAGTAGGAAATTACATCTCAAGAACTAGCAATGGGTTTAAGTAATTACATCTTTCATGAATGTACTATAGCTATGCATGCTCGTAAAATGACAAGATAGAGAGAGTGTATAACAATAAGATAGCGATGAACTTTTAAGAACTTATATCAAAAGATATCAAGATATTCAAGCAAGTAGACTCATCATGTTATGTTGGAATTTGGCTATCATGGTTCAAGCACGCAAGTATGCAATTACCCTTTTTCGGGTCATGCAAGTCATGTAATATCAAGTCAAGTACAAGTACAAGATTTGTGGAATGTTCAATCAAGCTAGTCATGCACTTCGGTATAATGCCAATACCGTGATCAATCAACTCCCATGGGCACAAGTACTTTCGGGTGCTCCTCCCAGGACCAGATCGGGCCTTATATGCACAGGCATTAATCATGTATTTTTAACATCCACTTTTGTATATAGCCAATATGGAATTTCAAGGATAAAGCTTGTAGACACGTAGGATAGACTTTGATAGAATATAGTCCAAAATATGACACTTGACATAGATAGGCGATAATAACGGTACAATCACGATTATCGATAAAAACTAGGTGGAATTGGTTCCCTAACTTGGGTACCATGACAAACAAGTATGGACATTCTTTATATAGAATTGAGGTCCACAAGAACATCAAGTTTAATATAGAATTGGGGTTTACAAGAACATCATAACAATGTCATGCTTTACCCCGTTCATTAAGATAATTCTCATATCATGGCATGACATGAGGGCCGGTATACCATGTTTCTACAGAGTGACATGGCAACGATTGTGTAATGGGTTTTTAGGGTACAACCAGCTCAGTCGGCCTTGAGGGAATCCAAGACTCGAGGAGTCTTACGGAGGTCTCTATGACTAACTCGCTAGTCCAAAGGAACGGAGTGTCCAATGGAGAGCTTGTATGTCAATGAGAGTTAAGGGGGTAACGTTAAAATATCATGAAACGTGGGACTATATTCACGGACTGGAATATAGTGCCGATATATATAGATATGTATATAGATATATATATATATATATACATATGAAACCCTCGGTTAACAGTAACAGTGTAAAATAGTGTCACAGGAAAATAACGACTTAATCTAAGTCATTGCTTATCAAATTAACGCCTTCTATAGGGCATTTATTTACGAATTTGACGACTTGTACATCAGTCGTCCCTTCAATATTTCTATTCTGTAAAAAATCAATATTCTAGAATTTTAACAAAAACGCACCCTGGACAAGGGCGTTACTTTTCAATTAGCACCCTGGTCTGGGGCGTCAGTTCAGTAGAAGACGACCTAGACAAGGTCGTGAATTCAAGAATTTATCGATTTTTAGATAATAAAATTTCAGGAAAAAGGGTACATGATCATGACAGGAAAAATAGCAGGATTTCACAGGTATACTCATGCAATATATTAGATTCATTGTTACATAGATATTAAATTTTTAAACGTGGGTATACATTAATTACATGCAATTGACGACTTCTGGGTAGGGCGTCAAAACAATAATTAGCGCCCTAGTGTGGGTCGCTTCTTTAAAGTAGCGTCCTTGTCAAGGGCGTTTCTTTTTGAAATTACATAGAAAACATCTGAAACCACAATAAAACTATATGCATGCACGACCGATGATATTAGTAAGATCTTAAGCTAGTTTGGGCTACGATCTTGAGAAAACCTACCATATGAAGATTTAACTGATGAACGGATGAAGGTTTGGAGACGAAAACGACACTCTGTTTGTAACAGAGTCTTCAGACGTTCTAAATAGCCAAGTAATATGAGCTTCTCGACAACAGGTGAGCTTAGGAAGATGTCTTCTTTTGTGGATGAAGAACCCCTCGTTCTTCAGCACACGGGGTGTTCAACCTATAGTAAAAGATGACGAAGAAACATGAGTTTTCTTCATAATACTCAAAAGAAAGCAGAAGAAGAAGAACGATGTTGATGAAGAACCACATTCTTCAACGAGTTGTTTGTATGCTACCTGCAAAAGAGGATGAGGGAGAAGAAGAAAAGAATATTAACGTTCCTTCCTCAAACAACCAGAGTGAAAAGCAAAGGAAGGAAGAAGAACATAAACCTGTTCTTCACGCACAGCAGCGGCATAGCTTCCTTCGGCCAACAGCTCGTTAGGGTTCGACAGAGAGGTTTACTTGTAGGATTTTGGTAATCCTAATAGGGTTAGAGTTCTATTGGGAGTTATATTTCCATGATAGAGTTTATACTATATTCCACTAACTCGTACTAATCCATAAACTTTCCCTGGATAATGTTCTAGTTCGAACGGAACACAAACGGAATTAGCGTCTTAAGTGAGGGCGTCGAATTTAAATTGACGCCTTGTCGAGCGTCGTTTGAGAATTGACGCCTTGTCCAGTGGGCATCTCTTTTTAAATTCACGCCTTAGCCAGAGGCATTTAATTTTAATTAGCACCTTGAATCAAGGCGTTATTCACATTTTTGGTTCTATTTATTTGTTCCTCTTGATTTTTCTTTCGCTTACTTAAATCTTTTAGCCTATTTTGACTAATTAAGAACTTGTTCATTCTAATTTGATTTATTTAAAAATCTTTTTTATTATTTTATTTTTTCCAAGGGTTGCTACAATCTGTCTGGTGATTACTGCATTCCAACCACTCGAGCATATGCGTATGCAGTTAAATCATTCTATCTACATATCGGCTACCTCTCTCTGTGACTACTACTCACCTTCTCCTCCATGAATGGTAGTGCAATCTCGTGAGCATCAATACCTTAACTCTGTGAGTGGTAATCTGTCAATACCGAATGTCTTCTTTCCTCTCGTCTGTGGTTAGCAACCTCCGAACTATCCGAGCTCCGTCGGCTTTATCCCATTAATCGAAGGAGGGGGACATTCCCCCACTATTTCATAGAACCGCCAATTGGTCAAAGGGGCTCAACCTGCAAGTGATGGATGCTCCCAGCGGGCCATCAGGCGAACATTAAAAGGGGCTTCAGCCCAATAATCCAAACCCACAGCCCTTCGAGACCCTGTGGTGACCAAGGGATGCGTGCCCCTAGCAGGCTAGTCCTCGGGGCTTCTCTCCCTAATGGTCTCTCTCTTTCTTGGATACCGCGCAGGTTGTGGGTTGCTCACCCCTCGTAGGCCAGTCGTCGGGGTCATTGCTTCCATCGTTAGCTGCCTTATCCACCTGGTTCAACCCACAGAGCTATGGTGCCCCATGTAGGCTAGTCCTCGGGGTATCCTGTCCGGTTGGGATTTGCTGGCTGCGACCATGCGGACCGGCTGATTAGGGGCTTACTCCACAAGTGAGTATGACCCCGTATCTCCCCTGCAATCCTTCATGGACGAGGGAGATGCTGCCGAATTTTCAGCAAAACTCTTTTAACTAATGAGATCACTTATGAGAATTGGCTCTAATAAAACACGTGTTCTCAAGTAATAAACCCTATTGCTCGAGTATGAACCTAGCACTAGCTCATAACTTCACTCTTGGAGAGCTCTGGACTCCAATTGAATAAGCAATCAGCTCAATTAACTTCAAAACCCTCATTAACATCTTAATAAACCTAAATAGCTTCAAAAGTCATCAAAAAATTAGTTAAAACGGCGCGTTCATAATCCGGCGTGGTACCCCCCCACGCCGGAATAGCTTTAGACTCATAAAATTTCATTTTCAAACTGCTCGGTCCCGGCGTGCCTTAAACCGGCGCGCCCCAAGCCTACTGCACCAGATTAACGTTTGTCAAGGTCGCGCCGGGTTAAACTCCTTTATCTACGCTTGGCCACGTCGAGGAAACCTATCCCTACGCTTGGCTGCGTAGTTTTAAACCATCATGCTTCTCTAATCACTCACTCATCCTCGGAGCGATCTTCGTCTCTCACGGCCGGGATTAATAACCCTCATCAATAATAAACTGAATGAGAAAAGGGCTATTCAAGTCCGAACCATCCTATTAACATGCTTTTACTATCATGTCTATTAGCGTCCGTCTATCGTTATCATGTTTATGTCACCACCTTTGCGGAGATTAATAAATTTGATGGATCACTGTTGATTTTCATAACTCTATTGCCATGCTTAGCATAGCCATAAATATCGTGCATGTACGCTCGCATAGACCCTCGGGTATATCAAATGGCATTGATAGAAGACCGAGTTATGCCCGATCAGAAATCTTTGCTATGTGCGATGGTGGTCCTCGGACCTATGTCCTCCGCCACGTATCGAGGGTGTCCAACTTAATGAACCATGCTTCTCTTGCATGATAGATAAAATCATTTCATGTGACCTTGTCACGTCTATCCTTTCGCATATTGTTTCGGCCTCGAATGGTCCGCTATCTCAGCAATTAATCAAAGGTTTTCTCCCTTATGGGGGATGTAATTAATGCCATAACCTTTATGGTATGGCGGATTGTTGGTCCTGACCCGAATCTCACTCTCGCCCCGCATGGGTCAGAATGAGCGCATAATAAATTCATCACTCACGTGACTGGCACGCCTGCGTGGTCAACTAATCAGTTGGTTATTTATTGATTAACTGGTTGATTGACCCCACAAAATAAAACAATCAAACATATATATAACCTTGCGATTTTCAGATCGAGACAAGAAAAGGGGCTAAGTGTTCTATTCTTTTTGTAGAAGAAAGGAGAGAGGGGGCGGCCACAAGGTGGAGAGGAGAGGGCTTTGAGAGATTCATCATTTGTTGGTGTTTGCATGTGGGTTTGAAGCTTGGATCTAAAGATATTCATCTTGTACGAGCTGTTGTCGTTGCAGACAAGCCTAGATCTTCAAGAAGGAATACCGACCGCTTCATCTGCTATATATCGACCTCACACTGTTGAGAGCTTCAAGGAAGAGACATCTAAGGCCTTCATCCATAAGGAGATAAATTGAAATCTCTTTGATATCCCTCCTTATTGCTGCTATATGATCAATCCTATGTTGAGCATGTATTAAACATCCTTCTATAATTTTGAACTGAGAATATTTGTGTGTGGACGGAGCTGCGTCACCGTGTGCGGTTTTAGTGCGGGGTGAGATCCCCGAGTGTGTGAGTGTATGCTGCGGTGGCAGCGTCTTGAGGCCAGGCCCCGTGTGTGTGATTTGTTGTAGAAGTAGCATGTGTAGTGTTTGGGCTCGTCCCCGTGTTGCTATGGTTCATAGCGTGGAAGTGAAGCCTCACCGAGTTTCGGTGAGGGGTGGACGTAGGGAGCTTGTCGTGATCCCGAACCACCTACAAATCTTCGTGTTCTGTTTGGCATGCTTGTGTGATTGTCCATTTCTTCTATCTCCGTTCACAAGTCAACTTATAGATTTTTACTCACTGCACCTTTACACATTGCTACGTCTGCTATCTGCAATCTATCATTATTCATGTTTGGTTAGACATACTTTACGTGTGCGATCGGTTAGCTTGAGAGAACATTAATCTCACTTGTGTTTAGGCTAATTAACACAATTAATTTTAATTCTGTTGTGATTAGTTTAGATTATTTTTAAAATCCTTCATCTTGACTGGGTACAATTCAACTCCCCTTCTGGTGCGCCATCTATTCTGGGCCAACACAAGTGTTAGAGTCCATGAGTAAGGTCTGAGCACATGTAGGTAAGGTTGGTGCGCATGAAGAACAAGTCAGTGCACATGTGTTAAAGTCCATGAGTAAGGTCTGAGCACATGTAGGTAAGGTCGGTGCACATGAAGAAGAAGTATGTGCACATGTGTTAAAGTCCATAAGTCAGGTCTGAGCACATGTAGGTAAGGTCGGTGCACATGAAGAACAAGTCTGTGAACTTGTGTTAAAGTCCATGAGTAAGGTCTGAGCACATGTAGGTAAGGTCGGTGCACATGAAGAAGAAGTATGTGCACATGTGTTAAAGTCCATAAGTCAGGTCTGAGCACATGTAGGTAAGGTCGGTGCACATGAAGAACAAGTCTGTGCACTCGTGTTAAAGTCCATGAGTAAGGTCTGAGCACATGTAGGTAAGGTCGGTGCACATGAAGAACAAGTCAGTGCACATGTGTTAAAGTCCATGAGAAAGTTCTGAGCAGGTCCAAGGTAAGGTCGGTGCACATGCACTGTAGCCTTTGGTCAGGTCTGAGCACATGAGTAAGGTCGGTGCACATGCACTGTAGCCATTGGACAGGTCCGAGCAGGTCCAAGGTAAGGTCGGTGCACATTCACTATAGCCTTTGGTCAGGTCTGAGCACATGTTGAGTAAGGTCGGTGCACATGCACTGTAGCCTTTGGACAGCTCTGAGCAGGTCCAAGAAAGGTCTGAGCACATGAAGAGGCAGGTCGGTGCACATGTGTTGAAACCCTTAATCAAGGTCGGTGCACATGCGTTGAAACCCTTAAGCAAAGTCGGTGCACGTGTAGAACAGGTCGATGCACATGGGTTGAAACCCTTAAGCCAGGTCGATGCACATGCAGAACTGGTCGGTGCACATGTGTTGAAACCCTTAAGCCAAGTCTGTGCACATATAAGTCTATGCCTGCTTTGGGTCTATGCACATTTTGGAATTCAAGGTCAACGCACATGTTAAGGTCTGTGCACGTATAGGTCAGTGCATATCTAGGGCCCTATCTCAGTTTCGAGAAACTAAGAATAAGAGAATTTTGAGGGGTCATTCTAATTTAGAAAAATCTAAAAAATTGGGGAAATAATAGAAGACTAAGATAGTACCTCACTATAAAGATTTCATGCTCCTAGAAATTCTAATAAGTCATTTTCTATGCATGTGTAGCCTAGAAATAAACCTGCCTTCTATTATAGAGTAACCAGATCATGCTCTACTTTTCATCAAGTAAGTTATGATTATGATTCGTCCACTTAAATCGTTTGGAAGCATGCTTGTTATGATAAAGTATCATACTAGAATTTGTAAAATCAGTATGAATGTGAATGCAAATACAATGTAAATGTTATGAATGGAAAACAACAGCATTCTGTGAGGTCGGACATCGGTCCCTTCTATAGGACGGCGATGCGTAATGCCGCGGAAGTAAAAGATCCTAGGGGATGGTGATACATAACGCCCTGGTCAAAAACCTATCGATTCGCCTGGTTCGTTCTGTGGCACGGCGATACGTAACACCATAAAACCCGGGGGACGACGATACGTAACGCCCGTGTAGTAGGAGTCCAGGTGGGAGTTCGCTCCCGAGTCTGCACAGTACTCTTTTGTTCGTTATGTGTGTGGACCTCCTGTGTTTGCGGCAGCTGTTCGGTTCCATGATTAACAAAAAAAGTGTAAACTCATGAAAATCTGATAATGTGTAACTGCTCGATCACTGAGGTCTTGTTGCATGCATGGGTACCTTATATGTTAGATAAAGAATATGTATTTTTATCATAAGAGTTATTTTAAGTAGATGATAATGAATGGATTATGCTATTATTACCATCTGAAATATGTCTATAATTTGGTTATATAGATGCGAGTTAACCTCGGTTTGTTTAGGCTCCCTACTGAGCGTCACATTTATCCCTTTATGACACATGTTTTCAGGAGACATAGAGAAGGAGGTTGAGGAGGAGGCTGTAACTGAGGAGTAGTACTAGATCATAGTTCGTCCGGGTATGTTATGGATGAATGTCTCTCTTATATGTATGGTTATGGGGTGGTGAGCCTATGAGGACTCTTATTTATTCTGGAACAATGGACATGTAATCTCTTTTGGAAATTATGAATGGTTGAGATGCTGTTTACAATTCTTGTAATTGTGGCTTCTCTCTCTCTCTCATGCTCATGTATGCATGTTTATATATTGTGCTTCCGTGATACTTACGAAGTAATGTCTCGGGGTCCGATGGAAGAAAAGAAGAAAAAAAATACCCATAAATTGGGACTCGAAACCCGGGGCGTTACGAATATAGCTATTTAAATTCTTGTAGGACCATGGCCGCCAAACGTGCCCAATGGCATGATATGCAACACACGGTTTAGGGTCTTACTCAGGCGCTACAACAAGTGGCGCAGGGAGGAGCCAATGGTGGAGCCGGAGATCTCCACTGAAGTTTCCGTAACATGAACCCACCCAAGTTCATTGGCTCGACCGACCCTAACGATGCTGAGCATTGGATCAGGGAGATCAAACGTATATTCCGTGTCATGCAATGCACGAATGAAGAAAAGGTCCTCCTAGCGACCTTTCAACTAGAGCGGGATGCCCGATTCTTGTGGGAGTTAGTAGAAGCTACCCTTCCCCAAGAATAAGACACGTGGGGTGAGTTTGTTGACTACTTCAACAATAAATACTTTTCAGACCACATCCAAGAGAAGAAGGCTGCAGAGTTCGCCGCATTGAAGCAAAGGACACTATCTGTGGTCGAGTATGAGCCCCAATTTTCCCATCTCAAGGTATGCACCGCATCTAGTGCATACAGAGAAGATGAAGGCCCGAAGGTTTCTAAACATACTTAGGCCACAATATATAACCCAACTGGAGTCGATGGACATTCAAGTCTATTCAGAGATAGTGCGAAGAGCCCAGCTGTTAGAAGATGCCACGGAATTGTCTAACATGATCTGTGGAAAGGACAAGAATGAGCAAGTTACAAGCTCTGGTACTTTCAAGCCAACCTTTAATCAGAAAAGGACTAGCAATGGAGGAGATTCATCCTAGGAGAAGAAGTTTAAGAAGAGCAATAAGCCCTTCTCCATTACTACCACAGCTTCTAAAGAGGTGTGTAACCATTGCGACAAGGCCGGCCATAAGGCCGAGGAATGCTGGAGGAGACTGGGAGCTTGTCTCCATTGTGGGAGCCATGATCATCGGATTCATGACTACCCCTTGCTTAATGATGAAGCCGGAGACGAGAAGTGCCCGGTAAAGAAGCAAGCACGTCTTCATGCTCTTCAGGAGGCAGAGCAAGATTAAGGCGGATTGGTGGAAGGTACCTTAAAAATTTGTTCCAAGTCTACTCGTGTATTGTTCGATACCGATGCATCACATTCTTTTGTCTCCAAGAAGTTTGCTGATCCATTACCTATGGAAACAAAATGGATAGATCTAATTATTTCAACTCCTCTCGGAAACGAATACGACATTACACACCATTATCTAAACTATGAAGTTATGGTAAAAGGGAAGAATCTACCTGTCACGCCCCAATGCGGAAAGTCGGAACGCAACAGTTATAACATTCATGTCAATCGGAGCATTCATTGCCACAATAGACCTTACACCAAAAGGCCAACAATTAAAATGAAATTAATAAAACTTTATTGATAACAAAGATGAAGTGTACTTATTACAACTAACATCTCGTGGACTTTACTACCTATAATAACAACCGACATAGAGGAAAAGAATACAAGACCTACTATGACTCAAGACATTTCACAATTGACGTAACTACATTGACTCTAAAGAAAGACACGACCAACGCTAACTGGCTCACTCTTGCCATCACTCTTTCCCGAGCCCATCAGTTTGAGTCTCCACATCCGAGCTACCTGAAAAGGTGGGAAAACTGAGTGAGCGAGAGCTCAGTAGGATTTTACATCTCTATCATCAGGCATAGTTTAAGTGATTAATCATTTCATCATGTATGGCAATGCGATAAAAGAATAAAAAAAAACATATAAACATGCAGTAAATGACAAATAAGAGAATCAAAAGATAGATGGTATTCAAGAATAAATGCAAGTATGACAAGAGTTTTCCATGGGGTTTCAAGTAAAGTTTCCATGTGAATTTGGCCATGTCAAGCACGCACATCACGTCATGCAAGAAATTTCTAGTGATTGGATAATGTAGAATGTCGTAGATTATCACGCTAGTCATGCACTACGGTGCAATGCCACACCTTGTCATTACAAACTCCCCGGTGCATAAGTACTTTCGGGCGCTCCTCTCAGGACCAGGCCGGGCCCTTATGATGCGTTGACACTGAAGGGGGTTGGATCATAGATCCCAATCTAGACATTCACTTATATAAATGGCCAAGAGTTCCAAGGCTAAGTTTATGTAACTTATTTCTAAGATCAATGAAATTCCAAGTAAGTGGAGATGAGAAGCCGTGGGAATGTGACTTGAAGGAAAATGATCATGAATCAAGACAAGATTTTGCAGTCCAAAGCCATCCTCGGCACGGTTGCTTCAACACACAAAAACCCAAGGAAAAGCATTGTGTCTCAAGGGTTGCGGTCTTGCCTGGACCGCTAGGAAGTGCCTAACGGTCTAACCTGGACCATTTTCATGTTGGGTACAACAACGTGGTTCAGCTGACTTAGTCGGGTCCTCGATCAGCCTGGGGCAGGGTGGAACCGAACTAGGGTCCAGCCCACGCAACCTAAGTTGATAGAGGGGACTTCGATTGACTTGACTAGGGTAGGGTTGACTTGGAACAATATTAAGTCGACATATCAATCCAGCTCATAGCCAGTTCAAGGGGGGCCTAGCGGTCTAGCCAGGGCTACTACGGAGCCCTAGCGGTCCTAGGAAGGCCGCTAGCAGGCTGAGTAGAACAATCCCGATGTGGGGTTGTCCAGAACATGAGTCAAGCAAGCCAGTGGGTTCAGGTCTTAGTGGTACAACCTTCTCGGCATCCTAGTGGGAATCCCAGGCTCGCGGAGTTTTAAGAAGGTCTCATAGTAGTGGTCCTAATCCAACGGAAGGAGTATCTGGTGGAGAGTCCTAACTATTACAAGATTGAGGCTTGGAAACACGGAAAATGTGAACGGTGCGGTCAGTCAATACCACTGGAGTGGCATGACTGTCAAATAGAACATTATGAACAATATTCAGCAATTTATAAGTGGCAAAATTATTTAAATCGACCAAAACTTGTTTATTCTACACATGTTTCACATGGTTGTCTAAGGATGATAATCAAGAAGGAAATAATGATGAAGACGATGAAAATTGATTTTAGTTTTTATTATCCCAAGTTAACAGTACGTTTTTGCATCATTACTGGTCAAATAGACATGTTGGACACTGGTTAATAATCAGTCAAAACGCAACAAACAAGCATCAGTTTTCACTATGTGAGGCTAGAAAATGGTTAGGAGGAAGACCGCTTATGTCATAAACGGTCAGGCAAGGACCATTTCATTAATAAAATTTGTTTTTTTTTTAACCAGGGCAGCCAGACGGTCTATCGCGCGGCCGCCACTTCGCCATGCGGTCACTGGAAGGGTCATTTTTAAAATCGAGATCTGCCTATGGCAATCCTCGACAGACCTTGACTAAAACGATGATTTCGAACAATCTACTCAACAGAATTTGGGCAAATTAGTATCATTGGAAAGAGCACTCGAATGGGAATAACATGACATGCATTAATTAAACTTTCATCTAAGGTATACTAACCTAAACAGAGGTAAAATGAAATGATGAAACTTTAACACACCCTTGATTAAACGATGAATACAAATGGTATAGTGAATGAAAATTGGGCGAAATAGCATCATTGGAAAGAGGACATTCACATGAACATGCTAGTGTTTAGCCCGAGAGACACATAACTTAATCGACGGGAAAGGAAGAGAGAAAAATGTGCACCGGAACCCTAATCGCACTGCCTCAAATGCCCAAAACTCGCCCAAGTCCGGCCACGATCGACCACGCCGCTAGCCAAACGATCAAATGAGGGTCACCAGAGGTCGAAGCCCTCTATTTGTAGACCCTATTGAAGCTTCTAGAGATCGAATTCGACCCAAGAGTCCAAAGAGTGAAAAATGGTGAAAAATTTGGGATTGATCAAATCCGCCGCCACCGCGCCAAATTGAAGCATCGAGGGTTAGGGTTTTTGAAGAAGAATCGATCAGCAAGGTTTGGGCTAGGGTTAGGCTTCGATTAGAGCCCATTGGAGTGAGAATTAAGGTCTAATTTAGGTGACTGAGGTTGTTCTTTATAAAGCTATGATTTTTAGTCTAAATTTTGAAATTGGGTCTAATCTAATTTTATTCTTGGTCTGATTTTTAAGACAAAGTTGTTGGAAATAACGTTTTACACAGGATACAAATTTTTCTATATTTTTATTAAATTTTCAAAAATTTGAGCCAAGAATAAAATAATATAATAATTAAATAATATCGTGATATTTAGTATTTAAAAAATTTAGGATGCTACACCCTCCCCCACTTTAAGGAATTTGGTCCTCCAAATTCATCAAATCTAACTAACGAAGATAACGAATACCAACCTTAGAACAAATCAGGATACAACTTTCTAATCGCTTCTTCGGATTCCCACGTGGCTTCTTCAGTTCTATGCCGACTCCACTGGATCTTGACCGTAGGAATGGATTGATTCTTGAGTTGCTGCTGTTTGAAGCCCAAAATCTTGACACATGACTAATGCTTCACCGAGACAACACTTCCAAAGCTTACCTCGAAAAGACGCCACAAGACAAGATGAGAAGAATCAAGCTCGACTAATAGTAGCACACCAGGAGGGAAATCCTAGGTTCGCCCGAACACTCTCTCAAGTAAGGCATCCAAATGACCACCTCAACACAACCATAACACCTCAGGGGCTGAACAAACCTCAAGCTAGGACGGCAAAAACAACATTAATCTCCTCTGGAGAACATGCACGGCCATCACCCCAACGATAAAGCCACCAGCCACCTAAACAAGCCACAAAAAAATCTCCAACACCGCACCACAGATTCATGCCTGCCGGCGAACTCTGCCCAGTGCAACACAATCGAGACAAACATCATGACAAAAGAAGGGTGCTCTATCACATCCTGACGAGAGCAAAACCATCTCGCATAGTGCCAACATAACACGCACAAGCTCGCACGTGAGAGCAAAGCAATAAACAATCATAAAACTTATGCCAGCTATCGAGTGTACTAGACCTTATGAACTCTGAGTACTGTAATATCTTGAATTCCCATGTACTTCCACAAACACACGCTCAGATAGCTCAGAAAAACTCTGAACAACTCTGAACTCTTCTCTGATACCAACTATGACGACCTAGTCTCCGAATACTGGGTAAACCCGATACCACTTGGATTCTGAGAGGCCTCTCAAGAGCGAGAAAGCACCAAAGGGATAGAAAGGTATGTGAGAGTACATTGAACTTCCAGATAAAGCAGTTAGTAATTACAATTCTATGATCAGAATTACTAAAATAGCAGAATTAAAATTACATTTTCTATAACAATTAAAACTAACAGAGTCCAGTCCAATTAAAGTACAGTACAATAGGAAAGAGAACATACTCTCAAGTCGGGGGAAGCCCGAAAGTGGCAAACGCTGACAACTAGGAACCACGCCCTGCACCTCCAAGCACGAGGAAGAACAGCTACACCTGAAAAGTTAGGGGAGAGTCTCGTCTCACTGGCTCAGTAGGGATCCCGCAGAACCCTAACACAAAATAACGTAGTAATAGCAGTGCTAAACTAAAGCAAAGTAGTAACAGTAGCAGTAGGAACAACAAAAGTAAAGAGGAAAGCCGTACCAAAGAAATAACGCAGACAAAGGAACCTCGGCCCTCCAAACTACTCCAAACAGCAACAGAAAGGTGAACCCCGATCTCACAAAGTAGGGCATTACCGATCCATTGACAAATCATGAAACTCATATCGCGAAGGCCTATAGAAACAGACGAAGGCCCTACAAAAGACCTACATGGTCAAAGGCACTAGACATACACAATCTCACTGTCATGTATGCTACAATAACTGTATCCTCTAGTGAAGGCAAGCACAGGCTACCCGGCAAGTCACGTCAACAGTGATGAAAAATAGTCACGAAAGCCACAAGTCATCGTGTCATGTGACAGAAGCACCTCCTTACTAGAAGAACAGCCAGATGAGTCCACTGACATTTTACACTATGCCACAAGTATCTCCCACTCGCCTGGAATGGCGGTAACTAAGATACTCAAACTGAGCACCAAGGAGCTACAGTAACGAGTGACTAGTCAGGGTCACGCCCGTCGACACTCATCCAACGCCCCTGACCACGTGTGCACACACAAGCTAAATGTCTTGAACCAGGCCTCTAGCTGGTTTTCCCCTCCTGTCGAACTCTAACGGCAAGACAAAGGGGGCCATGGTAACCAGCTTACAAATCGTCTCTACCGGGACTACCCTGCCACCACTCCTAGGTGGGCCGACATGCAAGAAAGTGTCGTCAGGCTACGACTAGTGGAGGGTCACTAGACACAGAGACTCAAAATAGTGAACACTAAAGTACAGACAGGGTAGGCACACACTATCACACGTACTATGGAGCACAAGACAGTACACCAGACTGCCGCCAGACTCAGGACAATCAACTAGACCTGCTCACACAACGATCATTGAGTCACAAGACTCGGGTCAAGATCGTCGCACATCACGGCAACACGCCGTTAATCAGCCTAGTCCCTAAGCCAAAATCAAAGTAAAACACATTATGGAAGACGACACGAAATAGCTGGATCCATAATAGCAATAATAATAATGACTCCTCGGCCTCCAAGCCGTACAACGGACTCACAATTTCGTATAACACGAAACACGGAGCATGAGGGATTACCAAAGCTCTTAAATATATGGACACATAAATCGAGGTAAGATAATACCTCTAAGCATCCAAAACCATGTCTCGATCCTTACAGGATAGACGAGACACTCATGAGGTCAAGTGTCAACCACTAGGTCACAATCGGGTTGACCAGGAACCATACTGACCCACGAAACAACAGAAAACGCCGCTCAGTATAATGGCACTCTACAACAGAAAATGCCGCTCAGTATAATGGCACTCTCAGACACCATATAACATGGTCACCGCCCTCATAGGACGTCCAAGACATCCACGGAACAATGGGCTAACCAAGGGGTCAAAGCCACCACTACCGAAAACCAAACCGGCAAGAAAACACCCAAAAGGCTAACGCGGTCGCGAAATAGCCATGCTAACACCTGACGTGGTTCTCAACAAGCCGCGCGAACCCAGACGTGGTTAAAGACTAGTCGCGTTAGCACAGACACGGTTCCAGATAGATCGCTTCATGCCTATGAACAAGAAACACCTAAAGAGAGAAGAAGAAGATAGAGTTGACGCTTCATGAAGCAGAGTAGATGCAAGGTAGCTGCGGTTCCAGGATAACCGCGGTCACCTATACACGATTACGGGCTAGCCGCGGTACGCCACCAACCGTTTCTAGGGGAGAACAGGGCAGATGGGATGAAGACTAGCTGACGCGTTTCCAATCTAACCTCGATCGTCAAACGCGGTTGAGCTATAACCGCGTTCTCCCACCGCCATACCACATGACAGACATAGCTTCGAAAAGTGGCCGCGGTTCAAGACCAATCGCTACCAAGGTCGAGATTCGAACACGGTCTCTGGTGGATCGCAACTCATCCTCCAATCCAAAAAATCGTAAAACCTCTCAAAACTCGATTTTCCAAGGCCCAATCGCTCCTAAACGACGGGGAAACAATCCCTAGAGTCAATATCCACCTTCCACAAGCCGGAAGGGATCAAACCAACCCCAGAATAGAAAGAAATGGGCGATTCCCATGAATCGACCCAAAATGACTAACGCGGGGAAACGGCCTCGTACCGGCCCCGAATCACAACCGAATGGATTCAAACTAGCGGGAAATGAATCCTAACACGCCAAGGGCTCATATTTTACCATTTAATGTGAAAACAATCACCTAGAACGGCGAACATGGCTCATACCCCCCGAACATGGTTTCACCTTTAAAGCTGAAAAACCCGCTCAAACTCACACCGTTCGGCTCCAAACCGTGAGAGAATGCAAGAAAAGAGTAGGGTATCCACCCCCCTACCTCCACCGAAGATTTCTCTTACTGAAACGGCCACATCACGCCGAAAACCATCACACGAACAACCCACGTTGACTTTGAATCCATGCTCGAAATCCCACCAACGCCACGCTTCGATACTCGCACCATCACGCTCCACGACACCTCCACGCCGTCGCCACCACGTCCCTGGGCCTCCTCCGTCTGCAGCTAGAGCAGAGGGGAAAAGAGGAGAGAGAATAGAGGGGGAGAGAAGTGAAAGACCATGAGGGGAGAGAGAGGAGAGAGGAAGGGTTAAAAGGAAAAGGATTTAAAGAAATTTGGAATATTTATGAAATCTGATTTTTGTAACAAAATTCGGTAAACTCAAAAAAATATAGAAAAATAGTCTCCGCGATCCTTGGAATGAGCACAATGCACCTGTAGCGTCCCAGAGTCTCAAAACTCAACAGTTCACTCTCCACAAGGTTCCACAAGTTATACAAGGGAAAAACTCAAGTGGATCGTAAAACACGTTTCAGGACCCACAAAAGCGCTCCGAAAGCTCTCCGATTCTGATCCGAAGAATCCAGGGTATTACATACTACATCCTTAATAGAGCTATGGTAAGACCTTCCACTCAAAAGACTGCATGTGAAATAATGAAAGGTAAGAAACTTCCACTTGCATACTTTAAAGTCTTTGGTATAAAGTGCTTTATCAATGTAAATTATAAAAGAGATCTTGATAAGTTTGAAGCTAAAAGTGAACTAGGAATATTTCTGGGCTATTCTGAAACTTCTCGAGCCTATAGAGTTTAAAATATTTCTGAACTCTGGATTAAACACCAACTTCATGACTATCACATAAATCTTGGTTGCATCCCTATATTATGTGATAACACAAGTGCTATTTCTTTGAATAAGAATCCTATCCATCATTCCAGGACTAAGCACATAGAGATAAGACACTATCTTTTAAGAGATAAGGTAAAAAACGGAAATTGAACTGAATTTCATTGAATCAGAAAAACAAATTCTTGATATTTTTACCAAGCCTCTTTGTAATGAAAGATTCAAATTTTTAAGAAGAGAACTTGGACTGTGTAAATTTCAACATGATGGTTGATTGCTTGAGACTTGTTGTATGAAATATGTGCCTTATTAGTGTCATTGAAATGCATGTGATCAAGGTTGTCAACTGATGCTGCATGTGGTTTAGGTTGTCATTGCATACAGTGTGTTGCATTCAATAAGCATTTGACCTCATCAGTATATCAAATGGTAAGTTGGGAGAAGGGCAGATCGCTTCTGTCTAGAAACCCACGCTTTGTGTAGAGGACTGTCCTCCACCATGTACCATGGTTCAATTGTGTGTCTCAGGTCTTGCATATTATTTTTGAATCGTGTAATTCTAATTTCCTACATATGTTACATTTAAAGCTTAGACATACAATGCATGTAGATAGGGGGAGTTAGACAAGGTAATATTGTGTCAAATGCATATGTAAGCATCTGTCTCATGCATAGCTTGCATCTAGTCAGGGGGAGCTCATGCCAAACATTGCATGTTTGAGTCAATGTAATTTCCTTTGTGTTTCTGGTATTGATTCTGTCCAGATTGGTTGACCAAACTACTCTTTTCGGTCAACCAAAATCTTAATTGTTTCTTGTTTGAATAAACTTCATGTTGACTTAAAGCTTCCTTGAGTCAACTTCATTTTGCCATCCAAGCAATTCAATAAATTCTTACCATCTATGTCTTATCACATGGTATCTCTGTCATATCGTTTACTGGACTGATTCTGAATGTGCTAATCTTCATATCTCTTCCATGAAAAGTTTTGAGAAATATCTCTCTCTGTTGACTCTAGCTAAATTCTTGCACTTCATTGAACTTGAAATAATTGCAATCTGATCCTCAATTTTTATTTTTTTTTGGAAAACCCTGCCTAGGGGTGTATGGGAGAGTGCACCCCTTACCAGAGGTAGGGGGAATAGTCACTCCACCATCGCACCACTAGGAGGTGAATATTGTTGACATAAGTAAAAGAATTACAGTTACATCAATCGAATGCTAGGCATACCTAGCTTGTCTAACTGAGCTGCACCCTTAATATTCCTAGGAAGCTCGTGATAAGAAAAAAAAAGAATTACATTTATTGGTGCAAGCTAAGGAAGCTAACAAATCAGCAACAAGATTAGCCTCTCTGTAAATGTGAGTAATAGTATCCAAATGTGAAAAAATGCCCTAGATTTCTCTGACATAGGTAAGAATCGCCCATGGGCAGTGGACTTGTTTAATGATAATCTACACACGAACTTGAGAGTCGCATTCTGATACTCAATTCATTAACCTGAGCTATTAAATCAAGGAATCTTCTCTCCTAAGAATCTGTGATCTATCATGAGTAAACTGATGGGTTAAGTCTAATGATCTAAAGATGTTTAAATATATAATTCAATGAAAAAGGGGTGTATTCTACACTTAATAGTTCTCAACAATCTCTCACATGGTATGTCTTGTGTCAGACTCAAAAAATTTAAATTTCATGGTAAACTTGGTTGAGAAACCTTGATATTGTATTATTCTTAAACATAAAATTATCTAAAAATACCACAGAGTAGCAATTTATCAAAAGTGTGTTTCAAAGCTCAATTGGTTGAGCAATGGCTAGAGATCACTGAGAAACTGAGTTCTTCATCAAAGAAATGAAGTAAATTTATGTCATGAAATATCTCTGCTATCTCTATTCAAAAATGAAACAGGATGGTTAATTTAACTGAGTAACTAGGGGTACTGGTGTCTAATCAAGTGTACCCATATGTAAAAAGGTGTGAATTATACCTGATTGTTCTGAAAAATTATGAGCCACAAGAAAAATTCAACAAATATGACCAAAGGTCAAGACATATGCTGTATTCCTGAGGTGAAAAATCAGAATTGTCAAAATATGTTTAATCTCAATACATATCTCTGATCACTCCTAAGAGCATCATTGATTTTGTTTGAGTAAGATAAAGTTAGATTAAACTAGACATCATCATGTAGCGTTGGTTTATTGCTATTTAGTGTACATGTCAACTTATTAAAATAATTTCATTGATAAACCCTAGATTCATCATTCTTAAACCAGACTTTATAAGGGTTGCATTATCAGAAGTCTTATGACTGAAGAATCTGAAAATTGAATGCTTAATTAATGAAGGATGTTTTAGATTGTAAATTTGTTCAATTGTGTGCTCTTCATGGATTGTTCATTTCTGCTCACACTCTACTAAATTGCCCTTAAACTCCTAACTGTCGTTCCTTCTACATTGTTCCTCCTGTCGGATTCATTCTAATCTTTGTATTTTGCTGATGTCAAAGGGGGAGAGAATTTCTTGAGTGAGTCAAGAGTTATCTGAGGGAGTTGAATTTATCTGAGTTAGGGTTTTCTGAGGGAGTTGAATTTATCTGAGTTAGAGTTTTCTGAGGGAGTTATCTGAGGGGGAGAGAAGTTGATGACTCACTTTCTCACATTCGTGTGTCATTTGCACTTTCTGACTCACAATGTTGCCATCATCAAAAAGGGGGATAATGTTGTGTCCTCCCTAGGATGCTGGCAAAACTAGTTTTGATGATTGACAAAAATGTGTGTTGTGTTGTCATTTCTTCAAGTCAGTATAAGTCTTTGTTTTCAAATTGCATTCATGCACAAACAGGTCGATGCAGCAAAATCATTCATGGTTATCAGGTTGATGCATTTGTACATTTTAAGGTCAATTAGGTCGATGCATCCATAATTGTCATGGTCATCTGGTCGATGCACTTTAGTGTATTTTTGATAAAGAGGTCGAAGCAGCAATGTCTTGCTTAACGCTTCTTCTTGCCTTTATGGTTTATTGTCGAATAGGTCGATGCACTACAACGGTGCGTCGATGCAGCAGAACAAATCACTGCATAGACAGGTCGATGCACTCAAGCGTGCGTCGGTGCTACAAATCATTTATTTGCTAAGTCAGGTCGATGCACTACGTCGGTGCATCGATGCAACAGTACCAACAGTACTAGCTTTTGCTGTGATAGGTCGATGTTGTAGTACTAGCTCTGGCTTGACAAGTCGATGTTGTTGTTGTTGCCTTGATGTTTCAGACCAAAGTGTCTGTTAATCAGGTCGGTGCATTCAACCCATGCATCGACGCAACAGTACAATTTCTTGTGTTTTGCTCTTCTTCATAATTTCATGACTCTACAGTTTTGAAGTACTTATTACAATGTCTCATGAGCTATATGATGATAAGGTTGATGATGAATTTCTATATTATAGTTTGGCAGGAATATCAAGATGAGAGCATCCAAAATGTTCTGTAACATGTTTGAACACTCATAGTGAAAAATTCACGGTATGAACAAGCCAAGTCAACTTCAATCAGGAGAAGACTTCTGAGTATTGAACAACCCTTCTGCTACAGATTAAGTATAAAAGGTAGTTGGTCAAGTGAAGACTTAAGATAGTCACGTGAGTTGAAGCTGATTCTTCTTGGCACGTGATCCTAGGTGGATGGACCGATTTACGAAGATTCCAACAGAAGAATCTGCCACGTGGCTACTAGTTAAGAAAAAATCTACTTTTTCATCTGTCACGTGGACTCACGAATCATCTCTTTCCAGAAATTCTTTTTGGCGGAAGTGTTCCCTCTACACGCCAAAGGGAATCTTGTGGGGTCCACAACAATCAAGCTCGCAGGGATAAAAGACTTCATGCGAACGGGACTGAAGCGATATAGAGAATAGAGGGAAGAGGATAGCCAGAAGAATTGAAGAAAGAAGAGCTTGAGAGCAGAGAAGAGAGGAGAAGCACAGAGCGTGAGAAGTAGATGTGCAGAGGTGTGAGAGAGAGCTAGAAAAATAGAGTATCAGAGAAAGGTTTCAGTGAGCAGAGAGAGAGTAGAAGAGAAAGAAGGAGAGAATGATCTAAGAGAAGATTGTGAGAGAGGAAAGTGAGTGAAGCTGGAGATTCACTAAAGAGCCGGTGGAATTTTAACTTCTGGACTAGATCCAGAATCGACTACTCAATAGCGCTACATCATTTTTCAAAATCTATCATTGCTTTTGTTGATTGTTTTAATTTCATTTGAATCATTGTAAAGCTGTGTATCAGCGAATCCAAGCTGTGAGGTAGCGGAGCAAGCTGTGATGCTCAGTTGTGTATAAGCTATGTAATCAGCAGAGTTAAGCTATTTTCAGCGGAAGCCTCACTATATTGAGTGAGGGGTAGACGTAGATCTCAAGGTTGAGATCGAACCACCTTAAAATTTTTTTAAATCATATATGATTGCTTGTGCTCGCGTAGTCTTACTGTTATTTCTTTAGCTAAAAACATTTTAATAGCATCCATCATAACAGATTAGTGAAAATTGGGGTTGATATATTTACCCCCCTCTAGATCATGCTAGTCACCTACCTTATCAGAGAATTTGATGGCTCTAATTTCTCAAGAAGAGCTTAAGGACATTCACGAAGCTCTTAAAAATGAATCCTGGATCCAGACTATGCATAAAGAGCTACACCAGTTCGAAAGGAACATAGTATGGTCCCTTGTGCCGCGTCCTAAGAATCATCCCGTAATTAGAACCCGATGGGTTTTCAGAAATAAGGTAAATGACACGGGATTGGTGGTTAGAAACAAGGCCCGACTTGTAGCCAAAGGGTATAGCCAAGAGATGGGTATTGATTTGGATGAGTCCTTTGCACCGATTGCTAGACTAGAAGCATTATGGATTCTTCTGTCCTATGCTTGCTCTTTAAAATTCAAGTTATTTCAAATGGATGTAAAATCTACTTTTCTTAATGGGTACATCAAAGAGGATGTTTTTGTAGAACAACCTACAGGTTTTGAAGACCCAAGGCATCCACAACACGTGTACAAGTTACAAAAGGCCTTGTACAGACTGAAGCAAGCACCAATGACATCGTATGAAAGGCTCACCTCGTTCTTACTTGAAAATGGATTCAAGAGAGGTAAGGTTGATCAAACTCTCTTTACAAGAAATTCAGGTAAGGACATATTAGTGGTTCAAGTTTATGTAGATGATATCATTTTTGGAGCTACTAATGATGCCTTATGTGATGAGTTTGCATAGATTATGCAGGGTGAATTCGAAATGAGCTTAATGGGTGAACTGACATTCTTCCTTGGCTTGCAGGTAAAACAAAAATCCAAAGGAATTTTCATTAACTAAGCCAAGTACACAATAGAATTGTTAAGGAAATATGGAATGGCAGATGTAAAACCAAGGTCAACTCCGATGGCCACAACCACCAAGTTAGACAAGGATGAAACGGGTAAAATAGTAGATCCTATAATATTTCGATGTATGATCGGATCACTACTGTACCTTACTGCATGCCGTCTTGACAATCAATATAGTGTATGTCTCTGTGCTCATTTTCAGTCATGTCCTAAAGAATCTCATATGTTGGCTGTTAAACAGAGTTTTTCATATTTAATTGGCACAGTAGACTTCGGTTTATGGTTTCCCATCATTATTTCTTTTGATCTGATTGCCTACACCGATGCGGATTGTGCTGGATGTGTTGTTGATCATAAAAGTACTAGTGGGTACTATTAGTTTCATGGTGGGTGCCTAGTTTCATGGGCCTCCAAGAAGCAATATTCAATAGCTCTCTCAACGGCCGAGGTTGAATATGTGGCCACCGGAAGTTGTGGGGCCCAAGTACTTTGGATCAAAAATCAATTGCTTGATAATGTTGAAGTCAAATGTGTTCCAATTTTATGTGACAATACCAGTGCAATAAACTTATCTAAAAACCATGTTCAACATTCTAGAACTAAGCACATTGACATCCTGCATCATTTTTTGAGAGATCATATAGGTAAAGGAGATTTTGTGTCACGCCCCGTACTCTATACCGTCAAGGTATTGTCTGCTTTGGCCTAGCGGCCTCACGGTTTTGTCCCTTTCTGACAGTGATCGGCTCCAAAATGAGAGACTTCCCGGGCAAGTCACCCATCCCAGTACTACTCCCCATTAAGAACGCTTAACTTCGGAGTTCTTCCTAAGAACTGAGCCGATACTTGAAAAGGTGCCTTGGTGATATAGAGTACAACTTTGCTATATTTGAGGGTGTTACAATCTACCCCTCTTATATAGGCGACGTCCTCGTCGCTGGGCACATATAGCACGCAATCACGCAATCAAGCCCCAGGCAGGTAGGACTCTAGAGGTGGCACCTACAGGCTCAAGAGGTGGCTCCCACTATGTAGCACTTTGCTCCATTACGGACTCAAGAGGTTGTTGTGACTCCTCTATGTTGATGATGTTGACAATAAGCTTTACTTCATTGGCAATAGCTTGTTTTGATTGATTGGTAACTGTTTATGTTTTGTTGAAACAGTCTTTATCAGATTGTCTATGTGTTCCATGCAGTCAGAGTCTATACATCGTCATGCACACACACACAGGTCTACACATTGCACACACACACAAGTATACACACTCAAAGTCTGTACATTGCATGTGTAGCAGATATAGCAAGTCTGTACATCGCATTTGACGCAGGCATAGAAAGTCTATACATTCCTCATTGCCTTGCTTCATGCACCAAGTCTGCATATTCCTTACAGCAAGTCTATACATTCGCTGTGCATAGTCCATGAGCAAGTCTATGTATTGCTTTTAGCATGCACACACACACACTCAAGTCTATACATTGTCTGTGCATTCATTTGTCTGGCTGCATAACACTAAGTCTGTACAGTCTGTGTCTCATGCATTTGTGCATCGTTCACTCCATTAAGTCTATACATCGCAGAGATGTGTTTATGCATCAAGTCTATACATTCCTTGATAGTATGTCTGAACCTTAATAGATGAAGTCTATACACTCGCCATCATGCATATGCAAAGTCTATACATTCATATGTTGATAGTTCAGCAAGTCTGTACAGCCTGTGAGGTCCGTCTCACTCAGCGTCTCAAGTGGACTTGAAGTCTATACATTGGACCGTCTTACTTAGCGTCTTTGTGCATGTCACACACTCGCAACTCTGCACATTGATATAGCACGCATGCAGAGTCTAGACAGTCATGAGCAAGTCTATATATCGTGTTGCATGCACGCACTCAAGTCTGTACATCGCATAGCATGCACGCATGTCCAAAGTCTGTACACTGCATTGCACGAGCTGAAGTTTACACATTGTCTTGTTGCACGCACTTGAAGTCTGTACATTGTCCACTTGCAGCATTAGCACAAGTCTGTACAACCTGTGTGCTTCATAACGCCAAGTCTATACATGCTCCGTCTTACTTAGCGTCTCATGCGAAGTCTGTCAGCACACACAAGTCTATACATTCTTGGCAGTTCAGCGTCTCATGCAGTGTCTCATGCAAGTCTATACATTCTTGGCAGTTCAGCATCTCATGCAGTGTCTCATGCATGGCAGTTCAGCGTCTCATGCAGTGTCTCATGCAAGTCTGTACATCGTCTGTCAGCGCTTACAAGTCTATACAGCTTACAAGTATATACACTCGCATGCTAGCCAGTCTGCTCAAGTATATACACTCGCATGCTAGCTAGTCTGCACATTGTCACAAGTCTATACATCCATTTGTAATGTTCATACTTTGCTTGATGCATTCTGCATTATTTACTTCAAAGCATGTACATCATTGTCGCATGCATCTAAGTCCATACACTGCTTGGTGACCTGCATGTGGACTCATTATCATTGTGCATACTTTGCTTGATACAGTCTGCATTACACCTATTCAAGTCTATACATTCAGTCTTCTATAGAACATGAAAGTCGATGCATGCTCACACATGTTGCATGAATGAAGTCTGTACAAGCTGTTAGTCTTAAACTGATAACTCTATCTATCTGACTGAAAGGTACTCTTCGTGAAGCTTAATGAAGGCTCGTGATCCAAGGATGGACGAGGTGCCCAGATTGTGACATGTGGAATGCAGCCCAGCCAGGATGCTGCCATGTGGTCGAAATTCCTCAGATCTGGCAAAAGCTCTAGGCGGGAAATGTGGAAGCTACACGCCCTATCCAAACTGCTGCTGGTATAAAAGGAAGTCTTCTTCCTCAGAAGAAGGCTGATCGAGAAGAAAAGGCTAGAGAGTAGAGAAGCTCGAAGCAGCAGAGAGCTACTGAGAGTAGAGAAGAAAATTCACGATCCAGAGAGAAGAAGAAAAAGAGAGAAGAGAAGATTGAGAGAGATGAGTTGAGAGAGTTTATTTGAGAGGTTGTTACTCAGACTCTTGGTTCAGATACCAGAGCTGAGTTTTGCTCATTGAGAGCTATATTCCCCTCTGGGCTTTCTTGTTTTCGTATGTTTCTATTTTTCTTTTTCGAACTCTTGTTTTCAAGCTGTGAGTCAGCGTTTGCAGAGGTGCTGCCTCTGGACGGGTAAGCTGTAATCCCCAGCGGGTTTGCAGAGGTGTAGCCTCTGGACAGGTTAAGCTGTAACTCCACAGCAGGCGAGACTTGGTCTCGGACAGCAAGCTGTATTGCTCAGCGGTTGTAGGCTAAGCTGTATTGCCCAGCGGACGCAAGCTGTGTTGTGCAGCAGTAAGCCACACTCGGGTTTGAGTGTGGGGTGGACGTAGGTCTCCTGACCGAACCACCTAAAAATCTGGTGTGTTATGTGCTTGTGTGATTGCCTATGATATGGTGTGTGGTTGCTTCTCTTGATTCTCGGCACAGATCGCTTCATTTCTGCTCTGTTCAAACGCTCTAGTTAGTGATTTAATAGATCTGCCTAAATTCCGCATTAGAGCCTTATATTGGTTTTAAATTAGGCCATCGATCTATTCACCCCCTCTAGATCCACTCTCCGTGGTAATAGAGTGCTTCCATCTAACATAACAGTTGGTATCAGAGCCTAACTCTTCTACAGGGACTTACCGCCCGAAGAGGAAAGGCACAGATGGATGCTAAAGGAATGATCGCTGAAGGACACTCAACCACCAAGCCCCCTTTCTTTGATGGATCGAATTATGCATACTGGAAGAACCGTATGCAAGTCTTCTTGAGGGCGAAAGACTACGAGATTTGGAAGGTAGTCAGTAAGGGACCTTATGAGCTGTCCCCTAACGAGGATGTCTGAACTAAGGAAGAGATCAGAAGGTCCACTCTGAACTGGAGTGCCATAAATGCTATCCAGTGCTCTCTGCACCCCATAGAATTTTCTCGTGTATCGGCTTACAGTTCAGCTAAGGAGATGTGGGATGCACTGGAAGTCATCCATGAAGGAACTTCTCAGGTTAGAGAGACGAAGGCGAATTTCCTGGTGTCAGAGTATGAAGCCTTCAAGATGAAGCCCAACGAGACCATCAAGGAGATGTACGCTCGATTGACAATCATTACTAACGGTCTCAAAGGTCTTGGGAAGACACAGACAGAATATGATATAGTAAGGAAGATTATGCGTTCCCTGACTCATGTTTGGCACACCAAAGCTACTGTGATGGAAGAGTCAAGGGATCTGCGCAACACCAGGGCAGATGAGTTAATTGGTTCGCTGATGGCGTATGAAATAAATCTGCCAAAGATAGAGGAAGCTAAGAAGAAGAAGAAACCAATTGCTCTGAAAGCTGGTGCCAGCAAATCCATCCGATCTAGCTCTAGTGGATCATCATCCGAGGAGAGCCTGACTGGAGAAGATATAGAACATAATGAGATGGCAATGATCACCAGGGAATTCAGGCGGTTCCTTAGGAAAGAAGGAAGCGATTCAGCCGAAGGAACCATGGTGGTGGCCGACGGGATACAAGGTATAAATATAATCCTGCAAAGAAAACTGAAACTAATACATGTTACCAATGCAGGAAGACCGGCCATCTGAAAGCTGATTGTCCAGAGAACCAGAAGCACAAGGACAAGTCCAAGAGAAAGAACACTAAAGGGAAAGCCATGGTGAGTACCTGGAGTGATGAGGACGAAGGCTCCTTCAGCAGCAGCTCAGACAGTGAGGGAGAAGCTGAAAAGCCCATTTACCTTATGGCAACAAGCTCTGAAGACAGAGAGGAAGACTCAGATGAGGTATCCTCTCGATTCGATAATTTCACTATTGCTGATTGGGTAGATGCCTATCATGACATAGCTGATAAAGCAGATGATATCAGAAAGGAAAATATGCATCTAAGAAGAAAGATAAATTCCATGCAAAATGACACAACTCTAACTGATAAAATTGCATGCCTTGAATCGGAGAAAAATAAACTGAAACTCACATGCCCTGAAATAGAAGAAATCAAGCATGAGTTAAGAGCCTCTAAAGAAGATAATGAGAGGTTAGAAAAAGAAACTGATGAATGGAAATTGAAAATTCAGAAATATGAGAGTGAGATGAAAATTGTGAGTGAAAAATATGAAGCAGTCCTAAGTGTGAACACCGAACTGAAGAAATCCATTGATGATATTCAGAAAGATAATGAGGACAAGCTGAAAATTATTGAGAAAATGACCCAAGGTTCAGACAACCTAAATGCTTTGTTAGGGTCAAAAGTCAATTTCAGGAAAGAGGGCCTTGGATTTAATTCTAGTGCAACAAAAGTTTTTGAATGAAGACTATTTCATTTGTTGCACAAAAAGAGAAAGGACCTCTGATTAACATGAATCCAAAAATTTCTGTGAATAAAACTGTAAATCTGAAGAAGCCCAGTGCTGAGGAGAAGGGCAAACAAAAGATTAGTGAGCCTAGTAGAGCTGGTACATCCAAGCCAAATCCTAAAGCTCAGTCTCAGGTTAGGGGTCAGCCTATACATGCATGTAAACCCTATGTTAAGGTCACCAAGTCTCCACCATCACCTCAATCTCAGAAGAAGACCCAACACACACATGTGAATAGGTCAACAGGGTCAAAGGTAAAGGGGAGACAAAATGCATTTAGGAGTCAACCCAACCATTTCTACCAATCTAGAGCCCAGTCCTACTACACTGCACAGTCAACCTATCCAAATAGGTCAGGGTGGACTAGGACTCAGGGAAGGTTTACAGGTCATGGACATCAGGCTACACAGTCTTATATACCTTACACCAGAAATTGGGTTGGTGGGTATGGCAATTGGACACCTAGGAACCAACATTTCTTCAGCCAGCCCAAAGATTACTATGGCCAAAGTTTCGTGAATACACCCTGGCCAAGGCATTGGCATAGAAGCAACGAATCTGTAAATAATCCTGCTGGTGCAAATAAGAAGAAACACAACAAAAAGAAATCCGAAAAATCCACTGAACAAAACTCTTTCAAACAAATGTGGATTCCTAAAAGCTTGCTTTCATGTTTTAATTGCATTTAATTTGCTCTGGAGCCCAATCAGACTTGGGTTCCAAAATTCTCTACCTGATTGTGTGTGCAGGTATGCCTGGCAGCCAAGAACAATCTGTGGTACTTGGATAGTGGCTGCTCCAGGCATATGACAGGAGATAAGGCCAAGTTCTGCATGCTGACAGAGAAACATGGAGGCCTTGTCACCTTTGGTAGCAACACAAAGGGTAAGATTGTCGGGATAGGTAAGGTAGGTAAGTGTACTACCTGTTGCATTGAAGATGTCATGCTGGTTGAAGGTTTAGCATATAACTTACTTAGTATCAGCCAGCTATGTGATAAAGGATATAAAGTTCTTTTTGACTCTCAATGATGTAAAGTTTTTGAACCTGATTCTGAAATTGTTAAATTTTCTGGTAAAAGAATAAATAATACTTACATGATAGACTTAGATGATATACAACATTCTAACCTATGCCTTACTGCTAGCAGAGAGGACTTAGCATTCTTATGGCATCGTAGGTTAGGCCATGCTAGTTACACAGTATTGCATAAATTGAATAACCACAGCATGGTTAGAGGAGTTCCTGAAGTTTCTTTTAAGAATGAAAATAAACTCTGTGATGCATGTACTCAATCAAAGTTAACTAGAAAGTCATTCAAATCTAGAACAGAAAATCTATCTTCTAAATCCTATGAGCTGATACACATGGACCTCTTTGGACCAACTAGGTCTGTCAGCTTATTAGGGAGGAAGTATGGGTTTGTCATGGTAGATGACTTCTCTAGGTACTCTTGGGTATATTTCTTATCACATAAAAGTGATGCATTCACAGAATTTCAGGAGTTCTGTCTTAAAATAAACCAGAAAATTGAAAATATTTTAATTGATCATGGAGGTGAGTTTGAAAACTCACAGTTTGAGGATTTCTGCAGGACAAATGGAATTTATCACAAGTTCTCCTCACCAAGGACACCCGAGCAGAATGGAGTTGTGGAGAGGAGAAACAGAACCCTAGTGGAGATGGGTCGAACACTCTTGGTTGAAGGTGGTCTGCCAAGGAAGTTCTGGGCTGAAGCTGTAAATACTGCATGTTATGTAATTAACAGAGCTATGGTAAGACCTTCTACCCAGAAAACACCTTAGGAGATCATAAAGGGTAAGAAACCTTCAATTGCTCATTTCAAGGTTTTTGGTTGCAAATGTTTTATTCATATAAATGATAAAAGAGACCTTGATAAATTTGAGCCTAAAGGTGAACCAGGATTTTTTCTTGGTTACTCTGAAAACACCCGGGCATATAGAGTGTATAATCTAAATTCCAAATCTGTTGAAGAATCTCCACACATTATTTTTGATGAATCTTTGGTAAAGACTAATATTGGTCAATGCAGGAATGAAGACAATAGTGATATTCTGAAAGAAGGGAATCCTGCAGACAAATCCGAAGATGAGGAAGAAAATGAAGAACTTATTAGAGAAGAGCCTACAATTCAGGGGGAGGTAAATGAAAATCATGATGATGAAATTGTCAACATTAGATATCTGAAAGATTATCCTGTAGATAATGTAATTGGCAATTTGCATGACCCTCCAAGGACTAGAAGCCACTTAAGAATTCAAAATGAACTGAATGCATATGCTTTTGTATCACATGTAGAACCCAAGTCCATTGACTGTGCTCTCAAGGATGTGCATTGGATTAATGCCTTGCATGAAGAGCTCAATCAATTTGACAAGAATAAGGTGTGGCACTTGGTCCCACCTCCTGATCATGAGACAATCATAGGGACTAAATGGATCTTCAAGAATAAAACTGATGAATCAGGGAATGTGATTAAGAATAAGGCCAGACTTGTAGCTCAGGGGTATAATCAGGAATTTGGAATAGACTTTGAAGAGTCTTTTGCCCCTGTAGCCAGGTTAGAAGTAATCAGAATTTTATTCACTTATGCATGTTCCCTAGGAATAAATCTCGAGTAGATCGATGTAAAATCTGCTTTTCTGAATGGGGAAATCAGTGAGGATGTCTATGTGAGGCAGCCTCCTGACTTTGAATGTTTAGACTTCCCCAATCATGTTTATAAACTTCGTAAAGCTTTCTATGATCTTAAGCAAGCTCCTAGAGCTTGGTATGACAGGTTGAGCAAATTCCTCACAGATAAGAACTTCACAAGAGGTGTAGTTGATCAAGCCTTGTTCACTAAGGTAAGTCATTCAGATATTCTTATTATTCAAATTTATGTGGATGACATTGTTTTTGGGTCAACTAACCCCAAACTGTGTGAGGAGTTTTCTCAGATTATGACTAATAAGTTTGAAATGAGCTCAATGGGTGAGCTCAAATTATTTCTTAGACTGCAGGTGACACAGTCAAAAGATGGAACCTTCATCTCTCAGTCCAAGTACATAAGGGATTTACTGAAGAAATATAAGATGGACAACCTCAAAGAAATAGCTGCTCCAATGGGTACCTCGACCAGCTTAGATGAAGATCCTCAAGGTAAACCAGTGGACCAAAAGCTATATAGAGGTATGATCGGATCCCGTTTATATTTTACAGCATCTAGGCCTGATATTCAGTTTGCAGTGTGTTTATGCTCTAGATTTCAGGCTAGTCCTAAAGAGTCACATCTTCAATATGTGAAAATGATTTTTAGGTATCTACTAGGCACCCAAGAGCTTGGTCTTTGGTATTCTGCCAAGTGTGAGTTAGAACTTCTAGCCTACACTGATGCAGACTATGCTGGGTGTCGAGTAGAGAGAAAGAGCACTAGTGGCTACTGTCAATTCCTTGGTGGCTGTCTAGTAACTTGGGCATCTAAGAAGCAACACACTGTAGCTTTGTCCACAGCTGAAGCTGAATACGTTACAGCTGGTAACTGTGCAGCCCAAGTATTTTGGATCAAGCACCAACTGGCTGATTATCAAATAAAACTGGAATGTATTCCAATTTTGTGTGATAATACTAGTGCCATATGTTTAGCTAAAAATCTTGTTCATCATTCTAGGACTAAGCATATTGAGATCAAACACCATTTTCTTAGAGATGCTGTCAATAAAAAGGAAATTGAATTGAATTTCATTGAAACAGAAAAATAAATTGCTGATATCTTTACTAAGCCACTAGGGAATGAAAGGTTCAAATTTCTTAGAAGAGAACTTGGCTTGTGTAAATTTCAGCATGATGAATAGAATTCAGTTGGTTTGAATATCTCATTTTTAAACTTGTTTGTCTGAATAAAATTCTGTGGCAGTTGAATAATGGATCAAACCTTGCATGCATCACATTCACATTCTTCATGTCATATTCATTGCATAACATGCATATCATAACTACATGCATATAGACAGGGGGAGTGTTGTATGTAATTCAGAGAGGGTATCAACTTCATTGCAACTCAAATTCTTGTCTCTCGTGAATTCATTCATTCCTTGACCCTGATGAGTTGAGTTTGACAATATGGCAATCTGTTAGTCAGTTCTAATTCTTAAGCAATAGAAAATAGACTTCTTCCTTTATACGAATTTTAATTGCTTAAATACTGACTTAATGGTTTAAATTTTATAATCTTTAGAGTTTAAAGATTACAATTAGAAAATAGGAATGCTGATAATTGATAAAGCTCTCAACCCCTATTTCATTACATGTCAGACAAAGTTAACTATATTTGAAATCTAAAAACTCACCTGAAATCCTGTTAGAGGAGGCTAAGTATGTGTATTGTCCTTAAACAAGTCACTCTGAAACAAATAAAGGACAGCTAAGAAAATGTTGAAAATCTTGAAAAATATTGGAAAAATAATGTTGGCAGAGCAATGACTGGTAAAGCACTGAGAAACTGAGTGATCCATCAAAGAAATGGACAATACTTAAGTCATGAGGTGTATCAGTTATCTCTGTATAAATGATCAAAACAGTAGGGTGGTTTCACTGAGTACCTAGGGGTAACTGGCATCTGATAAACGTGTACCCTCACACAAAAAGGTGTAAATCAATTCTATTGAATTTGATCATAGGCAGAATAGTTCATTATGTTGAGTATCTAGGGGTACTGGCGTCTGATAAACGTGTACCCTTACATAAAAAGACAAATGGTACCTGAATGCCCTTAATAAAATAAAATTGAAAATGTTGTTCCTTCAAAATAAAATTCAAGTATGCCAAATTGTTTAATTTCAATACATGACCTGGTATCTCTTAACAATTTTTTACTGAGTCTAAGAAAGTAAGATACTTTGAAACTAAATCTCTCATGCTCAAATGTGATTCTGGTTTATTGCTATTATCATGCACAGTAAACTCATTCAATGATTGTAGTGCATGAACTCTATTTTTTATAACCTTCAAACCAGAACTCAATCTCTAAGCAGTGTCTAAATTCATATGACTGAAGACCCTGTGCTTTAGAATGCTTAATTCCTGAACTACTTGCTCAGAATGCCAGTCAGATATCTTTCTTCCCTTACACTTTCTATCCCTCCTCTTTGTTGATGGCAAAGGGGGAGAATATATTGTCTGTTTGGTGAATTCCAGGGGGAGTGTATGAATCATGTTATGGCAAAGGGGGAGATCTTGTTAGCAGGGAGTTAGTTTCATTTCTCAGCATGCATTCAGAGCATCTGCATGACAAATCTGACTAACAAATCATGTCTTTCATCAAAAATACATCTGTATGACAGGATGTTGCTATTCTATATGATAGGATGTTGCCATCATCAAAAAGGGGGAGATTGTTGTGACTCCTCTGTGTTGATGATGTTGACAATAAGCTTTACTTCATTGGCAACAGCTTGTTTTGATTGATTGGCAACTGTTTATGTTTTGATGAAATTATCTTTATCAGATTGTCTATGTGTTCCATGCAGTCAGAGTCTATACATCGTCATGCACACACACACAGGTCTACACATTGCACACACACACAAGTCTACACACTCAAAGTCTGTACATTGCATGTGTAGCAGATATAGCAAGTCTGTACATCGCATTTGACGCAGGCATAGAAAGTCTATACAATCCTCATTGCCTTGCTTCATGCACCAAGTCTGCATATTCCTTACAGCAAGTCTATACATTCGCTGTGCATAGTCCATGAGCAAGTCTATATATTGCTTTTAGCATGCACACACACACTCAAGTCTATACATTGTCTATGCATTCATTTTTATGGATGCATAACACTAAGTATGTACAGTCTGTGTCTCATGCATTTGTGCATCATTCACTCCATTAAGTCTATACATCGCAGAGATGTGTTTATGCATCAAGTCTATACATTCCTTGACAGTATGTCTGAACCTTAATAGATGAAGTCTATACACTCGCCATCATGCATATGCAAAGTCTATACATTCATATGTTGATAGTTCAGCAAGTCTGTACAGCCTGTGAGGTCCGTCTCACTCAGCGTCTCAAGTGGACTTGAAGTTTATACATTGGACCGTCTTACTTAGCGTCTTTGTGCATGTCACACACTCGCAAGTCTGCACATTGCTATAGCACGCATGCAGAGTCTAGACAGTCATGAGCAAGTCTATATATCGTGTTGTATGCACGCATTCAAGTCTGTACATTGCATAGCATGCACGCATGTCCAAAGTCTGTACACTGCATTGCACGAGCTGAAGTTTACACATTGTCTTGTTGCACGCACTTGAAGTCTATACATTGTCCACTTGCAGCATTAGCACAAGTCTGTACAGCCTGTGTGCTTCATAACGCCAAGTCTATACATGCTCCGTCTTACTTAGCGTCTCATGCGAAGTCTGTCAGCACACACAAGTCTATACATTCTTGGCAGTTCAGCGTCTCATGCAGTGTCTCATGCAAGTCTATACATTCTTGGCAGTTCAGCGTCTCATGCAAGTCTATACATTCTTGGCAGTTCAGCGTCTCATGCAGTGTCTCATGCAAGTCTGTACATCGTCTATCAGCGCTTACAAGTCTATACAGCTTACAAGTATATACACTCGTATGCTAGCCAGTCTGCTCAAGTATATACACTCGCATGCTAGCTAGTCTACACATTGTCACAAGTCTATACATCCATTTGTAATGTTCATACTTTGCTTGATGCATTCTGCATTACACACTTCAAAGCCTGTACATCATTGTCGCATGCATCTAAGTCCATACACTGCTTGGTGACCTGCATGTGGACTCATTATCATTGTGCATACTTGTGGGATGTAAATGTAATCTACCCCGCCCCGAGCTAAACAATATAAGCATGCATATAAACGTGAAAGTGCATGAAATGAAAAGGGGCGACGAAGAAGAGGAACTTGACCGTGATCGCCACCAAGGTTCTATGGCACCAAAATGATGAAGAAAGGATGAAGATGGTGCCGTGTACCTTGGAAAATATGGAGGAAGACGCGGCCTAACAGGAAGCCGCCACAACGTGTGATCGCGCTTGAAATGGGATGCGGGGAGCCGATGTGGGTGCACCTCCTCACTTCCTAGCCGGCTAGAAAGCAAGGGCCTCACGTTCTATCAATAGTCTCCTGCAAAACAAAGCCACAAACATAAAAGAAAACCCATTAGAAACATGTGTAGCATATGTCCCAAAATGATGAAGTAGCATGAAAGAAAGGGGGAGAACGCACCGGGGGAGGGTTTTTAACCCCTATGAGTGGGTGCAAAAACAAGGTGGGAGTGTTGTGCATGCATAGGATTTGAAATCATAGAATTTGATGGAGAGAATAGAGAGAAAACCGTTGTGCAAAATGGAGAAAAATGCATGAACGTGCCGAAACAGTGCAAAAAAAACTAAGTGTAAAACTGTGATGATTTGTGAAAAGTGGAGGGAGAGAACTAAGCCTAGGTATGGAGAAAGAGAGCCCGGAGAGATGAAAAATGAAGAAGATACTCCCCTCTTCAAGATGAGACCAATGGAGGACGAAGAGGATGCCGGATGACTCCGCCCCGAGCCGACGAAGGGCGCCCCGTCGCACAGGTTCAAGAACTCGTGATGATTTGCAAAAAGTATGGGCGAAGTTAGGAGGGTAAACAAAGATGAAATCCAACAAATAAAGTATCAAAATGAAGCCTATACTTCCCTCAATAGCCTGGGGTCGAAGGTTTGAGACGACGATTTGGCATGGCTTCGCCCCAAGTCCAAGAAGAGCCCCCCGTCGCGCAGGCGAACTGGGCAGGTTTATATAGAAAAGAATGGTGAAAAACCCTAACTTTCTGCTGCGATTTCAGAGGATAGAGTCCACCAAATCTCGAGATCTATGGATCAATCTCGAGATAATAGATAGGATAAGAGTTAGGAACAAACGGGACTCTTTTTGGTGGAAGGGTCTGGAAGATAGAGTCCATGGAAGGTGGCCCCGGAGCCTAATCTGCATGGATTTTTGGTTGCACGAAATGAGTAAATCCTTAACTTGCGGCCAAGATTCCAGGAGATTCGATACATGAAAAGTCATGCCCTATGGATCAAATTGAAGATAATACAAAGGGGCAAGAGATAGAAACAAACGGAGGTCAATTTGGTGGATGATTCTAGAAGATAGAGCCCTAACAAAGAGGCCTCGTTGCACAGGTTTCGGCCTTAGAATCCGGCGGCGAAGAAGATAGAGTTCAGGACTTTTTGGACTCTCTGGTAGATGGACGGTCACACGATAGACCGTTCATTGAGTTGGACGGTCTAGGAGTAGACCGCCCATGCCTGGGGGCGACCGGGGGACTTTTCGCACAAAAAAGAGATAAACGGTCATCCACAGACCGTTTTTTGATATAAACGGTCTCAAGACGACAGTTCTTTGGCATTTCAAAAATAATAAAAATAAAAGAAAAAATAAAAAAAATAAAAAAAGTTACTGTTCATGGACGGTCAACTGTTGACCGTTTTACTGTTGGACGGTCAACTGTTGACCGTTCAACTCAAGGAACGGTCAACTATTGACCGTTTAGCTGCCAGGCTCGCGCGACTTTTGAAATTGAAGCGTATCTTGAAAACGGTGTAGAATTAGAAAAAGTCGTAAACATATAAATTGTAGATAACTTAAAAATGAACAACTTTTGTGAAGAAAGTAAGATGAGAAAATGATCAGAAGAGAGAGAAAATGGGGCTAGAACAGAGAGAGAAAATATCGGGACATAGGTGAATAGTGCAGTCTGCCGGAAAAACGTAAATAACTTGAAATCGGTGCAGAACTGGCCAATGACATAAAAGAAGGAATTGTAGGGATTTAAAAGATGAACAACTTTGATGAAGAACACATTTTGAAAAGAGGAAAGGAAAGGGGTGAAAAAAGGACCGTTTTCAAGACTGCACAGCGAAAGGGGGCTGAATGCTGAGGGAAGCCGGCTTAAATGGGCCGTAAGTTGACTTTGAAGGCCGGAAGGTGACAAGATAGGCTCCAGGGCTCCATGAAATAATGATCTCCAAGGCTCAAATAGAATGGAATAATGAAATGGACTCGAAATCCATCCAAGGAAGGGTCCAAAACAATGGGTAATTCGGGACATCAAAATGATGAATAAGAGAAATGACTCAACTTGCAAGCTAAAAATGGGTGTCAACAGATGCCCCTCCTTGATGTCTGCTTTGCAAGGGAATGAGCGAAAGTGATGCGGAGGCGAAATGGAAGGAGATGGAGCGAAAGCGACAGCGACATGAAATGGAGATGAAGCAAAGATGAAGCGGAGAGAACTGATAAGCAGGCATCAAGGAAAAAAAAACACCCATCACAACCAACAAGCGATAGGAATCCTCCTGAAATCGCCGAACTAACCACCAAGACTGGATGACGTGGATGAGACATGTCTGGAGAACTAAACTAACAGGAAAAAGGAAGCACGACCAGGCCCATCGGGGACACAATCCACAGACGATGAGGGGGTCGAAAAGGAACATAATGTAAAAAGTAGGAAACGTGTAACAAGGATAAAATCCAGACAGGAATCACGCTGGCCAACCAAACTAAGCAGGTAATTCAGAGAAATCGTTCAAATTCAGAGTGGAATAAAGATCTCTTATCCAAGGAACTTAAGTGCAACTAACCATTGCAGAGGAGAAATCTTGAACGGATCACGAGGCGTGAATGCTCAAAAGATGACATGATGCATGCTGGGCTAAAATAAAGAAATCGTTAAAACGAATGCAAAGAAAACATAAAATAGAAAGTACTCGAGAATAGTATTGCTAGATTGGAACAATCAGGGTCAAGACACTATCCGCAACCACGGCGTGCAAGATAGAACCATCGTTCCCTATTTTTCCAACCTAACGGCCTATCCGATGATTAAACATGTGCACCTAGATCATCATCGTTTTTGTTAAAGGGGAACGTCAGATCCTGGAACACGTGAATGACCAGCCGGTTCTCGAGATAATATAACAATATAGATACCCTATAGTAATGCAACAATGAGTAGGGATAGAAGGCCATACCTGACTTACCTGTGCAGGCGAAAACGGCATTTTTTGGATTTTCATTTTCTGATTTTTATGGATTTTCATGTATAAAACAAATATGACAAACAAGCACGACATAACATAACGATCAAATGAAATTAGAGACAATGCAACATAACATAATAAAGGCACACGAGCACATATGCAATGGCATGAGCAAATAACATGTATGCATGAACATGGTGTGACAAGACAACAACGTGGTGGGACAACACACGGTTGGGACAAGAACATGAGGGATGACCACACGATTAGGACAAGAACATGGGACATAAAAGGGTGACTAACAACATGTGCAAGAGAACTAACAATACTCGGTGAAGACAAAACAACACGTGTGGGACAACACGGTGGGACATAAACACGTGACAAGGACACGGCGGGATAAAACACATAAACAGATACACCCTTCAATCAAAACCCAAGATCAGAATGAAGCAGAACCGCCAGGTTCATAATCGTGAGGTAAAGCCCTCTCATAAAGATATGATCATTGCAAACAAAAGTTGAGAAGACATGAGCTTCAGAACAGATCGAGAGAGTGGATCGAAGAAGGAAAGAACAGATCAAAGATGTGGACAGGAGGCAGAGCACAAAGATATATCAAGGAACGCCTGAGTACTTGCAACCTGCACACTTAGCAAACAGATTACGTATCTGTCCTTAAAACAAATGCAAATATATGAAAAAGACACATTTTTTGAATTTTTGTAATGTTTTTGATTTTTTTTAGATTTTCAACAGTATTTCTTTTTTGGATTTTTTTGAAATATTTGATTTTTTTAGGTTTCTGAAATATTTGATTTTTTTTTGAAATTTTGAAGTATTTGATTTTTTAAGATTTTGACATAGCAATTCGCAGCACCTAAAGACGGGCTCAAACTACTAGCCAGAGATCGACGTTCCTACCCCTTTCACTAAAGGCTTCCCTTAAGCAGGGTGTGCATATGAGGGTGGCTTACCACAACCAACTGCTTCTAAAGAACGGTGCCCCTACTAAGGCCATACCCGGGATACAACCCAGCCTAAGAGGGAGAAACAGAAGAAAAATTGGAGACAAGCTTCGTGTAGGATGGGAGATATCAAGGCTCGAATTCCTTCCAAGGCACTACCCCTCAAAGAGTAGGTCTGTTGCGCCGGGGCTTTGTGTCTTTGATTTTTAGACCCATATTTACCAGGCACGCATGCGACCGGGCTCATGACGTCCTGCGGGGAACTATACTGCCACTCTTGTCATGCCTTTGATTCATAATTTTGCATTGATTCATTTTCTCATTTTGGTAGCCCTTATTGGCCAGATATAGTATGAAAGCTCACTTTTGAGGGTCAAGACTGCCCCTATTTGAGACCTCTCTCGTATTAGGGAGCGCCTAGGTTAGTCATCTCATCCATCCATCTCTTGCCCCTGCACTTGGCCGAGTAGAGAAAAGAAAAGACCTTTGTGCATACCCAAAGTATGGCCAAAGCAGCAACGTTGTTGCACTAGAGGGGTCGGCTATGGCTCGCCGTGTTGTGTGTGAAGAACCCATGCCTAAAGGTCACCCTCAACAATCGGGGAAAGAAACTAGACTCCCAGCGCGGAGCTATTACCAGCCTAAGGATGCTGCAGAAAATAACCTTTTTTATTTGACACAAAGTTAAGATCTAATTAAACAAAGACTCCTAAAGCCACTCAATCATGTTAAGAAATTATGTGCAGAAATAATGGAAGTGAAAGCACGTTTCTTGCCGAAAATAAAGATACCTTTGCAAATCCATGGCATGGAAACCAACATCCTGAAGCGATCTCGATCATCGATCTTTGAGGAGCGCGAACTTTGTTTTCCTTGCTTGTCAGGATAAATGATGAAAGGAGAGCAAAGGATTGGATTCCTCGACATAGAGGAGTGGCAGACATCACACTGGACGAAGAAGGGATAAAAAGGAAGAGAGACGAGGGCTAGAACTCCCTCGTTAAGGCACTAAGGCCCTGATAACAAGGAACCCGATACAGAATAAACAGGGATTAACTGAGATCAAGGCGGGCTAAAGCCTCGAAAACAGCAAGAAAAAGGGTAATGACCTTGAAAGGGTGAGACAGAAAGAACAGAAAGACGTCGAAAAGATAACTGTGAAGACAAGAAAGAAGGATAATGATCATCCGATGTGATCGGAGAAGAGGAATAGCGATCACCCGACAGAGGCGGGGAAGAGAATGTATGAACACCCGACATGGTCGGGGAAAAGAAATGGAAACCACCCGACAAAATCGGGGAAGGATTAGAAAAATCACCCGACAAGGTCGGGGAACGAGCGCAAGGGATTCCTAACAAGGTCGGGGGAAAGAGACGAGCAGTGAAATCCGGACATGTCCGGGAAGAAAAACTAGAAGATGCCCCTGACTCAGGGGAAGAGGAAGACATAGGCCGAGGCCTAGAATGGTGAGGATAGGAAAAGATGGTGGAAATATGGTCAGGTGGTGGAAGGTACACCACCCATGGATAAGAACTGAGCAACAGAAAAGATGAATGGACGGAAGAAGGAGATGAGGCCGTGGACTCCTGAGTGCACAACTGACGGCCCTTGAACTTACATCGTCGCCTCTTCTTAGCCGCAATCTTCTTGAAACAACGCCGCCTGGCGCGGGCTCGGCTTCCCGGGCTCCTCAATCTGTAATGTCTTCTCAAATAGCGGGCCCACCTAGCAGATGGCCTGGCCCGGTCATGAATATGCAGCTTCATTGGGGCGGCTGCCCCTAGACCCCCAGTGCTAACAAGATGTAGACATTCTTGGGCAAACAGCTTCTCAACTGAATGAATATCATGAAGCCACAGAGTTTTGTCTCTTGGCACTAGAACATAGAGGTTCGGCAACTCCACTCGGCAATCAGGCTCGAAGCATAACTCCCGTACTAGAAGAGCAGGACAAAGCTGAGAGAGATCAATACGCGGCGTTGACGTGGCCGGCATGTTAATTAATTGAGGGAGGTTGCACAGCAAGTGCAGAATGTCTTTGGAAAGTGCAGAAGATGCAGCCAATTGCCCCTTGAATAGGGAATCCATCAGGCTCCGGGCGGCCGTATGGGTTAGCATGATCCGAGTAGAGAACCCCTCTCGGCCAGTGAACTGAACATCAATCGAGCGAGGAGAAATAACAGTATCGATAGTGAATCCCCCGGTGAGCGATGAGATTGCCATCAGCCTCGCTCGTGAAGAAACTGGCACTAGTGCGAGTGAACTCTTCTTTGCAACCATTTCTGAAAATGCAGGCTCATTATCCCGAAAATAGCCAGGGACCAGGACCCAGATTGGCATGCGGTAAATGACAACTTGAATCTTGAAATGCACAATCGAAACCAGGCTCGGCTCATTATCTCCCTGGGGACCAGACCCAAGGGGCACCAAAGGTAGCGTGTACCTGCTCTGCGAAGTGGGAAGTGGTAGAGGAAGGTTAGAAGGAGGAGGTTTGAAGGGCACGGGTGGCGATGGTGCAAGTGATGGGGGAATAATGATGATGACGGGCATGGGTGGAGGTAAAGGCAAAAGTGGAGGTGTGGGTTTGGGCTCGGCCTGCTCGGGCTCAGAGGATGATGGCGAAAGGGGGAGTGAAGGAAGTGGTGGCGGCGGTGGCAAAGGTGATGAGGGTGGCAAAGGGAGTGATGTGGTTGATGAAGATGGTGAAGGTGAAGGGGATGGAGGTGAAGGTAAGGGTGAGGAAGAAGGAGGAGAGGAGGGTAGTGGCATAGTGGGGGAAGAGGCAGGTGGTGGCGCTCTTCGACGTATCTTCACGACTCGTCGAGAGGCGTTGGGGATAGGTGTGGTGGTGAAAACGGAGGGTGAAAGAGAGGTTGCCCGAGCGGAGGCTGGGGTAGGTAAAGGTTGTGGAGGAGATGGGATGGAGGAAGAAGTAGGTAACGGAGCAGGTATCTCATTAACTAAAGAAACACCAGGGTGCCCCTGGTCTTGCAGTGGGGACGGTTGCCTAGGCGGCACGGCTTGCTGCTGCTGCTGCTTGCTGCTGAGATCCAAAATAACTTGGCGTATGACAGCCCAATCAATCATCCTCTTGTCTTCCAAGCTGTAAATAAACTCCCGGAACTCGGGACAGTCCTCAATCAAATGCCCCTGCTGACGGTGGAATTCACAGAACTGGAGCAAATTCTCGACTGTGGGTCGGCAAGGCACAACCGGAGGGAGCTGCAACGCATGGGTGGCCATCAAAGCCCTGAAAACGTCTGTAAGAGATTCCGGCAATGGAGAGTGAGAAGCCCGCTTCGGGCAAGGCGGATGCCGAGGGGTGTGAGAAGGTAGTGGGGATGGTAGCGGAGGTTGCGTAGGTAAGGGGGATTGCGTAGGCGAAGACGGAGGGCTGGAATGATGTGGCGGCGTGGGGGGAGTGGGATTGTAATGGATGGCATCTACCGACTCGCGGTGTGGTGTTTCCTTGACCGGAGGTGGAGGGGTGTGAGGAGATAAAATAGCGGAGGGCCGACTCGTGGATGGTTGGTATGCGGTGGAGCACATGGAGGTATAGGGGTGTGTGGGAGTGGACGGTCGACTCGTGGAGGGATATAAGGTGGAGGGCCGACTTACGGTGGAGGGCGGAGGGGAAGTGTTTGTAGAAGGTGACGGTGGAGGAGACTCATGGTCAAAGGAAACTAGGAGTTGTTGGCTAACGAAGCGGGCTCGATTGTAAAGCTGTTGCCATGAAGTGATATCATTCAGGGCTAAGATACATCTGAGCTTGGGCGTTGCGTTAGAAATAACCATCTTGATCTGCTCGCCCTCCGGAATATGTCCCGGAACTTGCGCGGCTAGGTGACGCCAGCGGTCGGCAAACGTGGAGAATTCCTCGTTGGGCGTCATCTTCTCTTGGGCCAGATCAACCAAAGAATGTCTGGGCCTAACCTGATCCTGGTACTGCTGAATGAATCTTGCTTGAACGGCTTGAAAATTCATCATCTGCTCTTGCGGTAACGTGAAGAACCAATCCTTGGCCGGACCCTCTAAAGATAGGCCAAACAAATAGGCCATCAAGCGTTGATCATGCTGGAACTGGGCCGACTCATATAAGAACTCCTTCAAATGCACGTAGGGGTCACCGACTCCACCATAGCGACGATAAGCCGGAATCTGTTGACGTGGGGGAAGCTGAAGACCTCGGAATGCAAATGGGATATCCAAAGAAGTTTGAGGACTAATTTGCCGTTGCAATACATCAAGTTGGCGTTGGGCCTGAGCGATCATCTCCTCGGTAGGAAGAGTCCGAGAAGGATATGGGCCAGCTTGAGCAAGAGATGATGAATTTAGACCAGGATAATGTTGATGGGCCGGATAAGGGGATCCGGCCTGAGAAGAAGGAAAGCCCGCTCCGAGAATTGAGGAATACATGAGCCTGGAAGAATTATGAAGGTGGGAATGAGAATTGATTGGGCCAACAGCAGCACGGGGGGGACAAGAAGGCCCGTTAGAAGAATAGGGTCCAATGGAGGAATAAGGAGATGGGCCCGCATGGGAAGAGGAATCCACGCGGGGATAAGAAGACGGGAGGAAGAAGGGTAATATACAGGAGAAAAATGACGCTCCATGAGGGCAAATGGAGACTTTATACAGGAAAATCAGGGAAATCCAATGAGGGAAGTAAGGGCTCAAAGGAGGGGGGCTGACTCAATAATGCAAAGAAAAATAAAAAGAAACCTAGGACAATGAGACTAGAAAAATGGACACACAGAATGGACTACCCTAAATGGGCCTAACAACAAAACCTATATGGATGATGGGGGATGCAACACAAAATAACACAAGTGGGCTTGGACAAGCCCACACAACACAAACAATACGAAGGATTTCACCCAAGTCAAACAAGTTAATATGATGGGAAGTATTTTATTGTCAAAGTTTTGGGTGGGCCTTTTAATGATGTTGAATTGAGATTAATTCCCTCAAGATAGGTGTCCTATAGGGAATAAGGTCCAAACTTTGGTTTGACTAAGGTTAATTCCTTCACAATGTATGCAAATGCAAGCCTGAGGGGTGGAAAGATACAACCGGCCCGGCGTCCGTGTGGGAATCCACGGCTCGCGGGGACTTACAGAGGTCCCGGATAAGATCACCTAGTCGAGCCCAAGGAATATGGGAGCGAGAGGATCACTTACCGAGGGGGAATGTAACTACAATATGCCAATATGCATGATCCTATGTGCACCGGGGTGCATGCAATTTCTAGCCTAAGTCTAGCAAATCAAGACAATCATGAAATCATGCTAACATCACAAAAATGCATGAAAAATGTAAAACAATATGAATAACAATGATGCAAGACCTAAAATAGGGACAACTAGGCACTAAAAGATAAGAAAAATCATCAAAGGAAAATGTACCCTTGTGTTTGCCCAAAATATGCCTAAGACTAGATGCACAAAATGCAAAAATAGAGGCAACTTTTAAATATGCAAATGATGTCTAAATGATGCAAACTCTATATGTATGGAAAGATAATACAAAGGACAGCACAATGCAACAAAAATCAGCTCAATCCGACATCGGGAGACAAAGTTATGCCCGAATGAACAAGGCCCCTGTGAATCTATCCCAAATCTGCTAAGACTAGATGCACAAAATGCAAAAAAGAGGCAACTTTTAAATATGCAAATGATGTCAAATGATGTAAATGACCTATGGATGGAAAGACAATACAAAGGACAACACAATGCAAAAAGAATCAGCCCAATCCGACGTCGAGAGACAAAGTTATGCCCAAACGAATAAGGCCCCTGCAAACAGAAATCCTGCCCGGCCAGAACCGTTAAAAGGTCCCTGGATGACCGTTTATACCCTTTGTGCGGTCTACTAGATGACCGCCCAACAGATGGACGGTCCAGGGAGACCGTTTATAACCCCAGAGGGTTTGGGCGGTCCTGGAGAGGCCGTTTAACGCGTTAGGCGGCCCTACGATAGACCGTACAACCCTGATAGACCCGAAAATGGACAGAATGATAGAGAAACGTGGAGAAGACTATCCAAACATGCATGAACTCCCACCCAACATGCAAGAGACTAAAAATATAACGTGATGGGCACTAGGTGTCCCACCGTGATCGCCAAAAAACTGTGGGATGTAAATGTAATCTACCCCGCCCCGAGCTAAACAATATAAGCATGCATATAAACGTGAAAGTGCATGAAATGAAAAGGGGCGACGAAGAAGAGGAACTTGACCGTGATCGCCACCAAGGTTCTATGGCACCAAAATGATGAAGAAAGGATGAAGATGGTGCCGTGTACCTTGGAAAATATGGAGGAAGACGCGGCCTAACAGGAAGCCGCCACAACGTGTGATCGCGCTTGAAATGGGATGCGGGGAGCCGATGTGGGTGCACCTCCTCACTTCCTAGCCGGCTAGAAAGCAAGGGCCTCACGTTCTATCAATAGTCTCCTGCAAAACAAAGCCACAAACATAAAAGAAAACCCATTAGAAACATGTGTAGCATATGTCCCAAAATGATGAAGTAGCATGAAAGAAAGGGGGAGAACGCACCGGGGGAGGGTTTTTAACCCCTATGAGTGGGTGCAAAAACAAGGTGGGAGTGTTGTGCATGCATAGGATTTGAAATCATAGAATTTGATGGAGAGAATAGAGAGAAAACCGTTGTGCAAAATGGAGAAAAATGCATGAACGTGCCGAAACAGTGCAAAAAAAACTAAGTGTAAAACTGTGATGATTTGTGAAAAGTGGAGGGAGAGAACTAAGCCTAGGTATGAAGAAAGAGAGCCCGGAGAGATGAAAAATGAAGAAGATACTCCCCTCTTCAAGATGAGACCAATGGAGGACGAAGAGGATGCGGATGACTCCGCCCCGAGCCGACGAAGGGCGCCCCGTCGCACAGGTTCAAGAACTCGTGATGATTTGCAAAAAGTATGGGCGAAGTTAGGAGGGTAAACGAAGATGAAATCCAGCAAATAAGGTATCAAAATGAAGCCTATACTTCCCTCAATAGCCTGGGGTCGAAGGTTTGAGATGACGATTTGGCATGGCTTCGCCCCAAGTCCAGAAGAGCCCCCCGTCGCGCAGGCGAACTGGGCAGGTTTATATAGAAAAGATGGTGAAAACCCTAACTTTCTGCTGCGATTTCAGAGGATAGAGTCCACCAAATCTCGAGATCTATGGATCAATCTCGAGATAATAGATAGGATAAGAGTTAGGAACAAACGGGACTCTTTTTGGTGGAAGGGTCTGGAAGATAGAGTCCATGGAAGGTGGCCCCGGAGCCTAATCTGCATGGATTTTTGGTTGCACGAAATGAGTAAATCCTTAACTTGCGGCCAAGATTCCAGGAGATTCGATACATGAAAAGTCATGCCCTATGGATCAAATTGAAGATAATACAAAGGGGCAAGAGATAGAAACAAACGGAGGTCAATTTGGTGGATGATTCTAGAAGATAGAGCCCTAACAAAGAGGCCTCGTTGCACAGGTTTCGGCCTTAGAATCCGGCGGCGAAGAAGATAGAGTTCAGGACTTTTTGGACTCTCTGGTAGATGGACGGTCGCACGATAGACCGTTCATTGAGTTGGACGGTCTAGGAGTAGACCGCCCATGCCTGGGGGCGACCGGGGGACTTTTCGCACAAAAAAGAGATAAACGGTCATCCACAGACCGTTTTTTGATATAAACGGTCTCAAGACGACAGTTCTTTGGCATTTCAAAAATAATAAAAATAAAAGAAAAATAAAAAAAATAAAAAAAGTTGCTGTTCATGGACGGTCAACTGTTGACCGTTTTACTGTTGGACGGTCAACTGTTGAGCGTTCAACTCAAGGAACGGTCAACTGTTGACCGTTTAGCTGCCAGGCTCGCGCGACTTTTGAAATTGAAGCGTATCTTGAAAACGGTGTAGAATTAGAAAAGGTCGTAAACATATAAATTGTAGATAACTTAAAAATGAACAACTTTTGTGAAGAAAGTAAGATGAGAAAATGATTAGAAGAGAGAGAAAATGGGGCTAGAACAGAGAGAGAAAATATCGAGACATAGGTGAATAGTGCAGTCTGCCGGAAAAACGTAAATAACTTGAAATCGGTGCAGAACTGGCCAATGACATGAAAGAAGGAATTGTAGGGATTTAAAAGATGAACAACTTTGATGAAGACACATTTTGAAAAGAGGAAAGGAAAGGGGTGAAAAAAGGACCGTTTTCAAGACTGCACAGCGAAAGGGGGCTGAATGCTGAGGGAAGCCGGCTTAAATGGGCCGTAAGTTGACTTTGAAGGCCGGAAGGTGACAAGATAGGCTCCAGGGCTCCATGAAATAATGATCTCCAAGGCTCAAATAGAATGGAATAATGAAATGGACTCGAAATCCATCCAAGGAAGGGTCCAAAACAATGGGTAATTCGGGACATCAAAATGATGAATAAGAGAAATGACTCAACTTGCAAGCTAAAAATGGGTGTCAACAATACTTTGCTTGATACAGTCTGCATTACACCTATTCAAGTCTATACATTCAGTCTTCTATAGAACATGAAAGTCGATGCATGCTCACACATGTTGCATGAATGAAGTCTGTACAAGCTGTTAGTCTTAAACTGATAACTCTATCTATCTGACTGACAGGTACTCTTCGTGAATCTTAATGAACGCTCATGATCCAAAGATGGACGAGGTGCCCAGATTGTGAAACGTGGAATGCAGCCCAGCCAGGATGCTGCCATGTGGTCGAAATTCCTCAGATCTGGCAAAAGCTCCGGGCGGGAAATGTGGAAGCCACACGCCCTATTCAAACTGCTGCTGGTATAAAAGGAAGTCTTCTTCCTCAGAAGAAGGCTGATCGAGAAGAAAAGGCTAGAGAGCAGAGAAGCTCGAAGCAGCAGAGAGCTATTGAGAGTAGAGAAGAAAATTCACGATCCAGAGAGAAGAAGAAAAAGAGAGAAGAGAAGATTGAGAGAGATGAGTTGAGAGAGTTTATTTGAGAGGTTGTTACTCAGACTCTTGGTTCAGATACCAGAGCTGAGTTTTGCTCATTGAGAGCTATATTCCCCTCTGGGCTTTCTTGTTTTCGTATGTTTCTGTTTTTATTTTTTGAACTCTTGTTTTCAAGTTGTGAGTCAGCGTTTGCAGAGGTGCTGCCTCTGGACGGGTAAGCTGTAATCCCCAGCGGGTTTGCAGAGGTGTAGCCTCTGTACAGGTTAAGCTGTAACTCCTCAGCAGGCGAGACTTGGTCTTGGACAGTAAGCTGTGTTGCTCTGCGGTTGTAGGCTAAGCTGTATTGCCCAGCGAACGTAAGCTGTGTTGCACAGCAGTAAGCCACACTCGAGTTTGAGTGTGGGGTGGACGTAGGTCTCCTGACCGAACCACCTAAAAATCTGGTGTGTTATGTGCTTGTGTGATTGGCTATGATATGGTGTGTGGTTACTTCTCTTGATTCTCGGCACAGATCGCTTCATTTCTGTTCTGTTCAAACGCTCTAGTTAGTGATTTAATAGATCTGCCTAAATTCCGCATTAGAGCCTTATATTGGTTTTAAATTAGGCCATCGATCTATTCACCCCCCTCTAGATCCACTCTCCGTGGTAATAGAGTGCTTCCATCTAACATAACAGAGGTGGCTCCCATAGCGTAGCACTTTGCCTTGCATGGCACTTAGTTCTTACACTTCCGGCTGGGGTATAGCTCTGATACCATTCTGTCATGCCCGCGTACTCTATACCGTCGAGGTATTGTCCGCTTTCGCCTACTGGCCTCACGGTTTTGTCCCTTTCTAAGAGTGATCGGCTCCAGAATGGGGGACTTCCCAAGAGGTCACCCATCCCAATACTACTCCTCATTAAGCACGCTTAACTTCGGAGTTCTTTTCAAGAACTGAGCCGATACTTCAAAAGGCGCCTCGGTGATATAGAGTATAACTTTGCTATATTTGAGGGTGTTACAGCTATGTTATGGGAGCCACCTCTTGAGTCCATAATGGAGCAAAGTGGTACATGGTGGGAGCCACCTGTTGAGCCTGTAGGGGCCACCTCTAGAGTCCTACCTGCCTGGGGGCTTGATTGCGTGCTATATGTGCCCAGCGACCAGGACGTCGCCTATATAAGAGGAATAGATTGTAACACCCTCAAATATAGCAAAGTTGTACTCTATATCACCGAGGTGCCTTTTGAAGTATCGGCTCAGTTCTTGAAAAGAACTCCGAAGTTAAGCGTGCTTAATGGGGAGTGGTACTGGGATGGGTGACCTACCCGGGAAGTACCCCATTCTGGAGCCGATCACTGTTAGAAAGGGACAAAATCGTGAGGCCGGAAGGCCAAAGTGGATAATACCTCGACGGTATAGAGTACGGGGCATGACAGAATGGTATCAGAGCTAGACCCCAGCCGGAAGTGTGGGAACTAAGTGCCATGCAGGGCAAAGTGCTACGCTATGGGAGCCACCTCTTGAACCCGCAATAGGACAAAGTGCTACATAATGGGAGCCACCTCTTGAGCCTGTAGGGGCCACCTCTAGAGTCCTACCTGCTTGGGGCTTGATTGCATGATTGCGTGCTATATGTGCCCAGCGATGAGGACGTCGCCTATGTAAGAGGGGTAGATTGTAACACCCTCAAATATAATAAAGTTGTACTCTATATCACCGAGACGAAGTATCGGCTCAGTTCTTGAAAAGAACTCCGAAGTTAAGCGTGCTTAATGGGGAGTAGTACTGGGATGGGTGACCTGCCCGGGAAGTCCTCCATTCTGGAGCCGATCACTGTTAGAATGGGACAAAATCGTAAGGCCGCTAGGCCAAAGCGGGCAATACCTCGACTCTATAGAGTACGGGGCGTGACCAGCCACCTCTTGAGCTTGTAGGGGCCACCTCTAGAGTCCTACCTGCCTGGGGCTTGATTGCGTGATTGCGTACTATATGTGCCCAGCGACGAGGACGTCGCCTATATAAGAGGGGTAGATTGTAACACCCTCAAATATAGCAAACTTGTACTCTGTATCACCGAGGCACCTTTTTAAGTATCGGCTCAGTTCTTAGAAAGAACTCCGAAGTTAAGTGTGCTTAATGGGGAGTAGTACAGGGATGGGTGACCTGCCCGGGAAGTCTCCCATTCTGGAGCCGATCACTGTCAGAAAGGGACAAAACTGTGAGGCCGCTAGGCCAAAGCGGACAATACCTCGACGGTATAGAGTACGAGACATGATAGAGAATGGTATCAGAGCTATACCCCAGCCGGAAGTGTGGGAACTAAGTGCCATGCAGGGTAAAGTGCTACTGTAACACCCTCAAATATAGTAAAGTTATACTCTATATCACCGAGGCGCCTTTTGAAGTATCGGCTCAGTTCTTGAAAAGAACTCCGAAGTTAAGCGTGCTTAATGGGGAGTAGTACTGGGATGGGTGACTTGCCCGGGAAGTCCTCCATTCTGGAGCCGATCACTATTAGAAAGGGACAAAACCGTGAGGCCGCTAGGCCAAAGCGGACAATACCTCGACGGTTTAGAGTACGGGACATGACAGAATGGTATCAGAGCTATACCCCAGCCAGAAGTGTGGGAACTAAGTGCCAGGCAAGGTAAAGTGCTACGCTATGGGAGCCACCTCTTAAGTCTGTAATAGAGCAAAGTGCTACATAGTGGGAGCCACCTCTTGAGCCTGTAGGGGCCACCTCTAGAGTCCTACCTGCCTGGGGCTTGATTACGTGATTGCGTGCTATATGTGCCCAGCGACGAGGATGTGCCCTATATAAGAGGGGTAGATTGTAACACCCTCAAATATAGCAAAGTTGTACTCTATATCACCAAGGCACCTTTTGAAGTATCGACTCAGTTCTTGAAAAGAACTCCGAAGTTAAGCGTGTTTAATGGGGAGTAGTATTGGGATGGATGACCTGCCCGGGAAGTCCTCCATTCTGGAGCCGATCACTGTTAGAAAGGGACAAAACCGTGAGACCGCTAGGCCAAAGTGGACAATACCTCGACGGTATAGAGTATGGGGCGTGACATTTTGAATTGAAATTCATTGATACACACAATCAGTTGGCAGATATCTTCACCAAACCCTTAAACCAAGAACAATTCACTAAATGAAGAAAAGAAATTGGCATGTGCAAGGGTGAGAGCATACATACCTAGGTCTGCATTAAGGTAAGTGTTGCTTATGTAGAAATGTCATTTGCATAAAGGGTAGGTTGCATGGAAGACATGAATATTTTGTGTGACTATTTCTAGTTCCTTGTATGTTGATATGCCATCCCTGTATGCTTGAATATAATTATCTATATAGCCCCTCCTTGAAAATTTTCTGAGGCCAAATATTTCTTGATAAATTAATGTGGACCCAGTGACCTCGTGATTTGAGGCATTTTCTGAGGGGGAGAGTCAGACAAATTTCTCAGGCAGTGTCTTCTCAGAATTCCTCATCCTTTTCATAAAGTCCATTTCCTTCCAAAAATAAAAAAAATCAAAAGGAAGGAGAGAAGGAAAAAAAAAGTAAAAAAAGGGGTAGGCCGACCAGTTCGATCGACTGACGCCCTCACTTCGGTCGACCGAAACTGGTCCGGTCGAAGCCGCGACGAAACCCATTTTAAAGGGGACCTTAACCCTATTTCTTCATTCCATTCGCCCCCATTCACTCCCACAACCTCTCTTCCAACCCTTAAAACCTCAAACTCTTCCTTTCAAGCCCTAGCACTGCCTTTTTCCCCTCTCCGTACAAGATTGGGTTTGCTCATCATCCTTTGACACCGAATCTGTACGGCAGTGTGTGGGCCCTCGAAGCCCCTTCCTTGGGTTCCAGCTTGTGGAGAATCCTTTTTCAAGCCACGTGGTATGTCATTCGGTCCATCTTCACCCCAAAGAAGAAGGTTAGTTCCCCTAAGGGATTCCATCTAGGGTTCTACTCTAATGGCACCTAGAAGAAGCTTTTTCAGAAACCCTCAAAAATCCACCCGGGGGGAGTCCAGCTCCAGAAGAGATGAGGACCCAGTTCCTCCACGCCAGCAGGCACCCGCACCTGCACGTGCACCACCGATGCGTCCAAGACCGATAATCAACCCCCGACTGGTTGATTTTGGTGAGTTGAATGAAATCTTACCAGATTTGGGTTTTACATTTGAGGCGCAAGATGGGTGGATTAATTTTATGACGAGGTATACTAAGTTTTATCCTAGCCTCGTTCAACAATTTTATGAAAATTTGACTATGAGGAATGAACGTTTGTACACTGTTGTGAAAGGAGTTGAGATTACTAGAATCCAGAATTGTTTGAGAGGACCCTAGGAGTTTCATCTAGGGGCCATGATCTGATCAACTGTCATGCTCTAGTTGAGGAGACATTTCTCCTCATGACATGCAGTCAGTACATAGATGGGGTTAGCAATTTGATCAAATTGAATGCAAATTACTTCTCGCCATTGTAGCAGATCATGCATCACATGTTCACCACTCTTATTTATCCTAAGGGTGGCAGTAGAAATGAAGTGACCGATGTGTATAAGTTCCTCTTCTATTGTGTGTTAAATGCCCTACCGCTCAACATGGGACGTTTCATGACGGACTTGATTGGGTCATGCCGCACTGAAAGAAGGCGTTCCTTGCCCTATGCTTCACAACTTATCGGCGTCTTCACCTATGCTAGAGTCAATTTGGTAGATGAAGTGTCCATTCTAGTCAGACAAGATGACATCTACAACAAGCACCAACTCTTCAGATCCTTTCAATACTTTTTGGGCCCAGATGGAGAATTATACAGAAATGTGGGAGCGTATAGTTAAGAATCAAAAAATGAGGAAGAAGAAGAGCCACAATAGCAGGAGGCTCAAGCACTAGCCCCACCTCCGTTTCAGGCAGAGGAGCAGCCTCCTCCCCCACAACAGCTGCATCAGGAGATGCCACCCCAGTTTCACCATGGAGAATCATCTTCTCAGGGCGCTGGACAGCCCTCTTGGGTAGACTTTGAGGCTTTTGATAGGCACCTAACTAGAATAGAGACTCATGTAGATACCTTTGGGGCACAAATCTCCAACTTTGGGACTTCAATTGATACCATTGGGACTATTCTTGACACCATGTCTGGCCGGATAGATTCTTTTTCACAAGTCTTGGATAACATATCCAATGACATGGTCAACCTCACCACTAGCCACCAAGACTTCTGCTGGGCCTTTCGCACAATGAACCATACTCTCGTGGGCATTTAGCACCGTGGCCAGGTCCATGAGACCAGCCTTGTCAGTATCTAGCATCGTCTCCAGGCCCATGATCCTATTCTTGATGATATCCAGCACTGTCTCCAGGCCCATGATCATATTCTTGCTGATATCAAGCACTGCCTTAGTGATGAGGAATCCTATGATGCTGACGGCTAAGGACCTTCTACTCCATCCTCTCAGTGATAGTCTTTGAGTCTTGTAGTTCACTTTGGCTCCACTTCCTCTTGTACTCCCTTCCGCTCTTTTGATGATGCCAAAGGGGGAGAAGTATATTATCAGTATCTTATATAGACTATGTATGCGTGTTTGCACATTTGTGAGTCACCTTTGTGAGTCATTTGCATCTACATGAGTTAGTGTCCAAGTGTCAAGGCGTCAGTGTCAGTGTAATGAGTCAAGTGTTCATGTAATGCACTTGTAATGAACTTCTTTGAATCAATGAAATGCACTTGGTTATTGGACATATATTGGTTCTTCCATTTCATTTCTTTTCATATGGATTTAGCAAACATGTGTAAATGGATTGGTATTGGCTTGAATAAATGGATTGTAAATGGATTGAAATTGCATTACAGATTGCTTTGATTACCAACCCTCAAATTGTTCTGTATATCAAATTGTGTTGGATGAAAGACAGGTCATATCGTTTGAAATCCTTCACTATGCGTGAGTGTAATCCACCTCGTACAAGAACCTTGTGGAAGCTTTCAAGGATGCAATGTATTCTGTGATGTATGGGTTGTGTTTGAGTTCAAATTAGTTTCAATGGCATGCCAATGCATTTAATGAAGTGGAGATTCGTCATAATCAAAAAGGAGGCGATTGTTAAGTTTCTCTAGTTGATTTTGATGATAACAAAACCCTGAATTTGTTAACGGTCTCGTGCTGTGCATAAGAGGGTTCACAAGTTGGCGAATAAGGCCATTTCTGTCATGATCAAATGCTCAAATGATCAAGCTTCCAAAATGCACAAAATAAGTCAAATGAACTTAAAATGAATGGCACAATATGATCAATTCAATGCCTTTTCATGTGGATATGTTATTTGGGCCAATGAGATTGTTTTTGCAGAAGAAACTCAGTTCGGTCGACCAATGGGCATTGGTCGGTCGATCGAATTTGCCAGAAGCCAGAACTCTAAAAAGTTAAAGAGTTCGGTCGACCGACAGGCCAGTTCGGTCGACCGATTTTTCCAGAGCTGAAAACTCTGAGAAGTTACAAAGTTTGGTCGACTGACCGCCAATTTCGGTCAACCGGCCCCTACTCAGCCCCTATTGTTGACTTTGTGTTTTCTCCAACGTGGCAAGCCTTTCTTTTGGACTTTTAAGTCCATGAGCCTCAAAATCTGCTAGAAAACATGGGAGGCTGTCTTAGCATCTCTCTTGACCACCCTAGGCTATATAAAACCACATTATGGGTCAAGAAACCCTAATCAATCAAGAGGATCCAAGGGAGGCCATCAAGAGAAGAAGGTGAGCTGCTGCAAGAACCAGAAGCACTGTGTGAACAGTACTCCGTCCAGCGATCCTTCGTCAAGATTCAAGCATTAGAAGGTCAGTTTGAAGCCAAAGAAGTAGAGATCAAGTGGAGAAGCAAACCTCGGTCCAAGATCTGCATCCTTGATTTAGGGGGAACCTAGATTTGATCTTTTCATTTCTTTTCTTCCTCTAAATTATTTTGAGCTTCAAGTGTGTATTTTCCCTTAATCTGTGAACATCAAGTGTATGTGTGGATCTATTCAGATCCGTGTGTGTGTGTCGGTGCCTCTTCCCCATCGTAGGAGTTCTGAACTCCATACCAGTGTGTGTGTGTGTGTTGATCTTGTAATTCCTTACAAGATAGTGTGTGAATCCTCACGGATCGTGAGGGGTGGACGTAGGTTGCAGGCATTTCATCCGAACAACCTAAAAATTGTCGTCCCTTGTGTGGTTAGGTCCATTTCTTCTACCCCCCATTCTGTGTAATCGTACGTGCATATTACTTCCTCTACGTTTTATCATCTAGATCTAGCACAATCGATTATTTTTGTAATAGATCTTTAGTATATCGAAAGGTGTATTTGAACTTACAAGTCCAGTCATGTCAGAATGATAACACCTTGCGTGAGCAGAATCTTCAGATTCATACCTCCGCCTAGTACCGAAGAACTATTGTGTGTGATAGATTGTGAAAGATCTAACCTGGTGTGTATCAAATCTAAGTTCTAAATTTCTATTTCATCATATCTGTTTAAATTGGGTAAAAGTTTTGTAAAAATGATAATTACCCAATTCACCCCCCCTCTTGGGTGTCATTTATCGCGGGACTTCAAAGATCATAGGACAGAGATCTGTCTTTTCTATCACAAGCCAATGAGAAAGTAGATCTTGTGTAGCACCCCAAATAATATATATATATATATAATAAATAGACAAAAGAGTGGAAATAGACTTGAAATATTAAAACCCACAACTATAAATTATACTAAAGTCCCAATAACAAAAAGCCTTTGACAAAATAAAGGGCCTTAGCCAATAACCAACCCAATAGCAAATGCGCCTTTTAAAATAATCCATAACGCTTCCCATGTCAAAAGAATGCATGTGATATATATATATATATATATATATATCTAAACATATCTAAAACCCTTTTGTTTAAACCCACAAACCATAACCAAATGGGCTCAAATGGGGAAAAAGCATTTGGGCCTTACTAAGGGGCTTACGGTCAGTAAAGAGGGCTAAGGACATATGTACAAATACAATTAAGTATAAGACCTTTTTGGTTTACATAAAACTTTATCACATTCGATACCTGCATGTGGGATTAGGGTTCTAGTTTATCGAGGAAAGCGGCTGTCGATGGGGAAGGATAGAAGTTATCAAAGGAAACTTTAATTCCCATTGGGATACTTAGTACGTATAGGACTCTTAGAGCCCAAAACTCCTATTAATAGGACCCTTGCGAACAATGCAGAAGCCTGTTGTTGCTGCTGCTGTTCGTAAGTTTCTACTGAGCGTCGATATCCTCTTCTTCCTCCTGCATCCTACTACCATGAACGGAAGGAGGACCTTGTCTTCTTCCTTTGCTGATCAGGCGTGGGATGCTGCTGCGGTAGTTGCTTCTTATTTTTCCCTCCGATCATCGTTCTCTTCCGTCAAAGAAAAGGTAGGTTATCTCAAGGATCTAAGCCCAATATGATAGTGAGAAGGTAGTGCAAGCATAAAAGATCTGTTACCATCTCTATACCACAAATCCATGATCCTTGTTCTTAAGTTTTACATATATATATAACTTTTTGTGTCATGTGAAAATAGCGACCAGAGCAGTGGTCGCTGATTAATGAAGGCATGTGTACAAAGGCACTAATTTCTAGAATTGGCGACCGTCTTTTGGGCGGTCATTAATTAGCGACCATTACCATGACGCTATTTCCTGTGGCATATTTAATAAATAACACATGTTTAAAAATTATTAACTATGGAACTTGATTATATTATTTTTACATGAGCATGTTTATGGACTCCTCATATTTTTCTCTACACTTCCATGTCTTCAGTTTCGAGAAATACCCCGTAAACATCAATATGCTATTGTTCATGCTAAATTGGAAGAAATGAACAGTGTTTTGTGTCTAGCTACGTTTCTGCCGGATGCCTTGCAACATGTATACATAGAAGATTTGGCGTCTATTTGAACAAACGTTCATTCTTGAAATGGTGCCTCTGTACAGAGACGCAGATTCCTACTAATTAGTTAAAATTTATGAAAATTTTAAATATTATGAATTAACGTCTATAATTGGGATGCTATATAAAGATATGGTGCCTTCTTGAAAGGACGCCAATTATTGTGAATTTATATAAAATTTTAGTAAATTGTTAATTGGCGCCTCTCTAGAGAGACGCTAATTATGTAAATAACGCCTTTTGCTTGGATGCTATTTCCTTATCTCTCACGTTTTTTCAGGTTTTGACCCATACCGCAGATCTTCTGGCACTTCTATCTCAAGTCCGAAGATAGAGTCCCTATTTCACGTTCACACCTCAATTCTTGGAGATTGAAAGACCCTCCGTCGGATATTCCTTCTGCCGTACTAGAGTTTCTTTCTCTAAGGCCTCCGTAAGCCTCCGCTAGTCTTAGATTCCCTCACGGTAGTTGAGCAGGTTGTACCCTCAAAATCTTGGAACCTCTGATTGTCATGTCACTCTGAAGAAACATGATGCCGTACCCATCACGGAGCACTGTTTATGGTGTTCTGTGAGAGTCTGTCCCTGCCTAGAATTAGCGGCCTGGCCAGTGGGGCCAAAACTAAAATAGCGGCTGTCACAGTGGACGCTATTTCTTCGTGCATGTACTGTTCACAGAATTGGCGACCACCGCAGTGGGCGTAGATTCTATAATTGACAACGGTTTGAGTGGACGTCAATTACCCAGTTTCATGAATGTCTTGGTTTTATAAGTTTTATCGCTATGTCATCATTACTCAAAGTTCTATCCTTGAAACCTCTATTCCGTGAAATCTACCTTATTATCCTACAATGGCTTATTTCTTTAGAATTCTATTGGCTATAAACTATAGTGGATGTCTAAATATTTACATCATTCAATGCTTGGCATTAATAGGGCATGGTTTGGTCTTGGAAGGAGCACCCGAAAGTACTTATGTCCATGGGAGCTATATTGACCACGGTGTGGCATTACACCGAAGTACATGACTTTCTAGATTATGACATTTCCACGATCTCATACTTTACTTGACATGGTGTTTACATGACGTGACTTGTGTGACCAGAAATGGGTATTTACTTGCTAAATTAAATAGCTAATTCATGACATGACTTGATATTACATGCTTGGAATTCTTGATAACTTTACACGATTCATCTTGAAACTTTCCAGTTCTTTCTCATCACTTCTTGATTATTATCCTTCTTGACACTATTTTACGTTCATGCTTAGCTATACTTGATGAAGATAGGGATTTCTGTAGCCCATCTAAGAGCGGCCGAACTAGGTCCAGAGAGACCAAACGAGGCCTAGCTCATCTAAGTGACCGCCTCGTAGGGCCCACTTACCATAAAAGCCCAATAAGTTTACTAGGGATCAAGCACTTCCTAGGTGGCCATTAGGCTCGGAAGGTTGAGGGTCGGTCCGGTCGGAGGAAGACCCACGCCCGACCTATCCCCCTCACAGGGACAAGGGCTGGCGCCCAGCACCCACTCCGACCGAACCTCACCCAAGCTATGTCTATCGCCCGGGACAGGGCTGACACTCTTCACGCTTAGGTTGACCGACGATTGCTTATCCATGCTGCCGTTGAGAACCCTTTCTAAGCAGGAGTTTACGAGGATAAGGGGGCCCACGAATCCTCAAGGCTATAAAGAGCCCACGATGAGGACGTGAAGAGCTCACGATGAGGATGTAAAGAGCCCACGTCGAGGACGTAACCCCCGCCTGAATCTCCTTAGCTTACGGGACTCATAAAGCTGGCGCACTATTTAAACCTGGGACTCCCTTTAGTGAAAGGTAAGGCCAACATACGCCTAAAACTCCATGAGCAGGAACCACTTCACCACCTTGGTGGAGAGGGATCTCGTGCATCTCCTTCCTCCTCCCTTCATAGCTTCCACCACTGCTCTACTGACTTAGGCATCGGAGGGTTTTCCCCAGGGAACCATCCCTGGGCCCCCTGATCCATTTCCCTTCCTTGTAGTTCACTATTTGGTGATCATCTCCTCCAGCTCAGGATCAGCGCGAGATCGCCCCTCTTCATCTGGCGCCGTTTGTGGGAGACGACCAAAGAGCTAGTATGGTGCGAAGGAGTACGGGGAGAAGGGACGCCGGTGATAGGGGAAAAGCCATGGTGGCGGTGGGAAAGGGGGCATCTCAGGCCACACAGAACCCCCCCTGCAACGCCAGCACCCCAGCCGACGAACCGCCTCTGCCCGCGGCGGTGGAGCTACCACCCAACAAGGGCACTGACGCTTTCCAAGCCCTCAACGCAAAATTGGATGTCCTCATGGAACTCATGAGGACCCAGGCAGCCAGGGAATGAAGGTCACGCATCCCTCCGAAAAGCCCTCCCCGTAGAGACGTGTCCCAACACACTACCGGAGGCCGCTTCACCCTCCAAGGACGGCGGCTTGTTCGCAACAGGTCAGGAGGACCTTCACAAGCCCCTCCTCCGGAGCAAGAGGCCTCCTCCGCGCCGAAAAGGTGAAAATCCGGGGCACGACGTCCGCACCCAGAGACCCAAGTCCTTGGGGAATGCCAGGATAGCCCTCCGGTACGCCCCCTTAGCCCCTCAGTGCAATGATAGCCGGAGTTATCCCTCCGACTATGAGAGTTTGAGAGGCGCTTCGTAGAGCAGGAGTGTGCCTTATGCGCCTTGCAGAAGACCTCCCTGGCAGAGGATGAGGAGAAATCCCCGTTCTCTAACTACATCTTGAAGGCATAGATATCTCCCAGAATCCCCTCTCCGACCTTCAAGTCTTATGACGGCCAGGGCGACCCGGCCGACCAGTTCGACAGCTTCGACGCCCTGATGACCCTCCACGGGGCGTCCGACGCCATCAAGTGCCAAGCCTTTGTGACCACCCTAGTCCATGGCGCCCAAGCATGGTTCCGGGCCCTCGCCCCCGGATCCATCCGAGACTTCAAGCAATTCGGGTGATTGTTTAAGGATAGTTTCACCGGCATCGGCCCCCCAAGGTCGGTAGCGGGGCAATTGGCTCTCAAACAGGAACAGAGGGATAAACTCTGGGCTTATATCAACCGATTCAAGTCGGAAGCCCTGAGAATCCCCCGCCTGGATGTCGCCTCGGCCATAACCGCACTGACCGACAGCACCCGTGACGAGAACCTCCGCCCCGAACTTGTCCTCCACACTCCCTCGACCCTTGCCGAGTTAGTGACTCTGGCCTTACGCGATGCTGAGTGTGATAAAGTTCTCAACGCGTGCCGAGGCGCAACTGGCTCGGGTTGGGAGGGGGACAAGAAGGGAGCACCCTAGCCAAGCTTGGGCCAAGGAAAAAGGTGGAACCGAGATGGGGAGCAAAATGAACCATCCCAGAAGTACGAGCGGTACACTCCCTTAATCGCTCCGGTGTACGAGATCTATGAAGACATCAAAGGCTCAGGCCTCCTCCGCCAACCCGAGCCAATGAAGTCGAAGAACCACAATCGCAGCAAACACAGCCTGTTCCACAGCGACCACAAACATCATACTGGTGATTGCCACCAACTCCAGGATGAGATCGAGCGCCTCGTCCACCAGGTACACCTATCCCGATTCGTTGTCGGGCATAAGGAAGACTGAGGTGCCCCAGAGGAGATCGATAGCGCCCCTCGCGGGGTCCACATCAATGTCATCGCTGGAAGAGCTGCATCAGGAAGAGATAATAGCCGAGGAAGGAAGCGTCATGCTGTGCGGGCGAGCCGAGCCATCGACCCTCCCAAGGCCCCACCAAGTGAGCCACAGGTCAGTCTTCTCCGACCAAGACCTGGAAGGGCTGACCACCCCGCATGACGACGCCCTAGTAATATCGGCTATGATAAACCATTGTAACGTAGATAGGATTCTAGTTGACAATGGAAGCACCCCTGATGTATTGTCTTATGAGTGTTTTCTTAAGATGGGGGAGAATCCATCTAAACTCCACCCGATCCGAACCCCCCTTTACGGGTTCAATGGCCAGACCACTTATCCCGAGTGAGCCCTGAGCCTGCCGGTTACTCTCGGCACCCCACCCAAAACCATTATGGTTATGGTGGACTTCATAGTGATCAAGGGTATGATGGCATACAATGCAATCTTCGACCGAGGGATCCTTAGCCGAACAAAAGCGATGCGCTCTACCTATCATCAAAAGATGAAGTTCCCACCTAAACATAGAGTGGGGGAAGTCTGGGGCAACCAGGCGTTGGCCAGAAGGTGCTATATTATCTCGGTTGAAGCCACAAGGCCGGACGGGAAGAACAAGGGCCCCCGGGAAGTCGAGGGAAAACCCACAACATCCGAGCCGGGGGGCGAGGTGCTAACGATTTTCCTAAACGATGACCCGACCCTAGGAGTAAAGATTGGAGCCGACCTACCATCTGAGGTTCAGCAGCAGTACAAAGAATTTCTTTTCGGGTACATCCGAGTCTTTGCATGGTTTGATGATCAACTCCCCGGGATACCAGAAGAGACGGTAGTGCATAAGCTCAACCTTGACCCGACCGTGAAGCCCGTACAATAACGCAGAAGGAAGCACACGCCAAAGAAGCAGGCAGTCATCAACGAGCAAGTCGCCAAGGGGCAGGAGACTGGTCTTTTTAGATCGGTCATGTACCCGACGTGGCTGGCTAACGTCGTCCTGGTGCCAAAAGCTTCGGGAAAGTGGCGAATGTGCATGGACTTCACCGACTGGAACAAAGCCAAACCAAATGACTGCTATCCTTTGTCGAGCATCGACCAACAGGTTGATTCAACCTCGGGCAACGAGATACTTAGCTTCCTGGATGCCTATTCAGGTTACCACCATATCAGAATGGATCCAGAAGATATCGAGAAGACCGCCATCATCACCGACTTCGGCGTACACTGCTACACCCGGATGCCCTTCGGGCTGAAGAACGCTGGAGCCACGTACCAGAGGTTGGTCAACCATATGTTCGAGGGACAGCTCGGTCGGAACGTCGAGGCCTATATTGACGACATGCTCGTCAAGACCCCCAAGGCTGAGGACCACTTCGCTGACCTAGCTGAGACCTTCGACACTCTCCTGTGGTACAATATGAAGCTCAACCCCGCCAAGTGTGCCTTCAGAGTATGGTGCGAGAAATTCCGAGGCTTCTTGGTGACCCAGCGTGGAATCGAGGCCAACCCCGACACGGTCCAGGCCATCCTGGACATGCGGCCACCCACCTACACCAAGGACGTTCAACGCCTGACCGAGCGCATTTCCGCGCTCAACCGATTCCTGTCCTCTGTGGCCGAATGATGCCTACCCTTCTTCAAACTGTTGAGGGGGCCCAAAATGGCATCTGCTACGTTCGCATGGGATGAGGAATGCAAAAAGGCGTTCACTGAGCTTAAGGAGTTCCTGGCGTCGCCCCCGGTGCTGTCCAAGCCTGTTCCAGGTGAAGCTTACATCTCTACCTCTCGATAACTCCATCCACAGTTCGCTCGGTCCTGGTCAGAAATGACTCGGGAGTCAAGAGACCGGTCTACTACACCAGCAAGGTGCTTAACGAGGCTGAAAGAAGGTACCCCGCAATCGATAGGCTCGTGCTAGCATTGGTTACCTCAGCCAAGCGCCTTTGACCCTACTTCCAAGGGCACTCCATCATCGTGTTGACCGGTGAACTAGTGAAGAGGATCCTCACTCACCTAGAAGCCTCGGGATGCCTCGTCAAGTTGGCCATTATGCTCGGGGCCTACGATATATCGTACTGGCCTCGCTCAGCTATTAAAGGACAAGTGCTTGCTGACTTCATCACCGAGAGCACCATCCCAACCGAAGAAAAATCTCTGTTAGCACCCGGGCCAACCTAGCAATTGTTCATCGATGGATCCTCCAACTCGGCCGGGAGCGGTGCCGACATCCTTCTGAAGTCCCCCGAAGGAGCAGAGCTGCAATATGCCTTGAAGTTCAATTTCAAGGCATCCAACAACGCCTCCGAGTATGTAGCCTTTATCTCGGGAGCCCGCATGGCCCGGCGGTTGGGGGTTGAGCGAGTCAGAATTCACACTAACTCCCAACTGGTCGCTAGCCAGGTCAACGGCGATTACGAAGCTCGGGAAGAACTGATGGTCAAATACCTCCAGCTGGTCAAAGCCGTGGCGCAACAGTTCGAGAGTTTTGAGGTAGTCCGAATAGCTCGGGAGGAAAACTCTCGAGCGGACGCCCTCTCTCGGTTGGCGTCCTCTCTTGACCCTGAGAGTACTCGATCGGTCCTTCTCGAAGAGCTAGAGCGACCGAGCATTGATTCGGAGCTCATGGCTGTTGACTTGGTCTCCCCAAGCGATTGGCGTACCCCCTATCTGTCGTGGCTCCAAGACTCTCAGGAGCCTCCCAACCCTCGGGAAGCCCGGAGATTGAAATACCAAGCTCGGCGATTCGTCATTCTAGATGGCACTTTGTACCGCAGATCCTTCTCCGGTTCCCTCCTGAAGTGTATCAGTACTGACGAAGCCAGCCGAGCGATTAAAGAGGTTCACGAACGCCTGTGCAGAGTGCATCAAGAAGGATGGTCGCTTGCCAGGATCTTGCTTCAGCAGGGTTATTGGTGGCCCACTCTATAGTGCGACTGCTTGACTTACGTGCAACAGTGTGACCGATGCCAACGATTTGACCACTTGGTCCATCAACCGGCAACGGAGCTTGTCACCCTAGCCGAGCCTTATTCTTTCGCTCGGTGGGGGATCGACATCCTTGGGCCGTTCCCTATGGCCCAGGCCCAGAAGAAGTTCGTCATCATCGCCATCGACTACTTCACCAAGTGGATCGAGGCCGAATCTACAACTAGGATCACCTAGACAGTCGTGTGGAGTTTCATCTGGAAGTCGATCATCTGTCGCTACGGCATCCCCCAGGTGATAGTGAGCGATAATGGTCGGCAATTTGATTCTTGTTATTTCTGAGACAGATGTGCCGACCTAAACATTCGCAATCACTTCACTTCGGTCGCCTACCCTCAGGCTAATGGGCTGGTCGAAAATGCCAATAAGACTATCTTAAAAGGCATCAAGACTAGGCTTGGTAAAGCCAAGGGCAGATGGCTCGAGGAATTGCCGAACGTACTTTGGTCGCACAGAATGACTCCCAGAACGGCAACCGGTGAGAGTCCCTTTCAGCTGGTGTACGGCACCGAGGCCGTAATCCCGTTGGAGATTGGTAATCCCTCCCTCCGAGTCATCTGCTTCTCACCCGAGGCAAATGACCAGAAACTGCTCGAAAACCTCGACCTAGCAGATGAAGTCCGAGAGATTCCAGCATCCGAGCAACGAAATATCAATGCCGCCTCACTCGATACTACAACGCCAAAGTCTGAGACAGACACTTCCAGCCAGGAGACTCCGTTCTCAGAAAAGCCGAAGCCTCTCGACCACTTGAGGTGGCGGGCAAGCTATCCCATAATTTGGAAGGCCCCTATTTAGTGGTCGAGACGCTTGGGAAAGGAGCGTACCGGATATCTACTATGGAAGGAGAACCCATCCCTCAGACATGGAACGCGACTACACTACGCAAGCTCTACTTCTGAACACTTCAGTCGTGTAAGCAATATGAGATAAAGCAAAATTTTCCTTCCTCTTTTATTCAGATAATTGTTTGTACATCAAAAAGGCCGAAGCCAATACAATACATGTCAAAAAATCAAAAATCCATCTGGCACCGCCGTACGAGCCCATCGCTCGGCTGACTCGGTTAACCTTCCTGCGTCCAGCCACTGACTTTGCCTCGTGCGGAAACTGGCTCGGATAAAGGATAGTCGACCCCGTTGGCTCAGGTAACTCGGGACAAAGGTGACAGAGGGATTAGGAAGAGGAAGGCTACCTTCCAAGTTGCACAGGGTAGATGAAGAGGAGAGGAAGGAATACAAGTGAAGGCCTCCTCCCTACGAACTCTTTGGAAGGCGGAGAGTGCAGGCACCCTCCGAAGAGTGAAAGAGGAGGGAGAAAGGGAAAATAGCAGAGATGGACGAGGAGGCAGGAGAAGGCCCGGAAAGGAGGGAGCTTCGTTACTTGGATTTCATTCGTGTATTTTATCACATTTTTCTTTTACCTTATTCCCTAGAGCGAAAATGTAATTACTTAAAGCATGTCTCCATGTTGATACGAAGATACCTACTGGGCAAGTGTGCTCATTACCGTACTTTTCCAATCTTTTCAAGAAGTTCAAGTGAGTCAGATTCGGGGTATTCTAGCAACGGGTCTGAGAGTGATGGCTTATGGACGAGAGAAGACCTAGAATGTCGAGAGTTTTCAAGTAGTCTAGAGTCATGATGTAATTTTTACTTTATTGAGTATTACTATGTAATTTTCATTTATCTTTAGTCTAGTAGGTCAAGAGTCAACTTTATGTAATCATGAGTCATTATTATCAATAAAAGTTAAAATTTTGGTCAAATATTGTGTACTCCATTTTATGTGGATGTTATTGCGCTTTGATTATACTGTTAGCTTGAGGCGTATTGTCGGCTGCTCACGTTCCCCGATATTACTTTTGATGTACATATGTCTCGGGACGTGACAGTTAAGTTGGTATCAGAGCATAGGTCTAAGGACTTACTTATTCCTAGGAAAATGTCATGTCATAGGCTAAGTCCAAGGATTAAGGACCCACACCTATGAACTAAGGGAAGAAATTCCAACCACGTGAGAATGGGTAGAGCCGAGATGAGATAGTTAAATTAGAATATTTCTAAGTTAATCCTATTAATTCAATTGGAATTAACTAATTGATTATCCCCTCAGGTACCTTATTTTCACAATGGCACACTGTGTTGACTGGGACGGGATGCAACATACTGTTGCAGGTCTTACCCAGGCACTACAAAATATGGCCCAAGCTGGCGCGAGGGCTTGTACCGACGATTTACATCAGAATTTTTGAAGCTTAAATCCTCCATGATTTTCTGGCTCTTCTAATCCGGATGAAGTAGACAACTGGATAGATAAGATGGAAAGAATCTTCAATGTTATGCAGTGTGCGGATCAAGAGAAGGTCTGTCTCGCCACTTTTCAACTTAATAAGGATGCGCGTACTTGGTGGAAGACCACTTCGGCACAACCCCAGAATGCCCAGCCTACATGGAATGAGTTTATTACACTCTTCCAGGTGAAGTACTTCTTCGAGCACGTAAAGGAGAGAAAGACTACAAAATTTTCTTCTTTAGGCCAAGGCATGATGTCAGTGGTAGAGTACGAAATCCAATTCTCTCGTTTGGCCCCTTATGCCGAACATCTGGTGAGCACATATATTTTAAAGGCCAACCATTTTCTAGATGGGTTGAGGCTCGTCTAAATTCAAGAACTTGGCTCACAAAGTATTCGGACCTATGCGGAGATGGTCTAACGAGCCCATCTATATGAAAGGACCTTGGAGAAGGTCGAGAAACTTAAGGGCAATGGAGAAGAATCTAGCTGAAGGATGGATCCGCGTGGGAAGAAGGAGAAGTTCAGCATCACGGACCCATACAAATTCCGTGATATTAAGAAGAGATCCCAGAACAGGAGTGGTAGTGGCTACCACAAGAACAAGAAGGCGAAGGAGGAAGACAAGCAAGTCATGGTGGCTTACACGTTCTGCGAGAAATTCAGCCATGCGGCCAAGGAATGGTGGAAGCGTCTTGGTGCTTGCTTAAGATGTGGAAGGTAGGAGTATCGCATGCCAGACTGTCCCCTCATGTAGAAACAACCCTCTAGGAATGATGACGGACGAAGGCGATAGGCTCGTCTCAATGCAGTTGTGGACGAAGAAGCTATCGAAAAAGGGGAACTGATGGAAGGTACCGTCCAACTTTACTCGCATCCTGCATTCATGTTATTTGATACTGACGCTTCTCATTCCTTTATGTCTAGGTCTTTTGCTAAAACCTTGCCAATTTCACCTGTCCCGTTACCTTTGAATTTAACTATAAGTACACCCTTCGGTTCGGGAACAGAACTTAAAACTTATCTCCCCGATAGTGAAGTTACTATAGAAGGTCACAATCTCCCTGCAAACCTCGTATGTCTTGACATGGAGGGCTACGATGCCATATTAGGAGTAGATTGGCTTTGTGACCATTACGCCGACATTAATTGTCGCAATAAGTAGATTTCTTTTCGTAAACCAGATTTTCCAAAATTCTGTTTCCTTGGCATTAAGTATAGTAAGCACCCTACTCTTATTTATTCTCTTCACGCCTGCTAACTCATCTCACAAGGGTGTGGAGCTTTTCTTGCTTCCGTTATCATTACTGAGTCCAAGGAAATCCATATAGAAGAAATCCCCGTTGTAAAAGAATTTCCAGACGTCTTTCCTTCGGACTTGCCCGGTATCACACCTGAGATGGAGGTTAATTTTTCCATTGAACTCACACCTGGAGCAGCACCTATGTCAAAGGCCCCTTATAGGATGTCCCCCACGGAGCTCAAAGAATTGAGAAAGCAACTTCAAGAGTTGCTGGAAAAGGGCTTTATTTGACCTAGCACAACCTCTTGTCGTGCGCCGGTTCTATTTGTCAGGAAGAATGATGGATCCCTCAGGCTGTGTATCGACTACCGGTAGTTGAATCAACTTACCATCAAGAACAAGTATCCACTGTCGCGTATTGATGAGTTGTTTGACTAGATCTCTGGTGCGAAATATTTCTCCAAGATTGACTTCAGGTCTGGCTATCATCAGTTGAAGATTAAGGAGGAGGATATTCACAAGACGGCTTTCCGTAGTACATACGGACATTATGAGTTTTTGGTTATGCCGTTCGGGTTAACCAACGCCCCTGTAGCATTTATGCAACTCATGAACAACATCTTCAGGCCTTATCTCGATCGCTTTGTAGTCGTATTTATTGATGACATCCTTATCTATTCCAAGACGAAAGAAGAACATGAGGAACATCTAAGAACTACCTTACAAACATTAAGGGAACACCAACTATATGCCAAGCTAAATAAATGTAAGTTTTGGCTAAAGGAGGTTTTATTCTTTGGCCATGTTATTTCCAAAGAAGGAATTACCGTGGATCCTTCTAAAGTAGAAGCTGTCAAAAAATAGAGCTGACCGACGATGATGCGGGACGGATGACGACCGGGCTAAGACCTACGACGGACTCGAAGTGCGGCCAGCACTAGCATACTAAGGCAAGCCGGGCGGCTAACCACCGTGGTATTCTCCGGGTGGAGACGTCTCTCAATAGCGACTCTCTTGAGCCCGACGATCGTCCCTTGCGAGGGAAACGTGGGGATCGTGGCGATTAAGAAACCACCGTCGTCTAGGGTGCTAATTCGCGCTCGATGCTCAATTGGAGCTATGGAAGGGGTGCTCACAACTCACAAACACGGTGAATTTGAAACTAGCTATCGGCCCTATTCTCACAAACGCAGCAATATAGAAAGTATACTAAACAGCAAATGTAAGGATCGGAATGAGCACGTACCTCCACGACTAGTCGTGGGGAGGAATTCCCGGCCGATTTCCGAACAACCCCAATACACACAAGATTAACTTTACAATTTCAGAAGCTTGGCCCACTCCACACAGGGAGGTATCGGGCTACAATCAATAACTTTGGGGTTGCTGGAACCCGGGTTGACGGGCCACACTCGCAGGAGGCGAGGAACGCGTGCCGGAGCCGCTCGGGTACGTCGACGGAAAGTCGACCCGGTTCTGCCCGCGCTGGTCACCCTGCGCAGCAAGCTTGCGGAGGCTGGTACGGCTGGATCCGATGCCCGATCAGAGCACCGTTTGTTGGAGAATGTCGGCAACTGAATGTAGTATCTTCACTCCGAAGATCGCGAATAGATGCCTTCAGATCTGGGTGCAGTGATGAATCTTCTGAGGTTCTGGTTTTGTGCTCATAGAACTGCACAGAAACACGGAAAAATGTTGGGAAAATGGTTGCCGATGTCGGATTGGGGCGTTCCTTGTGGGAGGTTGTAGGCGACGTCCAGAGGAAGAAATACTCTGAAGATCCTTCACACGGATCTTGGCCGGATGAAGCGGGGCAGGCTCTGAAATTTGATTCTAGTTCTCAACCGGGCCTGCTCAGACAAGCCCGCGCGATCCCACGAGAACTGCCGTCACGATCAGCACCGGTCACGGATCGAGGCGAAACCAGAGGCAACACAAAGAGGACTTGAAATAATACGATTGCTCTTCAGGAACTAACTTCAGATGGCTTCGGGGTTGGGCTCCAGGAATTAAAATACAGACAACTTTAATTCTGGGAAGCATTCAGGAACCGATCTGCGTGCCTCCACGAGAAAAATCGCCATCATTGCTCACAAACTTCGATCGATGCGAAACTAAAATTGAAAGTTTGCTAACTTGCAGAGGTATCACGGATAATTTTTGTGGAAGAATAAAATAAGCGGAAGATGGGGATACGGGGTCGAGTCGCACGACGTAGTTCTGTCCAGTCCCAGGACAGCTCAATGGGAGTCACACTCAAGAACACACAAAGAGAATCACTCTCTAATGAACTTTTCTTTCAACAAAACTTCATTCTATTAAGCATAAACACTATACATGCCTTCTTATAGGGAAATGGAAGGGGTAGGGGGGAAGGGAGTTCGACGGATGCAAGGGGAATGGGAAGGGGGCTGCGCCCCTTTGATTGTGATGGGAGGGGAAGGTGACAAGGGGGAGGGGAAGCTTCCTCCCTTTGAAATTCAAAGGTAGGTGGCAGCCATATATGGTAGGCTAGCAGCCATTAGACCCTGACCAGCAGCCATTCTAGATACATGTGGTAAATGGAGGTGGAAGAAATATAAAAATACACAATTCCTAGCCTAATAAGCCAAAAGAGGGGGCGCCCCAATCTTGGGCCTTGAATGGGCCACATGTGGCCATGGCTTAACCAAGCCCATTCCAACCTTGATGGCTTAAGGCCAAATGTGGCCATGGCCAAATGTATCATTAGGCGGGCAACGCGAGTTTAAAATCATCCTTACTGGACGTAGACTTTGAGTTATCTCGGCATAGGTAGTCTAATGCTAGTTCAGGCTGACTTTGATATTCAGAATATCACCATCGGGAAGAGCATGTTGACTCTTTTCATTAGGCGCATTATCGAGTGTGCTGAGCACACCCGCAGGCAATGGGGTTTCATCGTCCTTTCTGGACGCGGGTTTAGATTAGCCAGGCATGATTTTTCAGATGCCGTGTCAAAACTTCTTATTATCGTTTAGGGGGGTTTACATTATATACGACGCCATATTTTGTTGGGTGCACAGTAGGATCTAGAGGGGGGGTGAATAGATCTATTTACACAATTATGCCCAAATTAAAAACACTCAATTCGAACTAGGCGGAAACACGAACTTCAGAATAAATGTCTTACTGAAATGAACAATGATGAGGACTAATAAGAACATCTAACAGTTCACAATGAACATATATCAAACACTTAGCAGATTAAAATATTACTAATCAGAAATTAAACATAGTTCAACCCAATAGGGAATCAGCAACAAATCACCATGAAGTTCAGCCAATTTGGTTGGTACTAGGCAGAGGGTTGAGTCTAGAAACTCTCCTCTCGCGAAGTGTATGGGAACACACCTTTTGATATACCAATCAAAAAAAACCTAACCTGAACAATGCAATTGTTGTAAATGCAGATCAAAGAAGGAAATGCAATCACACAGAAACCAAACCAATGTGTAATATTTTTAGGTGGTTCAGTCTGCACTAGCAGACCTACATCCACCCCCCACTCCAACCGAGTGAGGATTCCACTGACACACAGCTTAATCCGCTAATCCACAACTTTGAGGGAACTAATCCCTTACACCTTCTGATTCACGGCTTCAGGGGAACCAATCCCCACGAGGAACAAATCCTCAGACCGCTGACTAACAGCTTGACACCGCTAACAATACAGCTTGACAGGGATGGCATCCCAAAACCGCTGACAACACAGCTTGACCCCGACCTCTAAATAGAGTATCAAAAATACCAGATAGATAGCAAATGAAATAAACAGAAACCAAAAAAAAAAAGCGAAATGAAGCTCCAGGTGAGCAAAGGCTTTTGCATTTGATTCAACAAGCCAGAACCTCTATCATATCTTCAAGGAAGCTTCACGGCTGCACTCAGATGGGCTTCTCATGAATTGGATCTCCTCCTCCAGAACTGGGCTCTCTGAACTCCCTCTTTCTTCTTCTTCTTCTTCTGTCAAACTCTCACTCAGATCTTCTTTGAACTGCTCTGCTCCTACAGCCTACGCAGCCCCTTCTTCTGCGGCCTTCAACATCCCTTCTTCGTAGGAAGAAGGCGTGATTTTATAGAACTAAATTTGGCATTTTCTAGATGAAATTATCTTCTGATCTGATTTCCCATTGGTCTAGGTGTCCTAGTAGAATATTCTCCTCCGTGGAGTCTTCTGGAAAGGTGCCAGGAGTCCTAGGATCACGTGCCAATCATTTGAGTTCGAAGGCACATGATTCCATTGAGTTGATCACGTCTTTAACTGGATTTCCTTGTAGCGTCAATGCACTAAGAGGATAGGGTCGACGCGGTCTTCATGAAGTGCACTTTAGAATGTGTTCTATTTACGACACATGCGTTGACTAACTGTTGACATGGGGTTGACGCGGCCTTCGTTGATCTAGTTTTTCTACTGCTGAAGCTATATAGCATCGACGCCATATCATCGTTGCGTCAACTCCATCTTTATGAAATCTTTATTCTTTTGTTGCTTCATAAATCTGCTGACTTTGCCTACAGCGTTGACTCCATTTTACGCTGCATCGACTCCTTCATTGCGTTTGAACGAGATCTTGTAGAGGAGCTTTTGCCGCGTCGACTCCCTTTAAACATCGCATCAACTCCACTTGTGCTACAGACACATGGACAGAGCTTTGGCCATTTGGAGTCGACTCTTAATGTCGACTTCTTAAACTCTACTGATTTTTTAACTTTATCTGAGGACTCTTCAACCCATTCTTGGGCACTTGATTCCAGCAAGTCCTCAACACCTTGAACAACCATTGGTTGACTTAATCATGATTTGGTGCCAATCATCTTAAGCTTATTTCTTGAAGGTCCTTAGATAACTTCTGCAACCTGTCTTCTGAATGACATAGTCAAAAACCATGACATTCTCAAAGCCATAAAAGACTCATAAATGAGTCATAGTTTGACATCACTAAAATCATAGGGACATAACATTCTCCCCCTTTTTGATGATGGCAACTATGAGTCATTATGTGATCAATATTCCACATTAATACACAACATCTCCACACAAAAATAATGAATAATGACTCAAACCAATGACTCGTCAAACTGTCTCCCCCTTTGACATCAGCAAAAAGAAATGCAGTTTGATATCACTTGGAGAATTCAGAGATGATCAATGGAATTCCTAAAATTTCAATTTCAGAAATGCACATAAGAAAGAGCACATCAAAAATAGAGTTGAGACTGTCTTGCCCTTTTGATATATAATCAGAAATTTAGCCAGATGCAGGTGTGACTCAAGTGAAATGACAATTAATGAATTTGACAGTGAAAGCTAGATCAAGAATTGACAAACAACAAGCGGACAAGAAGGTCCTTGGTACAACTTACTAGATACGATTTCAGTGGAGAAGGATGTTGTAGTTAACACATTAGAGAATTGATTTGAAAGGACTTGAAGTTAGGGAAATCTAGCAAGCATGAAGAGTCGGAAGAATGAATTCAAGCAGATAATTCCAAATATGATAATTCAAAAGAATTCTCAATCTGATACTAATTTCATAAAACAGATAGGCTGAATGTCAGACTCTTCTATCATAGAGTTTCCTATGATGTATTCCTTTTAAGAGCTTGGTTCAAGTTTTAATGATTTATGACTTTATCAATTAAATTTCTTCAAAGAAAATTTTTGCATTAAGGCTTAATAGAAATGAACCAATTTTTCATATTAATACCCTTCTTAATCTTCTTTATCTTACTCATTCAATTTCAAAAACTCCTTTAAGAGATCCCAAGCCAAGTATTGAGGTTAAACATTCAAGGAGTTTCTGACTCAATTCCCTTTAGCTTTTGCTACCAAATATAGATTTATATTTTTCATAACCGAATCTTTTTAAGAGCATTTAAGTCCAGTACACACTTTGTATCTTGAGAATACATATTGTTTTGACACCAGTATCCCTAGGTACTTGGTATGACTGACTTTCATGCTACAAGTTGAACATAGGTAGCTTTGCCACCTCATGACATATCTCAACTCATTTCATTGATGAGTGAGATATATTTCTCAGTGAGCTTGCCATTGCTCTGCCTTGATTTTAACAAATCTTTCTACAGAGTTAACATTGGCACCTCATGACACAGTCCACTTATCTTCATGGAAAAGAGACATAATTTCTCAGTGTACCATTGTCATTGCGCTGTCAATTTTAGCTTTTAGGAATTTCACATTAACCCAATGTTTAAAGCAATACTCATTTTGAGTTTCTCAACCAAGGTTTCCATGATTTATGAGATTTTCAGATTTTAGAAGGTTATCCAGGACACAACATATAAAAGCTGGTTAAGGACTATTAAAGCTGAACACAGATATTTTAAAGACATTTATCTTTAAACTCATTGAATTCATTAAGCTTGAACCACCTGATTATTGTGGGCAATCATAAGACTGTATAATAGAAGATTCTTACTTTAAGGTGCACAATAATTATGATTTTGTTATACAAACTGGAATCCTCCTGAATTTCAGTAAATTAATGGAATTGAGTAGTAAAGGCAACCGAGCAGCAAACACAGATAAAATCCAGAGGTATGCACATGCATGGAATGCAAGTATATGGCCATTGAAATGGGATCCAAGAAAATGTTCATAGGAAATATTTTCTGTAACACCTTCAAATATAGCTAAGTTGTACTCTATATCACCGAGGCACCTTTTGAAGTATCGGTTCAGTTCTTGAAAAGAACTCTGAAGTTAAGTGTGCTTAATGGGGAGTAGTACTGGGCTGGGTGACCTGCCCGGGAAGTCCTCCATTCTGGAGCCGATCACTCTTAGAAAGGGACAAAACTGTGAGGTCGGTAGGCCAAAGCGGATAATACCTCGACGGTATTGAGTACGGGACGTGACAGAATGGTATCAGAGCTATACCCCAGCCGGAAGTGTGGGAACTAAGTGTCATGCAGGGTAAAGTGTATGGGAGCCACCTCTTTAACCCGCAAAGGGATAAAGTGCTACATAGTGGGAGTCACCTCATGTGCCTGTAGGGGCCACCTCTAGAGTCCTACCTGCCTAGGGGTTTGATTACGTGATTGCGTGCTATATGTGCCCAGCGATGAGGACGTCGCCTATATAAGAGGGGTAGATTGTAATACCCTCAAATATAGCTACGTTGTACTCTATAATTCGAGGCGCCTTTTAAAGTATCAGCTCAGTTCTTGAAAAGAACTCCGAAGTTAAGTGTGCTTAATGTGGAGCAGTACTGGGATGGGTGACTCGCCCGGGAAGTCCTCCATTCTGGAGCCGATCACTCTTAGAAAGGGATAAAACCGTGAGGCCGGTAGGTCAAAGCGGACAATACCTCGACGGTATTGAGTATGGGGCGCGACATTTTCTCCTTGTGAAGAGATGGAGTCCATCATGAGATGAAGATTTGAAAAAAAAAAAACCCCCTCACCAAATACAAGAGTTTGAAGACAGACTCTATCATGAGATGAGATGAGGATTTAAGCATCAAGGAATTTCAGAGGAACATCACAAATCACTTAAGAGACTGATCTTGAAGCTCAACACATGTCAAAAAATAATAAAACTCAAGTTAGAGTGAGTGAGTTGATGTAGAGGGTCAGGTGCATCGACACCACGAAATAACTGACAAACATAGCTAGATCAAGATACTGATGAGTCGACATAAGCTGATTAATGTGTCAACTCAGGAGACTTTCACAGAATATGGAATTTGATGGAGTTTAACTATGAGGTTGACGCAGTTATATCAGTGCGTCGACGCACGGTTGTCAGATGAAGGATTTTCAAAAGGAGCAGATTTTCATTTTGAGCAAACACTCATTTTTAGTGATTAAAAATGCATTCTAACAACATAAAGCAGAACTTCAAACACTGTTTCTCCCTCTAAATGAATGCACTAATTTAAAACATTCGTTTTTAATTTTCTAACACGAAAGATATGCAATTATTTTCAAAGGTCATTATGCATATGAGCAAGCAAATGTGTATGCTAACTCCTCCTGAATGTATGAATGATTTTTGAGGGCATAGTAGGATTCTGACATCTCAAAGATGCAACCTATGACTTAAATGAACAATGACTCCCCCTGTCTTAATGCACTGAGAGATCAAACTAGACAAAAACAATGCAATTGTTTTCAAGTATGAATAATAAGATTTTCAAACTATGATAGAACATGTGCAACTCAATTTATTTCAACTCCCCCTTAATTATTCAAACTAGGATACCAAATGAAGACACTGAAATTCAAGCTGACAAAATAAAACCATGATATGCAACTTAAAATAGTAATAACAAGGATTGGGGTTTTACCAACCACGAGTGCCTTGATTTATTGAACCCCCTTTTTATTTCCTTTTGATTCAAGGCACACCAGCAAAAATAATTCTCATTTTGAGTTTTTGGGTTCCCAAGTGTTCTTGGGTCCTTCATGGTTAGTGGCACCTTTTGTGGATGCTTTCCATAGCCTTTGAGCTTTTAAATCATCAAATCTCATTAAAGAATAGTTAAACATTGCACGCCCAAATCTACCACAATAATGACAAAAGCTTGAATACTTCACAGTTTTTTCATAAACATAATCACTGAATTTCTGTGAGTAACTAGGCATGTTATCATATTTACCATGAAAATTTTTCTTTCCTTTAACTTGCCAACAGTCTTTGACTGTATGGCCAACCTTTGCACATCTAAAAAAACATAAGAGTTTTCTATTTGTAAACCATTTTTGCTTCTCAGAAGTGTTTTCTCTTTTGTATGCTTTCACTTTTTCATTTTTCATGACAAAGCGCTCTTTCATTGTATGTCTAGACTTTTTACAGTAAAAGCATTGTTTGTTTTGAACATATAATTCCTAGCATGCATTCTATGCATATTTTGTTCATCCTTTTTAAATACATGGCAGTTCTTCATGAAATGACCATGAACACCACAATAGAAAAAGTTAAGATTTGCTTTGGTCTGCACATGGGCTTTACTAAATTTTCTTTTCTGATTTTTGGGCAGACTATTTTTCACTTTCTAATTTTTTATTCTCGTCTTGTGTTTTCTGAGGAACATATTATTTTGGGGAATCAGTTGAAGTGCTATGCTAATCTGAACTGTGAACAAACGAAGTAAACATTTTAGTTTTCAATGATTTTTTGATGCGGGACGGACCACGGACTCGACTCCAATTGAAATGCGATCCTTGGGCGCTATGCAAGCTCGCGATCGTCCCTAACGAGGGAAGCGTCGGACGTGCGCGGTTGAGAAACCAGCAAAGAGCTAGGATGGTCAACTCACAAATTCATGCCCAGATCGGGTCACGGGACGGTCTCGCTCTCTCTCGCAGCAGCGGTGATATAAAAAGTATAGCGAGCTACGATCCTAGCATGCTCTCTAGCAGCGGCATAAAGAAATATATACTAAATAAAGCAAATGCCGAGTAAGGAGCGAACACGATACCTCCACGCTACCGGGCATGGGGAAGACTTCCCGGTCGATCTCGTACTCCCAAAATAGTAAATACACAATAATTACAGCAAGAAAAATTACTGCCCACTCCACACAGGGAGGTAAAGGGTGACACGATGGGACTCGGGAGTAGCAGTTTCGGGTTGACGGGCGGCTTCGTGTGTTGCTTCGGCGGCACACGTACTCACGACCGTGGGGCCCACGTGCTGGTCCGAGGAGCCGTGTGGGACCGGGGTGGCACCACTATGGTGGGGACTCCCGAAGGGGCGCTCCCTGGGAAGGCGGCGTGTTGATTCGCCAGTCGGAGGCCGGGCGGCTCCGATCTCCACTCGCCGGAGTTGCTGCCCACGGATCTGAAGCTGCTGTTTTACAGCACGCGACTCAGCGAGAATGGATGATGCGATCACTCCTGGTGTCGGATCGACACACAAGAGGTATCGTTGGAAAGCTGACTTCAAATCCTTTGATCTATGGCCAGAGGAAGAAAGTTGAACTTCCCGTTGATGGCTTTTGTCGAATTTTCAAGTTGCTGGTTGGCAAGATCTGAAAACTTAGGACAGAACTAACTTTTCTTGAGAGTTGGCGTTGACCATGATGAAAACATTCGATTCAGCCTTTGAGCCCTTCATAAAAGTTGTTGCGGTCGAAGAGAGGAAAACGGGGATATATCTTATGCAAGATGTGGTGGAAGTTTCGATTTTTTGGGGATTTTATACTAACCCGGGGTCGGATCTAGACAGCAGAAACAGAACTGAATTTGGGGAAAAGACATAATTTCTAAAAATAAGTAGAGGGCTTTTCAAATTCGACAAAAATTTTTGGAGGATGGAGATGGTGGATAGAATCTCCAATAAATTTGGGGATTCAAACAAAAATCAAGAAGGGGGTTTAAAGGGGAAAGAACGAAGCTTCTACTACACGGATCTGAAAAGGGACAGATCAGGAAGACAGAAAGACACAAAAATAGAAAAATATAAAAAGAAGGTAAAATGGCGGGATAATTTTATTGGAGGTTAGGGATCAAGTGGGGAACGAACCCTAAAAATCGCAACTCCAGATGATGTTGGAGTTGGGTGTTAAAAATCTCGGAGTGAACCTCTATCCAACAGAATAGAACCTTTGACAGCACTTCGGAAGCGGCTTCGCGGCGGCTCGATGGCGGCACGAACGGCGGCGGCGGCACCAGGGATGAATCTAGAGATAGGGGGGGTGAGATAGAAGGGGTTTCCATCCTAAAATCTTTAAGGAAGAGGAAGGAACCAGAGGAGAGAGAGGGGGGGCGCAAATCTGCTCCAATGCACATTCAATTTTTTCTTCTCATTATTTCACACAAATGGAAATTACATGCCTTATATAATAAATGGAAAATGACCACTAATGCCCTCAGATCCAGGGTTGGGAGGGGTATACAAAGTATAGAACTAATTAGTTCTAATAGGTTTTTTAACAAAAATAAAAAATACCCATAAAGGGGGGCGCCCCCTTGACCATGGACAAGGTAGGTGGCCTACCTTTGACATTTCAACCCATTTGTCCCCCCATGTGTCAATTGACCTTCTAGATGCCACCTAAGACTTTGACCAGCCCCACATGGACCCAAATTGTGCCACTTGGACCAATGAGGAAGGAGTGAGGGCCCCTAGGTAGACCTACTACCAATTTGCATAAAAACCCAAACATCCTAAGGGAATAACAACTTGGCTCATAAAGCCATACAATTGCAGATCTACTTCCCCCAGGATATAAGAATAAATAAAAAGACATAAATACAAAAATAAAATGTACATGCTCGGAGTTGATTCTCATCAATTCTCCCAGGGTGGGAAGAACTCGACCCCGTCGAGTAGGGGTACGGCTGCTCGAGTCGCTCCGGAGGATCCTTCACCGTGCCAAGTAACGCGGGTACGTCCCACTCCACCTGACCGTCACCTGCTCATCCTGTATATACTCGATATGCACAAGTTGCTGTGGGAACAAGGCCGGTGGTGGACACTCCGGGGTGGGGTCACTCTCAAAGGGAAGGGGGCGGCTCGAAGACTCACTAGGAATCCTCATTGGGTCCCTATAGGTGACTTGATCCGGGTATAGATGTAGAGCTGATTCTATACTCATCGAGCGAGTCCACTCGCCTCTCACTCATAAGAGACCGACAACGAGCTCGCACAAGACACATGCAAACTCATCATGTACTAACCCACGTATACAAACGACACAAACAAGAAACTGACTCATGCATGACTCGAGACAAACCTATTGTTAGTCCGACCCGTACATGGGTGACGGTGGACCAGGACACCCGAATGTGTGCCATGCATGCATGTTATGTAACCGGAAATGGGTGACATGGGGAACACCTAAACGTCCAAGTATGACCCAGTCATGCATGGACGGCCCTTTAGATTTGGGAGACTTGAGAAAGCTAGGAGAGCCGGGTGTGGAAGAGCCGGGTGTGGGTGTATCGAAGATGGGCTGAGGTGGGCCGGGGGAACCAAAGTCTTTATTACCCCCAAATGATGGTTCGGACCTATTGCTATGTGGAGGTTGCTTGGCCCTAGTGGAAAAGGTGTGATAGTGAACTCCGCGGAAGAAGTGGAGTGTATATGAAAGCTCGGGAGGTTCACTAGTGAAGAGGTCAAAAAGGTCGAAGAAGGTATGGCCCCATGAAGTGGGTTCTCCCATGACTCGGTCCCAAGTTAAGAATTCATAATCACCATCATACATTGTGATCAGTGGGACGATGGTCATGTCTAGAGAATAGGATTCCTCCCTTGGGCAAAAGGGAACGAAGTCGGACTCGGTCGGCATCGGGAGGAATACAAGAATCTCCGTGGTGACACAACCCACGGTGCACACAGAGGTAATGGACCCTATGGCTGGATGGGTGAAGCTACGACTAGCGGGTTGGTCGAAGCCTCGGGCCAATATATGCGTCAACTTTCATTGCCAACCTTAACCCAAAATAGGGTCACCCAATGTGTCAACATGGTGACTAGAGCGGAATGTAGTGTGGTAGGAGTTGATGGGCACTAGGGGTAAGGTGGGGTCCATGGAGGGGTAAGGGGGTGGGACCAAGCCATCCTTGAGCCAACTAAGAAGTGGCTCGGCTATGTATAGCGTTCCTATAAGAAACACGGGTGGCTCGGGCGGAGGTGGCTCCCAATATGATGGCTTCGGATGAGGATCGGAAGGTAAGGGTGGTAACGGAGCACTCACGGGTGGTGAAGGCAATGGGGTAGGCAATCCGATCGGCTCGGGAATCGGTTGGGAGTTAGATGTTTGCCGAAGGGCAGCCAGGGTAACATCGGCTCGCTGTAGGTCGTCATTAAATGGAGACTCAAATGGCTCAACCTTCAGAGCGACCTTATAGGACTACGCCAGAGAGAATGCATCGCAGAAAAGACATTGGATTCGAAAGTAAAGCCGCAAACCTCTCCGAAACTGAAAGGCAGTCGGGCTGCTCTCCTCTCCAACTCCATATTCTAATCGGTACTTATCATAGTCCCGAATGTACTCGGACACTGACCTATCGCCTTGGACAGGTTGGCATGGGTTGTCCATAGGTGCCGAAAAGATGGGAATGGATCCCTAGGAGTAAATATGCAAGGCCATTTGGACAAGACACTAGACCGACTATGCAAGGTTGGAATGCATGTACATTAAGGACCCAGGACTTAAACCAAGACTCGGTACGTGGCGGAGTTAATCGATCCAAAGATCACTCGCACAAGTGTGCGGCCTTCCCGATAGGCATAGCCTAACGTTTGGACAACACCTTTTGATATACCGATTAATGGTATGCAAATGTGACACTTAGACTCGACTCCAACGACTCTTTTTTTTTTGTTAAGCAAAGACTAACGACTACCCTAGACGCAAACTCGCTCTAATACCAAATTGATGTTGGACGGACCACGGACTCGACTCCAATTGAAATGCGATCCTTGGACTCTATGCAAGCTCACGATCATCCCTAACGAGGGAAGCGTCGGACGTGCGCGGTTGAGAAACCGGCAAAGAGCTAGGGTGGTCAACTCACAAATTCATGCCCGGATCGGGTCACGGGACGGTCTCGCTCTCTCTCGCAGCAGCGGTGATATAAAAAGTATAGCGAGCTACGATCCTAGCATGCTCTCTAGCAGCGGCATAAAGAAATATATACGAAATAAAATAAATGCTGAGTAAGGAGCGAAGACGATACCTCCACGCTACTGGGCGTGGGGAAGACTTCCCGGCCAATCTCGTACTCCCGGAATAGTAAATGCACAATAATTACAGCAAGACAAATTACTGCCCACTCCACGCAGGGAGGTAAAGGGCGACACGATGGGACCCGGGAGTAGCGGTTCGGGTTGACGGGCAGCTTCGTGTGTTGCTTCGGCGGCACACGTACTCACGACCGTGGGGCCCACGTGTTGGTCCGAGAGGCCGTGTGGGACCGGGGTGGCACCACTGTGGTCGGGACGCCCGGAGGGGCGCTCCCTAGGAAGGTGGCACACTGATTCACCGACCGGAGGCCGGGCGGCTCCGATCTCCACTCGTCGGAGTTGCTGCACACGGATCTGAAGCTGCTGTTTTACAGCGCGCGACCCGGCGAGAATGGACGCAGCGATCACTCCCAGTGTCGGATCGACATACAAGAGATGTCGTTGGAAAGCTGACATCAAATCCTTCGATCTATGGCCGGAGTCTGAAACTTGAACTTCCGTTGATGGCCTTTGTCGAATTTTCAAGTTGCTAGTTGGCATGATCTGAAAACTCAGGATAGAACTAAGTTTTCCTGAGAGTTGGCGTTGATCGCGTAGGACACCTTCGAGTCAGCCTTTGAGCCCTTCATGAAAGTTGTAGAGGCCGAATAGAGAAAAACGGGGATATATCTTATGCAAGATTTGGTGGAAGGTTCTATTTTTTGGGGATTTTATACTGACCCGGGGTCGGATCTAAACAACAGAAACAGAACTAAATTTTGGAAAAAGACATAATTTCTAAAAATAGGTAGAGGGCTTTTGAAATTCGACAAAAATTTGTAGAGGATGGGGATGGTGGACAGAACCTTCAATAAATTTGGGGATTCAAAAAAAAATCAAGAAGGGGTTCTAAAGGAGGAATAACTAAGCTTCTGCAACACAGATCTTAAAAGGGACAGATCAGGAAGACAGAAAGACACAAAAATAGAAAAATATAAAAAGAAGGTGAAATGACGGGATAATTTGACTGGAGGTTGGGGATCAAGTGGGGAACCAACCCTGAAAATCCCAACTTCAGATGATGTCGGAGTTGAGAGTTAAAAATCCCGGAGTGAACCTCTGTCTAACAGAACAGAACCTTAGATAGCACTTCGGAAGCGGCTTCGCGGCGGCTCGATGGCGTCACAAACGGCGGCGGCGGCACCAGAGATGAATCTAGAGATAGAGGGGCTGAGATAGAAGGGTTTCCACCCTGAAATCTTGAAGGAATAGGAAAAAACCAGGGGAGAGAGGGGGGGCACAAATCTGCTCCAATGCACATTCAATTTTTTCTTCTCATTAATTCACACAAATGGAAATTACATGCCTTATATAATAATTATAAAATGACCACTAATGCCCTCAGATCTAGGGTTGGGATGGGTATACAAGGTATAGAACTAATTAGTTCTAATAGGTTTTTTAACAAAAATAAAAAATACCCATAAAGGGGAGGGCGCCCCCTTGACCATGGACAAGGTAGGTGGCCTACCTTTGACATTTCAACCTATTTGTCCCCCCATGTGTCAATTGACCTTCTAGATGCCACCTAGGACTTTGACCAGCCCCACATTGACCCAAATGATGCCACTTGGACCAATGAGGAAGGAGTAAGAGCCCCTAGCTGGACCTACTACCAATTTGCATAAAAACCTAAACATCCTAAGGGAATAACAACTTGGCTCATAAAGCCATACAATTGCGGATCTACTTCCCCCAGGATATAAAAATAAATAAAAGGACACAAATACAAAAATAAAATGTACATGCTCGGAGTTGATTCCCATCATTTTTTGTTTTCAGGTTTGTAACCTAGCCCTTCTCTTTGAACATTAACCTTACTACCCAGAAGTTTGTCCAAATTTTCCTTGCCATTTACAAATTTAGATAGTAAGTTGTTTAATTTTTGGACTTCATCTTCCAACGAAGTAATGTGCATTTCTACACTGGCAAGGTGCTCCTCACAAGCGGCAGATTTTTCATTAAGCATGGAATTAACCGTTCTAAAAGTCTCTATTTCCTGTTCTAACGCATGCAATTTTTTAGAATCAACACTTTCAATGCATTTCGCTTTTTCAACAGCAACCAATCTCTCAAACAACCCAGTGTTCAACTATTTCAACTTTTCACTTTCCTTTGTCAATTTTTCATTTTCTTCTTTGAACTTGTCATTTTGTGTCAGTTCATTCATCAGAATCTGATCATCATACAACACTTCCTGTTTCTTTTCAGTTTCAAACTTTTCAAGGTTTTTTTGAAGGTCCATATTCACTGCCCTAATAGCCTCAAATTTTTCATAACTCAGTTGTTTTGATTTTCAAGCTCTTTAAGTTTTTCTTCAGATTCTACAAGTTATTTTCTGAAATTTTTATTTTTAGATTTCAATGCATCTATCCCAGAGTGGACATCGTCAAAATCTTCTAATGGCATTCTAAGTTTCTCATTTGCTATTTTCAAGCCTTTCAAACTTTCATTATCAGAGTCAATGTGGACAATAGCATTCAATTATTTTTCAAGGACTTGTTCTCTTTTCTACCCCTTTCATACAGTTCAAACAAATCAGTGTATGCTTCCTCTCATTCTTCTATAGAGAAATTTTTGAAAGGAGAGCTTACCTCTTCATCGTCTTCTTCATTAGCCATCAAGCCAATGACCTCCTCTTATTCCTTTTCATCTGAAATACTTTCTTCTTCATCCCTCCAGGTTGATACCATGGCCTTGGACCTCTTCTCCTTACCCCTGGTTGCTTTCTTAACAAATTTTGGGCATTCACCACGAACATTCCCTTGTTTCCTGCATTGATAACAAATGATTTTATTAGTTTTCATGTTTCTATCAGGTCTAAAATCTGAACCTCTACTTTCCTGTAGGTATTTCTTTTTCTTTGCATCCATACCTCTCATTCTTAAGAATTTTCTGAATTGCTCGGTGAGGAATGCTTGATCACTCATGGAAAAGTCCTTTGAATCCTCACTAAGTTCTTCTGTGCTTTTAGAACCCTTGACGGCTATATTTTTCACCTTTTTGTTATCCTCTTCACTCCTGAAATTCACTTGATAGGTCATTAATGACCCAATTAGTTCATCTACTGTCATAATAGACATATTTTTTGGGTCCTCAATAACTGTGGCTTTGGTATGCCACGCCTGTGGAAGAGACCTAATAATTTTCTAACCAGCACATTATCAGAATACTCTTTACCAAGAGATTTCAACTTATTGCTTAGTTGAGAAAGCCTGGCATACATTTCAGAAATAGTTTCACTAGGTTTTATTTTGAACATCTCATATTCAGAAACTGACATGTTGGCTTTAGTAGCTCTTACTTCAGATGTACCCTCATAAATTACCTCAAGATTGTCCCACATTTCTTTAGTAGATGTGCAAGTTGACACCCTTGAGAACTTTATGGGGTGGATAGCACAATGCATAACATTCATTGTGCTCCAATTAATAGTGGATTGACGGATCTGCTCTCTTGTCCACCTGTCTTCATCCTCCGGGAGTACATATGGGCCTTTCTCAATGACTCTCCACATTTCATGGCTTTGAGCACGCATGAAGACCTGCATCCTATTCTTCCAGTAAGAGTAATTGCGGCCATCAAAGAAGGGTGGTCTGTTAATAGAATAACCCTCGACAATGAAGCTATGAGGAAGCACCTCATTGGATCTCCCCAGGTCGTTGGACCACATTGTAGGGAACCCGCTCTGATACCACTTGTTGGGTGCACAGTAGGGTCTAGAGGGGAGGTGAATAGATCCCTTTACATAATTATGCCCAAATTTAAAACACTTAATGCAAACTATGTGGAATTACAAACTACAGACTAAACGTCTTACTGAAATGAACAATGATGAAGACCGATCAGAACATCTAACAGTTCATAATGAACATATATCAAACACTTAGCAGATTAAAATATTACTGATCAAAAATTAAACATAGTTCAACCCAATTGGGAATCAGCAACAAATCACCATAAAGTTCAGCCAATTTGGTTGGTACAAGGCAGAGGGTTGAGTCTAGAAACTCTCCTCTCGCAAAGTGTATGGGAATACACCTTTTGATATACCAATTAAAAAGAACCTAACCTGAAAAATGCAATTACTGTAAATGCAGATCAAAGAAGGAAAGGCAATCACACAGAAACCAAACCACTATGCAACGTTTTTAGGTGGTTCAGTCTATACTAGCAAACTTACATCCACCCCCCACTCAAATCGAGTGAGGATTCTGCAGACATACAGCTTAATCCGCTGATCCATAGCTTTGAGGGAACCAATCCCTTACACCAGCTGATTCACAGCTTCAGGGGAACCAATCGCCATAAGGACCAAATCCTCAGACCGCTAACTAACAGCTTGACACCGCTGACAATACAGCTTGACAGGGATGGCATCCCAAAATCGTTGACAACACAGCTTGACCCCAACCTCCAAACAGAGTATCGAAAATACCAGATAGAAAGGAAAAGAAATAAACAGAAACAAAAAAGATAGCTAGTGAAATGAAGCTCTAGGGGAGCGAAGGATTTTGGATTTGATCCAACAAGCCAGAACCTCTATCAGATCTTCAAGGAAGCTTCACGGCTGTACTCAGATGGGCTTCTCACGAATTGGATCTCCTCCTTCAGAACCAGGCTCTCTAAACTCTCTCTTTCTTCTTCTTGTATCAAACTCTCACTCGGATCTTCTTGAAACTGCTCTGCTCCTACAGCCCACGTAGCCCCTTCTTCTACGGCCCTCAACATCCCTTCTTCGCAGGAAGAAGGTGTGACTTTATAGAACTAAATTGGGCATTTTCTGGATGAAATTATCTTCTTATCTAATTTCCCATTGGTCTAGGTGTCCTAGTAGAATATTCTCCTCCCAGGACTTTTCTGGAAAGGTGCCAAGAGTCCTAGGATCGCGTCCCAATCATTTGAGTTTGAAGGCACATGATTCCATTGAGTTGACCACGTGCTTCACTGGATTTCCTTGTAGCATCGACGCACTAAGATGGTAGGGTCGACGCGGTCTTCACGAAGTGCACTTTAGAACGTTTTCTGTTTGCGACACATGTGTCGGCGCACTGTTGACATGGGGTCGACGCGGCCTTCATTGATATGCTTTTTCTGCTACTGAAGCAGTATAGCGTTGATGCCATATCAACGTTGCATCGACTCCATCTTTATGAAATATTTGTTCTTTTATTACTTCATAAATCTGTTGACTTTGCTTGCAGCGTCAACTCCATTTTACACTGTGTCGACTCCTTCATTGCGTTTGAACTAGATCTTGTAGAGGAGCTTTTACTGTGTTGACTCCCTTTAAACATCGCCTTGACTCCACTTTGTTGGAATCCTAATTTTGATGATGTCATACTATGATTCATGATGTGGGCAAAACTGCATTCATGATGTTTGACTAAGTTGCATTTCTTAGAGTATTTTTTGATTCTTCTATTAGGTCGATGCACATGTAGTGTTATGTTCTATCAGGTCGATGCATCCTTTATTGTAAAGAATATCGGGTCGATGCATATTCATGTGTTAGACAGTAAGGTCAATGCTGTGGTACAAAGGTTGCTAGCGTCTGCATTATCAGGTTGATGCACCTTGTAGTCAGGTCGATGTTGTGGTACAAGTTGCACTTGCGTCTGCATTATCAGGTCGATGCGATAAAGGCTCTTGTGTACATAAGGTCGATGCACCTTGTGCACTTTCTTTTGAGCCTGGTCGGTGCAGCCGTGTCTCGCATCGACATCTATAGAGTCTTTGTAATTTCTCACTGAATAGGTCAACACGCCTCAGTGGCACGTCGATGCTACAATTCCTGGAGGGCCAGCTTTTGTATTAACAGGTCGAGGCACCTCGAATGTGTATCGATGCAGCTGTTAATTTTTTGATTGCATAAGGTCAACTTGTGTGATACACAGGTCGATGCTACTATTGCAAACTTGCTGCATCTATTCATCACATTAGAATGTCAAGTCGATGCACTTAGTTTGTGAATCGATGCATCTACATAATCTCATATCTTCTGTCATGTGTTTATCTGATCCTTATGAAAATACTTAAATCTGCATTTCCTTAGCACATACTAAAATATCTTATTAGCCACATAATAACAAGGTTGATGATGCATTTTCATACCTATTTTGACAGGAATACCAAAGTGGAAGCATCCAAAGTTATTATGAAATTTGTTCAAACACCTAGACTGCAAAACTAAGAAATGTACAGGCCAACTCAACTTCAATCATGAGAATTCTTAAGTATGAAACATCTTCTGCTACTGATTAAGCATGAGAGGTTGCTGATCATATGAAGGCTAAGTGTGGTCACGTGGCTCGAAGACTCAATATGTCTGGCACGTGATCCAAGGCAGATAGTCCAACAGAATGATCTACCATGTGGACAAACTTTTCTCCAGATCTGACACGTGGACTCTCGGACGGGAATTTCCAGAAGCTTTCTCTTGGCGGGAATGTTCCATCCACACTCCAGATGAAATCGAATGGGGTCCACAAGAATCAGATGATTCAGATAAGAAGAAATCGAGAGCTGCGTAGCAGTATGAGCTGGGAATTGTGAGCTAAGAAGAGAGAAGAGAAGTGAGAGAGGAGAGAGCTGAGAATTGCAAAGAGTGACTACACGGTAGAGAAGAAGAAGATAGTGAGAGCTACCAGTTGGAGAGAAACTGGAGAGTGCCAAAGAGAAAAGAAAAATAGAGAGAAGTGAGCAGAAAAATTGAGTGCTAGAGAGTCGATGAGATTAGAGTGTAGCTGACCAGAGGATAGAAGGGGAGATCTGAAGATCCTTTGAAGAAGTGTTGAGAGTTCAACTTCTAGATCATATCCAGAGTCGCATGCTCAATTGAGATATAGTGTCTTTGATCTGCTTTGTGGTTTCATTCTATTTTTTTTCATTTTCTTTAAACTCTTTTTCAAGCTGTTTGTCAGCGGAGCAAGTTGTGATGCTCAATGGGTGTTTCAAGCTATTTGTCAGCGGAGCAAGCTATGATGCTCAACGGGTGTTTCAAGCTGTTTGTTAGCGGAGCAAGCTGTGATGCTCAGCAGATTCTTCAAGCTATTCGTCAGCGGAGTCTAAGCTGTGTATCAGTAGTAATCCTCACTGTTGAGTGAGGGGTGGACGTATATTGCTGGAAGCAATCGAACCACCTAAAAATCTCTTTGCACTATGGTTTGACTGTGTGTTTATTCCTTATCTTCTATCTCTCTTCACAGGATGGTGTGTGGAATGAAAATGTTACTGATTTAGTTTAAATACCACTACTATTCACCGTGTCTTTGAAAAATCAACATTGCTGGAACCTTTCTAGTATACCAAAAGGTGTGCATAGAACACTTTGCGTGAGGAGAGTTTTGGACTTCAACCTCCGCCTAGTACCAAGAAGGTTCTGGTAGTTTATTGAGAGCTTGTTGATGTGCTGTGTTGCATGATTCACCTATTAAGGAGTGTAGATGTCCGCTCGCCATGTGTTTGATCATTTGTCCTATGTAGACATTAAGTCTATTCAGCTTTATCAAGCTCGATTTAGTTTTTGATCTCAGTATAGTTTTAATTGGGGGATGTATTCACCCCCCCTCTAGATCCCAGCCGTGCACCATAACAATTGGTATTAGAGCGGGTTTCTGATTCAACAGATCCAACGATCTGCAGATCTAATCTTGCTATTTGGTGCATTCATTGTTTCTGCTTACCGTTTCAATCTATTTTCAATGGCTAACCCACCTAAGTTTGATGGATCGAACTTTTATAGTTGGCTAGGGAGATTACGAGATTTTGTGAACTCTATAGATTCTGATTTATTGGTTTTAATTCCACATGGTCCATATGAACTTCCTGAGGAGAAATCTAAATGGAATGGCATCCATAAACTGAAAAATGCTGATAATCTAAAACTTCTGAAGTTGATGAAAAGGGCAATTGTTGCTGATAAGTTTTCTTGTGTCTCTACATGTAGGAATGCTAAGGAGATACTGGACAAGCTGACTGCCATTCATTATCAAGAGGGGAATGAATGCTTAATGGTCAGAGATCACATCAGTGATCAGCTGAATGAATCATCATCTCAGGTAAGTTCTGAATCTGATGAACTCACATTTAATGATTTGATGAATCTCTACAATGGATTGCTAGATAAGTATGAGAGAGTCAAATCTGAAAATAAGAAATTGAAAAAACAAGTCACATCTGAAGTAAGTTCATTAAAATCTGAAAATGAACACCTCAGAACTGAAATGAAGAAAGCTGAGAAGTCATGTAATTATTGTTTCTCTATAAAAGAATTGAATGCCAATTTTTAGTATGAGATAAATTGGCAAGAAGAATTGATTGCTTCACTTAGGGAATAAAATGAAGAGTTACTAAACAGGAAGAAAGAACTGGAAAAGACTGAGGAGGAGTTGAGTGAAAGGCTAAGTTCCATGTCAAATGATGATAACTATGATGGAGAACTTACAAAATTGAAATTGGGGAATGAAAATCTTAAAGAACTCAACACTGCTATATTTGAAAGATTACTTGTGCTTGAAAAGGGAAAATGCTCCTTGAATGAAACCCAATCTGAAAATGAACAAACATTGTCACAGGAAATTGAAACACTTAAAAGCCTAAATGATGCACTGCATCAACAAGTAATTTTTTGTGAAAATAATATTACAAGTTATGAGATTAACATTGCTTCTCTACACTCTGAAATCCAAGATCTGAGAAACTCTTTGTCCAAATTCGTTAAGGGAAAAGATAACTTGGATAAAATCTTTGGAGCTAAAGTTAGTTTTCAGATAGAAGGACTGGGTTACAATCAAGTGAATAAGAAAGGGATTGAGAACAACTACTATACATCAGCTGAGGGCAACTCTGAGACAGCCATGATCAACAACATTCACAAATCTTTCAATTTATTACTCAGAGATCAGAAAAATAAAATAAAAATATGAAAATGCAAAAATAGAATAATGACTTGCAGGAAAAGTCCAAAAACATTCATGCTAGTTGTGCTTCTTTACATGCTAAGCACAATCTTAGTTCACACACACATGCAAATAATAATAAAATTGGAACTTCATGTTTTTACTGTGGTAGGAATGGTCACCTAATGCATGACTGTAGATTAATGAAATAAGATGATCAAATGATTGGCAAACTCTATGCTAGAGACAGTAATGTTAAGAATACTCATGCTAGAAAACATGTGGTTCAGAATAAGAGAATTGGGTGTTTCAACTATGGTAAATTTGGTCATGTTACTTCACATTGTTGGTTAGCTCAAAATAAAAATTCTCATTCTGAATATGTTCATTTTCCTACACACAGAAATATTTTTCTTAAAAATAAATTTGCTTCAGCTCGTAGACATTCAATGTGTCAATATTGTGGAAAATCAGGGCATTCAATGATTGAATGTTATTAGATGAAGTCTGTAATGCCCTGGATCTTGATGGATCTTTTGCAGGTCTTGTTGGATCTTTGCTGGATCTTTCGGATCTGTTTCAGATTGGTTTCGTTGAGTTTCGGTTCACTTTTGTGGCTTCCGAGTTGGGTTTGACAAGCCGTGTGGATTTTTCTCACGTACTAGTTACGGAACCCTACGGTGAGTTTGTTTGTCGATTCTCGAACTCGTGGATGCTACAGCGATGATGTACTCTTCGAGCCGGTCGTTTCGGCTATTTTTGCGTATTTTTCTGAATTTGTGCATTTTCGGCGCATTTTCAGAAATTAGGAAAATTTCCGAATTTTCTTTTCTATTTCTTTTCCTTTTCCCTCTCTCTCCCCTCATTTCTCACCGCCGCCGTCTCTCTCCCGTTCTCTCTCGTTCTCTCCCCTTTTCGGCTCCGGCTGCAGACGGAGGCGTGCGTGGGCGAGGTGGCGAGGCCGTGGAGCTGTCGAGGTGCGCGATGGGGCGAGGATCGGATCGATTCTGGCGCGATCCCGAACGGTGGATTCAAAGCCGGTGAAATCAGTTCGCGAGTGGTTTTCGGCGTGGTTTAGTCCCTTCGGGGCACGGTTTCTTCGATGGAGGTAGGGTGACGGATCCTTACTTCTCCATCTTCGTTTTCCCTGCCATTGCACGTCGTTCGGCTAGGAAATGAGCGTGTTTGGGCTTGTTTTGCCTAAACCGTGATTTTCGTGGTTTTTAGGGTCGGCCGGTAAACAGTGACCGTTTGTGGCGTAGTTAGTTTCTAACTGACCGCAGGGATGTTAGGATCCCATCCACGTTGATTTCGTGTCGTTTGGTGTTCATTCGAGGCCGGTAGAAGCCCGGGCACCTCGGTGACCAACTTTGGGTAGATTTGATGAAATCGCCCGGATCTTGCGTTTTTGAGCTTGCATGCGGGGTTTTGAGTCCCCTGGTGTTGTTATTTGTCGTTGTGGTTTGTTTCCCCTGCGTTTCGGCGTGAATGGGGCGTGGAACGGGCCGATTCGGCCATTCCCCTGTTTTCCCGCCGTGACTGTAGTAGCGGTCGTTCCAGAGGCCGTTATTTGGCTCTGACGGCCCTACGATAGACCGCCGTTTGATTAGGCGTCTTTTTAAGTTTTCTAGCTTTTGGGAATGTGACGGCCCAAGGGTGGTGCGCTGCTTCCTTGTGACGTGCCTAGGTCAGCGCGTTACTTCATTTTTGTCATTTTGTACCCTGAGTAAGGTGGTTCCTCTAACGGCCTGGTCCTGGCGCGTCAGAGGGTTGTAACGCGCCCAGGTTGGGACGTTACATTGTGTTTGATCGAGTTTGGCTGGGCGTTGACCGTTTAAGGCGGTTGATGTAGCGGTCATGTCTCCGTGCGTCGCAGCGTTGTAATGCGCCGTGCTTAGGCCGTTACATGCTGTTTGGCTGAGGTTGGGTGGTTGTGTGCTGCCTTGTGTGTAACGGCCTTGCCCCGTGCGTTGTTTGGTTCTAACGCGCCTGCCCCTGTGCGCCATTTGTAAGTAACGCATTCACCTCTGTCCGTCGTTTGCTGTTGTGCTGGGTTGAGGGTGGCTATGCCGTTGGAAGTAACGGATATGCCCCTATGCGTCGTTTGGCTCTGATGGCCCTCCCCTGCCCCGTTGTTTGGTCGTAACGCGCCTGGCGTTGTGCGTTACTTCGCTTTGGTTTGGGTGGCTGTGTACGTTGTGAATAACGCGCTAACCCCCGTGCGTCGTTTGCTTGTAACACGCCTGGTGCTGTGCGTTACTTGGCTCTTGTGTGGTTTAGTAGGTTGTCAGGGTGGTGAGCGACGGCTTGTTGCCTGTCCGTCGTTTGGGAAATAACGGCCCCGACCTAGACCGTCGTTTGTCTATAGCGGTCTAAGGCTCGTGCGTTACTTTCCTTTGGTCTTGGTTTTCTGCCCGTTGATTCCTGTGTGTCTTGGCTTGGCCTTGTGGTCTGCCCGTTGTCCCGTGGATGTCTGTTGACGTCCTATGAGGGTTAAGACTACGTTGTAAGGTAGCCAGGAGTCTTCTTACTTGTGGTAGGATTGTCTATCCTACTTTCGCTTGTATGTTGTTATTGTTTGGTTCAGGTCAACCCGGTCTGACCTAGTGGTCGACGTGTGACCTTGTTTGTGCGTGTCTTGGCGGTTCTATCCTGTCCGAGACACTGCTTCTGGATGCTTCGAGGTGTTGTTCTACCTCGGTTTGCGTGTCCGATCGTGCTGAGGGTTCTTGGTGTTTCCCTCAGGTCTCCGTGTGTTGTTTTCTGCGGAGCGTGGTTTCTCTGGCCTAGGATTAGACTGATTGGCAGCTTGTTCCGCTGTTTGTGACAATCCTGCCTTTGAGTCGTTCGACTCAAGATAGTTATGTAGGGGGTCTAGTTGCTTGTCCTGAGATGTCGGCAGTGGCGATGCTGCCATTTCGTGCCTCGAAGTACGTGTTGAGGGGGCATGGTTGCCCATTTGTACTTCAGCACTTGTGTTTTGAGTTTCCGTGTCGTGTGAAGCCTCCACTTGTTGTTGCTCTAAGGCCGAAAGGTGCCGACCCGCTAGCGGATGGCGGAGGGGTGTTACCGATGAGCAGTTGTAGTTAGTTCCGTGGGCTCCTAGCCAACGGTAGCGTCCTACCGAGGGAGAATACTAGCTAGAGAACCTGGCTTAGGCTATAGCCAGTGTGTGCACACATGGTCAGGGACTGAGGACTTACGTCGACGGGCGTGACCCTGACTAGTTACTTGTTGTGTTGTTCCTGTTTGGTTCAGCTCGTGTCTACATCTCTGCTGTTGTAGCAGCAGTACTGTAGGTGAGACACTTGAGGTGTGACGTAAGACGTCAGTGGACGCGGCTGGCTTTATAAGGAGGTGTTTCCGTCACGTGACGCGTGGCTCTCGCGTTTTCTTGCACGCTGTGACCTTTGCGAGTCGCCCTCTTATGGCCGTACTCGAGGTCAGTGTTCTGTCGTTTGCATGACGTTCTAGTCATGCATGGGGCTTTGTGCACGACGTTCCCTGTCGTGTTTTGTCTGTGTTTCGGCGTCGGCGTCTGCCTTCGCCTTTGTTTTGGCTGACGGATTGGGTTACCCTACTGCTCGAGTTTGGGGTCGACCGTCTGTTGCCGTTTGGAGTAGCTTAGGGTGCCGAGTTCTCCTCGGTGGCCATTGTCCCATGTTTTACGGCCTCGCTCTTCTTTGTTGTTGAGCTCCCCTCTCCTGCCTGTTCCCTACTCCTGCTGTACCTGTTCTGTTTGTAGCTTTGTAGTGTAGCTTTTCCTGCTTTGCTGCACCTGCTGTTTTTGTTGTTGCTTCCGTTGCTCTGTGCGTTTTCTAGTGGGGATCCGCGTGACCCCTACTGAGTTTCTGTTGAGACTCACCCCTGCTGCTTTTCAGGTGGGTTTCGCCGTCTGCCTCTACTATTCTTGGTGGAGTGCGTTCGCTGTAGCTGCCAGTTGTGCCTGCGTCGGGTTTCCCCCGACTTCAATGTACGTTTCTTTCTGTCAGACTGTACTGTGATAGACTTGTTGTCTTTCCTTTGGACTGGACTCTGTGTATAATTGTAAAACTTGAATTATTAATGAAAATGTAATTTTATTTCTGCTACTTTAGCAATCCAATGTAATGAAATTTAATTGCTTACTGATATATCTGCTGGCTTCAATGTATTTCCCACACAATCTTTTTTTTCCCTTCGGCGCTTTCCCGCGCTTGGGAGGCCTCGCGGGTCCCATGTGGTATCACGTGTATTCGGTATTTATACCGGGTACACGGGGTATCCGGAATCCCAGTCGCTACAGGTGGTATCAGAGCATTATTGTGTGAAATACATGGAAATCCAGATATACAGTTACCAGAGTCCATAAGGTCCAGTACAGTCTCTTGCTGGCGTAGGTGTTGCGATGGTTTATCGCGGTGCTTTTTGCGTGTGGTCTTGTACGTGATTGGTTGGCACTGTGCGAGATGGTTTTGCTCTCGTCTGAGTGTGACGTGGTGCTTTGTTCGGTTTTGAAGTTGGTCTCGATCATGTTGCGCTTGGCAGTGTTTGTCGGTTAGCATGAACCTGCAGTGCATTGTTTGAGCTATTTTCTGTGCTTTTGCTCAGGTGGCTTATGACTTTTAGCGTTGGTATGATGGCCATGCACGTTCTTACGTTGCTTTGGTTGTCCCAGCTTGAGTTCGTGTAGCTCCTGATGCATCGTTGTTTCGGTTGTTTCGATTATCGTGTTGCCTCGATTGAGAAGTTGCTCGAGCGAGCCTAGGATTTTTCCTTCCTGGTAAGCTGTTGTTGTTGAGCTTGTTGCTTCTCGTCCTTCTTGGTGAAGCTTTTTTGAGGTTTGCCTTGGAATTGCTGTCTTAGTGTTGCCTTTGTCCTGTGTCTGCTTAAGTGTAGACAGCTTTGTTCTGAGCCTGATCTGCTCCTTGTTGTACGGTTGCTTGGCTTTGGACTCCGTAATGGTGTTAAGAGTCGTCGTGTACCATATTTGTCGTGCCGTGTCCAACGGCCGATGTGTTGTGAAGGCTCCTTTGTTGTTTCAGGACGTGAAGGTAAGCTGAGATTGATGCTTCCCTTGTGCTTTGTGCTGAAGCTGGTACTCTTCCTTTGTTGCACTTAGGCTCTTTGTGATCGGTTGTTCGCGAGATCGGTGCTCGTGGCGTGTTAATTGCGATCTTGTTGATTTCGATGACGCCTGGTGTGTGCTGAGATGCGATTTCCGGTGTTGTTCTGTTGCCTGTGCACGTTGTTGAGAGTGCAGTGGAAGTGTGTGGGTTGGCTACCTGCTTGTCGAGAGGTTTTGTTCCTTCTCGTTGTGACTTCGTCTTGGCTTCTCGTGCCTTGACATTGTCGCTGCTGTGCCGTTGTTTGTGGTTTTCTGGTGTTGGCATTAGCATTTGCGAGTGATGGGGAATTTGTCGACATTCCTTGCTGATTGAGTACCCTTTTGCTCTGTATTTTTCTTTCTTGGACGTTGTGCTCTTGAGGCGTGTTGCTAGTCCTTGAATTGCGTTCCCCGAGATCGTTGTTGTCGTTTCTCATTGTTGTGGGTCTTCTCTTGGTGAGTAGTCTGATGCGTAACCCGTTCCCGTGTGGTTGTGTGTTCAGCTGTTCTTGTGCCTTGTTGTGACCCTGCTTGCAGATGTGTTCCGTGGTTCTGCGTGTTGTATGGAGCCGGAATCCTGCAGGTGTTGCCGCTGTGTTGTTGTGTTGTTTTGGCGCTGTTTCTTTATGATTTTGTGTTCTTGTCTTGGACCCTTGTCTTGTCAGTTAGCTTTGCTGTGCTCCCTTTTCCCCCGGTGGAGTTAGCTTGCGACTCGATCAAATGTGATATCTGAGTGAGTGCTGACTTGATCGTGTTTCTGGTCCAGTGGTGTTGTTGTCGTTGGCGTTCTGTGTGCCAGGTGTTCCCTGTTGCCTTTGGCACTGGAGCCGATGATGTGGTCGAGCTGTCAGCTGAGAGGACTGTGTCTCCTTGTGTGAGCTGCCGCTTGCTGTGTTGTCGTTGTGTTTCTCGGTTGTCTGTTGTTGTGGCTGTCGTGTCTCTATTTTTGGTGAGACGTAGACGACGTTGCCCTTGCTTCGGAGGTGTCAGATGTGTTCACTTTGGTGCCATACTCGTGCTGCGGACTTGCTGTCTTAGAAGCTGAGTGTGTACCTATAATTGTGGTCTGACGGTGTTCCTCTGAGCTGTGTCTTCCGAGATTTGTGCTGTTGGGTTGTTCTTCCCTGCTTCTCCTTTGTTAGTCCTTAATTTCGAGGGCGAAATTTCTTAAAGGAGGGGAGGATGTAATGCCCTGGATCTTGATTGATCTTTTGCATGTCTTGTTGGATCTTTGCTGGATCTTTCGGATCTGTTTCGGATTGGTTTCGTTGAGTTTCGGTTCGCTTTTGTGGCTTCCGAGTTGGGTTTGACAAGCCGTGTGGGTTTTTCTCACGTACTAGTTACGGAACCCTACGGTGAGTTTGTTTGTCGATTCTCGAACTCGTGGATGCTACATCGACGATGTACTCTTCGAGCCGGTCGTTTCGGCTATTTTTGCGTATTTTTTTGAATTTGTGCATTTTCGGCGCATTTTCGGAAATTAGGAAAATTTCCTAATTTTCTTTTCTATTTCTTTTCCTTTTCCCTCTCTCTCCCCTCATTTCTCACCGCCGCCGTCTCTCTCCCGTTCTCTCTCGTTCTCTCCCCTTTTCGGCTCCGGCTGCAGACGGAGGCGTGCGTGGGCGAGGTGGCGAGGCCGTGGAGCTGTCGAGGTGCGCGATGGGGCGAGGATCGGATCGATTCTGGCGCGATCCCGAACGGTGGATTCAAAGCCGGTGAAATCGGTTCGCGAGTGGTTTTCGGCGTGGTTTAGTCCCTTCGGGGCACGGTTTCTTCGGTGGAGGTAGGGTGACGGATCCTTACTTCTCCATCTTCGTTTTCCCTGCCATTGCACGTCGTTCGGCTAGGAAACGAGCGTGTTCGGGCTTGTTTTGCCTAAACCGTGATTTTCGTGATTTTTAAGGTCGGCCGGTAAACGGTGACCGTTTGCGGCGCTGTTAGTTTCTAACTGACAGCAGGGATGTTAGGATCTCATCCACGTTGATTTCGTGTCGGTTGGTGTTCATTCGAGGCCGGTAGAAGCCCGGGAACCTTGGTGACCCACTTTGGGTGGATTTGATGAAATCGCCCGGATCTTGCGTTTTTGAGCTTGCATGCGGGGTTTTGAGTCCCCTGGTGTTGTTATTTGTCGTTGTGGTTTGTTTCCCCTGCGTTTCGGCGTGAATGGGGCGTGGAACGGGCCGATTCGGCCATTCCCCTATTTTCCCGCCATGACTGAAGTAGCGGTCGTTCCAGAGGCCGTTATTTGGCTCTGACGGCCCTACGATAGACCGCCGTTTGATTAGGCGTCTTTTTAAGTTTTCTAGCTTTTGGGAATGTGACGGCCCAAGGGTGGTGCGCCGCTTCCTTGTGACGCGCCTAGGTCAGTGCGTTACTTCATTTTTGTCGTTTTGTACCCTGAGTAAGGCGGTTCCTCTGACGGCCTGGTCCTAGCGCGTCAGAGGGTTGTAACGCGCCCAGGTTGGGCCGTTACATTGTGTTTGACCGAGTTTGGCTGGGCGTTGACCGTTTAAGGCGGTTGATGTAGCGGTCATGTCTCCGTGCGTCGTAGCGTTGTAACGTGCCGTGCTTAGGCCGTTACATGCTGTTTGGCTGAGGTTGGGTGGTTGTGTGCTGCCTTGTGTGTGACGGCCTTGCCCCGTGCGTTGTTTGGTTCTAACGCGCCTGCCCCTGTGCGTCGTTTGTAAGTAACGCATTCACCTCTGTCCGTCGTTTGCTGTTGTGCTGGGTTGAGGGTGGCTATGCCGTTGGAAGTAACGGATATGCCCCTGTGTGTCGTTTGGCTCTGACGGCCCTCCCCTGCCGCGTTGTTTGGTCGTAACGCACCTGGCGTTGTGCGTTACTTCGCTTTGGTTTGGGTGGCTGTGCACGTTGTGAATAACGCGCTAACCCCCGTGCGTCGTTTGCTTGTAACGCGCCTGGTGCTGTGCGTTACTTGGCTCTTGTGTGGTTTAGTAGGTTGTCAGGGTGGTGAGCGACGGCCTGTTGCCTGTCCGTCGTTTGGGAAATAATGGCCCCGACCTAGACCGTCGTTTGTCTATAGCGGTCTAAGGCTCGTGCGTTACTTTCCTTTGGTCTTGGTTTTCTGCCTGTTGATTCCTGTGTGTCTTGGCTTGGCCTTGTGGTCTGCCCGTTGTCCCGTGGATGTCTGTTGACGTCCTATGAGGGTTAAGACTACGTTGTAAGGTAGCCAGGAGTCTTCTTACTTGCGGTAGGATTGTCTATCCTACTTTCGCTTGTATGTTGTTATTGTTTGGTTCAGGTCAACCCGGTCTGACCTAGTGGTCGACGTGTGACCTTGTTTGTGCGTGTCTTGGCGGTTCTGTCCTGTCCGAGACACTGCTTCTGGATGCTTCGAGGTGTTGTTCTACCTCAGTTTGCGTGTCCGATCGTGCTGAGGGTTCTTGGTGTTTCCCTCAGGTCTCCGTGTGCTATTTTCTGCGGAGCGTGGTTTCTCTGGCCTAGGATTAGACCGATTGGCGGCTTGTTCCGCTGTTTGTGACAATCCTGCCTTTGAGTCGTTCGACTCAAGATAGTTATGTAGGGGGTCTAGTTGCTTGTCCTGAGATGTCGGCAGTGGCGATGCTGCCATTTCGTGCCTCGAAGTACGTGTTGAGGGGGCGTGGTTGCCCATTTGTACTTCAGCACTTGTGTTTTGAGTTTCTGTGTCGTGTGAAGCCTCCACTTGTTGTTGCTCTAAGGCCGAAAGGTGCCGACCCGCTAGCGGATGGCGGAGGGGTGTTCCCGATGAGCGGTTGTAGTTAGTTCCGCGGGCTCCTAGCCAATGGTAGCGTCCTACCGAGGGAGAATACTAGCTAGAGAACCTGGCTTAGGCTATAGCCAGTGTGTGCACACGTGGTCAGGGACTGAGGACTTACGTCGACGGGCATGACCCTGACTAGTTACTTGTTGTGTTGTTCCTGTTTGGTTCAGCTCGTGTCTACATCTCTGCTGTTGTAGCAGCAGTACTGTAGGTGAGACACTTGAGGTGCGGCGTAAGACGTCAGTGGATGCGGCTGGCTTTGTAAGGAGGTGTTTCCGTCACGTGACGCGTGGCTCTCGCGTTTTCTTGTACGCTGTGACCTTTGAGAGTCGCCCTCTTATGGCCGTACTCGAGGTCAGTGTTCTGTCGTTTGCATGACGTTCTAGTCATGCATGGGGCTTTGTGCACGACGTTCCCTGTCGTGTTTTGTCTGTGTATTGGCGTCGGCGTCCGCCTTCGCCTTTGTTTTGGCTGACGGATTGGGTTACCCTACTGCGCGAGTTTGGGGTCGACCGTCTGTTGCCGTTTGGAGTAGCTTAGGGTGCCGAGTTCTCCTCGGTGGCCATTGTCCCGTGTTTTACGGCCTCGCTCTTCTTTGTTGTTGAGCTCCCCTCTCCTGCCTGTTCCCTACTCCTGCTGTACCTGTTCTGTTTGCAGCTTTGTAGTGTAGCTTTTCCTGCTTTGCTGCACCTGCTGTTTTTGTTGTTGCTTCCGTTGCTCTGTGCGTTTTCCAGTGGAGATCCGCGTGACCCCTACTGAGTTTCTGTTGAGACTCACCCCTGCTGCTTTTCAGGTGGGTTTCACCGTCTGCCTCTACTGTTCTTGGTGGAGTGCGTTCGCTGTAGCTGCCAGTTGTGCCTGCGTCGGGTTTCCCCCTACTTCAGTGTACGTTTCTTTCTGTCAGACTGTACTGTGATAGACTTGTTGTCTTTCCTTTGGACTGGACTCTGTGTATAATTGTAAAACTTGAATTATTAATGAAAAGGTAATTTTATTTCTGCTACTTTAGCAATCCAATGTAATGAAATTTAATTGCTTACTGCTATATCTGCTGGCTTCAATGTATTTCCCACACAATCCTTTTTTTCCCTTCGGCGCTTTCCCGCGCTTGGGAGGCCTCGCGGGTCCCATGTGGTATCACGTGTATTCCGTATTTATACCGGGTACACGGGGTATCCGGAATCCGGGTCGCTACAAAGTCAGACAATGTTAATGCATGGAATTCATGGAGAACACCCATTAGAGGTGTAACCAAACTGTCAGGACCCAAGAATTCTTGGGTTCCTAGAAATTCTAAATAAATGTTTGCTTGCAGGTGTGCCTTGGTGGTAGGAAATAAAAAGGGGACTCAATAAAATCAAGGCACATGAAGGTCAGTCAAACCCCATTTCCTTCTTTCTTTACTAATGTTTTGAATAATTCTATCATGAGTGTTGTATATCTGGTTAGTTTGAACTCACTAGTATTAGTTGATGTTATCTTGTCATGCAAGTCGTGTTTTTAATTTGTGCATCTACCGCATGCAATTCCACATGAGCATTTGTAAATTGAATAGTCATTCACTGTCCATACTAGAAGCATTTCCACGTATGACCCTGTGGTATATCAAATGGTACGCTGGGAGAAGGGCAGAGCACTTCTGTCTGGAAACCCACACTATGCATAGAGGCTAGCCCTTCGCCTAGTACCAAGGGTCTAACGTGCAAGTAGAGATAGATCTGCATCTTACATTTCATAAATGTATACATGTGTACAATGAAAGAGAGGGCTGCTGGTTGGTTAGACTTGCTGCACACATTGAGGGGGAGTCTGATATGTTTTTGTCTGGGCTGGCAAAGTGCATTTCAGTGGAATAGAATGCGGAGCTCTGTCAGAAAAGTCCGTACTAGTCTGTTTGAGATATTTGGCTAAGTTTTCTAAAAAGGGCTGTTGGTCAGAGTCTTATGAGGTTGACTCTTTGCCTAGTGGAGTCGACGAGATAATTCTATATGGCTAAAACATCAGTTTGGTTAAGCTAGTAGGTCGATGCATATGGAAGGTGCATCGACCTCACTATATTTGGATGAGCTGTTTGTCACCTTAAGGTGCTTCATGAGGAAGACAGCATCTTGTTGGGAAGTTATTGGAGTCTTTTGGTTGTTTGCAAATCCAGTTTTAGTTTTCCATGAGCTTCGATGTGTTCATCTACCTCACCCATCTGAGCTTCTTTCACCTCACAAATATGTCTACTCTCTTACTCATTCCTTTACTCATCTTTATGTCTTCTCTGTTAAGTTCTTCACATGCTTTCGTATAAACTCTTGTGCATTCATTCAGGGGGAGTTTAACATAAGAATCTATTTTCTTTAATGGTTAAAGAGATGCCATTACAAGACCTCCCTCATGTGAAAGAAATTGATTGATCTTATAAAAGTGTGATCTACTATTTATTGGAGCTAAATCTGATCTTAACTGTTCTAGTTATCCATGAGTGCATTGACAATAGTCTTAAAACATTCTGAAAATGGAATTGTCTGATTCATGTCCCAAAACCTGAAAATTGCAAGTAAAAGGACATCTCTGGTAGAGAATCTCATACTTATATTGGTCTTAAACATTTTCAAAGTAAAATCTAATAAAGGCTAGAAAATACGTCATAAAAAGAATAAAAAAAAGGGCAGAGCAATGACATGTCTTATGGAGAAACTGACAATCTGCATCAAATAAATGCAGATGGTATGTCATGATGAAAGATGCTACCTCTGTTCAAAAATTGAAGTAGGACGGTTAATTATACTGACTAACCAGGGATTCAGGCGCCTAATCAACGTGTCTCCTTGTGTCAAAAGGTGTAGTTATACTAGAATGCTCAGGTAAATAAAATAAATAAAAGAAGTTATGACTGACTCTGTGCCTCATTCAAATGTCTTTAAATGCTTATATCCAATATAAGTCTGATTATTATACCACTGTTGTCTACTGAAAATGATGAGTAAGATTGATGGTTTTTGGATTGGGCATAGTACCTTGATAGGTTTGTTTTATTTCTATTGCATTTGCATGAAAGGATTAATTTTAGAACTTTCATGCCTAAAGATTTAACTTCTATAAACAACAAACCAATTGTTTTGTAAGGCAATGTAATATATTTTAAAGTGAATGGCAATTTTGGAAAAGTCTCTGAAGTTAGTAAAGTTAACAAATGATTCGAAAACTCTGCCCTATTTTATTCATCTCCTTCCGTCGAAACCCCATTCAAATCCAGGTCGAGGCATATTCTCTTAAACTCTATCGCCTTGACGCAGAAGGGGAATCGTCGCCATCGGCCACCTATTTGATCCTACACTTTTCTTTATCGCTCTCCACCTCCCTTGGATTTCTTCAAATACTTGCTGTAAGTGTGTGTTCCGTGTCTACCTTGTTCAACCATGTCATCTCCGGCCACCAGAAGCAAAGGAAAATGACAAGTCTAGGAGGAGCTTCAACCAGAAGCAGATGTACCACTCAAGGAGGTCAGGACCAAGAACATACATGACAGGGGTACCTCAAAAGGGAAGTCTATGTTGCATGCAGAGGGGTCATCTAAAGGAAAGGAAAAAATGTCTGAAGTACAGCCAAAGCGGCGCCGGATTACAGAAGAGGAGGAAACACATCATCTTTCTGGAGAAGAGGCTGAGTCTCCTACAACATCAGTACAAGTAGAAGAACTGGATGAGTCTGTTAAAATTCTCTTCCCACGTGTTGGAACCATGGTTTTGATGATGACACACTATGAATCATGTTGAGACAAAAATGCTTAATAATGATTGATTGAGTCATCATCCTTCATAAGTCTGAATGGCATAACTTGTCAAGGCATTTTAGTCACTCAGGTTTTATAAGTCTTTTATCCTCCAAGTGTCAGAAAACAAGGTTGATCCACATATAGGCACTTAGTCATATAAGGTCGATGCACCTTTTAGTCTGAAGCTTGTCAAGTCGGTGCAGCTATGTATTTCATTGAACAGAATGTCGATGCTCAATGATGCTTTCATCCTATCAGGTCGGTGCACATACTTGCATTGAGACTGTTAGGTCAGTGCACATATTTGATTTGAGTCTGTTAGGTTAGTGTACATATTTGCATTGAGACTGTTAGGTCGGTGCACATACACATCTTACGTCTGTTAGGTCGGTGCACATTGAACCTTGTGTTCAGCAAGGTCGGTGCACATTGGACCGTGTGTTGAGTACGGTCGGTGCACATTGAGCCTTGTGTTCAGTAATGTCGATGCACATTGGACCTTGTGTTGAGCAAGGTCAGTGCACATTGGATCTTATCTTCAGCAAAGTCGGTGCACATTGTATCTTGTGCTCAGCAAGTTCGGTCTATATACATGAATTTACTCTATCAGGCCAACACTCATGCAAGCATCATGTCCATCATGTCTTTGCTCATACGTCAGTCACTGGACCCAGGTCAGTACAGTCATATGAGTTGGAATCTTCAGGTCGGTGCATCCTCATGAGCGACATTATTCAGGTCTGTGCACATGCAGAGTCTAAGGTCAGTGCACATGTAGAATCCAGGTCTACCTATGTTCTACACAGGTCAGTGCAGTTGCAGTTAACTTACTGCAATCATACTAAGGCATGCTCACACAGGTCAATGTATTGAGTTTTTACATCGAAGCATATACATCATTCATATACATGCTTGATCTGAGTGACTGATTTTCTGAAATTGGCTAAGTATGCATTCTTCTAAGCAATTATGATGATAAGGTGTTTGATGAAATATTCTATATCTTATTGACAGGGACTTGATCGAACACTTAAAGAGCATAGAGCATCAAAGACTTAAGTGATCACGTGGTTCAAGATCTGAGTTAGCAAGCACGTGATCCAAGGTGAAATGTCCTCAAGATCGATTAGGCACGTGGATTTGCCTCGTCTTCAAGATTTGACACGTGGACTTCTTTAAGTCACTTTTGCTAAAAAGTTACTGGCGAGAATCCTCCCTCCATGCACAGGACTGAACCCATGCGGGGACCACTTGATCCAGTTCACTGGTATAAAAAGGAGATCTCTCAGTCGAAGAAAAAAAGAGGACAAAAATTAAGGAGAACACACGAAGTGATAGGAGAATCCAGAGCAGAGTGTAGAAGATCAGAAGAGAGGAGAAGATGGGAGTGCTACGAAAGAAAAGGAGTTAGTTGAAGAAGAGTGAGTGAGAGGTAAAACAGGGTATCGGAGAATAGGGGAAGATGTCAGAGAAGAGGTCGCTGCTGAAGTCATGATTTCTAGATCAGATCTAGAATCGTTTGCTCATTTGAGCTACATTATTTTTCATGTTTCATCTGCATATTATTTTCAGTCTTTTGCATTTTTCTTATATCTCTATTTTTCAAGCTGTTAGGCAGCGTGGCAAGCTGTGATGCTTAGCGGCGAGGATTAGCTCATAAGACAGCAAGCTGTGGTGCTCAGCGGCGAGGAGGTATTCCTCGGATAGCAAGTTGTGAGGCTAAGCGGTGCAAGCTATGAGGCTCAGCGGTCTGTAGGGATTCGTCCCCAAAGCTGTGGATCAGTGGTTTAAGTTGTGTATCAGAGGAAGCCTCATTCTAGTTTGAGTGAGGGGTGGACGTAGGTCTCGGGCTTGAGACCGAACCACCTAAAAACTCATGTGTTTTGTGTGATTGTTTTTTTGCTTATTGATTCGTTAGATGTATGCTTAGGACCGTTCTCAGTTAGCATTAGATCCTGATTGCATTTCCATATGAATAAGTTGTGTAAGCCTTCAACCATCAAGTATATAAAAAGGTATGGTAGGAAAGATAGGTTAGGCCTATCTGGAATGTCATCTCTTGCGTGAGGAGATCCTTGATCAAATTTCTACCTTGTACTTGGTTGTTGGTTGCTCTTCTCATTTGAATGACACATGTTGGAATCTATATGTAGACTGAGTCACTGATTTCAGGTTTAAGTGAAGAGATCACTCTACATGAAAGTGCTGATATTCCTTCAAATCAGTCAGCATCGTTTTAAATCTTAATTTCGCAAAGTTTTTTTAACAGGGATCCATTCACCCCCCCTCTGGATCTGAGCCGTGCGCTTAACTGCTAGCACCAACTCTCCCAACAATTGGTATCAGTGTGATTTCCGATTCAATAGATTCAACGATCCGCAGATCTAATCCTACTTTTGGTGCATTTGTTGTTTTTGCTATCCATTGTTTTTGCTATTCGTTTCAGTATGGTTTCCATGGATAATCCTCCGAAGTTTGATGGTTTAAGTTTTTACAATTGGCTAGGGAGATTCAAAGATTTTATGAACTCCATAGATTCTAATCTATGGGTTTTGATAGCATATGGTCCATATGATATTCCTGAGGATGAATCCAAATGGAATGTCATACACAAATTGTAGAATGCTGATAATATGAAAGCCCTGAAGCTAATGAAAAGGGCGATATATGTTAATGAGTTCCTTTGTGTTTCTAAGTGCAGGAGTGTGAAGGAAATACTAGACAAGCTGACTATCAGTCTTGATGAAGAAGGGAACAAGTGCCTTATGGTCAGAGATCACAACAGTGATTAATTGGATGAGTCTTCATCGCAGGTAAGTTCTGAATCAGATGAACTTACGTTCAATGATCTGATGACTCTTTATGATGGATTGTTAGATAAGTACAAGAAAGTTAAATCTGGAAACAAGAAAATGAAAAAGACAATGTCATCTGAAATAAGTTAATTGAAGTCTAAAAATGAACAGCTAAGAACAGAACTGAAGAAAGTTGAAAAATCATGTGTTAAGTGTGTTTCTGTAAAAAATTTGAATGCAAGTCTTCAATCTGAGCTAAAATGGCAAGAAGAGCTGATTGACTCCCTTAGGGAAGAGAATGAAGAGCTATTAAACAGAAAGAAAGAACTTGAACATATTGAAGATAAATTGAATGAAAAATTAAGCTCGATGAACAAAGAAGATTTGATGGATGAAAATAAAAATATGAAAGAACAAAACAAGAAGCCCATGGTTTTAAACATTGTCATATCAGAGAGGCTTTTGACTGTTGAAAAAGGGAAGTGTGTTTTGAAAGAAAATGAAGCTAATAATGAATTAAAATTGAAACAGGAAATTGACACCCTCAAAAGTTTAAATGATGCATTGCATCAATAGATAATTTCATGTGAACACGACATTACAAGCTATGAGGTTAACATTGCATCCTTAAACTCTGAAATCCAAGATCTGAAAAGCTCAATGTCTAAATTTGCTAAAGGAAAGGATAACTTGGATAAAATTCTTGGAGCTAAATAAGATTTCAGAGAAAAGGACTGGGTTACAATCCAGTCAACAAGAAGAAGTTTGAGAATAAACTGACTACTTCGTTTGTAAGTAGTTGTGAGCCAACAAAAACACCTTCCTCATCTATTTTTTAATATACTGCTCAGAGATCAGAAAAACAAAATAAAAATTTGAAAATTTAAAAATAGAAAAATGGTTTGCATAAAAATTCTAAACACATCCATTCTAGAAGTGTTCATTTGCATGATAAGCACAATGCTAGTTCACACACACATGCAAATAGAAATAAAATTGAAACTTGAAGTTTTTATTGTGTTAGAAATGGTCACCACATGCATGACTGTAAGTTAATGAAACAAGATGATAAGATGTTTGACAAAAATTATGCGAGAAAACATGTTGTTCAGAATAATAAAATTGAATGTTTCAAATTGTGGTAAATCTGGGCTTGCTCTCTCATAATGCTGGTTTGCTAAGAAGAAAAGTTTTCATTCTGAATATAGACATTTTTCTGCATACAGAAATGCCTCTATTAGGAATAACTTTGCTTCAGCTCATAGACATCCAATATGCAAATACTGTGGAACATCAGGACAATTAATGTTTGAATGCTATTGAATGAGGTGTGATAACGTGAATGCTTGGAACTCATGGAGAACACCTATTAGAGGTGTAACTCATCTGACAGGACCCATGAACTATTAGGTTCCTAGATATCTGAAATGATTTTGTTTGCAGGTGTGCCTTGGTGGAAAATAATAAAAAGGGGTTTAAAAAAATCAAGGCACATGAAGGTCAGTCAAACCCCATTTTCTACTTTTCTATATACTATTGCTTGAATAACTCTCTTTGGAATATTGCATGTCTGGTTAGATTGAATTCATTGATGATATTTGATGCTATCTTGTCATGATTGTTATGGTTTTGATAATATGCCACATGCAATTCCAAATGAGACTTCACATGTTGAATAGTCTTTCATGTTCATATTAGAAGCATAGTCATGTATGACCCTTTGGTATAGCAAATGGTACGCTGTGAGAAGGGCAGATCATTTCTGTCTGGAAACCCACATCATGCGTAGAGGCTAGTCCTCTGCCAAGTACCAAGGGTCAAACTTGCATATAGTGATAAATTTGTAATTTACATTTCATAGTTGCATATCTGTGTGCAATGAGAAAAGGGCTGTTGCTTGATTGAAATTACTGCACACAGTGAGAGGGAGCTTAATAAATTTTGATTTGTGGATGAGTGTTATTCAATGGAAGAATCTGAATTAATGCTGTCAGAAATTTTGGTCTACTTCAGTTGTCAGAATAAGTGTTCTTGCAGTTGTTGCTAGTTGAATTGTTATAAGGCTGAATCTTTGTCTAGTGAAGTCAATGCAATATTGATATATGGCTGGAACAATCAGTTTGGTTAAGCTGGAAGGTCGGAGCATATGAAAAGAACATCGACCTTACTGTGATAAGAAGTTGAAGCATATGGAAGGTACATCTTCCCGACTGCTTTAGCAGGTCGAAGCATAAGAAATGTGCTCAGACCTTGGTGCTACAAGGTGCTGGGTTCTTTGGAAGAAGACATTGTTCTTATGAGAGGATTGTGAGGCTGTGCCTTTAGTTGCCTGCAAACCTGACTTTAGTTTTCTCTATGCTTTGATGTGGCCACCTTCATTATCTACATTAGTCTTCTTTGCTTCATAGACAAATCCATTCCAACACTCCCATCTATACTATGTATGTCAAATCTTGCCTATTCTTTCTTAATCTTCTATGCATTCATTCAGGGGGAGTTTGGTATAAAATTCTAGTTTCTTTACTAATAAAAAGACAGCATTACTAGAACACCCAAAACTAAGTGAAATTGTTTGACCTTACACAATTGTGATATGATGTTTATTGGGATTAAAGATTATCTTATTTATTCTAGATAATCCATGAATGCACTTTCAATGGTTTTCAAAATTCTGAAAATGGAATTGTCCAATTGAATTCCTGAAATCTGAAAATTACAAGTAATAGGACATCTCTGGTTGAAAATCATATTTTTATATTGACCTGAGATGGTTTCAAAGTAAACTGAAATAAGGCCAGGGAATACGCCATAAAATTAGAATAATAATATGGCAGAGCAATGGCTATCTTTTGGAGAAACTAACTATCTCTGTTAAGGAAATGCAGAAGTTATGTTATGATGAAAGAGGTTAACTCTATGCAAAATATGAAGCATAATGGTTGATTACACTAAGTAACCAAGGATTCAGGCATCTAACCAACGTGTCTCCTTGAGTAAAAAGGTGCAGTTATACTTGAATGCTCAAACCGATGATGAAAAACAAATGGTTGACTCTGTGTCATTTTTAGAAACTTAAAACTGTTTATTTTCAATATAAGACAGATTTTTATACCACTCTTCTCTAATGAAAATGACAAGTAAGATTGATGGTTTTTGAATTGGGCATAGTACATTGATCAGATTGTCTCTTCCCCATTGTTTCTGCATGATTGGATTAATTTAAGAACACTTTTGTATCAAGATTTAATCCTCATAAGCAGCAAACCATATAAATGTAAGGAAAGGCAATTCATCTTAAAGGGAAGGGCAGTCTGGTAATTGGTCTTGAAATTGGTAAAGTCGGTAGATTTTTGTGTCTGAACTCCACCCTATTTCAAGCGTCTGCCTCACCGTAGAAACCCAATACATCCGGGTCGAGGTTTCTTCCTTTCTAAAATCCTTCGCACTGATGTAGTTGAGTCGTCCCTACTTTCCATCTTCCTCTAATCCGTATTATTAGCCTGCTTTTCTCGTATCCTTGTCAACCATGTCTTCTTCGGCCATCAAGAGCAAAGGGAAGCGAAAGGTTTCAGAGGAGCAACAACAAATGGATGTTCAATCGGAGAAAGCAGTTGAAGCACCTCGCAAGGAAAGAAGATCAAAGTACTTGCATGATAAGGGCATTGTCTCAGACATGCTTACAGAAAAATCCTTTAAGGGTAAAGAAAAGGTATCCGAGGCACCAACAAAATGGCGCTGGACTTCTGCAGTGGAGGAAACTCACATATTGGTTGAAGAAAAGGATGATTCTGGAACAACATCTATGAAAGCAGAGTCTGAGGTTGAGTCTGCCAAGATCATCTTCTCTCGGTATGTAGACTTTCATGATCATAAAATGCTTAATGAATATGTGACGACTTAGGAGATCCGGATACCGATAAACTGATATCATCGATTTACCGATACCAAGAACTCGGGGAAGCCACCCAAGAGGCTGATGAGGCCCCGTAAGGGTTAGTAAGTGTTGTTGAGGGGATGCGTAACGGATTGCAATTACACGCGTATTTTTTTTTTACAGCAATAACTTTAAACGGAAGCAATTTATATATATCAGAGTGGTATATTTATACAAGTAGTCCAGATCCATATATCATAAGTCCCAAACTGTACAATGGTCAAAATAAACGACTACACGGGGCATACCCCAGCCAAAAGAAGAAAGAAGACAGACTGACTACTAACTGACCACTAACAAACCACTACTGACTCTAAGACTTTTCACCAAAAGCACGAGAGAATCCTGCAGCTTGTTGCTCCACCTCACTTGCAAAAGGAAGGGGTGAGTCTCATAGCATAGACTCAGTAGGGTTCATGCGGATCCCTATCTCGCAACTAACTAAAGGAAAGCAGTAAAGCATGCATTGGCATAAATAAATGACAATTTAATAAAGCTGTAAAACTAACTAAACAGTTTATAAATGGCTAACTAATATGCCAATTTAATTCAAATATGAGTACTCGAAATCTACCATTAGATAATAACTCAATCATTCCCAACTGACATGAGAGAGAAGGAGAGGAGATCCACCAGAAGAAGAAACTAGATGCGTCTATTGACGGCTTACACTGCGTCTCAAGCATCTACGCAAGTCTGATCATGACAAGCGAGATGCATAACAATACCAGAAGAAAGTAACTAGTCAGAGTAATACTCATCAGTGTTAGTCCAAGCCTCTGACCACGTGTGCACACACTAGCTCGTTGTCTAGAGCTAGGCCTCTAGCTAGTATTCCCCTCCGTAGGATGCTACGGTTGGACTGGGGCCCACGGAACTAGCTTAAAAATCATAAACTGGGATACCCCGCCACCTCTCCCGGGTGGGATCAACACTAAAAGCCATCAGGCTACGACTGGTTGTTCCATAACTAGGAAAGAGAATATAAATCTATTGGGATCTAAAAACATGCCATAATTTGTGATAATAATTAAACATGGCAAATATGCAAGATTAAAAGCATAATTAACTGAATATGCTGAGAATTAAAATATGCCGGACTTAAACGGTTGAAAGAAAACCGCCCCAGTCTATAAAATAAATTAACATGGCGAAGACGCGATATTAAATGCATAATTAATCGAACATGCAAAAATTTCAAAACAAGCGATCGAACTAAGGCCGCTATAGTCTTAGGCGGTCGAACAACGAACCGCTGCGTGTTGCTAAACGGACTGACCATGAAGTTTCCACCGCCATTCAGATTTTAAAATATTTATGCGGTCAAAATGTCAGCTGCTCGGGTCAATAGACGGTTTTTGGCGGACCATTACAAAATCTGGAATAATCTAAGTATTGTCCTTACCGGAGAACCGGATCCACGGGAATCATAACCGGACCCCCTCCAGGTCGACCCAAATCGATGGAATAATAATTTTTAACATGTTCCCTGCCATTCCACAATCATAATACGGCAATTCATCGTCTATGAACTCAGCAACGATGGGCATGCTCCAAAAACATAAAGACGATGGGCATGCTTCAAAAACATAAGGATGATGGGCATGCTTCAAAAGCATAAAGATGATGGGCATGCTTCAAAAACATAAAGACGATGGGCATGCCGTTTAAAACATAAAGACAATGGGCATGGCATTAGGAACGATCTAATGAGCTAGGGTATCGATCCCCCTACCTCAATCGTGATGAAACCTTCTATTCCAACAGCGAGCAAGCCGAGGGTCGCCGCGGCTCGCCTTTGCCAGGTCGTCACCATGCTCCGTGGTTCGCCTCGAGGTTGACATCTCCGCGTTCCTTGCGTCGTTGGGAAGCTTCCGTCGCTCCCAGCACGGGAAGAAGGCCGCCCCCCCCACCGGATTTAAGCCGAGGATGCCAATTCCACCATGAGAAAGGGAGGGAGAGAGCCGCCCGATGCCACCATGGGGTCGCGCCTCCGCACCGGGGTCCGGCTCCGATGGGGGCGCCGCAGCATGCTCCTCCCTGCCAGCTCGCCGGCGAGGCCTCTGTCTCCTCCGCCAAGGCCGTCGGGTCGTCGCGCGCAGAGAAGACGAATGGGGGAGAGGGGTGTCACCGATTCGCGGCGTGCCTGCTGGTTCGATCGAAAAGGGGGGAAGGGGAAAGAGTAAAGGGGGAGAGAGAGAGAACCCTCGCGAAAACTTCCGATGCATATTTTTTTTTTCAAAAATGCCTTCTAATTGCTAGAAAACCCCAAGTTAAGTAAAATTGTGTAAATGCCCCATTTAATTTTCTTAAAAGCTTTTAACTAATTTGATTAAGTGCTACAAAAAGCCCATAAATTCCATAAAATTCGCCTAACTTCACAGAATAATTCCTACATTAATACCGGTAAAGATCCGTTAATGAATGGGTTTGACAGAATATCTGGAGCTATTGAGTCTGATTAAATTTCAAAAGTGGAAAAAGTTCATCTGTAAGCATAGATATTACTACCCGAGTTTAGTATCTGAGTTTTACAAGAATTTGAAATATGATCCAGACCTACCTAGGATATGGTCCTATATTAAGGGAATCAAAATTTAGTTATCTCAGTATTCCCTTCACAAAATCTTCAGAATATCCGAAGAGGGGGTCTGTGAAAAGGACTTTGAGTATGATGACTTTGAAGCATACTCTATACTGACAGATCAGCCCAGTGACCCAGAGAATTACAAGCAAACTAGGCTGACCAACTTCAACACAAACAAGTTCTCTCCTTTAAATAGATTGTTGCATCACAAGCTCACAACAATCATTACTCCACAAGATGGAGGTAGAGGGAGATTGACAGAATCACAAAGATTTATCTTCTACTGCATGTTTAAGAGTATTAAAGTGTGTCTCCCAGAGGTTATGATGCAGATAATGGGGTATGTAAAGAAAGACAGAAGACACCTGCCATATGCAGCTCACCTCACTGCCATTTTTAAGAAGTGGAAAATTCCTTTAGAGGATGAGAAATTTAAGAAAATCCCCAAAGTGAATGTGTATAACATGGATTTTATCATAAAATTCATGAAGCTCAAGCCATCTACTGCAAGAATCCAAAGTCAGATGCAAAGGACAGATGAGCTGTAGTGGGAGCATTTGCAGAAGAAAGAGGAACAACAACTAGCAGAGTAACAAGAGCAGCTGACAGAGCAAGTTCAGCAGGCTGCACAAGGTCAGGGGGAGCAACAGCCTTAATTAGCGGAGCAACAAGTGGCAGAGCAGATAGAGCAGCAGGTTGATGAGGTATTGCATGATGAGAACCTGCAAGATCAGCTAGTAGAACAACAAGAGCTTCAACTAGAGCTGCAAGTAGAGCAGCAGCTAGAACATCAAGTAGAAGAGCTGGAGAAAGAGGTGCAACAAGAACAAGAATATGATGAATTAGAACATCAAATGGTATCAAATGAACAAGATGAGTAGCATCATCTAAATCAACTAGAGCAGCTAGTAGAACAATAAATACAGCGAATAGAAGAACAGCTGGCAGGACAGCAAGAGCAACATGATGTGCAGCCAGGACAGCATAATGAGCAGCAACCACTAGATCAGGAAGAACTACAAGAGCAAGCAGAACTACAGACAGAAGAGCGGCAGATACAACAAGAAATGGAGCATGTAGAACAATAAGAGCTAGGTACTGCCACATATTATGGACCCCATCATGGACCATTGGTGGCCTTTGGCATTCAGCCACCACTATCACCTGAAGAGCCACACATTCCACCAGAATTCCATGCATCTACTTCAGTAGGACCAAGTTTAGCTCCAAGTGCATATGACATCCATCTTGGATTGGTAAGACTTCTGATGTCTCAGTGTGGACGCACTAAAATTCGCTTGTTCAGGTGGTTCGTCTGTTAAGTGCGTGGGCATGCCAGTCACTGAGTGACAATTTATTCGGGCTCCGAAGAGCCCATGGTGCGCTTGATCTGACTCGGTTAGATGATTGTGCGGTTCGTGTCAGGACCAAAACCCGCCGCGCCATAAAGGTCACGGCGTCATTTACATCCCCCATACGAGGGAACACCCTTGATTAATCACGGGGATTCAGGGCCTCATGGCCAAGAAATCAATTGCATGGAAGGTCTATTACGAGGTATTGAAATCCTCGCGCGAGGGTGAGAAGAAAATCATTCGTGGTCATGTCAGTCGTGTATTGACCATTTAATGTTCGTACGAATGTCCGACTCGAGAAAATCGCGGTTGTCGCGGGAAAACCGGAACGCATGTATGCCGAGGTACGGCAAATTTATTGTTCGGAAGAGCGGAAAACGTTCGGCTGAGCCTCGGTTGGAGCGGTCAAAAACCAGTAAATCTGTTGGCCCGGTGCAAGAGCAAGCTACGACCATACTGCGGTGGGCCCCCCCGCGGTCAAAACAAGACTTGCATGAGCGTCATTAATATTTCTGGTGCCAAGGGGCAACGAGGGAATATCCCTTGAATCGGCTGAAAAGCCTTGTGTCTAGGGAAGCAGACGTTCGAAACGTGTCGGTCATTCGGGAGACCGTTTAATATTCAGACGGGTGTCCGGCTTGAGAGTATCATAATCATCGCAGGAGGACCTGGAACATATGTATGTCGTGATACGGCAAATACATTATTCCGAGACACTGAAAACATTCGGTTAAATCTCGATTAATGTAGCAGGAAACTAGAGAATTTATTGGCCCGGTGCGAGATCGAGTCGGGACCATACCGGGGGCGCCTCCCGCGGTCCAAACGGGGCTTGCGTGGGCATCATTAATGTTTTCGGTGCCAGAGGGCAACGGGGAAGAGTCCCGGGACTACATGCCAAAAACCAAAACATGTTCGAAGGAAGCGAGCTATAGGCCGAGGGCGTGGGTCAGATAATGACCATAATCGGGACGGACCCGAGGTCCAAGCACAGCCCACAAAGGCCTTATTGATATTCCCATGTATAGGGTCCAGGGATGACAGGAGCCATCTCGTTCTATTCAGATTTTTGTCGGTCACTTGCGGACCACTTGATATTCGGACAAGGGTCCATATTGAAGGTGCGACGTAGATAGGAACAATCCTGTACAAATGTATGCCGAGTTTGCGGTAATTTTAATGAAAGGGCGGGAACGAATCCCGATAGGGTGAATCCGATTTGACGAGCTATCGGCCCGGAGGAATACTGGGTCACGACCACGTCGGGGTAGGAGCCGTCGGCCATGTTGGTTGCTCACGAGTCTTTTCATGTTCAGACACATGTCCGTAATAGAAACGCGGCGAAAATCGAGGTGAACCCGTTCAAATGTCTGCCGAACGTGCGGCAATTTTAGTAGTGGCTCGGAAGGGATCCGGCCTAAGAAACGAGTCCGGTTTAATCAGAATGTCAGCCCGAGGTGAGGTCGGGCCATGGCCATTTCGGGATAATTCCAAAGACTCAGGCCCAACCTGGAAGGGCGGCATTGTTGTTCCTTCAGCATCGGGTCACGGGAGAGACGTGGCTGCAACATAGATTTTACCATTTTCTTTATCTGGGCTTTAAATTATGTGCATATATATTTTATTGCTTATTTCCCTTTTATGTATTTATTCTGGATGATTTCTCCATTTTGTTTATTATTATTACTATTATATTTTCCCTTTCCTTTTTTTACTATTATTATTATTATTTCACATTTTTTGTTTATTGCTCATATATATATTCAGGTTTATTTATTTATCATAATTTTTATTAATTTATTATCATTATCATTATCATGACATATTTATATATGTTTATATATATTTATTTTGGAAGGAAAAGTGGGCCATTGGGGGCAAAAAGGGGTGTACCGGCGAAGGCAGGGAGAGCGTGCCGGAGAGGGGCTGGGAGAGTGCGCCGGTGAAGGGGCAGGCTGGCGTGTGTGTGCTGGAGAAGGCGCGAACAGGCGTGCCGGTGAGGGGGCGCGGATGGGCGTGTGTGCCGGCAGAGAGCCATTAGGCTGGGGCGTGCCGGCGAAGGACGCGAGCAGGTGTACCGGCGAAGGGCGGTGGAAGGTGTACCGGTGAAGAAGGGCCGAAGGGAGCGTGCCGAGGAACCCCACAGATAGTGTACCGGTGAAGGAAAAAGGGGGGTGGCATGCTGATGAAGACATTCCAAAGAGCGCCGGCGAATGGAGGCAAGGAGCCTGCCGGGCTAACTCAAAGTCTATACATCATCTGCTAGAGTCTGCACATTATCCATTTGCTACAACTCAAAGTCTGTGCATTGACTGCTAGCACACACGCAGAGTCTGTACATTGTCCATTTACTGCAACTCAAAGTCTGTACACTGGCTGCTAGCACACACGAAGTCTATACGTCCCTCAACCCAAAGTCTATACATTGGCTGGTCGCTGCGACACGAAGCCTGTACATCGGCTGGTTGCTGCATACAAAGTCTGTACATTCATCAGCTCAAAGTCTGTACATTGTCTATTTGCTGCAACTCAAAGTCTATACATTGGCCGGTTACCACAACACAAAGTCTGTACATTCATCAGCCCAAAGTCTATACATTGGCTGCATTCATCAGCTCAAAGTCTATACATTGGCTGGTTCATCGGCTCAAAGTCTATACATTGGCTGGTCACTGTAACACGAAGTCTGTACATTCATCAGCCCAAAGTCTATACATTGGCTGCATTCATCAGCTCAAAATCTGCACATTGGCTGGTTCCTGCAATACAAAGTCTGTACATTGGCTGGTTCCTGCAATACAAAGTCTGTACATCGGCTGGTTGCATGCACATCAGCCCAAAGTCTATACACTGGCTGGTTGCTGCAACATCAAGTCTGAACATCGGATGGTTGGATGCATACGAAGTCTATACGTCCATCAGCTCAAAGTCTGTACACTGTCTATGCAACCAGCACACAAAGTCTATACATCCTTCAGCTCAAAGTCTGTACATTGTCTATGCAACCAGCACACAAAGTCTATACATCTTTCAGCTCAAAGTCTGTACTTTATCTATTTGCTGCAACCCAAAGTCTATACGTTGGCCAGCTCAAAGTCTGTACATTGTCCATTTGCTGCAGCTCAAAGTCTGTACACTGGCCAGCTCAAAGTCTGTACATCATCCATTTGCTGTAGCTCAAAGTCTCTACATTGGCCAGCTCAAAGTCTGTACATTGTCCATTGGCTGTAGCTCAAAGTCTATACATTGGCCAGCTCAAAGTCTATACATTGGCCAGCTCAAAGTCTGTACGTTGTCCATTGGCTGCAGCTCAAAATCTATACATTGGCCAGCTCAAAGTCTATACATTATCCATTGGCTGCAGCTCAAAGTCTATGCATTGTTATCACAAGCATATTAAGCCCATACATTCGTTCACGGCATGTCTGAACATCCATTTCCGATGTGCATGCTTCACTATCTGCATTTGTGCAATCCTTCACGCACAGTCTATACATTGCTTGTTGCTGTGTTCGTGCAGCAATCTGCCAGGTCTGTACATTGTGTTCCACTTCGGAGAGACGGTGGAAGAAGAGGTGAGACGGAGAGAAGGAGTGTGCCGCTGAAGGGCCAAAACGGTGCATCGTTGAACGGCCGTTAGAGTGTGCCGCTGGAGGGTTGATAGGGTGTACCGGCGAAGGCTGGAACAGGTGTGCCGATGAAAGCCCACTCCTCCTTTACTTATTTTAAGGCTTTTCTTTTCTTCCTTTCTTTGGTTTTTTGCAGTTTTATACAAGTCTTTCCTCCTCCTTTTTTTTGCAATATGTTGTTGTTCTATTTATTTGTTGCTTTTGTTGTCTTTTGGTGTGTTTTTATTATCCCATTTGTTTGTTGCATCCTTTTGCCTTTTAACGTCTTGTTATTTTCTAACAAAAATTTGGCAGCATCTCCCCTTGACCCGAGCGTAAGGGAGATAAAGGGAACGCGCCCACATAGAGTGGAGGGACCCGACAACTGAAGGTGGGCGCCCGAGGGTGGCAACACCTTTATAAAACCTCAGAAAACACGGGGAAAACAACGAGCCGAAGACCTCTAAGACTGGACAGGGTGTATGGGGGGTTAGCCAAGGCGTGCCGGCCAAGGATGAGCATAGGGTGCTTGATGTTGTGTGTCACGCCCCGAGCGCGGAAGATACCCGGAGATGCGCGACGTGTCTATATCAATCATGTCAATCAGAGTGGTCGTGTATTCGACACGAATACAGAGATGCGCAAAATAGCAAGATAACCCAATCCTTTATTTCATAATGGATAGACTATTACAAATCCAATACTCTGTTTAATAAAAAGGAAAAGAATACATATTTGACTCAAGAAACTATAGAAAAGACTAGACGACACTTGTAGAAGCTCTATCACTTTCACTCTTGACCATTCCCATCCGATTGACTTCCATCGTCGTCGGACTTACTTGAAAAGTACAAAGGGACAAACGGAATGAGCGAACGCTCAGTAGGAAATTATATCTCAAGTACTAGCAAGGGGTTTAAGTAATTACATCTTTCATGAATGCAATAAAGCTATGCATGCTCGCATAAAATGACAAGAAAGAGAGAATGTAATATCAAAGAAATAAGATGAACTTAATCATGAACTTCCAACAAGATGACAAGTATATTCAAGGTATTCAAACAAGCATGTTTAACAAGTCATGTCAAGAACTTTGGCTATCATGTATCAAGCAAGTAAATTACCCTCTTTCGGGCCACGCATTTCATGTAAAGTCAAGTACGATTCAAGTACAAGATGTGTGTGGAATGTCCAATCAAGCAAGTCAAGTACTCGGTATAATGCCAGATACCTTATCATTTTAACTCCCATGGGCACAAGTACTTTCGGGTGCTCCTCCCAGGACCAGATCGGGCCCTATATGCGCAGGCATTTATCATGTGTTTTGACATCCACTCTTGTTTGTATAGCCAATATAGAATTTCAATAATCAAGCTTGTAGATACGTATGACAACTTTGATAGAATAGAGTTCAAAATATGACAAAGGACATAGAATGGCGATAATAACGGTATAATCACGATGTCGATAAAACTAGGTAGATTATGGTTCCCTTAACTTAGGTACCATGACAAATCAATATGGACATTCTTTATATAGAATTGAGGTCCACATGAACATTAGATCAAGCAAGATACCCTCATTCTTATCATAGAATTGGGGTTTACAAGAATGACACGATATGGCATGATATCATCATCCCATCAAGAATTGCTTATGATATACTCTTTGTATAATCATAAGGGCCGGTATACCATGTTTCTTTAGATTGACATGGCAAGGATCGTGTAATGGGTTTTTAGGGTACAACCAGCTCAGTCGGCCTTGAGGGAATCCAAGGCTACGAGGAGTCTTACGGAGGTCTCTATGACTAACTCGCTAGTCCAAAGGAACGGAATGTCCAATGGAGAGCTTGTATGTCAATGAGAGTTGAGTGTGATCGGTAAATCAACATGAAAACATGGGACTATACTCACGGAGTGGAGAATAGTGCCGATATATATAAAACCATCGGTTAGCAAATCAGATGAAAATCAGTTTATAGTAAAATAACGACTTAGGTCAAGTCGTTTCTCAAGTAATTAACGCCTAACATAGGGGCGTTTACATATTTCTATTTTACAGAATTTTCAATAATCTCATTAATTTATGAAAAACACGCCCTTGTCTGGGGCGTTTTTCAAGTAACTAACGCCTAGTATCAGGGCGTTTATATATGTTCCGTTTCGCAGAATTTCATTATTTCGATACTCTATCAAAAAAAACGCCCTGGACAGGGTCGTTTCTTCATATTTGACGACTGCTGCTGCAGGCGTCTCATAAATTACGGATTTGACAGAATATAAATAAGTTGCAGGACTTATATAAGACACGCCCTGGGAAGGGGCGTTACTGGCTTAACTCTATGTTACAGAACATACCAGGACTCTGGATAATACGTGCCTAAGCAAGGGGCGTTACTTTTAAAGTCACGCCCTCTGATGAGGCGTTAATACGTGGAAAATGACCTTGTACAGGCCGTGAATTCAAGAAATTGCAGGACATTAGATTTGGAGATAGGATCATGCATTAATAATCAAGGTTTCATATATAATCCGTTCTTATCATGCTTAAGTCATGATCTCGTAAAATTAACGCCTGTGTACAGGACGTTTCTTAATAAATTGACGACCGCTGTTATGGTCGTTTATTTTAAAATAGCGCCCTATTCCAGGGCGTTTCTTTCAAACAATTCAGAAAACGCATGAAAACTATAATAATCATATGCATGACATGCTTATATATATATATATCTTGCATTAATTTCATTTGGGCTACAGTAACTTGAGAAAACCTACCTTAAAAATAGATTTGGAGATGACCGGTGAATAACTTGAGAAGAACACCTTGGACAGGAAGAAGGAAGATTTTAGTTGATGAATATGACGGAGATGATAGCCTTCAATCAACCTGTAGGAAAAGAGAGGAAGGAATATGAAGATATGAAATCAATCTTCACAGGTATATGGTGAAGAACATACCTTGTTCTTTCACGTACGCCACCTTACAGACCTATAACAGAATCAGATGAAGAACATTAGTTCTTCATGTAATAGAAGCAGAAAAATAAAAGAATAGAGGAACCGTTTTTTCTTCACGTACCTAGCAGCAGACGTTCGATCAAATGGGTTTTAGGGTTCGATCGAACATGTTATTTATAGGATTTTGGAAGTCCTAACAAGAGTAGTGTTTGATTGAGGGTAATATATCCTTAATAGAGTCCTTACTTTAATAGACACTTACTAGATTAGGTTAATCTTTCCTTGGATAAGCTCTGGGTTCGAACGGTTCACGAACTGAATTAACGCCTTAGGTCAGGGCGTGTATTCTTGAATTAACGCCTTGCATAAGGGCGTTTCTTAAAAAGCGCCTTGAAAAAGGGCGTTTCTTGTTTTAAAACACGCCCAAGATAGAGGCGTTTCTTTTACTTACCCATTTGGTCGCGTGAGAACTGACGACCGTAGGTGTGGGCGTCCTTTCCTTATTCACGCCATGGGTAGAGGCGTTTCTTTATAAATTAACGCCTTAATAAGAGGCGTTATTTTTAATTTGTTTTATTTCGTCCAATTAACCCTATTCCTTTTATATATATTACTTCTGTAATATATGTTTTAATTTATTTCAATTATTCATTTATTAGGGTTGCTACACCCTCCCCCACTTAAAAAAGAATTTGGTTCCCAAATTCAATATATATATAATTATACACGCGGAGAGTGTAGGACATATACCTCTTAGAATAACTCGGGAAATCGTTTCTTCATAGATTCCTCGGTCTCCCATGTCGCTTCGCGTTCAGGATTCTTATTCCATTGCACCTTGATCATGGGAATAACCTTATTCCTTAGAGCTCGTATTTCTCGATCTAATATCTTCAAGGGCTTCTGTTCATATGTGAGATCTTTCTGGATCACCAGATCTCCATGCTCAATAATATGTGACGGATCGTGCACATACTTCTTCAACATAGATATGTGAAATACATTGTGTACCTCGGACAACTGAGGAGGCAACGCGATGCGATAAGCAACCTCGCCAACTCTTTCGAGTACCTCAAATGGTCCGATGAATCTTGGCGTAAGCTTGCCCTTAACACCAAATCTCCGTATGCCACGTCCAGGGGATATCTTGAGAAATACATGATCTCCAACCTGGAATTCAAGATCTCTTCTCCTGGTATCAGCATAAGCCTTTTACCTTGTCTGAGCAACTTGTAATCTTTCTCTGATTACTTGTATCTTCTCGGTTGTATCCCTTACCATGTCTGGACCTAATAGTTGTTTCTCTCCAACTTCGTTCCAACATATGGGAGATCGGCAACTCCTTCCGTATAAGGCTTCGAAAGGTGCCATTTGGATACTAGCTTGGTAGCTATTATTATATGCAAATTCAACTAAAGGTAAGTGGTCATGCCAGCTTCCTCCAAAGTCAATAATGCATGCTCTCAGCATATCTTCAACAACTTGATTAGTTCACTCGGTCTGACCATCCGTTTGCGGGTGAAAAGCAGTACTAACGTTGAGTCTCGTCCCCAACGAATGTTGTAATCCCTTCCAAAAATGAGAAGTAAAACGGGGATCTCTATCCGACACGATTGAGACAGGAATTCCATGCATCCTGACTATTTCTTTGATGTATAGTGCAGCTAGCACATCAATTGACCATCGGCTTTTGATTGGCAAGAAAAGTGCCGATTTAGTCAATCGGTCAATGATAACCCAGATTCCATCATGTCCTCCTTTAGATTTAGACAAACCCATGATGAAGTCCATACCAATATCCTCCCATTTCCACTTAGGAATATCTAGAGGATGTAGTTTTCCCGCAGGCTTTTGATGTTCCGCCTTGACCTGTTGGCATGTGAGACAGCGTGATACATAGTCCGCTATTTCTCTTTTCATATTGGGCCACCAAAAGTTCCTCTTTACATCTTGGTACATTTTAGTTGATCCAGGATGAATAGTGTATCTTGATCGGTGAGCTTCATCTAAGATCTTCTTCTTTAATTCCGGACAATCGGGTATACAAGTTCTATCTTTGAACGATAATCTTCCATCAGAAGTTAGTTGAAAATCAGATTGTCCTTCTAATCTGCCTTTGATTTCTACTAACATAGGATCATCATCCTGAAGTGTTTGTATCTCAGATAACAAATCTGACTGTATGCTTACATGAGATAGTGTGACAAATTTGGATTCCGTGTCCAAGCTTATATTGAGCTCGGAGAATTGTTCAAGTAACCTCCATTCTTGTATCATACAATTTGCTATCTTTGCTCTCGGCTTTCGACTAAGGGCATCAGCCACATAATTACCCTTTCCGGGATGGTATTGTATACTGAAGTCGAAGTCCTTGAGATATTCTAGCCAACGTCTTTGTCTCATGTTCAGCTCCTTTTGTGAAAATAGATATTTGAGACTTTTGTGATCGGAGTATACAGTAAACTGTACCCCATAGAGATAGTGTCTCCATATCTTTAGGGCAAATACTACCGCGGCCAATTCCAAGTCATGGACGGGGTAATTCTCCTCATGCTTCTTCAGTTGACGAGAAGAGTATGCTATGACCTTCCCATGTTGCATTAGAACACATCCGAGGCCAATGCCAGAAGCATCAGTGTAGACCTCGAATTTCTCTCCTTCAATTGGTAGGGCTAAGACCGGAGCTGTGGTGAGATGATCCTTGAGAGTTTGGAAACTGCTTTCACATTCCTCACTCCATTCATATCGGATCTCCTTACGAGTTAATCTTGTAAGTGGTACGGCGATCTTAGAGAAATCTTTGATAAATCGCCGATAATAGCCTGCAAGACCTAAGAAACTTCTGATCTCGCTTGCATTAGTGGGTCTCTCCCAGTTTCTCACAGCTTCAACTTTTGACGGATCCACAGATAAACCGTCCTTGGATATGACATGTCCGAGAAAAGCCACTTCTTCAAGCCAGAACTCGCATTTGCTGAGTTTAGCATATAATTGATTTGTCCTCAAGACTTGCAATGCAATCCTCAAATGCTCTTCATGTTCTTCCTTAGTCTTAGAATATATCAATATATCATCGATGAAGACTACTATGAATTGATCCAAGTAAGGCCTGAATATGCTATTCATTAACTGCATAAAGGCAGCAGGGGCATTTGTTAGTCCAAAAGGCATAACAACAAATTCGTAATGGCCATACCTGCTTCTGAATGCGGTCTTGTGAATGTCATCATCCTTGATCCTTAATTGATGATATCCCGACCGGAGATCAATCTTGGAGAAATATTTGGATCCTGAAATCTGATCAAACAATTCATCGATTCTCGGCAGTGGATACTTGTTCTTGATAGTGAGATAATTCAACTGTCGATAGTCGATACACAATCTCATGGATCCATCCTTCTTCTTTACAAATAAGACTGGTGCTCCCCACGGGGAAGTACTTGGTCTAATAAACCCTTTTCGAATTAGTTCCATCAACTGCTCCTTCAACTCCTTGAGTTCAGCAGGGGACATTCTATATGGTGCCTTTGAAACCGGACCAGCACCAGGGACTAAGTCGATGGTAAAGGCCACATCTCTTTGCGGGGGTAATCCCGGCAATTCTTCCGGAAATACGTCTGGGAATTCTCGCACTACCTGAATGTCCTCTATCTCGGTTTCTTTAGCTTCTTTAATAGTGACAAAAGCAAGGAAGGATACACATCCTTTCCTGACGAGCTTGCTTGCTCGAAGAGCCGAAATAAGAGGGGATTTGCTTCGACTCTTAGGACTAGTATAAGTCAGTTCCGGAAATTCCTTGGAAACAATCTTGCTATTACGGCAATCAACCGTTGCCTGGTACTTAGATAACCAATCTGCTCCTAGTATAACATCATATTCTTTTAGATCTAAGCAGATAAGATCAATAGGAAAATTCTTTCCTCGAACCAACACCTCACAGTTTTGGTAATGATGCGTGATATCCGTCTCGTTTCCGAGAGGAGTAGACAACACTATTTTCATCCATTCTGGTTCTAGAGGTAATGGGTCAGCAAACTTCTTGGAAATAATGGAATGCGATGCACCCGTATCAAATAAGACATGTGCATATTTGGAACAAATTTTTAATGTACCTTCCACCAATCCGCCTTCTTCTTCTGGTTCGGTCTCTTGGATTGCATGAAGACGTGCGTTCCTTGTCACTGGGCGTTTACCCTCACCATCTTGGTCATTCATTAATGGACAATCGGGAATCCGATGTTCACGACTCCCACAACGGAGACATGCTCCTAATTTCCTCCAGCATTCTTCTGTTTTGTGACCAGCCTTGTCACAATGCTTGCATACTACGTTTGAAGGGGTAGTGGTGATAGAGAAAGGCTTGGATTTCTTGTACTTCTGATCTTGAGAGGAAGAACCTCCATTATTGGGCCTCTTCTTAAAGTTGGGTTTAAAAGAACCCGAACTTGTGACTTGCTCCTTTTTGTCTTTCCCACGGATCCTATCAGATAGTTCCGTGGCATCTTCAAGCAACTGAGCTCGGCGCACCATTTCAGTATAAACTTGAATATCCATAGGCGCCAATTGAGTAATGTAGTGAGGCCTAAGCCCATTAAGAAATCTACGAGCTTTCATCTTTTCCGTGCTAATTAAATGCTTAGCATATCTAGACAGTCTAGAGAACTGTGCTTCATAATCAGCCACCGATAAAGATCTTTGCTTTAATGCGGCAAATTCGGCGGCCTTTTTTCCTGGACCCTATCAGAGAAATATTTGGCGTTGAAATATTCAACGAATTCACCCCATGTAACTTGAGTTGGGTCAATAGTAGCTTCAATCGACTCCCACCAGCATCTAGCATCCTTTTCTAACTGGAAAGTAGCTAATAAGACTTTGTCCTGATCCGTGCATTGCATGACACGGAATATACGTTCAATCTCCCGAACCCAATGCTCGGCATCGTCTGGATCGTTCGATCCCATGAACTTCGGGGGATTCATATTCTTGAATGCTTGGTGTAAGCTTCCAGCTCGTGGAGCACCACCTTGTGCTACCTGTTGTAGCACTTGGGTCATCCCTTGAAGGGTACGCTGCATGTTGCGCCATTGAGCACGTTCGGCAGCCATTATCCTACAATTACAATAGCTACGTTAGTATTATATCACTATGATCTTATAAAGGACTCATTGATCATTTAACCCTTGGTTCTACCCACTCTCACTTGGTTAAAGGTTTTGAAACCTATCCTTGGACTTGGGTTTCCTAGGAATTGAATACCTTAGGCTCTGATACCACAAAGACTGTCACGCCCCGAGCGCGGAAGATACCCGGAGATGCGCGACGTGTCTATATCAATCATGTCAATCAGAGTGGTCGTGTATTCGACACGAATACAGAGATGCGCAAAATAGCAAGATAACCCAATCCTTTATTTCATAATGGATAGACTATTACAAATCCAATACTCTGTTAATAAAAAGGAAAAGAATACATATTTGACTCAAGAAACTATAGAAAAGACTAGACGACACTTGTAGAAGCTCTATCACTTTCACTCTTGACCATTCCCATCCGATTGACTTCCATCGTCGTCGGACTTATCTGAAAAGTACAAAGGGACAAACGGAATGAGCGAACGCTCAGTAGGAAATTATATCTCAAGTACTAGCAAGGGGTTTAAGTAATTACATCTTTCATGATGCAATAAAGCTATGCATGCTCGCATAAACGACAAGAAAGAGAGAATGTAATATCAAAGAAATAAGATGAACTTAATCATGAACTTCCAACAAGATGACAAGTATATTCAAGGTATTCAAACAAGCACGTTTAACAAGTCATGTCAAGAACTTTGGCTATCATGTATCAAGCAAGTAAATTACCCTCTTTCGGGCCACGCATTTCATGTAAAGTCAAGTACGATTCAAGTACAAGATGTGTGTGGAATGTCCAATCAAGCAAGTCAAGTACTCGGTATAATGCCAGATACCTTATCATTTTAACTCCCATGGGCACAAGTACTTTCGGGTGCTCCTCCCAGGACCAGATCGGGCCCTATATGCGCAGGCATTTATCATGTGTTTTGACATCCACTCTTGTTTGTATAGCCAATATAGAATTTCAATAATCAAGCTTGTAGATACGTATGACAACTTTGATAGAATAGAGTTCAAAATATGACAAAGGACATAGAATGGCGATAATAACGGTATAATCACGATGTCGATAAAACTAGGTAGATTATGGTTCCCTTAACTTAGGTACCATGACAAATCAATATGGACATTCTTTATATAGAATTGAGGTCCACATGAACATTAGATCAAGCAAGATACCCTCATTCTTATCATAGAATTGGGGTTTACAAGAATGACACGATATGGCATGATATCATCATCCCATCAAGAATTACTTATGATATACTCTTTGTATAATCATAAGGGCCGGTATACCATGTTTCTTTAGATTGACATGGCAAGGATCGTGTAATGGGTTTTTAGGGTACAACCAGCTCAGTCGGCCTTGAGGGAATCCAAGGCTACGAGGAGTCTTACGGAGGTCTCTATGACTAACTCGCTAGTCCAAAGGAACGGAATGTCCAATGGAGAGCTTGTATGTCAATGAGAGTTGAGTGTGATCGGTAAATCAACATGAAAACATGGGACTATACTCACGGAGTGGAGAATAGTGCCGATATATATAAAACCATCGGTTAGCAAATCAGATGAAAATCAGTTTATAGTAAAATAACGACTTAGGTCAAGTCGTTTCTCAAGTAATTAACGCCTAACATAGGGGCGTTTACATATTTCTATTTTACAGAATTTTCAATAATCTCATTAATTTATGAAAAACACGCCCTTGTCTGGGGCGTTTTTCAAGTAACTAACGCCTAGTATCAGGGCGTTTATATATGTTCCGTTTCGCAGAATTTCATTATTTCGATACTCTATCAAAAAAAACGCCCTGGACAGGGTCGTTTCTTCATATTTGACGACTGCTGCTGCAGGCGTCTCATAAATTACGGATTTGACAGAATATAAATAAGTTGCAGGACTTATATAAGACACGCCCTGGGAAGGGGCGTTACTGGCTTAACTCTATGTTACAGAACATACCAGGACTCTGGATAATACGTGCCTAAGCAAGGGGCGTTACTTTTAAAGTCACGCCCTCTGATGAGGCGTTAATACGTGGAAAACGACCTTCTACAGGCCGTGAATTCAAGAAATTGCAGGACATTAGATTTGGAGACAGGATCATGCATTAATAATCAAGGTTTCATATATAATCCGTTCTTATCATGCTTAAGTCATGATCTCGTAAAATTAACGCCTGTGTACAGGACGTTTCTTAATAAATTGACGACCGCTGTTATGGTCGTTTATTTTAAAATAGCGCCCTATTCCAGGGCGTTTCTTTCAAACAATTCAGAAAACGCATGAAAACTATAATAATCATATGCATGACATGCTTATATATATATATATCTTGCATTATTTTCATTTGGGCTACAGTAACTTGAGAAAACCTACCTTAAAAATAGATTTGGAGATGACCGGTGAATAACTTGAGAAGAACACCTTGGACAGGAAGAAGGAAGATTTTAGTTGATGAATATGACGGAGATGATAGCCTTCAATCAACCTGTAGGAAAAGAGAGGAAGAAATATGAAGATATGAAATCAATCTTCACAGGTATATGGTGAAGAACATACCTTGTTCTTTCACGTACGCCACCTTACAGACCTATAACAGAATCAGATGAAGAACATTAGTTCTTCATGTAATAGAAGCAGAAAAATAAAAGAATAGAGGAACCGTTTTTTCTTCACGTACCTAGCAGCAGACGTTCGATCAAATGGGTTTTAGGGTTCGATCGAACATGTTATTTATAGGATTTTGGAAGTCCTAACAAGAGTAGTGTTTGATTGAGGGTAATATATCCTTAATAGAGTCCTTACTTTAATAGACACTTACTAGATTAGGTTAATCTTTCCTTGGATAAGCTCTGGGTTCGAACGGTTCACGAACTGAATTAACGCCTTAGGTCAGGGCGTGTATTCTTGAATTAACGCCTTGCATAAGGGCGTTTCTTAAAAAGCGCCTTGAAAAAGGGCGTTTCTTATTTTAAAACACGCCCAAGATAGAGGCGTTTCTTTTACTTACCCATTTGGTCGCGTGAGAACTGACGACCGTAGGTGTGGGCGTCCTTTCCTTATTCACGCCATGGGTAGAGGCGTTTCTTTATAAATTAACGCCTTAATAAGAGGCGTTATTTTTAATTTGTTTTATTTCGTCCAATTAACCCTATTCCTTTTATATATATTACTTCTGTAATATATGTTTTAATTTATTTCAATTATTCATTTATTAGGGTTGCTACATTGTGCCCCTTAGGCACAAGCATGTGCTATGCTATTTTGATGATAGCAATGATGTTTTATTTTGATGATAGAAACACAGTGAGTGCTTTATGAGAACTTGTTTTGATGATAGCAACATAACTTGTTTTGTGGAGAATGCATGTGTATGACTGATATATTGGTTGTGCTTGATTTCTGCTCTGTGCGTTGCTTTTCTGTCTGCATGTAGTTTGATGACTAGCAAGTCTATACACTGCAGGGTAAAGCATTTCAGAGTCTTTACATCTTCATGCATGTGCATAGTCTATACATTGTGCATCTCGTTGTCAAGTCTGCACATTCATGAAGTCTGTACAGCCATCCACTTGAAGCATTTCTCAAAGTCCATACAATGCATCTTCTTAGCATCTCATTTAGAGTCTAAGGCATTGTCTATACACTGGACTTAAAGTGTGTACAGCGTCCGTCTCAGCCACCGTCTCATTCAGCGTCTTAGGCTTGTAAAGTCTACACATTGGTCGGTGGAAAGTCTATACATTCGTTACAGTGCACACACCGTCTCAACTTGCGTCTCATGCATATAGTAAGTCTATACATTGCTACAGTAACGCAAGTCTATACATCGTCCCTCTCATGCATTTTCTTAGGCTAAGTCTGTATAGCCTACCGTCTCATTCATCGTCTCACTTGACGTTCAAGTCTGTACATTGGCACTGTAGCATGCATTCATGAAGTCCATACTTTCACTGAAGTTTGCTTAGCTGAAGTGTGTACATTGCATTGTATGACTTGAAGTCTGTACATCGCATGTGTGCTTCATGCTAAGTCTATATAGGCTAAGTCTGTCGGTCTTGTGACTCATGCATTCATTGTTAAAGTCTATACAGACTTCAGTGCATTCTCTGTGTCTCACATGTCAAAGTCTGTACAGTGAGCTTTTCATTGGTAAAGTCTGTACACTCACCAGTTGAACTTCAAAGTCTGCACATTCTATTGTTCATGAAGTCTGTACACTGGACTGTGTCCTTGTGCATCACATTAAGTCTATACATTACTGTTCTTCACTGCAAGTATATACACTGCTTTATATTGTGTTCTTTGAAGTCTGCACATTGCATCACTATTCTGCAAGTCTATACACTGGCTACTGCACTCTCATGAAGTCTTCACCTGTGCTAGTGTAAGTCTATACAACGCCCAGTGTTTTGCTTGCAAAGTATGTACAACGGTTGCCTTCTTACATAAAGGCTATACATTTGCACTGTAGATGCACACACTGTTCATAAGTCTAAACATCGGAAAGTCTGTACATCGTGCATCTTTAAGTTGAAGTCTGTACCGAGTCAGCGTCCAGTTGACCGTCTCAGGCAGTGTCTCTTTATGCGTCTCTTGCAAGTCCATACAACGCTTCATACTAAAGCCTGTACATCGGACAGTGTTTAGGCGAAGTCTATACATCCGTCCGTATAGTGTCTTGGCCACCGTCTCACGACCACCAAGTCTATACTTTGGTCGGTGGCAAGTCTGCACATTGGACTCTTGATCAAGTCTACACATTCAACAGTGTTCTTCCAAGTCTGTACATTGGAAGCTTCACCTATGTTTCCCTTCAAGTCTATACATCGGTAGCTTTACCGTCGTTTCCCTTGAAGTCTATACACTTGACTGCCTTTTCCTTGATCAAGTCTGTACAGAGCTCCCGTGTTCTAGTCTATACAGCCTTTTCATCTTGAAAGTCTATACATCGGGAAGTCTTCACATTGGCTGTTGAATGATGAGCAAGTCTGTACAGTGGACCGTCTAAGTTACCGTCTTATGCATTGAGCAAAGTCTATACAGACTCCACTGTCTCATTCTACGTCTTAGACTGCTCAAGTCCATACATTGGCCGCATCATTTCATTATCAAGTCTATACACTGCCTTTGGGTCTCCAAGTCTCTACAGCCTTTTGCTTCGCCAAAGTCTGTACATTGGTCTGCATTGCCCTTGGACAACATTGTCTGTACAACCGTGTCTTTGGCAAGTCTGCATAGTGAAGTCCATACACTGCACTCGAGTTCACAGTGTCTTCATGAAGTCTATACAATGCACTTTACATTACAAGTCTATACATCATGATCGTCTTTACAAGTCTATACAGAGCTCTTCACTTAACCTGATATTCCGATACTCTGTCTAACAGGTGCTCTGCTCGTGGAGGCTAATGAAGGGCACGTGATCCGAGGCTGGAAGGGCAGACAGGATTGTGACACGTGTGCTGAAGCTGGCTGAGAGACTGACACGTGGTCCAAGGTTTTTGGGCGGGAGATGTGGAGAGCACACGCCCTAGCTACTGCTGCTGCTATATATATGAGTCTTCATCTTCAGATGAAGAGCGATCAAAGTGGAGAAAGAAAAAGTAGAAGTGCAGAGACTTCGATCCAGCAGAAGAGAAGAAGAAGAGTGAAGAGAGCAGAAGAAGAAAGAAGAGAGAAGAGAAGAGAAAGAGAAGAAGAGCAGAAGATAAAGAAGAGAAAGAGAGAGATAGAGAGCTCGAGTTGAGAAAGAGAGAGAGGTTGAGGTTGTCTGGCTTTTGGATCAAATCCAAGCCAGAAGTGCTCATCGAGAGCTATATTTTGTGCTTTATTGTTTCAGCTTTCCGTTACTGTCTTGTTCTATCATTCATTTTCCTTTATACATTTCTTCAAGCTGTTTGTTAGCGGAGTAAGTTGTGTGGCTCAACGTTTGCAGTGGAGGATTCCACTGGACGGGTTAAGCTGTAATCCCCAGCGAGTTCAAGCTGTGAGTCAGCGATGGCTAAGCTGTATTGCCCAGCGGAAGCAAGTTGTGATGCTCAGCGGATGGCAAGCTGTGAGGCCCAGCTGATGTATGGCAAGCTGTGATGCCCATCTGTTCAAGCTGTGAGTCAGCAGGAAGCCACACTCGGGTTGAGTGTGGGGTGGATGTAGGTCTGCTGGACCGAACCACCTAAAAACCCTCTTATATTGTGGTTTGTTTTGTTCTATTTGTGCTTCCGCTAGATGAATGCATAGGGGCACTCAACTGTCTGCTTATAGGTTCAGTAGATGAGTGTTCTAATTTGTCTTGTTAGCATTCCAATTTTTAAGTGAGTGAAATCTTATTTTGGGTGAAGGTTTTTAATTGGGCGAATTTTTAAAGGGCTATATTCATTCACCCCCCCCCTCTGAATACTGCACAGAACCCAACACTTGGTATCAGAGCGGGTCTCTGATCTATCAGATCTAACAATCTGCAGAGGATCCTGCTAGTTTTGGTGCATTTCAGAGTGGATCTCTTGTGCTCGTTGTTTTGTTTCACTGTCTTAGTGCTTTACTTTGCTTATTTGATTTTGCTGCATTTCCTGTCATTTGTCTTACTGCGCTGAATCTGTCTGCCACTTGTTCAAATGGGTCGTCCTCCGGTTTATGATGGTTCTAACTTTGAAAGTTGGCTAGGAGGCCTAGCTGTGTACATAGACTCAATTAGTCCACATTTGTGGAGTCTTATATCTAAAGGCCCACACCGTTTACCTAAAGATCAGACCAATTGGTCTAGTGAGGACAACTCTAAGAATCACGATAATACCATAGTTCTTAATATCTTGAGAGCTGTAGTTAATACTGATATGTATCCTTTTGTTCTCAGGTGCAATTCTGGAAAAGAGATATATGACAAAGTTATCTCTGCACATAACCAACAGAATGATAGCTGTTTGATGGCCAACCAGGAAAATGAAGATTCTTCATCCGAGGTAAGCTCTGAATCTGGAGAACTTTCAATTGATGACCTATGGAATATAAATGAGGAACTTAATAATAGATGTGAACAATTGAAATCTGAGAATAAAAGATTGAAAAAGAAATGTGATCAGATAACTTTGAAAGTTCCTTGTAAAAATTGTCCAGATCTGAAACAATCTTATGATGCATGTATGTTAGATGTTCAGAATTTTCAGGAACAAAATGGTTCTCTAAAACTTGAAAATCAAACATGTCTGGACAAGATATCAGAACTTGAGAATCAGCTGAATGAGAAGAAAAATAACATCTAAAAGCATGCAAGAACTGACTCAAGTTAATTCTAATTGGATAAACTGAAACTTGAGAATGAATAATTTCAAAAGAAAATTGAAAATCTTATGAGTAGAATAAATGAAATCAATGGGAAGGCTTCACATTCTTCTTCTGCTGAATTAAGCTGTGATATGTGCTCAGCTCTAAGAGAATGAAATGAGGATCTTTATAGTGAGAATGAATGGCTGAACAAACAAATAGTCTCACTTAAAGAAGATCACAAAAACTTGGTTGCTGAGAAAATTAATGTGGAAGAAAGAGAAGAGGAACTAATTGAAATATTGGAGCAAATGTCTGGAAGAGAGAGATGTGCTAATAATGAAATTCAGGATAAAAATCTTGAGGAAGAAAACACTGAATTAAAAGCTGAAGTTGAAAATTTAAATGGTTAAATACTGGCTTATCTGAAAAACTTCTCACCACAGAAAAGGGAAAAGCTGTTTGTAATGAAGAATCAAAAATTTTGAACAATCTTGAACAAGAAATTGAGAAGTACAAAACTGCAAACAAGGTTTTAAGCGAATGTGTAAATTACAGTGAACAGGAGATAGCCAGTTATGAGCTTCACATTGTTAGCTTGGAAGATAAAATTCATAATCTGAAAACTTTAGCAATTGAGTCTGCTAAGAGTGAAGGAAAAATGAAAGATGTTATGAAAAGTGAGAATAAGAACTCTAAAAGGGGGATAAGCTGTAATTCTGATGTCAAGAAAATCACTAGAAACCAACTATACACTACCTTTGTGCATAGTTCTGATGTAGCTGGTACCTCAAGTCAATCCCCAAAATAAAATAAAAATGAGAAATCATCTTCAAAATCTGTCTTTCAGTTCAAAGCCTAGAAAATTGAAAAGCAAACAAAATCTGTTGAGAATAATCAGAAATTGAAAAGAAAGAGTCAAACAAAGAAGGCTAAGAATATTTCTGGTTGTACTTTGAAATTTGTTAGCTCTGCTGAACGTAATGGGTCAATGCAAAATGCTCATGCTTCATGTACTCATTCACATGCATCTAGTCAATCTGTTAGTAATCATGTCATCAGGAAATCACAAGTGTCATGTCACTATTGTGGCAAGATAGGACATGTAATGGATGACTGCAGATTGTTGATTGAAGATGAGCATGCTAGTGAAGCAATGCATTCTAGGAATTCATACGACAGAAACCATGCCATTAAGAAATCTGTTGCATATTGTTACTACTGTGGTAGGCGTGGTCATCTAATGAATGCATGCTTTAAAATGAAAGAAGATAATAATGTGAACTCTAGATTTTTCACACATGCTCATGGCCCACATAGATATGAATCTACTTCAGGTCAGCATATCATCTGTTTCAATTGCAACAAGCCGGGACACAAGGCAAATGAGTGCTGGATAAGAAATTCTTGGGGTAACAAGAACTCAAGAGGCAAGCATCTTGGGTGTCTTAAATGTGGTAAGCATGGGCATGCAATCAAGGACTGCTGGTATGCTCAGGGAAAATATTTCAATTCCAAATTTGTTATATTCCCTCCAAATAGAAATTTTCCTGGTAGAAATAAAATTGATTTTAAAGAAAAGATTCTTGGATGTTTTGAATGTGGAAAATCTGGTCACCGAGCTTCTGAATACTGGTGGGCAGGTAATGGTAAGTCAAAATTTCCTGCTCCCAATGCTGCTAGTAAGAAACAAAATATCCATGTAAATAACAAAACATTTCATTCTAAGTTTTATAGGTCTCATGCTGCTGTTGATATGCACCATAGGACCAGAAAATCTGCTGTTTCATGTAGATATTGTGGTAAATTTGGTCACTCTATGGACAATTATTTTCTGATGAAATTTGATGACCATGTTGCTAAGAAACTGTTTAGAACACCTGATAGAGGTAGTGCAGGACCCCAGACTGCTTGGGTCCCTACAGGATCAAATTGATTGACATGATGCAGGTGTGCCTTGGGTCAAAGAATAAACAGGAGTTAACAGACCAAGGCACTCAAATGGAAACCCCAGGATCCTACCTTTCAGGTCAGTTCTGAACTTTGCTTAAATCTCATAATCTGAAAATGCTGATTTGTCTTGTTTAAAATTCATTAACTGAAATTGTTGAACTGTCCTTGACTTATGATGATCTCTTCATGTCTAGCTGATCAGTCTGCATTCCAGACTCAGCTATTGAATTCAATTCTACATATCTGATGCTCTTCTCTTGCTATATGTTGAACTGAATTTGAATGCTTCTTTAGTGTATACAGTTGATGCACTATATAGACTTTGTGTAAATGCATGTGTTTTGTGTCAGTGCAATGCATGCTTGTTGTTGAATGCATACTTGAACTGAGTGTGAATGGTTCATTTAGTGTACACAGTCAATGCATGTGTATTATGTCTGCATACATCATTTGCATGACTGTCGTTGATGTTGTTCAATGCATGTAGGACTGCTTTATGTTGCATTGTCTTGAATAACCCTGGTATATCAAATGGTATGGTACTAAAAGGCAGGGAAATCTGCCCAGAGGTTTCTACCATGTGTGAGATGGTCTTTGAGACCGGGTTCTCCGCCTAGTACCATGGGTCCTGTCTTCATGTAGAGCAGTGTCCTGCATATAATTAAATTTTGAAAAATCTAAAAAGAAATGACTTGGGCGCATAAAATTAAAATGATTGCATACTTGTCTCATGTTTCATTGCTACATAGTTTGCATATAGAGCAGTGTGCTGCATAGCATATCTTTTGCATCATGGTGTCAGGGGGAGCTAAGAGCTTAGTTCATCATATTGAATCCTTGCTACTTATCACTGTCCCCATTGAATTCATTCGTATTCTTTGACAATCAGATGCCATTGGACCATAATGCTTATTGCTATCTTTTCCCCATCATTTTCACTGAGCAACAGCAATTGTTTCTGGTTTATTATATTGAGTTGTGATTATTGCAAGTGTTCACTTATAAGAATCACTCTTGCAAATTGAAAGGAATTAAAGGTTTAACCTTTATAAATTGGAGAGTTAAGTGTCTGCACTTCAGAATTTGAGATAAAAGAAAACTTTTATAGCTCTTAATCTTTGTCTCATGGCTAAAATAGAAAAAGTTTTTTTGTAATGCCTAAATGTGTTGAACTGGAAATGTCTAGAACAGGTGAATAAGAGTATGTAATAATTTTTTAAACAATCACTCTAAAAGAATTAAGGGCAGCAGTAAATAAGATCATAAATGTAAAGAACTGAACATTGTGACAGAGCAATGGTTGATTGCACTGAGAAACTGTGAACTCCTCCAAAGAAGCATGAAAATTCACATGTCATGAAGTGCGTTAGACTATCTCTCTTCATAGGGTCAAATCTATAGGGGGAGTCCTCACCAAGTAACCGGGGGTACTGGCCTCTGATCAAGGTGTGCCCTTAATGTCAAAAGTGAAGACTATTCCTTGTAGGTCTTGATCTGAAATAGGTCTTGTAGTTTATGCCTAGTAACTAGGGGTACCTGCCTCTGATCAAGGTGTACACCTAATGTCAACAGCATAAATGCCACAGATCTACTCACTTAGTTCAGTTTCAGAAAATTGAAAAATAAAAATAAACTGCTGTAACCCTTTGAAATCAAAAGTCAATGAGTGAAAATTATTTTTATTAATACATATTCAAGTTGCCTTTCTTGATCTTCCATGTTTAATCACAAAAGGGTATTATTTCTGACTTATCTATTAATACCATGTGCCCTAGATTCATTGCTATAAATGGAGTCTAAAACTCTTTTTCATGGGTCAGGTGTTTTACTCTAGATTTATCACTGTTAAACCTGAATCTTTGTCAAAAACTGTATGTTGCTTATTCTTATACTTAACTATTGTTTATAATCAGGCTTATTCTCTGAACCAATGATTCAGCTGTTGTCAAGTGACCCTCCTACCTTCTCTACCTTTGTATATCTGTCTATATTACTTCTCAAAGGGGGAGCAATTATTTAGGGGGAGAAATAATTCAGGGGGAGTCATACCTTCAGGGGGAGTTTACTGCTCTATAGGAATTTGCATGCATAATGCACTTTGCACTCATATTTTTACTGTTTTCTCTTTTTGCTTATGTCAAAGGGGGAGAAAAATCTGTGTGTGACTCACTGTCACAATGTGTTGACATCATCAAAAAGGGGGAGAATGTTGTGCCCCTTAGGCACAAGCATGTGCCCCTTAGGCACAAGCATGTGCTATGCTGTTTTGATGATAGCAATGATGTTTTATTTTGATGATAGCAACACAGTGAGTGCTTTATGAGAACTTGTTTTGATGATAGCAACATAACTTGTTTTTTGGAGAATGCATGTGTATGACTGATATATTGGTTGTGCTTGATTTCTGCTCTGCGCGTTGCTTTTCTATCTGCATGTAGTTTGATGACTAGCAAGTCTATACACTGCAGGGTAAAGCATTTCAGAGTCTTTACATCTTCATGCATGTGCATAGTCTATACATTGTGCATCTCGTTGTCAAGTCTGCACATTCATGAAGTCTGTATGGCCATCCACTTGAAGCATTTCTCAAAGTCCATACAATGCATCTTCTTAGCATCTCATTTAGAGTCTAAGGCATTGTCTATACACTGGACTTAAAGTGTGTACAGCGTCCGTCTCAGCCACCGTCTCATTCAGCGTCTTAGGCTTGCAAAGTCTACACATTGGTCGGTGGAAAGTCTATACATTCGTTACAGTGCACACACCATCTCAACTTGCGTCTCATGCATATAGTAAGTCTATACATTGCTACAGTAACACAAGTCTATACATCATCCGTCTCATGCATTTTCTTAGGCTAAGTCTGTACAGCCTACCGTCTCATTCATCGTCTCACTTGACGTTCAAGTCTGTACATTGGCACTGTAGCATGCATTCATGAAGTCCATACATTCACTGAAGCTTGCTTAGCTGAAGTGTATACATTGCATTGCATGACTTGAAGTCTGTACATCGCATGTGTGCTTCATGCTAAGTCTATACAGGCTAAGTCTGTCGGTCTTGTGACTCATGCATTCATTGTTAAAGTCTATACAGACTTCAGTGCATTCTCTGTGTCTCACATGTCAAAGTCTGTACAGTGAGCTTTTCATTGGTAAAGTCTGTACACTCACCAGTTGAACTTCAAAGTCTGCGCATTCTATTGTTCATGAAGTCTGTACACTGGACTGTGTCGTGTGCATCACATTAAGTCTATACATTGCTGTTCTTCACTGCAAGTATATACACTGCTTTATATTGTGTTCTTCGAAGTCTGCACATTGCATCACTATTCTGCAAGTCTATACACTGGCTACTGCACTCTCATGAAGTCTTCACCTGTGCTAGTGTAAGTCTATACAACGCCCAGTGTTTTGCTTGCAAAGTATGTACAACGGTTGCCTTCTTACATAAAGGCTATACATTTGCACTGTAGATGCACGCACTGTTCATAAGTCTAAACATCGGAAAGTCTGTACATCGTGCATCTTTAAGTTGAAGTCTGTACCGAGTCAGCATCCAGTTGACCGTCTCAGGCAGTGTCTCTTTATGCGTCTCTTGCAAGTCCATACAACGCTTCAGACTAAAGCCTGTACATCGGACAGTGTTTAGGCGAAGTCTATACATCTGTCCGTATAGTGTCTTGGCCACCGTCTCACGACCACCAAGTCTATACTTTGGTCGGTGGCAAGTCTGCACATTGGACTCTTGATCAAGTCTACACATTCAACAGTGTTCTTCCAAGTCTGTACATTGGAAGCTTCACCTATGTTTCCCTTCAAGTCTATACATCGGTAGCTTTACCATCGTTTCCCTTGAAGTCTATACACTTGACTGCCTTTTCCTTGATCAAGTCTGTACAGAGCTCCCGTGTTCTAGTCTATACAGCCTTTTCATCTTGAAAGTCTATACATCGGGAAGTCTTCACATTGGCTGTTGAATGATGAGCAAGTCTGTACAGTGGACCGTCTAAGTTACCGTCTTATGCATTGAGCAAAGTCTATACAGACTCCACGGTCTCATTCTACGTCTTAGACTGCTCAAGTCCATACATTGGCCGCATCATTTCATTATCAAGTCTATACACTGCCTTTGGGTCTCCAAGTCTCTACAGCCTTTTGCTTCGCCAAAGTCTGTACATTGGTCTGCATTGCCCTTGGACAACATTGTCTGTACAACCGTGTCTTTGGCAAGTCTGCATAGTGAAGTCCATACACTGCACTCGAGTTCACAGTGTCTTCATGAAGTCTATACAACGCACTTTACATTACAAGTCTATACATCATGATCGTCTTTACAAGTCTATACAGAGCTCTTCACTTAACCTGATATTCCGATACTCTGTCTGACAGGTGCTCTGCTCGTGGAGGCTAATGAAGGGCACGTGATCCGAGACTGGAAGGGCAGACAGGATTGTGACACGTGTGCTGAAGCTGGCTGAGAGACTGACACGTGGTCCAAGGTTTTTGGGCGGGAGATGTGGAGAGCACACGCCCTAGCTACTGCTGCTGCTATATATATGAGTCTTCATCTTCAGATGAAGAGCGATCAAAGTGGAGAAAGAAAAAGTAGAAGTGCAGAGACTTCGATCTAGCAGAAGAGAAGAAGAAGAGTGAAGAGAGCAGAAGAAGAAAGAAGAGAGAAGAGAAAGAAGAGAAGAAGAGCAGAAGATAAAGAAGAGAAAGAGAGAGATAGAGAGCTCGAGTTGAGAAAGAGAGAGAGGTTGAGGTTGTCTGGCTTTTGGATCAAATCCAAGCCAGAAGTGCTCATCGAGAGCTATATTTGTGCTTTATTGTTTCAGCTTTCCGTTGCTGTCTTGTTCTATCTTTCATTTTCCTTTATACATTCTTCAAGCTGTTTGTCAGCGGAGCAAGCTGTGAGGCTCAGCGTTTGCAGTGGAGGATTCCACTGGACGGGTTAAGCTGTAATCCCCAGTGGGTTCAAGCTGTGAGTCAGCGATGGATAAGCTGTATTGCCCAACGGAAGCAAGCTGTGATGCTCAGCGGATGGCAAGCTGTGAGGCCCAGCTGATGTATGGCAAGCTGTGATGCCCAGCTGTTCAAGCTGTGAGTCAGCAGGAAGCCACACTCGGGTTGAGTGTGGGGTGGATGTAGGTCTGCTGGACCGAACCACCTAAAAACCATCTTGCATTGTGGTTTGTTTTGTTCTATTTGTGCTTCCGCTAGATGAATGCATAGAGGTGCTCAACTGTCTGCTTATAGGTTCAGTAGATGAGTGTTCTAATTTGTCTTGTTAGCATTCCAATTTTTAAGTGAGCGAAATCTTATTTTGGGTGAAGGTTTTTAATTGGGCGAATTTTTAAAGGGCTATATTCATTCACCCCCCCCTCTGAATACTGCATAGAACCCAACACTTGAGGGGTGTACCGGGCTAGAGAGAGGCCAGGTGTGCCGTTGGGGCACCAAGGGGGAGTGTACCGCTGGGGGGCTACTATGGGTGTGTCGGCCAAGACGCCGGAAGGGTGTGCCGCTGGGGAAAAGTGCAAGTGCACCGAACAGGGCTCCAAAAGGGTTGGTCTGCTAATGGGGCGTGGTGTTAGACCGATCAAACCCACAGTGACTTCCAGCAAGAGGAAAAAAGGTTCAAAGGGGCAGACACAGGTGAAGGCACTGGGCTTTACTGGGGGAGGTTCGTGACCTGTGGACGTCAAAAAAAATGATGATGATCATATAGCATGCACATCTTAACACTCAAGAGTGAGTCAAAGACGGGAAGGCTGAATAAACCCTATGCTTCCTCCAAGAAGGATGAATACCTACCCGGTGCTCTGCCACCCAACAAAGAAGCCCCTCATGCTGAAGAGATGGCCCCCACTCTCCAGTCGGCATTCCCAACGGCCGAATCAAAAGAAACTCAAGAATTCGAACACATGTCCGGCACGCGTCGGAGATCACTCAAAGCTCGGAATCGGGATTCAGAGGCCCCGAACTAAACACCCCGGAGGTGGTGCATTACAGCTAAAGCAGCACGGGAGGACAAGCGTCCGTCTGAATAGCTGCGAAGCCAAGATGAATTCTAAACCGGCGCGCCCTTGCTTGGCCTTAAACCGACGCGCCCACTTGCTTATGCTTAATCCGGCGCGCCCCTTGCTTATGCTTATTCCGGCGCGCCCCTTGCTGATGCTAGGCCAGCATGCCCCTTTCTATGTTGTTAATCCGGCGTGCTCAACACCATGCCGGTTTAACTCAAATAACATCCCATCCGCCAGCCGATACCCTGTTTTCGCATTAGCCTGGTGCCTAGAGGGCATTCAATGCTCTGAAGCTCTGTCGCCATGGGCATTAAATGCTCTGAAGCCGTGTTTCCACATCCGTTCGACAGCACAGTGGCGAAGGCATGCATCGACGGTGGCAGCAGTAGCAGCAGATCGCCCGACAAATCTATGAATATCCCATCCTCAGATGAACGACAGCGTACGGCACAAACCGGTAGCGTCCAGCGTAGCACGTCGATTTCAGACCTCGACGCGGACGAGGTGAAAGTGGCGGGAACACTCTTGAATGCCCATTCTATAAAATGGCAAGTCTGAAGAAGGAATAGGTTCGGTTGGTTCATTCGGATGATGGCTGGCCATCGAAGAGAAGAAGAAGAAAATACCACCCGAAGAGAAGAAGCCCCCCGTCCCTGTGCCCGTGAGGTGAAGAAGAAGAGAGTGAGGTTGAGAGCAAGAGGTGAGCTGGGGGGGGGGGGGGAGAGCTTGTGCTCTGTTCCCCCCGTCCATGTATCTCTTCCCCCTTTTTCTCCCTCTGTAATGTATTTCTCCTCTGTGGAGATGAAATTTCTTGGGCTTGAGCCGTTTTTCCCCCCCCTTTGGTGGATGAATAAACAGAAGGCCCCTTATTGGCAAACACGATCTTTTGTCTTTCTTCTTCTTTCCCCTTCCTCCTCCTCCTCATCCAGGGCCCTTCGAAGCATGCTCCTCCGTAGCATGGCCTTTCGAAGGAGTTCGTCGACAGATGAATATCCATGGCCTCTTACGGCATACACCTGTCCCACCTACGAGATCATCACCCTGAGTTGCTGGAACTCTTGAAGGCTTGTCCTCGAGTCTCCACATGCACTTATGGGTTAACGGAGTTCTTACTCTGAGTTTTGAGGTTCACCCCGGAGCTTTGCTCCGTTTGGTGTTCCCCTATTTATCTCTGGCAAGCCTAAGTCCGGGGGAGGTGCTGCCCATTTTTCGCCAGGAACAAACGAATCAAGCTATTCTCTGAGGGCCAGAACATCACATGCTTGAAGCCTCTGATCACGACTGAACCTTCGAGTTCCGGCAACAAACTCTTCTAATAAAACATTCATATCTTCATGCTAATTCACCCTAACAAACAACTAAAACACTTAAACTTCCTCTCCACAAACTTAATCTATCAGTTCGATAAACAAACTAATCAACAAATCAACCCACAGGTGAAAGAAACAAGAAACAGAGCATAAAAGAATGAAAGAAACCTCATAGAAGCATAGCCCGGCGCGCCCTAATCCGGCGTGGGCTAACCCGGCGCGGTACCCCCCCGCGCCGGTTTAGCCTTACACTCAAAACCCCTTTCATTTTTCCTTGCCACTAACCGGCACGCTACACTATTCCGCCCCCCTCATTGGGCCTATTCCGGTGCGCCCTCCTCCATTGGCCATTAACCGACGCGCCCAAACTCTGCACCACCTATTCCGGCGTGCCCTTTTGGGCATCCATTAACCGGCGCGCTCCCCTCTTTGCTTCCCTTAAACCGGCGTGCCTGAAAGGGAGAAAATGATTAATCAAATGAGAGAAGAGACTTAAAGCTAATGAATAAAACTAATAAAAAAGGTTTCCCCCTTCCATAATCAAATTTTTGTTCCGGGGGCGCTGCCCCCAGAAACCCCCGCAAGGGGCGTTGCCCCCTTGAACCCCGCGACCTTACCGCGCATGTCGATCCGCGTGCGAGGGCGCACGTTGGTGAGTTCGGGCTTCGCACTTAACAATTCACACCCCCGGGCTGGGTGCAAAGAGAAAATCGATGATGCCTTGTGGTATCGGATGTGGACCTCGGAACCTCCGACATGGTCGTGATCCGAACATATCTCGGGCTAATAGTTTGTTAACTCGACCCGAGTCTCCCAGGATCTAATCCCGCAACCCCACATTAAACTTGTCGTGTCTACGGCAGACATTTGCACGGTTTTATCATCGTCTTCGATGCTTCAAACGTGGACTCGCGTCCAAACAATGAATGGTCCGACCGTGACCGACACGCACGTATACCTTGGAACCTTCGTTTCCCAAGACTGTGCGTGAAGAGAAAAGTAATGACGCCTCGTGGCATCAGACGTGGTCCTCGGAAACCCCGATATGGCCATAGTCCGCAACCACCTCGGGCCCATAGATCATCAGCTTGACCCATCTTCATCGGGATCCGATCCCGCACCCACATTAAACTTGCCGCACCTATGGCAGACGTCCGTACGATTTTATCGTTGTCCTTGACGCTATTAATACGGACTTCCGTCCGAATAATGAATGGTCCGTTAGTGACCAACATGTATATACCGGGATCTAATCCCGTGCTCGCATTAAACTTGCCGTACTCACGGCAGACATTTGCACGGATTTGCTCCCGTCACCGTCTTATTTTCTACACGGACCTTCGTCCGAACACAAAATGGTCCATGAGTGACCGACAAAACCCGAATGGAATGAGGTGGCTCTCGTCCTCCCCGAACCCTACGCATAGGGACATCAATGAGACCGTCGTGAGTCATGCTCGGACCTCGGGTTCGCCCCAACCATGGTCATCGCCTGACCCACATCCTAGGCCTATAGCCGGCTATCTCTGTACACATCTTTGTTTTGGAATATAGTCTCGGGACACTTTCCCACTGCCCTTCGGCACCGGAAATATTAATGATGCCCACGCAAGCCTCGTTTGGACCGCGGGAGGCGCCCCCGGAATGGTCCTGACTCGATCTTGCACCGGGCCAATAAACTCACCGATTTCTGACCGCTCTAACCGAGATTTAACCGAATGCTTCCAGTTCCTGTGAACAATAAATTTGTCGTACCCGGCATACATATGCTCCGGTTTTCCTATGATGATTACTCGTTTCTCAAACCGGACACTCGTCTGAACATCAAATGGTCAACAAATGACCGACATAATCTCGAATGCTTTCTTCTCACCCTCGCACGAGGATTTCAATGCTTCATAATAGACTTTTCATGTAACTAATTTTCTGGCCATGAGGCCCCTTTTCTCGGCGATTAATCAAGGGTGTTCCCCTCTCCGAGGGGATATAAATGACGCCGTGACCTTTATGGCTCGGCGGGTTCTAGTCCCGACACGAACTACACAATCGTCTGATTAGTCAGATCGAGCGCATAATAAATCGTCACTCTGTGACTGGCACGCCCACGCACTTAATAAACACCAATAAACAAATAATAAACGAACGATAAATTAAATAAAAAGTGCGTCCACATGACCTCAAACCATTCAAGATGATGACACATCCGGAAGAAACCGTCAGCATGAGGGATGAACACAAACACCGTAAAGTGAAGGGAAAGATGATCAAACGCACTGTGGCTCAAAACCAACAAGACGAAGAGACAACCCACTGAGGGGGACGATCTTCATTCATGGGGAACAAAGGGCCGTAGCCATCCGTATACATTACAAAGCATGCCCAAGCTAAGGCTATAGGCAAGAAAGAAAACCAAAGAACAAAAGAACGGAGAGGGAGAAAACAAAGAACAAAAGAGGTGGAGGTGTTGGGGATCGAAGCAAGGACGATCGTCCACTGCTCTTTCCCCCACCTTCCCCTGCTACATCAAGCCCTCTCTCTCTCTTACTCTCTTTTCTTTGCCTGGTGTGTTAGGGTGCTTGGCCCGGATACAGAGGGGGGGGTGAATGAATCCTTCTACGAATAATGGCCAAATTTAAAAAACGGATGCTAGATAAGGAAACAGAATAGAACCAATTCTATTCTACTCAAATACAAACCCATTGAGCGCACCTATTCAAGCATCCAGCAGAAGCAAACCAAACAATCAAGCCACTGCTCAAAAGATTTTTTAGGTGGTTCGGTCCTTCAGACCTACATCCACCCCTCACTCCCAACCGGAGTGAGGCTTCACTAGCACACGCTAGAACCAAGCAGACTCAGTCTACAAACAATTGCTGCCACACAGCTTGACCAGGGGAACAACCTCCCCTCTTCCTCCAAACTGGAGGGAACCTCTGGACTTAAATCCACAAGCCCAGAACCGGAGACAAGTCTCCCTTCCTCCAAACCGGAGGGAACCCACAAGTAGCTCCCAGCTACTTGCAACTGGAGATCAGATCTCCCTTCCTCCTAACCGGAGGGAACCCGACCTCAGACCAGAGGATCGAAAAGCACAGCAAACCAGAAAACAAAGAAAAGATAATAAACGAAAAATAGCTTCAGCAAACAGAAGCTGAAACACGAGATGCACAATTTGGCTCCCACTGGAGCTGACTGGCCTGGATCTGATCCAAGGTCCAGTGAAGACAGATCTTCAGGTAAGCTTCTTTCTTCTTCTCCACGAACTCTCTCATTCACTCTCTCTCTAACTTTCTTTCTCTTAAACTCTCTTCCTCTTTCACACGATCACTATCTCTCTCTCTTTTCCTTTTTCTTCTTCTGCTGGATCGAGCTCTCTGTAACACTGCCTTTTCTTTCTTAGCTCTGATCACCCTTCATCGGTGGGTGAAGGTTTTTCTTTATAGCCGCAGCAGATGGATAGGGCACTGAACGCGTGTGCCTCCCACGCTCGATCCTAGAACCTTCCTGCCACGTGCCCTCTTTGTATTTGTTCCTTCAGCATCGGATCATGTGCACCCAGACACTGGTGAATGTTCTTCCTCGGACCTGCAACGAGATAAGAGCCATTAATATTGAGTGTCATAAGAACTAGAACTGCATGAGGTTAGTGGACACGACAAGAGGTACTAAATAGAGAACGACACGAGATAAGGTGGTGACACAATGAACATTACTAAGAGAACTTTACGAGGTAGACAGAAAAACAACGCAAAGACACGAAGACAAGAACAAAAACCAACACTAAGTATGGTTTCAATACAAGAAAGACACGAGGACTAGGAAGAATAAAAACGACACGAAGATACAACAAGACAAATGACACGAAAGTGAAACAGGAAGCAACATGAAGTGCTGCGATGTCCTGTACGCACTAGAACAAACCAGACACGAAGAGACAAAAACAACACGAGGTGAAGACACAAGGAGACAACGACACGAGGTGTAGAAAACACGACACGAAGTTATGAGAGGAGAAGCGACACGGAGTGTGGTCAATGTGATAAAGACACGAAGTCTAAATAACGAAAGATCAACAAGAAGACAGAATACAAAGAAACAACACGAAGATAGAATAGTGATCAGCACGAGGTGTGATTTCAACATAAGAGAGACACGGACTGATAACGACACGAAGTCGAAACAGTAATTGACACGGGGTAACACGACACGAGGTAAAAATGACACGAAGACAAAATTGACACATACTGAAAACAACACGAAGTCGAAACAGTAATCGACACAGGTTGAAAATAACACGAAGTCGAAACAGTAACCGACACGAGTTGAAAAACAAGCAAGACACGAGGTCTACGTAAAGCAACAAGGAAGTGTGGTCAAAGCGAGAACGACACGAGGTCTAATGAGAAAGATCAACATGAAGACGGTGAAAACAGTACGAAGTAAAGATCAATGACACGACGTGTCACTGAATCAAGACACTACAGAGAAAAACGACACGCAATGTAGTGAAAACAACACAGACGCACGACCTGAAGGACAGTACACATAAACAACACGTGGTAAGAGAAGACGACACGGCCTGTTGGAAATACAAACAGTACTTAAACTAAAGCGACACGAAGACAAACAGTTCAACACGAGGTGTTATATACAAACATGACGAAGTGCCAATCAACACGAATACAGTCCCTGAAAAATACCTGAAGTGAAATGAAGGTTCATTCTTCAACAAACATGTTCTTTGTTCATTTTCACAGAAAAATATTTTTGTTAAATTTTCACATAGACATAATTTTTGAAGACCACTAAGACTTATAGTGTTGTCATCATCAAAACATGTAAAGATTCACTAAGACTCAACAATCTCCCCCTTTTTGATGGATGGCAACACTATGAGTCTTGAGTCTTTGCAGAGAAGGAAAAAACACTAAATAGCCATTCACAATGAATATCACAAACATTTTTCCTGATTTCTCCCCCTTTGACATCATCAAAAAAAATGAAAACAAGAAGAATGCAACAACGCAAATGATATGAGTTAAGTTAATTTGTCCAAGAGTCTGAGGGAGAAGGCCTCAAAAGGGCAACAAAATACAGAGCATAGACTTTTCAAGAAAAGTATCTGGCTTGTCTGCTAGAGGGGCCACGCGTCCTGCCTTGAGGTGGTCTCCCCCTTGGAGAAGCAGAAGAATGTTCTTGAGGTGGAGTTCTGCTGGAAGAGGCGTGACCAGGTGTTGAACCCAAGATAGACTGAAATTCCTTTAAATCATTTGATAGCTCAGCAAGCCAATACGCCACAGTGCTTCTGACATTTGCCACTTCAGAAATAATGTCGTCTTGGCGAACACTGACAGTTTCATATCTGTCAGTCAGAGTTGTCATTTCTGATATGAAGGCGACCAACTTATCATAGATTTGCTGAATGCCTGGACCTAGGGCACTTGAAGACTTCTTCAACAATTCTAAAGCTGTTCTGATCTCATAGAAATGATCTATTATGGTAGAAGACATTTTGAAGGAGGAAATATTAACATCATGTGACTCTCTCAGAGCTTTTGCAATTTTTGAACAAATCTCCTGTAATCCTTCCATCAAGGATTTGATTGCATCATCTGAAGCCCTTTTGTTTAGAAGGAATCGTCTCCATTCAGTGAGGAGAGATATCTCAAGCTTCAGTAATCTGGTATGTACCTGATTAATGTTGAGAGTGACAAATATAAGCAGATCATCTAATTTCTTGTCTTGTTTTTGCATCTGCTGAGTCAGGTTTATGAGAAGCTCTTCAATGTTGGGCGCCCGAGTAGATTCAATGTTGGGTGCCTCTGCAGATAAGAGTCTAGGTGGACCTAGAGGTGTACCAAAAAATTCACTGCCAGGTGCAGTCCTCTCAGCTGCTTCCTCTTGTATTGGCATTTGACTGCTCTCAGCTGGGACCTGAACTTCATCTTCAGCTTGAGTTTCTTTCTGAGGGAATACATCTTCAGGTTCCTCTTCTTCACTTGAAGATTATGTATCTAGTTCTATGACAGGAAACTTTTCTCTATCTTCCATGAGTTCCTGATCTGCAGGGCTGCCAACAAAGGCCTGCTCAAGACTTTCAGATACGACCAAGTTGGTAGCCTCTTCCAAGCTTCGCTCAACAGTTGCTCTTAAATTTTCATTAACAAAAACAGCAAGATCTTGATCAGTACTGTCTTGCTCTTTAGCTGGCTGTTCTTCAGGCACTATTGCCTCTTCAGATGTCTTCCCAAACGAATTAAATAGCCCAGCAATGGTTGCATCTAGATCTGTTTGAATGCTTTCGTCAGACAATCTGATGTCCTCAGATGCAGCCTCAACTAGCCTCTGAAATGAGAAGGGTACTTCGATGGGTGCAGCTGGCAAGGTAGACACTGGTGGTTCAGCTGGTGTTTCCTGTTGAGCAATCTCAGAAACCAATTGCTCACCAGCTTGGGCTAAGACTTGAAATTCTTCTAAATGCTCCCCCTGAGATTGTGATTCCCTGGCCTTTTGGACCTTAGCTTGTCCCACCATAGAGGAGTCCTCTAACCCCAAAAATACTGAAACAAAGTTCATATTAAAAATGTTTCTGGCCTTCACTTCTGATGCGGCCTCTCCATCCAAGCAAATCTCAGAGTACTTGAATATCTCAGTCAGATGGGCGGCATAGGGAAGATGTCTCTTGGATCCAATGCATCCCTTCATGACCGAAAAAATAATCTCTGGCAGACAAATCTTTACATTTTGAATCAGATAAAACAGTAGAAATCTCTGTGTGTCTGTAATTCTTCCTCTAGCCCCAGTCTGTGGGGTGATAATGGAAGCGATGACATTCTGAAGGAGCTTGTGAAGAGGAGGAAATGACGATGTCTGATAAGCTTTTAGCTTTAACTGCCCCTTATCATGAATATTACTGGGTTTACCAGTAATGACTGAGAAAGCTTCATGGAGACTGTATCGAAAGCTTCCCTCTACCTCCCCTTTATCTGGAACACCGAGGGCTTAGTGGAGGGACTCACGTGTAACAGTTAACTCGACCCCTTTAACAGATGATAATAAGGCAGACTTGTCTCGGCTCAAGGACAAGTTATTATAAAATTCCATTACCGGCCTAGGGTAATAGACACGGTGATTTTCTAAGAAATCTCTCCACTCCTGAAACTCAAAGATTCTTAACAGTTCTGGGAACTTCGAGACCAAAGTTTCATCTCCGAAATCTATTAATCTAGGAGGAATGATTTTCCCACTTTCTACAAACACGGTAGACTGAGACATCCTGGTACCTTGTTCGGAAGATACTTCCGCAGCAGGTTCTGGCACAAGACATCTCTGTTGCTTAGATGAGGGCTCTTCAACAATTTCTTTTCCCTTCCTCTTCCTGTCACCCGGAGCTACTGACCTTTGCTGATCCATCTGCCGGAACTTCCAGAGTATCAACTCTCTCTTGCAGGCTGCTATTGGACGCGATGCTAGACTGAAGAGAGGAATAGACCTCTGTGGGGGGAAGAAGGTGAGCAGGAAGAGATGGAGATGGGTTTGAAGAAGACGCTCAAGGTGGAGCGGCACGAGGATGAATAGGAAGCGGCAAGGGGAAATAAAGGGTTTGAGGTTGAAGGCATGAGAAACAAAAAAGGTGTTGTCGAGTAGCTTTTTACTCTTATCACACTTTTTATGTAAATACCCAAAATACCCTTAGTTCTGATGTAACGCAGCTACACCATATTAAAGTTAGCCCTTCAATATGTGGACGGGTTATATTCTTCCAAAAACCAAGGTCAGTTAACTCAAGATATTAAATCAGCATAATCACAAAATTAGCTGTTAAAGTTGCTTAACCTAGAGAGAGACACGATTAAATTGCACCTTATGTTTGTCAAGCAACGAAATAACACAACAAAGTCAAGTAGATTTCATTTCTTCATTTAATGGACGAGAAGCCATACAGGGTCAACCAATTTGTTGAACACAAGGTAGAATAGTCCCTTTTTACACAAGGAGACATGTTTATCAGACACCAGAAACCCTGGTTACTCAGGACGAACTACCTTAATGCCAATGATATTTTTCTTTTGAGGATTTATCCCTTTTTTTTTATTTTAACATTTCTACACAGAGATAGCTAATTGTATCATGACAGAGACTCTGGACTTCATTGATCTAGAGTGTCTATTTCTCCACAAAAGCCATTGCTCTGCCACAAATAATGGCGTATTCCCTGGAAGCACTTCTCATGATTTTAGACAAAAAGAAATCTTACTTAACACAATTTTATCTCAGAGCTCTCTTTACATAAGTTTCAGTTAAGTCGAGATCCTCAATAAGTTTTTCTCATTTAACAGGAAGTTTTATAACATGTTGACCAACACTTGAGAAGATAACTTAGAAGGATCAAGGACCAAATATAACCCCCAAACATTGAAATTCTTTATTAACAGGTGTAGATTGTTACACTTGATATAGGGTGGTTTAAGGTATACAGATCTTATCTGATAAGAGCAAGAAGACTGAAACCACAATTTCTTCGAGAGAGAATCTGAACCAATAGTGAGAGGTGAGAGATAATGAGGTGGCTGATTGAATAGAGAGAGATGAAATGAGATGAGCAGCACTCCTATCAGCAAGCCAACAAGTGAGAGATCACTCAAGACATTAGGCACTAAGGACATATCCAAATATAGTATTTTGAAATAGTTCTGTCTCACATCCAGAGAAACTCTTGGGCAACAGACTGCAACCTCTTGAGATGACTGATCTTAAAACCACATTAACTGCATCGGCTGACAAAAATCTTCAGAAACCAAATAGCCTGACAAGCTCCTCTTCAGCCCACTCAAGGACATCTCACACACGACTCTTGGAAGTGTTAATTATTTAATGAATGCAGTGTTTGCCATGAAAGAATTATGCAACATACAGTTTTCAACCAGCATTCGCTTTCAGTTAAAGATTTCAAAAATTTCAGAGTGCATGTTTTAGAAAATAATGCAACTTGCAGATGATGAATGAATATGCAAGACCAGATTCAATATGCATGCACTAGATGAAACTAATAGCAAGATATGCAAGAATGCATCAAACCAGATATGCAGTAAGTTTCAAAATGGGACATGTAGAGAGATTACCTGAAAATTGTGAGAATGGGGTTTTCATTCTTGAGTGCCTTGGATCATTACCCCTTTTATTTCAGTCCCAAGGCACACCTGCAAAATAAGGTTTATTTTGCACAAACAGGTACCCAAGAGGTCTTGGGTCCTGACATGACATTATTATGTTTAGCAAGTTTTCTCAGCACATTTCCAGGAGTAGTTTTAAGATCTGATTTATGCACATTCTTATTAGCATGAATTCTATGTGCATACACATGAGATTTTCTGTTAACAGGGTAAAATTTCTGTTTACCAAAACTGGTTTGGTTTTGATATCCTGCCAGCCAACAGGTTGCAGCCTTGTGACCTGGCTTCCCATAGTGATGACATGAAGGTTTTGCTGATTCTTTTATAGGGAATTTGGCATGTTTGAAATTCATATTTCTATCCTGAATATGCCAACAGTCCTTGACTATGTGGCCATGCTTTCTACAGTGAGAGCAAACTAGAGAATTTCTTCTAAAAGAACCTGACCAGCATTCAGAGGCCTTGTGACCAATTTTGTTGCAATTAAAACATATAATGTGCTGGTACTTGTTAAAGGCATGCTGATTTGCAAAGTGTTTTGTATGATATGAACATGATTTTTCCTTACTACTTGCAAATCAACAATGAGCAGTAGTGTGTCCTACTTTATCACAATTAGAACATATGAGATTCTTTTTCTGACCAGACACAGATTTTCTAGCATGCTTATTGTCATCTTTTTCCATCACAAAGCAGTTACTCATAAGATGTCCATACTTACCACAGTAATGACATGAGCCATTTGATTTCTTTAAAACGTGGCATTTATCTGATGAGTTTTTAGCATGCAGATTGTTCCTTTGAATTTCTGATATTTTATGATTTTTATTTTGTTTTTCTATTTTCTTAGCCTTATACTGAGGTGGAGATGAGACAGAAGGTTTTTCCTGTTCAGAAGATTTGACAAAGATAGTTTTCAGGTTGACTCCATCAACCTTCCTCATGACTGGACTATAACCCAGTCCTTCCTTGTTAAAGTTAATCTTTGTTCTCCGTATTTTCTGAACAATGGGCTGTTTGTCTTTTGATGTAGTGGCTATATTTGAAGTATTTACAAAGGATGTCATTACTTTGTTCTACAAAGCCTTCGTAGTTAGATTATTGTAGCCCAACCCTTCCTTTTTGACATTGACTTTTACACCTAACAGCTTGTCTAGGTTTTTCTGCCCATCAACAAATTTAGACAAGGAGGCTTTCAAATCCCGAATTTCATTTTCAAGAGATGCAATGTGTATTTCATAACTAGTGATCTCTTGTTCACTACAATTGACAGCTTCATTTAAAACCTTGTTAGCTGTTTTGTATTCTTCAATTTCCTTTCTTAGCTCATCTACCTCTTCAGTCTCGTTTGTACAGATAGCTTTTCCTTTTTCCAATGTGAGAAGTCTTTCAGACATGGCACTATTTAACAGTTTTAATTTTTCAACTTCTTCTTTAAGCTTATCATTTTGAACTAGCTCATTTATTAGAAGCTGATCTTCTGAGTTAACCATGCTTTCTCTCCTAGCTTCAAACTCCCTCAATTCCTTTTGTTGTTTTTCAAAATCTTTCTGTAATTCTATGTTTAGAGATTTTATGGCGTTAAATTTTTCAATCAGCAACTCATTCTCTCGTTTAAGTTTCTTTAGTTGTTCATCATTTTCTTTAGAGAGCTTTCTGAGGAAGTCATCTTCAGATTTTAAATTGTTCAGCTCAGAGTGAACACATTCAAGTTCCTTCTTCAGTTCTGCATTCTGGTTTTTATACATATGATTATCAGACAGACATGCATCATGAGATTTCTTCGTACTTGAACAATTTTTACATGGAGAGCTAGAACTATCTACCCGAATACTCTTTTTCAACTTTTTATACTGTTTTCTTAACAGTTCATGAGATTCAAATAGTTCAGCATATGCATTCTCACAATCTTCTAGAGAGAAATTCTCGAAGATATTTACCTCATCATCATCATCTTCTTTAGTTTGATTGCTGCCTTGATCGCTGGCACTTTGATTTCTTCTGTTGGCCATCATGCATCTGTCCACATCTATCTCCTGAGTTCGCTTCAGTGCATCCAAAATATCTTTAGCAGAACTGGATTCAAAGAAACATGAATGAAAAGCTCTATCAGTAGCTGCCTTCATTAAATTTATTGCTATTTGATTTTCTTCATGCATGGATTTGTGACTGTCAGTCCATTTGGACTTTTTCCTAGGTAGTTCATGAGGACCATGTGAAATTACTTTCCACAGGTCTGGATTCACATATTTAACATAATTCTTCAAAACAGCGAACCATGCATCAAAATGCGTACCACTGAAGATCGGTGGATGGGCCATGAGAACACACAGATTAACGCACAAGAATATTGATGAACTAAAAGGAAATAAGCACCTAAGATTGCAAGATCGATCTGCAGGTCGCTGGACCTTGTAAGCAGACACCCGCTCTGATACCAACTGTTAGGGTGCTTGGCCCGTATACAGAGGGGGGGGTGAATGAATCCTTCTACGAATAATGGCCAAATTTAAAAAATGGATGCTAGATAAGGAAACAGAATAGAACCAATTCTATTCTACTCAAATACAAACCCATTGAGCGCACCTATTCAAGCATCTAGCGGAAGCAAACCAAACAATCAAGCCACTGCTCAAAAGATTTTTTAGGTGGTTCGGTCCTTCAGACCTACATCCACCCCTCACTCCCAACCGGAGTGAGGCTTCACTAGCACACGCTAGAACCAAGCAGACTCAGTCTGCAAACAATTGCTGCCATACAGCTTGACCAGGGGAACAACCTCCCCTCTTCCTCCAAACTGGAGGGAACCTCTGGACTTAAATCCACAAGCCCAGAACCGGAGACAAGTCTCCCTTCCTCCAAACCGGAGGGAACCCACAAGTAGCTCCCAGCTACTTGCAACTGTAGATCAGATCTCCCTTCCTCCTAACCGGAGGGAACCCGACCTCAGACCAGAGGATCGAAAAGCACAGCAAACCAGAAAACAAAGAAAAGATAATAAACGAAAAATAGCTTCAGCAAACAGAAGCTGAAACACGAGATGCACAATTTGGCTCCCACTGGAGCTGACTGGCCTGGATCTGATCCAAGGTCCAGTGAAGACAGATCTTCAGGTAAGCTTCTTTCTTCTTCTCCACAAACTCTCTCATTCACTCTCTCTCTAACTTTCTTTCTCTTAAACTCTCTTCCTCTTTCACACGATCACTATCTCTCTCTCTTTTCCTTTTTCTTCTTCTGCTAGATCGAGCTCTCTGTAACACTGCCTTTTCTTTCTTAGCTCTGATCACCCTTCATCGGTGGGTGAAGGTTTTTCTTTATAGCCGCAGCAGATGGATAGGGCACTGAACGCGTGTGCCTCCCACGCTCGATCCTAGAACCTTCCTGCCACGTGCCCTCTTTGTATTTGTCCCTTCAGCATCGGATCATGTGCACCCAGATACTGGTGAATGTTCTTCCTCGGACCTGCAACGAGATAAGAGCCATTAATATTGAGTGTCATAAGAACTAGAACTGCATGAGGTTAGTGGACACGACAAGAGGTACTAAACAGAGAACGACACGAGATAAGGTGGTGACACAATGAACATTACTAAGAGAACTTTACGAGGTAGACAAAAAAACAACGCAAAGACACGAAGACAAGAACAAAAACCAACACTAAGTATGGTTTCAATACAAGAAAGACACGAGGACTAGGAAGAATAAAAACGACACGAAGATACAACAAGACAAATGACACGAAAGTGAAACAGGAAGCAACATGAAGTGCTGCGATGTCTTGTACGCACTAGAACAAACCCGACACGAAGAGACGAAAACAACACGAGGTGAAGACACAAGGAGACAACGACACGAGGTGTAGAAAACACGACACGAAGTTATGAGAGGAGAAGCGACACGGAGTGTGGTCAATGTGATAAAGACACGAAGTCTAAATAACGAAAGATCAACAAGAAGACAGAATACAAAGAAACAACACGAAGACAGAACAGTGATCAGCACGAGGTGTGATTTCAACATAAGAGAGACACGGACTGATAACGACACGAAGTCGAAACAGTAATTGACACGGGGTAACACGACACGAGGTAAAAATGACACGAAGACAAAATTGACACATACTGAAAACAACACGAAGTCGAAACAGTAATCGACACTGGTTGAAAATAACACGAAGTCGAAACAGTAACCGACACGAGTTGAAAAACAAGCAAGACACGAGGTCTACGTAAAGCAACAAGGAAGTGTGGTCAAAGCGAGAACGACACGAGGTCTAATGAGAAAGATCAACACGAAGACGGTGAAAACAGTACGAAGTAAAGATCAATGACACGACGTGTCACTGAATCAAGACACTACAGAGAAAAACGACACGCAATGTAGTGAAAACAACACAGACGCACGACCTGAAGGACAGTACACATAAACAACACGTGGTAAGAGAAGACGACACGGCCTGTTGGAAATACAAACAGTACTTAAACGAAAGCGACACGAAGACAAACAGTTCAACACGAGGTGTTATATACAAACATGACGAAGTGCCAATCAAAACGAATACAGTCCCTGAAAAATACCTGAAGTGAAATGAAGATTCATTCTTCAACAAACATGTTCTTTGTTCATTTTCACAGAAAAATATTTTTGTTAAATTTTCACATAGACATAATTTTTGAAGACCACTAAGACTTATAGTGTTGTCATCATCAAAACATGTAAAGATTCAACAAGACTCAACATGGTGGTTGTCGGAAGACTCCACGCCGGAGCCCTCACTTTTCTCTTCTCTCTTCTCCTTCTTCTCGTAGGTGGCGTTTTCTGTTCGTCTCTTCTCCTCATATCTCTTCTCCCCGTCTGTCTGTGTATCTCCTCTCTTCACCGAAATGGGAGTGGTTTTATACTCCCAACAGCGGGAGCCCTCGAGCACGGCAGTCGGAGGCGGGAAGCGGCTAGTCATGATGGGGTTTGACTTCCCCCGTCCTGGATGTCAGGGGAGTAGCCTGCGTGGCCCAACCTCTGGTTGACACCTCGGACAGCTCACTACGCGCCAATGATACGTAGGGCATGGGCATCACGTCGTTCGGGCGTTGAAACGCCTTCACGCTGTGCCGCTGGCCGGCTCAATAAGTGTGCCGTAGAAGGGCCAAAAAGGTGTGCCGCTGAAGCCCCAAAGGGGCGTGCCGCTGAAGCCCCAAATGGGCGTGCCGCTGAAGCCCCAACCGGGCGTGCCGCTGAAGGCCAGGGGCTGTGCCGTTGAACAGCCCAAGGGTGTGCCGCTGAGCGGCCAGGAGAGCGTGCCGTTGAAGGCCTGAAATAGTGTGCCGTTGAAGGTCCGAAATAGTGTGCCGTTGAAGGCTTGCAGGGTGTGCCGTTGAAAGGGCACAAGGGCATGCCGCTGAAGGCCTAGGGGTGTACCGTTGAAGGGCCAAAATGCTGTGCCGCTGAAGGGCCCAGGGGTGTACCGCTGGAGGGCCAAGGGCTGTGCCGCTGAAGGGCTAAAATGGGCAGTTCTGAGCCCATTGTGAGCATGAGTTGTGGCCCATTTAATTTTCTTCGAGGCCCATGGATTGTGGGGGCTCTTGGTGGTTGATTTCTCTTCACTGTCGTGACTCCGGAGACGGCTTCACGGTAGTGTGCATATTTGGGGAGTCCGGATGACCAGTCCCTCTGGGGCTTCTTCACTCAGTGTCGTTGTCAATGCTGGGCCGAGCAGGATATCTGGGTGTGCAATTTTTTGGTGTCCATAAATGCCCCCCACCCACGGGTAGCGCATGTGAAGGATGAGCTGGGCGGTGCCCGCGGGCGTACTGGTCTCTTTTTCTCTTCGTCGGTGCCGCCGGGGTGCCGGGAGCCGACATGACTTGTTTGTCTCCTCTTTTCTTCGTCAGTGCCGATGGGGTGCCGGGAGCTGACCTGATTTGTTGGTCTCTTTGTCTCTTCGTCAGCGTCGACGGGGCGTCGGGAGTTGACATGCTATGTTGGTCTCTTTATCTCTTCGTCAGTGCCGACGGGGTGTTGGGAACTGACATGCTTTGTTGGTCTTTTTGTCTCTTCGTCAGTGCCGACAGGGTGCCGGGAGCTGACCTTGCTTGTTGTCTCTTTGTCTCTTCATCAACGCCGATAGGGTGCCGGGAGCTGACATGATATGTTGGTCTCTTCGTCAGCGCCGACAGGGTGCCGGGAGCTGGCCTGGCTTGTTGGTCTGTTTGTCTCTTCGTCAGCGCCGATAGGGTGCCGGGAGCCGACCTGGTTTGTTGTCTCTTGGTCTCTTCGTCAGCGCCGACAGGGTGCCGGGAGCTGACATGATATGTTGGTCTCTTGGTCTCTTCGTCAGCGCCGACAGGGTGCCGGGAGCTGACCTGGTTTGTTGGTCTCTTTGTCTCTTCGTCAGTGCCGATAGGGTGCCAGAAGCTGACATGATATGTTGGTCTCTTTGTCTCTTCGTCAGCGCCGACAGGGTGCCAGGAGCTGACCTGATTTGTTAGTCTCTTCTTCTCTTCATCAGTGCCAACAGGGTGTCGGGCGCTGACATGGTTTGTTTGTCTCTTTTTCTTCTTCTTCTTTTTTAACTACATTACTGGTGTAAGCGCCCTTTCAGGTTTTCACCGGCACCAACCCCCTCTTACTTTTGCCCATGCGCCCTTTCAGTTTTTCGCGTGGCGGGGTACCCAATTTTGCCTGTAGAGCCCTTTCAGATTTTCGCCATAGCTGGGTTATTGCCATTTTTGCCCTTGTTCCCGTGTAGGGGCAAGTCCGGCGGGGCACCTCTATTTTAAGCCCTTTTCTCTTCTTTTTATTTTGACGAGTGGATAACATGTGATTGTTGGCTAGGGCCCAAAGCCTTGCGTCGAAAGACAGGGTTCATTCGTCGGCAAATAGATAATGCCAACGCAACAGGGGATTTTCCGCCGATTCGGACGTAAGGTCCGTAATGGCAATATCGTATGGAGTGGGTGGCTAGGGCACGAAGCCTTGCGCCAGAACGGGACTTATTTGTTGGCAAGGGGCTAATGCCAGCGCAAGGATAGAGATTCTGCCGATTCGGGTGTGTCCCAAAGATGATTTCCCGCTACCTCATATAGATGTTCTAGTGGATAACACTGCCGGGTACGAAGCTCTGTCGTTTATGGATGGGTACTCGGGCTACAATCAAATCCGTCTCGCTCTGCAAGATCAAGAGAAAACTTCCTTCACCACGCCCTGGGGCACGTATTGTTATGTGGTTATGCCATTTGGGTTGAAGAACGCGGGTGCCACCTATCAAAGGGCGATGATGGCCATTTTCCACGACATGATGCACATATACATGGAGGCTTACGTGGATGACATCTTGGTGAAATCAAGAACAAAAGAAGAACACCCCTCTATTCTGGCTAAAGTGCTGCAGAGAGCTAGGGAGTATAAGCTTAAGATGAATCCGAAGAAGTGCGTATTCGGAGTCTCCTCAGGGAAGTTGCTAGGGTTCATAGTGAGCAAACGGGGGATCCAGATTGATCCTAATAAAGCACAGGCCGTCATGGACATGCCTCCGCCAAAGAACATTACGGAACTTCGAGGATTGATTGGTCGGCTGTAATTCATTAGAAGATTCATATCTCAACATTCTCAGAGGTGCCGCCCATTTTATGAGTTGCTTAAGGCGGGGGTCAAGTTCGAATGGAATCAAGATTGTCAAAAGGCCTATGAGGACCTCAAAGAGTACCTAACCAATCCCCCGGTTTTGCAACCTCCTGTCCCTGGGAAACCCCTAATCCTATACATCTCGGTTATTGAGGACTCCCTAGGGGCGGTCTTAGCACAAGCAGATGATGAAGGGAAAGAGCGGGCTGCGTACTACCTTTCTCGACTGTTTAATCCAACTGAATCCAAGTACACCGCTATGGAGAAGACTTGTGCCGCCTTAGTGTGGGTAGCTCAGAAGCTTAAATATTACTTTATCGCCCACCCAGTTAGGTTGATCTCTAGAATGGACCCGATCCGTTATCTCCTAGAAAAGCCCATCCTTTCTAGTAGGTTAGCTCGCTGGCAGAGCTTCCTCTCTCAGTTTGACATCACCTTTGTCATTCAGAAGGCAGTCAAAGGATATGCCATTGCTGAGCATCTTGCACATCTTCCTATTCCTCATACCGATTCCATTCAGGATGATTTCCCTGATGAGCATCTCTCTGTCCTTTCTCATCACCCCTTCTGGTCTCTGCACTTCGACGGTGCACTCAACTCTCAAGGCCAAGGGATCGGGGCTGTCTTGCTTACTCCAGAGGAAGTAACCATCCCCTTTGCTTATCAACTTCGATTTCCTGCTACCAACAACATCGCTGAGTATGAGGCTCTCCTGGCCAGCTTGAAGCACGCCTATCTCCTAGGCGCACGCTATTTGAACATCATAGGAGACTCTCAGCTCGTTCTACGGCAAGTTCTGTCCACTTACCGTACTCGTGACCCCAAGCTCAAACCTTATCAAGATTTGGTCACGCTCATTGCTAAGCGATTCCGTAAGCTGATCTATATCCATACTCCCCGTTCTTTGAACATTCTAGCTGATGCTTTGGCATCTCTTGCTTCCTCCTTATCTTTTTCTCTCAGTCATAGTACTGAGACCATCGTCGTCCAGAGATTGGACGCACCCTCTATTCAAGATCCCTGGTTCGTCAACCTCAGGAAATCTGTAGAGGCGAGAGTTGAGAAGGAAGATCTCAAGGAAGTTTCATTAACAGAACTCGAGGAGATTCTGGACGAAGAGGAATTGCCTTGGTATCATGAAATTGAATTGTTTTGCAAAGAAGGGTCAGAAGGGGCAAAGGCCGAGCAGCGTAAAGCAATAAGAAGAGCCGCCGCAAGGTACACTATCATTGCAGGAGAATTGTATAGGCGCGCTACTAATGGAATGCTCATGAGATGCTTGGATGATGTAGAAGCTTGGAAAGTGGCTGAAGCAGCCCATTCTAGTGAGTGTGGAGGTCATGTCAATGGCCAGGCTCTAGCGAAGAAGATCCTTAGGCAGGGCTACTATTGGCCCACTCTAGAGGAAGATTGCTCCCTCTATGTCCGGAGGTGTCTTAAATGCCAACTCCATGCTGATAAAATTCACTCTCCAGCTTCATCCCTCCATCCTATGACTGCTCCTTGGCCATTCTCTATGTGGGCTTTCGACGTCGTCGGCCCGCTCGGTGATCCTAATTCTCAGATCAAGCAGAAATCCTTTATCCTCACCGCTACTGAGTACTTCACCAAATGGGCCGAAGCCGAGGCGTACGCGGAGATCAAAGCTACAACGGTGTGCCGCTTTATCATGAAGAATATCATCTCGCGGTTCGGAGTGCCAAGCAGCATCATCACCGACAACGGACCCCAGTTCGTCTCCCAAGAGCTTAAGGACCTATGTAAGAAGTTCAATATTGCACTGCATCATTCGTCTCCATATTACCCTCAAGGCAACGGTCAAGCCGAGGCCACTAATAAAACCCTTCTTAAAATCATTAAGAAAACATGCGAGGCACATAAATTTTCTGATTGGCCTGAAAGATTGGTGGAAGCTCTGTGGACTTACCGCACCTCCGTCCGCACCCCTACGGGACAAACTCCCTACTCTTTAACTTATGGGATGGAGGCGGTGCTCCCATACGAGATCTTAATCCCTTCCCTTAGAGTGCAGCTCGATAAGGAACTTAATCTCGATGAACGTCGAGAGGCGTTGCTAGTCCAGCTAGAACTCTTAGATGAGAAGATGATGAACGCGGCCGAACACGTTTCCGTTTATCAAAAGAGGGTTTCGCGTTATTTTCAAAAGAAGGTAATCGAACGAAAATTTTGTAAGGGTGAAATGGTTTTGAAACGCAAATTCATTCAGTCTGCAGGTCCTAGGTCCAAGTTGCAACCTAACTGGGAAGGGCCATTTGTAATAAAAGAAGCTTATCCAGGGAATGCTTATCGTTTAGTAAACGCGGAAGGTGAGGAGCTCTCTCACCCGTGGAATGGGTTGTATCTTAAGCGTTTCTTTCCTTAAAAATCTAAAACCATGTGCTTCTCCGGTAATAAGAACTTCCTCCCTATCTTCGAAAAGAGGGTCCCGAGTAAGGCAATCACACACTACACGGCATCCCTGGTCGGGTTCCTTGCTTATAAGACACCGTTTTCCTCGGCCATGCTTTAGGGGAAAGTTGAAGTCCCTGTCCGCTTCATTCTTCGGCTGAATCCAGGGGCAAGGAGTAAATAAGGAGGAGACCACCAATCCAAGCTCCCTAACGAAAAGAGGTCTCAAATAGGGGCAAGTCCGTTATGACCTGACGCCACAAGGAAGAAAGGACAAGAAAAGAAAAGGAGTGCTCTTTACCAACAAGATCAAAAACATCATCTCAAAGTCTGTGAATGAAATTTCAAAAGCTCCAAAGGAAAAAGAAAACTAGGCATGACAAGAGTGGCAGTACAGTTCCCCGCGGGACATTATGAGCCCGGTCGCATGCATGCCTAAGTGGACAAAGGTTCGATGACGGACATAAAAGTCCCGGCACAACAGACCAAATCTCTAATAGGGTTGTACGGTGAGGGAATCAAGTTCTAAAACTCTACATCTGGCCAAAGCTTGCCCCCATGATCTTTTTTTCCCTTTTAGGACTGAGATGAGTACCCTAGGTATGGCTTTGGTAAAAACACCGTCACAATGATTAGGTCTCGGCCAGGGGTTGTCACAATATTGCACGCCGGTCTCGAGACTCAACCTAAAACGAGGAAGGTCTCGTGTTGCTAGAGAGGCACTGGTTTTTCAAAATCCAAAAACAACAAATATTTTCAAAATCCAAAAATAACAAATATTTTCAAAATCCAAAAACATCAAATATTTTCAAAATCCAAAAACAAAACAAATATTTTCAAAAATCCAAAAACATTAAATATTTTCCAAAACTCCCAAAAATACCATCATATGCATAGCATGCATCGCATTTTCATTATGTTTTTGCCTATTTAATAAGGCTCCACCCCTTGACCAAATATCAAGAAACGGTCATTACCTAACTTGCTTCAAGGCAAGGGGTTGAGTCTAAGAACAGATCTAACTTGTTTCATGTTTGAGTGTGTGCAGAATACAGGGGCAAGCCCAAAAGCAAAAGCTCACAACTTTGCAGGTTCAGAGTGTGTAACGCGCCAGCATCAGACCGTTACAGTCATGTAACGGGCCCATATTTGACCGTTATTTCCCTTCAGGCATGGGCCTTCTTCCTTTCCATTGAACCATCACTATAACGGTCTGAGATCTACCGTCACTTGAATATAACGGCTCAAGACCCATCCGTCATATCCTTCAGAGACCGGGCTCTTGTTATTCTCGTTATGACAGCCTGTCGCAGGACCGTTATTTCCTTATAGCGGCCCAATGCACATCCGTCATATCCTCCAGAAGCCCTGTCTGTTCACATCAGTCTAGCCTTTCAAATGATGGAACTCAAGATCATTCAACTATGGCAATCTCATCTCATTCAAGCAAAGATTAATGAAATATAATTCTTGATAAATTCAACTTCGATTGTCAATTACATGATATCTCTCATGAACAAAAAAAGGAAAATCAAGATACATTCAATTTCTTATCCGCAAGAGGGCGGATTCTTCTCAACTCTTTCATGTAATCTCAGCGTGTTTCGTCGTTCTCTTCAACCTCTGCTTGCCACGGGCGCACCCTGCTGATCTCCCACATGGTCAGCGCGTTCCGGATCGCTCTTTCATCTTCCTCGGTCCCCATCTTCCTAGGTAGAAGGGGAGGGTAGTGTGATAGTGCAGAAACGCTGATTCGAGGTAGTCCGATCTGAAGATGGCATCGGTGCGGGTTGTAGATCGCCATGGTAGTGTTCCCTACTAGCTGGAGGTCCAGGCCTTGACGCCGCGGTATTTTGAGAAGAGTGCTTCGGAGGACTCTTGGTCGCATGATGAATTTGTCTATTGGCAAAGTGTTAAAGAAGAGGCGCCATTCATCCCGAGTTTTCTTATCCGCTGTCTTGCATTCAACCTGAGAAGAGTATCCAAATGCCCCTCCAATAAAGAAGAGAGGGTGGCTCCCAAAGATCCGGCTTGCTGAGATTATGTCTTCCTTAGGAAGGAATTTGATTCTTATTCCCATCCAGCACTCAAGGAGTATCATGGAGCCGAACAAAAGTCCTCATGTACAAGCCGAGCTTAGTCCTTCATAGAGGTATGAGAGGACCGCTTGAGAGATAGACATTCCCCGCCACACCCCACTAATAATACCAAGATTTTGAATGTCTAAGAGGTGGTCGGTAGTGGTAAAAAGAAAGACTCCACACAAGCAAACCGCCACTGCCTTGGCTATTGCTTCATGTCTCTCCCACTTATTTTTACAATGAGACACTATCCACTGTGCCAAGGGTATCAAGTGAATGTGGTGTGGGCTGATCATGGTTCTCACGTCCTTTGGATTGTGAATGAAATCACTCAAGATCAAGGACGGGTCGATAGGCTCTATTGTGTAGCAAACCTAGTCTTCATCCCCCACCTTAGTCTTAGGAAGGGCTAGGTAGGTCTCTACCTCCTCCAATAGGACGGTTGCTTCAAAGGAAGGGAAGATGAAAGTATGAGTTTGTGGATGCCATAATTCCACAAGTGCTGAAAGGCTTGGCCAATCGAAAGATAATTTCTGGAAATTCTTGCCTAAAACCAAGAGGGGTTGAAGGTGCCATGCTTTAAGGATGGAGGTGATCCTTATGGGAAGTGCCTTTACCATGGGAGCCACCCACTTCAGATTGGAATAGCACCTTGGACCAGGAAGGGGCTTGAGAAAAGAAGGAAGGAAGTCATGAAAAGAATAAGTGCAGCAAAATTCTGAACTTTGGATGAATTGTAAGGACTTACCACTCTTTGGGCATTGGAGCTTAAGTGCTTGGGAATTGATGTCAGCCGCTGGAGTTCTCTATGCTCTTTTCTTGCAGCTTTGGGGCCGGTGTAAGCTTTCTCCTCCATAGCCATCACCTCGAAGCTCCTCTTCATCATGTTTTCTGCTCTTTGGAAGAGCTCTTCAAACCCTAGAACAGAGGTTTCAGCAAAGCTAAGATTTTGATTAAGGTTCCAAGTCGCTAAGGCTTATATTTAACTTTGGAAAGATAAGACCCGGGCTAGAAGGCTTTATCTTCAATTAGGATAGGTTCTAGTGATGGATCAAGTGGCTAAACCTCGGGTTTTAGTTATCTCGGCTCAATCCGTTTTGGATTACAACCCAGATTCTGACGGTCCATCGTGCGGCCGCTACTTCATTCCGACGCGCCAGCCCTTGGCCGTCGCATTTTCTATGGGTTTCAATTCCCCGAATCATGTTCTGTGGAGAATAACGGTCTAAGGGTCTACCGTCGCTTTCTGTAACGTGCAAGCCCTAAGCCGTCGCATTCTCAGCTACTCAGTTCCTTCTCTTCTGGGCTAAAACACTTCCTGACGGTCTTGCTTATGACCGTCTATTTCTGACGCGTCTTCTTCAGACCGTCGCATTTCTTACTAGTTGCCCTGACCAACTATCGTTCTGCCATGATCAACGGTCTGACCCTTGGCCGTTATTTGCATTTGACGCACCCTCGATTGGCCGTTGTTTATCCTGATGCCCCACCGCCAGAGTGGGCCCCTGATGATTAACGGTCTCTCACCAGAGCGTCGTTGGATTATGGCGGTCAGATCCTAGACCGTCACTTTCTCTGCTGCTGAGTTCAGGCTATTCCTTCTGCCCTTGCTTAGACCTGGCGGTCTTTCACATTGTACACCTCGTTTTCTTCCCATTTTCATACATGCATTCCTGCATACATCTCATTCATTCATCCATATTTCGTCCATCCTGCTATTTTCACATTCATTCATTCACGCTCGCATCAAAAACTAAAACAAAACAGAAAACTAAAAAGAAGGGATCTCATTCCATTTTGCCAAAGGTTCTATACAAATGATAAATAAAACATAAGAAAAGGCATCATTCGGCCGGTCTATCAGCTGGGCCACCATCATCCTCCCCCTCCTCAGGTTTCCTCGCGGGTGGCGGTGCTATAGAAGCACTCTCCTCCTGCTGTCCTCTCCATGCCCTCTCATTCCTCCGCTGGGCGGAGGAGCTGACAAGGAAATCCCCTACTGAGCCGCTAGGGGCAGCACTCCTATGTACCCCACTCTGGGAGGCACTCCGCTCCGGTCCCTGACCGATCATCCGCACCGTCCGCTCCAGACGCCGCGTCTCCCATGCCTCGGTCCGGTAGCGATCCAAGTCGGCCGTCCCAATCCGAAGCTCCTCCACCTCAGCTCGCGCCCGCGCTAACTCCTTCCGGAGTTGTTCCATCTCTGCATCATCTGGGCGTCGCAGGGTCTCCGCTCTCAGCCGGGCCATCTCTGCCCGTACCAACTCCATCTCTGCTCGAGCTCGATCGGTCTCGGCCCGGCTTCTCTCTACCTCAGCTCTCGCCTGGTTGGCCTCGGCCACTGCTGCTGCTAGATCCCTCGCCTGTAGATTGCATTTCATGTCATTAGTCATTAAGCATTTAATTAGGCATAATCATAAGTTTTTTTAGTCTCTTACCCGCTCCGCGAGGGTGGCCTCCGCCTCCTCGGCCCGGGCAACCGCCCGAGCAAAGTCATCCTCCTGCTCAGCCCTGCCTCCCGCAGGCTGCGAGGAAGACGATGGGGCATCCGGTCCAGCGCGTTGGGCTCCCTCGGCCCGCTGCATTTAGAAGTCATGGTTAGTTGACATTGGCATTTGCATCATGAACATCATTACATAAATCATGAGCATTTAAGTTTTTAGTCTCACCAGGAGCTCCAGGGCAGTCCGGTACCCATCCCGCTACTGGATGGTGGAGTGGAGTAGCCCTTCCAGCTCGGCTATCCGTCCCTCAGGGTCTAGCTGCATTTTAGAAAGCATGAGTCAGCATATATCACATTGCACATTGCATAATAGAAAAGTTTAGAGTTTTAGAATTGCATACCGGTCATCGGGTACCTCGGTACACCAGGTCGCCGTAGAGTCGAGCGAAGGCCTTCAGATATGCCTCGTCGCTCTCATCTCGCTCCTTCACCGCGCGGCCCCGCCTGTTCCAATCAGGGACGTACTTCGCCTTCCGGGCGCACCAATCCACATTGCCGCTGATGCCCCTTGCTGACTTGCCGGGGTGGTCGTCGCTGTGGCGTGGAAAGGTCACCTCGGGCTGGTGTAGTCCCCGGGTCCGCAGGATCAGCCTGTAGTGCAGAGGCTCGATGATATGGAGGCAATGCAACCATATGTCTCGCCCCCGGTACGATAAGGCCGCCTCCACCCATGGCTGTCCCGTATAGCCCTCGTCGCGGTATGGGGCCCATCTCACCTGAGAGCATTTAGTTCATTCATTAGCATATGAAAGCATTAAAAGATATTTAGAAAGCATTTTTAGAAAGCATTTAGAAACATTTAAAAGCATATAGAAATCATTTTGAGTTCTGGACCTACCGATGTATGCGGGAAGGAGTCCAAGTCGTCTTGGATCGTCCGGGTCAGTCTAATGATCGACCCCGTGTCCCTCGCCACCGACCAACGCCTCGCGATCGGTATGCGGCCGGGATGGAGTAATGCGCCTCTCCCGATGCCAGGGAGGTACATATAGCTCCAGATCTACATTTAGAAATCGAGTCAGTCGAATCATTGCTTGAATCATTGCATAAATCATTTTTCATAAATCATAGCATCAATATTCATGGTATAATAGAAAGCATTTAGAAGTGCATTTACCTGTAGGAAAGGCGAGAAGCCGCCCAGCATCGTCTGCCTGTCCGTAGTGCTGAGGGACTCGAACAGGAATGCGAGCACTGCCGCTCCCCAGGCGTATCTCCTGACTCTGCCCAAATCCTCTATCATCGGCAGCAGTCTGCAGCTGATGACATCTGCCTGAGTCGCGAAGAGGAGCTTCCCGAATAGCAGCATCAGGAAGCGTCTGAGCACTCTATCTCCCTCTGGTCTCGCCTCCGCCGCCACGCGAGGGCGCACCTGGGCTATCACTCTGCTCAGGTGCTCCTCGGGGAGCTCTCCCACGGCGATCGCCGCTCCTCTCAGTCCCAAGCTCTCCTGCAGCACAGATCTCGAAAGCTGGGAGGAGGACTGTCCCGGCCTAATCAAATCTAGCCCGAGCAGCTACTGCGCCATCTCTCGGTAGTCGCCGTATGTCCACCCTGTCACCGCGGCTCCGTGGACTCTCAATCCGGTAATCCTCGCTATGTCTTCTACCGTGGGGATCATGTGGCCCCACGGGAAGATGAAAGCTCTGCTGATCGGGTCCCATCTGTCGTGCAAGGCGTACAGTACCGGAATGTCCATCCGGATCACCTCGATGCTAAGCACCTCGGCGAATCCCATGCTGACTAATCTCTCTCTCTGGTTGTCGGGCAATGCCTGGTACACTGCCCGGATCTGTAGCCAGGAGATCCGCGATCGTCTCTTCCCCTGCATTACATATTAGATCATTAATTAGTCCATCAGCATCACATAATCATTGCATAATCATTCTTAATTGAAAACAAAATAAAAATTTTGAAAATTGAAAACCCTAAAAATAGTTTAATTCCCTGGCAGAAGTAACGGCCCTGGGTTGGGGCGTCGCTTGTCATGACGCACTCAGGGTGGAGCGTCAGGGGAGTGACGGTCGCTGGCAGGACCGTCACTTCGTCTGCTAGTTGGGGTTTTTTCCCCTGCATTCTCATGGCTTCCCATGTTGGCCAAATGGCCTACAATTGTTCCTAATGGGTTCGTAGACCCATTTCTACCCCTTTTTTCCCACATGAATCCATAAATAAACACACAAAAAAAATAAAAAATTGGAAAATAGGGTGGAGGGCTTACCTCGTGGTCCATGTTTCTCCTCTTCTTCTTCTCTGGTTCCTTGGGCTCCTCTGCACCCAACGGAGCTTCCCCTTCGTCCCCCGTGGCCGTGGGGACTTCTTCTTCTTCTGTTGGGCTTCTTCTCACCGGTTGTTCTTCTTCTACCGGCGGGATCGCCTCCCGTTCAATCCGGCGGTGGAGCCGCCGTATGGCCATTCTTTTCCCTCTCTCTCTCTTCTTTGGTGGCGGCTGGGGTGCCTCGTCGCAGGCCATTGGAGTGGTGGGGACGGTGGTCGCCGGTGGTTTCTCTCGGTTGGGTTTTTGGTGATGAATGTGGATTGAATGAGGGCCGTGACCGTTCGGTTGTTTTTTTGAAAACTCAGGAAATGTGACGGTCTATCGACCGGCCGTCACATCATTCTGACGCGTCTTTCATAGGCCGTTACGTGTGTTGGGCTGTTTTATTGAAAAATGTGAACTGACTTGTTTATGACGGATCAAGGGTGATCCGTTGCTTTATGTGACGCCCTGTCATCGGACCGTTATATGCTTGATAGTTTCTTGATGAATTGAAAGGTCTAATTGATGCTTAAACGACCCTATTTTCTATCATGATGTTCCTTATGGATGCCTCTTGCACGTACAATGGTTATGCCTTGATGCTTATTTTTGATTATTATTGGCTAACCTGTCTTTCACGAAAGAAATTACGAGTAAAATCACGCTTGGCTTTCCGTCCTGCAGGTAAGTCAGGTATTGTATATCATTCCCTCACTCCTTTAATGCATTACTATATGTTATCTATGATATATTACCTCGAGAACCGGCTGGTCATTCATGTGTCCTGGGATCTGATGTTCCCCTAAAATAAAAATGATGATGATCTAAGCTCACATGTTTAATCGTTGGATAGGCCATTAGATTGGAAATTTTGGGGATGATGGTTCTATCTTGCACGCCGTGGTTGCAGATGGTGTCCTGACTCTGATTTCTCCGATCTAGCAATATTATTCTCGAGTATTTTTTTATCTTTCGTTGCATTTGTTTTGAAGACTTTGTTTTCCTTTAGCCCAGCATGCATCATTCGCAATCTTTTGAGCATTCATGAGTTTCATCTGCTCAAGATATCTCAGTGATGGTGAACAGTGGTGTTCTTAATCCCGAATAAGGAGAATCATTCTATTCTGAATTAGAAAGTTTCCTTCGATCTGCTCGCTTAATCTGGTTCGCTGAAGATTCCTGTCTGGAGTTTAGTCTCTTTCTTTTCCGTTGCCTCCGGCGGCTAGCCGTGTTTCCTTTCCTTAGATAATTAGTTCCTCTAGACTTGCATCCCATTGGTTGGCTATTTCCTTGAGATCAATTCGAAGTTTTCCAGAAAATTCCTATCGCTTGTTGGTAAAGAACGGGTGTCGTTTACCTTAACGCCCTCTTTTTGATACACTCCACTTCATTTCCGCTTCATCTCCATGTTCCATTTCGCTTTCGCTTCATCTCCGCTAGTTCCCCTGCAAAGAGCACGTTAAGGAGGGGCATCTGTTGACACCCGTTTTATACCCAATAAGTCGGGTCATCTCCTTATTTCATTCTATACGATGCTCCGAGTTGTTCACCCTTCATTGAGTCTCTTAGTTAGTTGAAGCCTATTTCTTGGGTCTTAATTCCTGGATTAAGATGTGGCTCCCGGTGGCATTTCATTGGATGAATCTTAGCAAGACCCCTCATTTCATTTTTGAACCTCAATGCTAATAACGGTCCCAGTCAGGCGCGTTGTTTCCTTCTGACGGATGGGTCCTGGACCGTTACTCTTTGAAGAGTCCTAAGGCTTAAGGCCTCGTTTTCAAAGCTTATCCTTTTGATTCCACGTTGATAATAACGGTCGGTCGTCCAGCCGTTGTTTCATTCTGACGCCCTATGCCTTGGCCGTCGCTTCCTTGAAGAGTCCAGCTTGTTGGGTCTTCTTCCCGTTGATCTTATCTCTTTGGGATAGGGTTGAAAATGGCAGTCATTCCCCCATGCGTTACTTTAAAGTGGCGGTCTATCGTGCAGCCGTTACTTCCTTCCGAGAGTCCTGGCAGTTCAGGCCTTTTCTCTGCTACTCCGTGGTCGAGATAAGGATTTGGATTGACGTTATCTCTTCCAAATCTGATCCTCAAGACCCCCCGTTTGTTTCTATGGACTCTTGGTGATATTATCTTCGAGGATTTGGTAAGATTTATCCCTCTTTCCTGCTGAATTATCCTCTGCTCGACCTAAGAGTTTGAGGGTCTATAAATAGAACCCTTGACTTCATGGCCAAAGAGGGGGAGGAAGATTTGAATTCACGACGAAGTGCTGCCGAACTCAGGAGCCATCTTCATCCAAGAGGAACTGCTTCCCACGTCCATCCATCTCATAATCAAGGGAGTACTTTAGTTTTGTCTTTCAAGTTCATCCTCGCATTCTTGAGTCCTTCCTTGGTTTTCTTCAAACAAAGCATTGTCCCTCCTCTTCCTCCACGTTTTTCACTATTCTCTAAGCATACAAACATCCTCCCAAACTTTTAAAACACCCAGAGGGGTTAAAAAAACCCAAAAACTCCCCGGTAATTCCCTCTCCTTTTTATGTTCTTAAGTTCTTTAAGAATTGATGCTATGATTGTGAAAAGGGCTAATTGAGGTTGTCTTGTCTTGTCTTTCTACTTCTTTGGCAGGTTTACAAGTTCATTAGCACGAGGCCCAAGTCTTCTAGCAGGCTGGAAGAGTTGGAGTTAAAAGAATTCAAGCTTTACTACTGCAGGTTACCTGACGGTCTGGAGCAGGCGCGTCACTATCTTCTGGCGGTCTATCGTGAGGCCGTCGCTTCCAAGCGACGCACGGGGTTCTGGCCGTTACTTCCAAGTTGATCTGCAGGCTTTCCTTGGTTTTCTCTCCCGTGGGCGGGTGCTTCATCCACCTATTTCCAAGGTATATTCAGGTCTTTGACTTGTGTTTACTTTGGTGGCGATCACATCTTTCCTTGGTATTGGGCATTAACTGTCTTCTTCATCATCACATCTTTATTTCCCTCGCTTGTTCCACCCCTAGCGGTGTGTTTTTATTTATTCCTTGCTCCACGCCCCGGCGTGTGTTTTCCTTTTCCTTAGCGTAATTTGATCGAGATAGCATGCCCATGCTAGAGCTAGCTATGATTGCCTAGGTTCATGTTCACATGTTCATAGGTTTGAGTAGATCTTTGATTGCTTGTTTGTCATCTTGCCATATTACTTCGCAAACCTCAAAAGTAAGATAAAAGATAGGCAAATAAATATCAACAATCATCTTAGAGGATATTCCTATTGTCAATGAATTTCTGGATGTGTTTCCATCAGAGTTGTCTGGTTTACCACCCGAAAGGGAAGTAAACTTCTTTATTGAACTCATCCCCAGAGTAGCACGCGTTTCAATAGCTTTCTACAGGATATCCCCCACGGAACTCAAGGAATTTAAGAAACGACTTCAGGAATTGCTAGACAAGGGTTTCATTCGACCTAGCACATCCCCTTGGGATGTACCAGTTCTATCTGTCAAGAAGAAGGATGGATCCCTCATGTTGTGTATCGACTACCGGTGACTGAATCAACTAACAATTAAGAATAAGTATCCGTTGCCGCGTATAGATGAACTCTATGATCAGATTTCAGGAGCAGAATATTTTTCCAAGATAGACCTCAGGTGAGGTTATCATCAGCTCAAGATCAAGGATGAAGACATACACAAAACTACTTTTTGGAGCAGATATGGCCACTATGAATTCATGGTAATGCCATTTGGGTTAACCAATATCCCGGCATCATTTATGCAACTTATGAATAATGTCTTCAGGCCTTATCTCAACTAGTTTATAGTCGTCTTCATTGACGATATTCTTATTTATTCAAAAATAAGAGAGGATCATGAAGAGCACTTAAGGATAGCCTTGCAAACGCTAAGAGAGCACAAACTCTATGCAAAGCTAAGTAAGTGCGAGTTTTGCCTTAAGGAGGTTTCTTTCCTTGGCCATATTATTTCGAAGGAAGGTATCGCTGTCGACCCTTCTAAAATAGAAGCTGTCAAGAATTGGAGCCGGCCGACGACCGTGTCTGAAGTCAGAAGTTTTCTAGGTGTGGATGGATATTATAAGAGATTTATCAAAGATTTCTCAAAGATCACCGTTCCTTTGACTAGACTCATAAGAAAGGAGAATCCTTTTGTATGGTCGAAGGATTGCGAAGAGAGTTTTCAAACTCTTAAGGATCACCTTACTACGGTCCCTATATTAACACTACCGATAGAGGGTGGTGGCTTTGAAGTCTATACGGATGCATCTGGCATTGGCCTAGGATGTGTCCTTATGCAAAATGGGAAGGTGATTTGCTATTCTTCAAGACAGTTAAAGTGTTAGGAAGAAAATTACCCTATGCATGATCTGGAATTAGCTGTGATTATATTCGCATTAAAGATTTGGCGACATTACCTTTATGGGAAAAAATTCACTATATTTTTGGACCACAAAAGTCTGAAATATCTCTTTACCTAGAAGGAGTTGAACATGCGACAACGCAGATGGTTGGAGTATCTCAAAGACTTCGACTTTACTATTCAATATCATCCAGAAAAAGCTAACGCTGTAGCTGACGCTCTTAGCAGGAAGCCAATGGCAACTCTAGCAAGCCTCAGAAAAGGTATAACTTGTCTTACTAAATATTTTTCTAATTTAAACCTTGATATTAACAGAGAAGGAGAAGGAGGTATGATTACCAATATAAGGTCACAACCTATATTGATCGAGGACATAATCCAATTGCAAGAAAATGATCCTACATTGATGAAAATTAAGGATAATATTGATCAGAGACCAAAATTTTCTATCTCAAACGATGGAAGATTATTATTTAAAGATCAAATTTGTATGCCGAATCATGATGACACTAAGAAATTGATCATGGAAGAAGCTCACAAATCAAGATACGCTATTCACCCTGGTGCTACCAAGATGTATCAAGACTTGAAAAGAAACTTTTGGTGGCCCAATATGAAGAGAGAAGTAGCAGATTTTGTCTCCCGATGTCTCACTTGTCAATAAGTAAAGGCAGAACATTTAAAACCTGCTGGGAAATTACACCCCTTAAATATTCTCGAATAGAAATGAGAAAGCATAGGGATGGATTTGATCATGAGTTTGCCTAGGACAAAAGGAGGACATGATGGTATATGGGTGATCATAGATCGATTGACTAAATCTGCACATTTTCTACCAATCAAAAGTCGATGGTCTGTAGATGTACTAGCAACATTATACATGAGGGAGATTGTCAAATTACATGGTGTCCCTGTTACCATTATATCCGAACGAGATCCTCAGTTCACATCACAATTCTGGAAGGGTCTGCAACGTTCATTAGGGACCCGACTTAACTTTAGCACTGTATTCCATCCACAAACTGATGGTCAAACTGAAAGGATAAATCAAGTGGTAGAAGATATGCTCAGGACTTGTACTATTGACTTTGGAGGAAGTTGGCATGACCATTTACCTCTAGTAGAATTTTCATATAACAATAGCTACCAAGCTAGTATACAAATGGCACAATTCGAGGTTTTATATGGAAGAAGCTGACGTTCACCTATTTACTGGAATGAAGTAGGAGAAAGACAATTTCTCGATCCCGATATCATTAGGGATACTACCGAGAAGATAAAGCTTATTCAAGAAAGACTCCAGATAGCTCAAGATAGACAGAAATCATATGCCGATAATCGAAGGCGCAACCTGGAATTTCAAGTAGGAGATCATGTATTTCTTAAGGTTTCTCCAGGTCGAGATATTCGAAGGTTTGGTATCAAAGGTAAGCTTACTCTAAGATTCATTGGCCCCTTTGAGATTCTTAAAAGGATTGGAGAAGTCGCTTATCAAATAGCTTTACCCCCTCAACTTTCTGAAGTTCATGATGTATTTCACGTCTCTATGCTCAAGAAGTATGTACCTGATCCTTTCCATGTCATCACTTATGACAATCTGGAGATCAAAAAGGATTTGACATATGAGCAAAATCCAGTCAAGATCATTGAATGAGAAGTACGTCAACTTCGGAATAAAACTATTCCTATGGTCAAGATTCAATGGACCAAGTTATGGCCGTATAAAGTAACATGGGAAACCGAAGTAGCCATACGAAAAATATTTTTGGAATTATTTGAATGTAAGTACACTCTCCATAATCCATGTATTAAATTTGAGGACAAATTCTTTTTTAAGTGGGGGAGGGTGTAACGCCCAAGAATTTTTCTAAGGAATTTTTGAATTTTAAAATATAATTATTAAGCATTTAATGGGCTATAAATAGATTTTGTTTAATTAAATCCAATTATTTAAGCCCTAAAATTCAAGAGGATTAGGCCCAAAAAGATTATTTTGGACCTTAGCTCATATTCTAGAAGCTAGGAATGGGTGTAAACATGGAATTAAAGGAGATAATTACTCCTTGGTATATAATAATGGGGATAATATCAAAAGAAGTTGGAACTAGTTGAAATTCGGCGCTCACGAGGTCAAACGGTCTATCGTGAGACCGCGTGGGGAGTCAAACGGTCTAGAGCTAGACCGCTTGGCTCTGTCAGTTCCGTTAGTATGAGAAAACGTGAAAAGGTTAGATTTTTGGCATCCAAATCACCTAGGATTGATGGTATCTACAAATTACATGAGTCTAGAAGGCTTGAGGGTCGAATTGTAAACACGGAATTAAAGGAGATAATTACTCCTTGGTATATAATAATGGGGATAATATTAAAAGAAGTTGGAACTAGTTGAAATTCGCCGCTCACGAGGTCAAACGGTCTATCGCGAGACCGCGTGGGGAGTCAAACGGTCCAAAGCTAGACCGCTTAGCTCTGTCAGTTCCGTGAGTATGAGAAAACGTGAAACGGTTAGATTTTTGACATCCAAATCACCTAGGATTGATGGTATCTACTAATTAGATGAGTCTAGAAGGCTTGAGGGTCGAATTGAAAGCCTTAATGGGACTCTAAGTTCGTCCTAATCCTCAAAACTTAGCTAACTCTATAAATAGATCCCATATTTGACGTATGCAACCCTTACTTTTGGCATGCGTGGAACTAAGGTAAGGAGGTGGAATTATGGGTAAGTTTCTTCTAGGAATTTGTTTATTATAGTTAGAACTAATTACCCTCAAAATTTTGTTCTAGGAGATCAAGCCTACAGGAAGATAGAAGGTTCCAAAGTTACTAATTCTACACAAGTAACTCAGGAATTAGTGTGTCCGACCTAGATTGATCAAGGAATTCAAAGTCCTAAACGAGGTATTTAGCAAACGTGTCTTTAGAACTTTCTGTTATCCTTCATATCTTCTATCAACCCTCAAAATTTCACATCTTTAGGACAAGGGAATCAAGAGATAGAAGGACGTGAAGTTGCTGATTTAGTTTAGGACGAGCAGAGAACTAGGGATGACGTGCAACCTTAAATTTGAAGTTTAAAGCCCAAGACAGAGGTAGGTTATCTCATGAATGGCTCAAATTTAAAGTCAGGAATATAAGCCCTCTGATTTCGTGCGTTTTCATGCATTATACTTTGAGAATTTCATGTTTTAGTAGGACTATGCATCTAAGTTTATTCCTCATGCATGAACTAGCCCTAATAAAGTAAAAAAGAATTTTTCTTGTTAAATACATGAACCTATGCATATTGTTGGCCTATATTTGTTCTATCATGATTATGGAAGTTTATTAATGTTGATTTCCATGCATGATGTATCTTAGTTTAGCATTTGGCTTTACTATTATTTGAACTCGGATTTATACAAGAGCAAACGGTCATCCAGTAGACCGCCTAGTATCTTAACGGTCCTACGACAGACCGCTAGCCCGATAGCATAAGCGGTCGCCCCACTGACCATTTGTCTAGTAAAACGGTTCTGTTCTAGACCGTTTGGTTTTCTGATTTTCTGTAATATTGTTAATCCAGACATATTGCGGATTAGCCAAAATTAATATATGATAAGCCTAGTTAACTAAGTTTATTTCCTGGTTTAATTACTGGTTTTATATACTTAGATAATTTCATTGTTTATCATCATAGATTTCATGTTTTGTGCACATTGATATTATTTTAACTTATGTTAGTTTATGGCCAAAATTATATATTCTTGTAATAAACATATGTTCAAAGATGATAGATGATTCATGATTTAACTTGATCAACGGTTTATCACGGTTCTCTCTCTTCTAAGAGTTATTTTCTTAAGTACATGGCACATATTCCGGTATGTTGTCTTACACCTTTGCACATTAAGAACATAATCTTGGACTTGATGACCTCTCCTTTGGATATTCCTTCCAACGGACTAGAAAATATTATTTCAAGGCCTCTATAAGACTCTGCGAGCCTGGGATTCCCACTAGGACGCTGAGCTGGTTGTACCATTAAAACCCATTGTCTAGAAAAGCACTTATCGATGTTTTGTATTTCTGGACCTAAGCAGTCATCTGGTTGACCGTCTGAGTTTGCTAGCGGCCATTCACTAGACCGCTAAAGGACATTAAACGGCCATCCACTAGACCGCAAGGCTTCAGAGATGGGTTTTTCATATATCAGACTTTATCTTATTAAACGGTCTTGCACTTGACCGCTTGGATTTATAAACGGTCCTGTATATGACCGCTTGCGTTCCAAAACGGCCCAATAATAGACCGTTTGGTTCCTGATTTGTCTAACCCGAGGTTTGACTTTGGGGTATGTTTTCTTGAGTTCCTAGATGATCTTAAGATTATCTAGAGCCTAAACTATGTTTAATCAAGCATAATTTGAATTATGAACCTTCAAGAATGTACCGTTATATTGTCGACTTTTTCTAGCATAACCTAGTTATTAATTCATTCTTGAAATCTCTTGTTCTTAATTGAAGCATTCTTGTTTTTGTTACCTTCTCATGGAACTTTTGTTGAACTTGTACATTATTGGCCACATTATTTGATATAAATGTAGAAGTAGTTTGATTTATACTTGAAGATGCAGTTCGAGCACTGATTGTGTTCAAGGGCTCTATGCTAGTCCCCTCGGCTGATTGTCGGAAACATACCGTAAATCATGGGGTATGATGCAACTGGCGTCGCATTGCACTGGGAGTACTTTATTTATAAATAAGTGAAATATCCATGGGGAATCCACATGAATTCATGAAGTACTTGTTACTAAGGGAAGAGTACATTCTTGCTTGTTACATGACTTTCAAGTGCATAGCCTTTATGGTTATGAAAAGTACATTCTTGTTACATTCTTGTTCATGAAAATATCAAAACTTACATTCTTGCTATATACTTGCCCAATCATATTCTCATATGCCACTCTTGATCATGTCTGGTTACTTTGTTCTTTATTCGCATGTTTCATCGTATCTGCATGATTTGTCTTATTCTCTAGAGCTAAAATGTCAATCAGTTAAATTTTCCTTCATGTTGATACGGAGATACCTACTGGGCAAGTATCCTCATTACCCTACTTTTCAATCTTTTTCAGGAAATTCTAGTGGGTCAGATTCAGATTACTCAAGTGATGGATCCGGGAGTGATTAAAGGATAAAGACTTGAGAGAAGCCTTAGTTACTAAATGTCTAGTCGAGTCGTGATGTAATTTTTATTTTCTTGAGTTTGGTCAAGAGAGTCGAAAGATCTTATGTAATTTGAGAATTACTTTATGAAAGAATAAAATTAAAGGTTTTAGTGAATTATATTGTGCAATTACTTTTATATGATTGTCTTGCACTCTGATTATATTACTTGCTCGAGGCGTACTAACCGACTGTTCACGTTCCTGATTATTTCCGCTGCATAATCTCGAAGCGTGACATGGGTTCGCTTAGCAGTCATAGCCGGACCACTAGGGTGCACTTGGCGGTCTTGCGATAGACCGCCAGGCGACGCTTTTAATCGAAAAATTCAGATTTTCTTATTATCTCTCATTTATCCCCCAATTGATGTATATATCCCATTTAATTTCATAAATTACCTCATTTACATTTCTATTAATGGGCTTGGGTCTAAAAGTCATGGAATTGGGTCTTTGGGCCCATTTGATTTGGGCTTAACCCTTTGGTTGATATAGGGCTATTAAATGGATTTCATAAATCCATAATTCTTCTTAATAGTCCATTTAAGCCTGGGTTGGTCGGTCGACCGAAACCCCCAGGGGTAAAAGCCCCTACAGCCAGGTCGACCTGCCTCACTGGTAGGTCGACCTGCCCTGGGTCGGTCGACCAAAACAAAGGGTTCGGTTGACCGAACCCTACAGTAGGGTGACCCCTACATGCTGCTTGAATCGGTCGACTAATAGGTCGATCGAATTCGATGACCTTCACACGTGGGCGACCCTCGGGGGTCCATTCCATGCTCAACTCACCTCCGAAGCAAGCGGGAACCATTCCCCAACCCAAAACACACTTGATAGGGCCAAACGAGGCCCAAAACGGCGATCGAAACCTCGAATCGGACAATCACCCCGAATTAAACCTGTTTTTCCCCAAAATAAGAACAACGGCCATCTCGGCCTCTCCTCGGCCCGAGACCACGGGGGAAACGAGGGAAAGCAAGGGGGAAACACTCCCCGACATCCAATCTACCGCTACGCTAAGAATTATCGCCAAAATCGGTGAAACCGTCGCTCATCCCAAAACATGCTCAAAACCCCAACATGAAGGAAACCCGCTCGTTCTCGCACCGATCTTCATGAAACACGAGAAAAAATAACGCGGGGAAGGTAAGGATCCGTCACCCTACCTCTGACGAAGAAACCATGGTGATCTGACGTCGTTCCGAGCTCGAAACGCCATGAACTGCACAAAACCACACAAAATCGCATGCCACGCCTCGTCTCTCGATCCGCGCTCTGATCCAGTCCGATCCTCGCTCCGAGCCGTCCACCACCTCGCCGTTGATCTCCTCCATCGGCCGCTGGGGAAGAAGAGGGTGAGAGGGAGAGCGTGGGAGTGAGAGGGGGAGTGAACATGAGGGAGAGAGTGAGATGCGAGAGTGAGGAGAGAGAGAGGGGTGGGGATGGTTTTATAAAAAAATAAATTCTATTTTTTTTTTTTGAAAACACAATAACTCCGGAAAAGGTCCCAAAAATTCAACCAGACCCCAAAAAAATCTAGAAAAATACCGACGCGTTCCTCACAATGCCACGGGCCCAAGATAATTCACGAACACACCGTAACAGCGTCTGACAATCCGATAGAAATGTCCGAAGCTCACTCGGACACAATCCGCAACCCGCGAAGACACGATCTGAAAAATCTGGGGCATTACAGTAATCATCAAGACCAATAGTTGCATTAATGGTTCAAAAGGTTATAAGCCCAAAATATGAGTGTAATAACCCTGAAAACATGTGCTAGTATATTTAATAGAGATAAAACAAACTCCTGAAGATTACATACCTTGCCCTCATTCCTTTCCATCTTATGCATAGATTTCATGAGGTAGCCCTAGAAAAGAAGTTTAAACAAGTATTGAAGATAAACATTGGAAAGGTGTAGAATTCCTTTTAGGGTTAGCCTTCAGAGTTACATTCCAATTTTATCCTTCAGACTGGTATTAAACACCACTATTAAGCATAAACAAGATACCAATTGATAAACACATTTTGTTTTTCTCAGATTTTGCATTCTCCTCAGTGTTTCAAGGACATTCAAGTTTAGTTCATTCCTTTCGAACGAGGAGACACATTGATTAGATGCCAGACTCTCCGGTTACTCAGAGTTTCTCTAACTGCTAGGATCACCAATTTGGGCACTGGCCCAATTGGGTATAATTCAGACCCATTAACACAATGAACTAGAAATCTAAATAGAATATTGAAGGATCCTTAGGGAATTCATAACTCGGCCTAGGAAGGTAGGAATTACGTGATACCAAAGCCCATGCGACGGCCATTGGGTAAGGAACAACTTTGATGAAGATTATAACATCCGAAAAATAGGCCTATTAGGGGATAAGATGGAGTTTATGATAATAGGTCGAAACAGTTACAGAAAACATTATCATTTGTTGAAATAAGTATATCTTGGCCCATAGTTGTCCAAATGGGCTGAAATCAGGTCCATTAGAAATCTTGGGCCATTAAATCGAACTCTTCCATTGAGATGGAAACCCAATTCGCACTAGAACCTGAGGTTCTGAGCCCCATGTCACCAACTGTGACTGTTGGGAGAATTCACGTGTAAATAATTAGAAATTCATAACTTCGCTTGTAGACAATTAAATGTCCTGAAACCAAAGCCATAATCTCAAATGGGATGTTAGCTACATATTCTATGTTAAGGTCGAGGCCAAATTCTTCCTGGATACCAGAGTTATACCCGAATTACCTCGGGCTATCGAAAGGTCGCGATTGGAACAAGGGAGAATAAATGTTAATCTTGCGAAAATCACAACTCAAGGTAGGGTTGATGAAATTCGATGAAATCATGTCCCAAGGTTAGATCTGTAAGTCCTCTCAACTTCATCTGAATACGTCCCAACCCATATCTCAACGGAAGAGCGCGTTCACCCATATTTATAACCGATGGACGAAGGGTCACGTCTGTTCAAAGCCGAAGAGGTGCATGGCATTTACTTCTCTCCAACCTGCGACCTTGGGAGCGTGGTTGAGCCTTGTGGAATGTGGGCAAACACTTTGGAGGCTTGAAATCCATATAAGACGGTGGGTTTCATGGGTAACAAGCCTTTAGCAACCATTTTCTTCAACTCTCCACCATCTTCTATCCTTCTTGCGTGAGAAGAGGGTGAGGGACCTCGACTCTCCATGGGAGGTCGATCCAGCACGTTGAGGATGATCCTGCAGTGCCCTAGGATGAAGGGAAAAGCTTTCTGAGGATCTGGGGTATGGATCTCATCCCCGAATCGTCGGTTTAACATTTTGAGGGTAGGCACCTATCCTCAAATCTTATGGGTCAACGATGCATTAGAATGATTTCTAAATAGTTTCCATACGTTAAAGAGGGACTAAGGGTATGTAGGATCGACTACTATGTTTATTTTCGAGTTTTTTCATCAAATTACGTGCTTTCGTTAGGTTCCTTTGAGTTTTTATTAAAAATCAGGGTCTCTGCACTGACTGCGTCGACGCAGCTCTTGGCTGCATCGACCCAGCCACTTCGTAGTGCTGACTACCTCGATGCAGCTCTTGGCTGCATCGATGCATCCTCCTTCAGAGGATTGACTGCATCGATGCAGCTCTTGGCTACATCGATGCATCCTCCTTCAGGGGATTGACTGCATCGATGCAGTCCCTGGCTGGGTCGATGCAGCCCTTTGAAATCTGCAAGGCTGTGTCGACAAAGTCTTGGACTGTGTTGACACACTTGGGCTCTGTCCCAATTTCCAGAAACTTAGAAAAAGAGGGTTTTGAGAGGCCATCCTAATTCAGAAAACTCTAAAAAATTGGAAAATGATAGAAGATTAAGTTAGTAACTCACTGTAAAAGTTTCGTGCTCACAGAAATTATGTACTTGTAGTAATGAATAGTTTTCTACGCATGTGTAACTTAGACATAAACCTATTTTCTTTTATACAGAAACCTTGTTGGTAACCTGATCATGTTATGTTGCACAACAGTAAACTTATGAGTATGAGTAGCCCACTTTAACCATATGGAAGCATGCTTATGTTATCATAAGATAAGATTAAAGTATGATACAAATATTGTAATATGAATATAAATGTGAATACGAATACGATGTGAATGTTATGAATAGAAAACATCAGCATTCTGTGAGGTTGGACTTCGGTCCCTTCTGCAGGACAATGATACGTAATGCCGCGGAAGTATAAAAGAACCCAAGGGACGGTGATACGTAATGCCACAGAACCTGGGGGACGGCGATACGTAATACCCCGTGCGGTAGGAGTCTAGGTGGGAGTTCGCTTCGAGTCTGCACAGTACTATTTTGTTCATTTGTGTGTGTGGGCCTCTTGTGTTTGCAACAGCTATTTGGTTCTATGAATAATGTAAGATTGTGTAATTTATGAAAATGAGAAAATGTAAAACTAATCATTCATTGTGGACTTAGTGCATGCGGGGTTATTTTATATGTTAGATAATAAACGTGTATTTTCACGTATGATTACTTTTAAATAACTATGAATGCATGAATTTTGATACTCATCAAGTGTTTTGTATATAATAACTAACCGTCTCATGTATCAATTGGGCTTGCATTTATGGGACTGAACTGCTTGCTTTCTAGAATTGTAGCATGGTTCGGTCGACCGACATGGGCATTTCAGTCGACCAAAATTGCCATTGTGGGCCGGTCTGTAACTTGTTACAGTTCGGTCGACCGATGGCCTAGTTCGGTCGACCGAGTCCTAGGTTTTTGCTAGACCTTTATGTGGGTCCCCTTGGATGATTCTAGAAGGGTTATATGGGTCTTTTGTAATCTTTTATTGTTAGCATTTGAATTATTTATATATGTGAATTGGATATATATAAATGCGAGTTAACCCCGATTTGATTAGGCTGCCTACTGAGCGTCACACTCATCCCCTTGTGGCACACGTTTTCAGGGGGCGCTGTAGAAGAGGTCGAGGTGGAGGCTGTGGCCGAGGAGTAGTTCTAGTTCCCCTTCATCAAGGTAGACTATGGATATTTATCTTTCATATTATGGATAGGTTGTGGATTGGTGATCATGTATGGACTTATATGTTTTTGAACAATGGACTTGTGCTTTTGGATTATGAATGGTTGAGATGCTATTTACATTTCATGTAATTATGGTTTTTCTCTCTCTCTCTCTCATATAAATATATATATATATATATGGTTTCGCAATATGTACGACGTAATGGTTCGAGGTCCGATGGAAAAAGAAAAAAATGCCCATAAATTGGCAGTCGGATCTCGGGGCGTTACACTAACTATCGTGTCTCAATTTGAACAGAGGTGGCTTGTCATATCATGACACAGTCCACGTCCCTTCTTAGGTGAAGGGACATAGTTTCTCAATGAGCATTAGCCATTGCTCTGCCTTAAGTTTTATTTTTCTAAAATCTTTAAACAGAGTTAACTGGGCTTATGCTTCATGACGTAGTACCCATCACTTCTTGGGTGAAGGGTCTATGTTTTCTCAGCCAATCCAAGTCATTACTCTGGAACTTCATTTCCACTCTTTAGGCCTTTTCCCTTACAGTTCATCAGTTCATTTGAATATTTAAAGACAATACTCAGTTTAGGAATTCTTAACCAAAGGAGGGCTTAATACTTCCAGTGTTCAGATCTCAGGAAGATGTAAGAGTACAAGTCATTCAAATATGTTTTAATTCTATTCCATACAGTGAAATGTACATTTTCAAGACCCTTAAACTCAAATTTAGAGTTTATATACTTTAAACCATCAGCTTATTTGGGATTGGTCTGAAAGAACAGACAATGAGCTCTTAGTGGAGAATGTTGAGAGAAAGCTCCCCCTGAGTATATGAGCTAAGTCAGCCTTGGACAGGTGTGCTCCCCCTCGAAATCTGAGTTTTTCAAGGAGTGAATTCAAGAGAATGGGAGACAATATGCAAACATACACAAGGCTGATTGAGCATGGAATTTTGGCAGTGAAACTCTCCCTCAGGATATGCCTTATAGAAAGGTTGTAAGATGGATCATTGCAAAGATGAAGGTCTAAGGCTAGGTCGACATAGGGGTGAAGATAGGTTGACCTAACTTGTCAGGCAGAAGGCAAATGCAGGTAGACTGTCATGCAATCAAAGGTACATGTAGAGAATGATATGCACTTTATCAACATGATGCAAAAACTGGTTTAAACAAAGAATGCAATTCTATAAAAATGTAGATCTATCTTTTTGTGCTAACTCCTTCTAAAGATATGTATTCATGGTTTTAAGTGTCCTAGTGAAATCTTGACAGGTGAGTATGAAACCTAGGACTTATATGAACAGTTAACCCATGGCACTAGGCGGAGAACTTGATCCAAGGATCCTCTCACACATAGTGATAGTTTCCCATTGGACTTGATCCAACCTTACACAAATCACCATTTTATATACCAAAGGGTCATGACATGATGGTGCAACACGTTCTACTTATGCATGACCGATTTTTTAATTTGGTTTCAGCATGTCATATGTGCTAGTATATGAGACCAAAAAGTGATGCTTAATGTCCACTGCATGTGCAGATTCTAGACATTCACAATACATTCTAAAAGTAGAGAACAAGCTCTAAGACTTCCCCTCAATCCCACGACAACGGATAATAAGATATGTAAGCATGAAATTAACTATGCCCAAGAATGATGAAATGGATAATATGTAGCCACATCTGACATCATCAAGGCAGATGTTTTAAAATGATAGACTGTAAATTCATATGGCATCAGAAACTAGGAATGGCAACAATGATCATGAATGCAATGACTACAAAGAACCTATCAAGCAGATTGATCATAAGTTGAAGCTTTTATCTACAAACATGTGCCTTGAGCTTTTATTATCAGACTAGTCCTTGCTCAGCTCCAAGGCACCCCTGCAACAAAAGTTCTCATTTGGAGTTTTTTGGTACCCAAGCTTTCTTGGGTCCTGGAGGGTCAGAGGCACTTCTAGCTGGTGCTCTCCATCTCCGAGACACCAGGTCGTCCTTCCTCATGTAGAAGCAATCATTTGTTTCATGCCCAACCTTACCACAATAGAAGCAGCACACATGATGTCTCACATTTTCCTATTAGCATAGGGATTGACTTTTGGTGGGTGAGCATGAGTGTTAGCATTCTTGGTATGAAAACCATTTCTTCCTTTTCTTTGCCAATAGTCCCAGATAGTGTAGCCATGCTATCCACGGTTATAACATGAAAAAGAATTCCTTCTATCAACAGTCGACCAACATTCAATAACATTATGGCCCAGCTTCCCACAGTTAAAACACACAATGTGTTGGCCTTTTGAAGCAAATTTATTTTTATTAAAAACATACTGGTTTGCAAGAAAATTGACATGTTCAGCATGAGAATGAGATTTTCGTTGTCCTTTAGCAAACCAAGATTGTGCAGCAGTGTGTCCAAATTTACCGCAGTGAAAACATTTGATACTCTTTTTCTGAATAGTAGGAGATTTCCTAGCATGAAGATTTCTAGCATGCTTCCTACAAACATTCTGTTCATCCTTTTTCATTACAAAGTAATCATGCATCAAATGTCCATGCTTACCACAGTAGACGCAGTTAACAGTGTTTCGTTTTGAAGCATGAGGTTTCACATAAGAACTCTTAGTATTCAGTTTGCTGAATTTCTGTTTCTGATATTTATCTTGTTCTTGAGTTTGATTTTTAGGGGCTACACATGTTTTTGGAGATGCTTTAGAAGAGGAGGCAACACCAGAGCTGAAAACAAGGGATGTGTAACACCCGGTAATTTTGAAATAAGAATAAATATATTTAGGAAGAAAACCTATACATAATATATATTCTTACAAATAAGTATATAATGTTTAATAAATAAAATTTATTCAAATAAATAAATGTCCAAGTGATATTCCTTTAGGGTTGCTCGGATCGAACCTGCCTCTGATACCTAGAACAAGGACAAATAAAAGTTAAAGAGATTATGAGGAATAAAATCCCTATATACATACAAATTATTAATAGGTATATGAGGGTTAGTAAATAACAAATATGTTTAGATATATATATATATATATATATATATATATATATATATATATATGAAACCCACACACATTGTAAGGGGCCTTTAGAATACGTATATGACACATAACAAGCTTTGGGAAAAATGGATAATAACATATTGACATAAATAAGGGCCCTTAAGTCTCAACCCACTCATCCATATATCTGTGCATATATATATAATGCAATATAAATAAATATAATACAACGTAAATAATCAAGGCCAAACTCTGTACACAACCCCCCTGACATCCTAAAAAGTCTGACAAAAGAACTCATGGACACTACTATTGTATTATAATAAATTTAAGAATAACATGTTATTTTTATGTAAACATTTAATGCACAACATAATTTTAATTGAATTAAGAATCATTAAATCTCGAAGAAAAAGTTAACTTATATATTATTACTAATTTAGAAAATTTAATATTCTACATTTATTACATTATAATCTTATTAGAAGGGAGAAGGATATATATATAAGATTTAATTACATTAAAGATATGTCAAAGATAAAAGAATGAGCATATATGTAATTTCGGTTCTTTCAAGGGCATTAAGAAAAGGCCAAAAACTCAATTGACGTCTCTTCGTACATGCGTATCCAACGTGAACCACGACTTAATACAAGTCGTTATTTATAAAGTAGCAAAAGTCAAATAAAGTATATAGTTAAAAGTATTATAAAATAATAAGGATATTTATACAATATCGATCCTATGGAGGTTAAGGATAAATGCCAAAATGCAAATGACGCCATTGCTTTAGGCGTTGATTTCAAATGTGACGACTTAATGAAAGTCGTTATTTTATTCTAAAATGAATAGTGCCAATTTTTGAATTAAAGAATTCTAGAAAACTAATTATATGAAAAAATAGAGAAAATTGGAAAACTCGTACCCCTAAAATTTTCCATCTAGATCACATCAATAAAAAAAGATAAAAATCTAGAAAGATCGTTACACCTTAAATTAACAAATAGGGAAAGGTGAATGACGCCTCCGAGCATGTCGTCATTTAATTTTGACGACTGTGTATACAAGCGTCATTTATTGAAATAACACCCCAACCCGAGACGTCATTTCAAAAAGAAACAGTCGGTGTTTGGTTCGAATAGGGATGTTATCTGGGCAAGTTTGGATTAAGGAAAGGGATCCATACGTGGATATTTGTGGTTTTAGTCCTAATCGAACTCCTAGAACCCATCAGGATTTCTTTCCCTATAAATACCCCTTCCATCAAGCCAACCTGCTAGGCTCTTTTTCTTCAACGACGTCCTGCTAATCTCTTGGAGATTGTTCTTCGTTGGCTATACGTGGGGGAAGAGAATTCTATTCTCTTTCTCTATTTCTTCCTAAAGGAGGAGGCTTGTAAGGAGGCTGCTGCTACTGCACCCTCTACACGAACGTTGCTACTACACCCTCTGCATGAACGAAGAAGAAACTGCATCTTCTTCTTCCTTTTTCTCCTACTGCCGATACCGTGAAGAGGGATCACCTTTCCTTTCCTTTCTTTTAAAGGGAGGAAGTCTTCTTCTGCTACCATAACTGCTGCTGCTGTTGCCTTCGGCTATTGAAGCTAGAAGAACAAGTTACTGTATCTTCTTCCTTCTATGCGGTTACTCTTTTTCAAACAGAGTATCGGTTGTGATCAAATCTTCATATATATTCTTCACGTTCCATCATCCAGATCATCACCAAGGTAGGTGTTCTCAAGTTTCAAGCCAAACATTGTGACTACTAAGTTCACTGCATGCATCTAGGTCATTAGGAGGCTTACAGTATTCGAGATTTATTGTTTTTGCATACATAGGGAATCACATGTCTAAATTGATACATGATCATAGTTCTGAAATCCTGTTATTTTTCTCTACATGACCATGTGATTATTTCTGTAAAATTCCTTTTATTTAAAAAGTGCTACTGTTCATGACTAAATTACATAAAGATTGAAATGACGACATGCACCATGCCATTAAATTGAAATATGACGCCCCTGACCTAGGCGCTATTTACTGAAATGGTGTCTTAGCCCAGGGCGCCATTTATTTAATATTTGAAAGTTGAGAATTCTACAGATCTTAATATATTTTAGAACTTGGAAACAACGACTGAATGAACAGTCGTTATATATTGAAATAGCGACCCTGCCCAGGGCGCTAATTCCTACATTGAAGACTTGGTCTAAGGTGCCATTTACCTGAGATTCTGATTTTAGTGGTTTTCTATAACCCTTGACAATGGGTTATGTATCTAAGCACTATATTCCGTTCCGTGAGTATAGTCCCACGTTTCACGATGTTTTATCGATTACCCCTTAAACTCTTGGTGACATACGAGCCCTCCGTTGGATATTCCGTTCCTTCGGACTGGTAAGTTAGTCATTAAGACCTCCGTAAGTCTCCACGTAGCCTTGGATTCCCTCAAGGCCGATTGAGCAGGTTGTACCACTAAAACCCATGAAACTATCCATTTACCATGTAACTCTAAAGAAACATGGTATACCGGCCCTCATGGTATGCTATTTAGCCGCTATGAGATTAATTCTTAAGCAAATAGCATAGGAAACCATGCTATTGCTATTCATCTTGAATTACGTGCCTCTTCGTAGACACCAATTCTTTTACCTTATCATGTACAAAAGAACGAGCGCTCATTCGAGTACTCATGGCACCCACTAGGGAGCCAATTCCACCTAGTTTTCCGAAACATTCCGCAAGATCTACCTTAAATTCCTACGAGTTTCATTCCTTGGAATTCTACATTGGCTATAACTATCGTGGATGTCTAGATCTATTTTTAATGCTGTGCATATAGGGCCCGATCTGGTCCTAGGAGGAGCACCCGAAAGTACTTGTGCCCATGGGAGTTTTAATGATCACGGTGTCGGGCATTGCACCGAAGTGCATGACTAGTTTGATCTTTGGCATTCCACACACACTCTCTCCCGTGACGTTACTTGATATTACTTGCGTGACTTGACGTGCGTGACTAGACTAGCGTGGCCCAGAATGGGCAAGTACTTGCGTGAAACCAATATTCTATAATTCTCACCAGGATATCTCTTGCTTGAAAGTTTTTTCATGAAACTGTCAAATTCTTGCTAGTTTTGTTCACTTGCTCGGTTATTTCTACAAGCATAGCCTTACTTGCATTTGCATGCAAAAATGTAACGACTTAAACCAATTGCTTGTTCTTGAGATATAATTCCTACTGAGCGTTCGCTCACCCAGTTTTATTTCAACATTTTTCAGGTAATCAGGTGGCTAGCGAGGCCGTGACTCACGTGGGCGGGACAAGTGTGCAAGCGAGCTTCAGAAACTAGTGAACCCGAGTCTTTTGTCTTTTTTGAGTCTAGCATGGTGTCTCTTATTTAGTTGCCATGTCTAAGTCTGTTAGTATGTCGTGTCCTTCCTTCCCATTGTGACGTAGTTGAGTCTTTAAGTTGGAAATTGAAATTGTAAGACATTTATATTTGAAATAAGATTTTTATTACTTCTCCAAATTATTTGACTGCTCTTGATTATTCACGACTGTTTAACTGTCACGTTCCGAGCAAACGACACGTTCCGCTGCTATCGGTTCGGGGCGTGACAAAGGTGGTATCAGTGCCTCGGCTTTCACATCCACAAGTTATTAAGTTCCAATGATAGGTCAAGTATCCTTGTCAGTCATATCAGAGCTTCGGCTTTCATATCATCCAGTTATTAGGTTCCAATGATAGGTCAAGTATCCCTATCAGTCATATCAGAGCTTCAGCTTTCATATCCTCCAGTTATTAGGTTCCAATAATAGGTCAAGTATCCCTGTCAGTCATATCAGAGCTTTGGCTTTCAACTCCTTAGGGCATTAAGTCCAAGAGATAGGTTAAGTATCCTTGTCGGTCATCCTATAGGAGTTCCGTGAGAGATGGGTAGAACTTGGGGTTAAAGTTATAAAAGAAAGATAAAATATTTACATTTCATTAACATTAATTCTTGAGTCAATAAATTATCTCCTCACTTATCCTTACAGGAACCAAGATAAAATAGAAGCGTCTAAGCCAAGCTTTGTTCATGAGATGATCTTAGTAGATGTCAAGCTTATGCGGATCTTGTTAGAAGAGTCCAGGAGCTAGAGAAGGCGGTGGAAGAGAAAGAGAAAGTTGAAAGGAAGGATCAAAGCAATAATTCTGAGAAGTTCACCGTTACCGAGAAAAGGGTAAACGAGGGTTATATTTCGTAAAAGTGTAAGAAATGCCAGAAATGTAAGAAGTGTAATAAGAAGGGAACTTCGACAGATCACTCGCAAGGTAAGTGTAAATCTTGTGGAAAGATATGGTCACCAATCGGAAAAGTGTTGGTGGAGTTCGGGAGCGTGTCTGTGTTGCGGGAGCTTAGATCATAAGATAGCGGAATGCCCTATTCTAACTAAGAAGCTTTCAAGAGAAACTCAAGCTATGGCCAAACTTGCCAAGAGAGAAGTTGTGGAAGGTACCCCTCACCCATAATCCTAAACTGGCTCTTTTCCATACTTAAGATTTCTTCTTTACCTGTATAAGCTCATAATAAGTTATAGCTAGTTCTCTGTTAGGAATGGAAGATGATGTGAATTTGGGGATCAAATTCTTTTAAGTGGGGGAGGGTGTAACGCCCGGTAATTTTGAAATAAGAATAAATATATTTAGGAAGAAAACCTATACTTAATACATATTCTTACAAATAAGTATATAATGTTTAATAAATAAAATTTATTCAAATAAATAAATATCCAAGTGATATTCCTTTAGGGTTGCTCGGATCGAACCTGCCTCTGATACTCAGGACAAGGACTAATAAAAGTGAAAGAAATTATGAGGAATAAAATCCCTATATACATACAAATTATTAATAGGTATACGAGGGTTCGTAAATAACAAATAGGTTTATATATATATATCAAGATATATGAAACCCACACACATTGTAAGGGGCCTTTAGAATACGTATATGACACATAACAAGCTTTGGGAAAAATGGATAACAACATATTGACACAAATAAGGGCCCTTAAGTCTCAACCCACTCATCCATATATCTGTGCATATATATATAATGCAATATAGATAAATATAATACAACGTAAATAATCAAGGCCAAACTCTGTACACAACCCCCCGGACATCCTAAAAAGTCTGACAAAAGAACTCATGGACACTACTATTGTATTATAATAAATTTAAGAATAACATGTTATTTTTAGGTAAGCATTTAATGCACAACATAATTTTTATTGAATTAAGAATCATTAAATCTCGAAGAAAAAGTCAATTTATATTTTATTACTAATTTAGAAATTTTAATATTCTACATTTATTACATTATAATCTTATTAGAAGGGAGAATGATATATATAAGATTTAATTACATTAAAGATATGTAAAAGATAAAAGAATGAGCATATATGCAATCTCAATTCTTTCAAGGGCATTAAGAAAAGGCCAAAAACACAATTGACGTCTCTTCGTACAGGCGTATCCAACGTGAAACATGACTTAATGCAAGTCGTTATTTACAATTTAGCAAAAGTCAAATAAACTATATAGTTAGAAGTATTATAAAATAATAGGGATATTTATACAATATCGGTCCTTTGGAGGTTAAGGATAAATGCCAAAATGCAAATGACGCCATTGGTTTAGGCGTTGATTTCAAATGTGACGACTTAATAAAAGTCGTTATTTTATTCTAAAATAAATAGTGCCCGTTTTTGAATTAAAGAATTTTGGAAAACTAATTATATAGAAAAATAGAGAAAAATGGAAAACTCATACCCCTAACATTTCCCATCTAGATCACATCAAGAAAAAAAGATAAAAATCCAGAAAGATCGTTACACCTTAAATTAACAAATAGGGAAAGGTGAATGACGCCTCTGAGCAAGTCGTCATTTAATTTTGACGACTATGTATACAAGCGTCAATTATTGAAATAACGCCCCAACCTGAGGCGTCATTTCCAAAAGGAACAGTCGGTGTTTGGTTCGAATAGGGGTGTTATCTAGGTAAGTTTGGATTAAGGAAAGGGATCCATACGTGGATATCTGTGGTTTTAGTCCTAATCGAACTCCTAGAACCCATTAGGATTCCTTTCCCTATAAATACCCCTTCCATCGAGCCAACCTGCTAGGCTCTTTTTCGTCAACGACGTCCTGCTAATCTCTTGGAGATTGTTCTTCGTTGGCTGTACATGGGGGAAGAGAATTCTATTCTCTTTCTCTATTTCTTCCTAAAGGAGGAGGCTTGTAAGGAGGCTGCTGCTACTGCACCCTCTGCACGAACGAAGAAGAAACTGCATCTTCTTCTTCCTTTTTCTCGTATTGTCGATACCGTGAAAAGGGATCACCTTTCCTTTCCTTTCTTTTAAAGGGAGGAAGTCTTCTTCTGCTACCATAACTGCTGCTGCTATTGCCTTCGGCTGTTGAAGCTAGAAGAACAAGCTACTGTATCTTCTTCCTTCTACGCGGTTACTCTGTTTCAAACAGAGTATCGGTTGTGATCAAATCTTCATATATATTCTTCACGTTCCATCATCCAGATCATCACCAAGGTAGGTGTTCTCAAGTTTCAAGCCAAACATTGTGACTACTAAGTTCACTGCATGCATCTAGGTCATTAGGAGGCTTACAATATTCGAGATTTATTGTTTTTGCATACACAGGAAAATAGCGACCCTATATAGGGCGCTATTTCAACTAACGACTGACACACAGTCGTCAATTCCTTTGGTAATTAATAATTACCCATGTTTGAAATTTAATAACCATGTAATCTGATGCCTAAATTGATACATGATCATGGTTCTGAAATCCTGTTATTTTTCTCTACATGACCATGTGATTATTTCTGTAAAATTCCTTTTATTTAAAAAGTGCGACTGTTCATGACTAAATTACATAAAGATTGAAATGACGACATGCACCCTGCTATTAAACTGAAATATGACGCCCCTGACCAAGGCACTATTTACTGAAATGGTGACTTAGCCCAGGGCGCCATTTATTTAATATTTGAAAGTTGAGAATTCTACAGATCTTAATATATTTTAGAACATGGAAACAACGACTGAATGAACAGTCGTTATATATTGAAATAGCGACCCTGCCCAGGGCGCTAATTCCTAAATTGAAGACTTGGTCTAAGGCGCCATTTACATGGGATTTTGATTTTTGTGGTTTTCTGTAACCCTTGACAATGGGCTATGTATCTAGGCACTATATTCCGTTCTGTGAGTATAGTCCCACGTTTCACGATGTTTTATCGATTACCCCTTAAACTCTTGGTGACATACGAGCCCTCCGTTGGACATTCCGTTCTTTCGGACTGGTAAGTTAGTCATTAAGACCTCCGTAAGCCTCCTCGTAGCCTTGGATTCCCTCAAGGCCGATTGAGCAGGTTGTACCACTAAAGCCCATGAAACTATCCATTTACCATGCAACTCTAAAGAAACATGGTATACCGGCCCTGATGGTATACTATTTAGCCGCTATGAGATTAATTCTTAAGCTAATAGCATAGGAAACCATGCTATTGCTATTCATCTTGAATTGCGTGCCTCTTCGTAGACACCAATTCTTTTACCTTATCATGTACAAAAGAACGAGCGCTCATTCGAATACTCATGGCACCCACTAGGGAGCCAATTCCACCTAGTTTTCCAATACATTCCACAAGATCAACCTTAAATTCTACGAGTTTCATTCCTTGGAATTCTACATTGGCTATAACTATCGTGGATGTCTAGCTCTATCTTTAATGTTGTGCATATAGGGCCCGATCTTGTCACGCCCCGTACTCTATATCGTCGAGGTATTGTCCGCTTTGACCTACCGGCCTCACGGTTTTATCCCTTTTTTAACAGTGATCGGCTCCAGAATGAGGGACTTCCCGGGTAGGTCACCCATCCCAGTACTACTCCCCATTAAGCACGCTTAACTTCGGAGTTCTTTCAAGAACTGAGCCGATACTTCAAAAGGCGCCTCGGTGATATAGAGTACAACTTAGCTATATTTGAGGGTGTTACAATCTACCCCTCTTATATAGGCGACGTCCTCGTCGCTGGGCACATATAGCACGCAATCACGCAATCAAGCCCCCAGGCAGGTAGGACTCTAGAGGTGGCCCCTACAGGCTCAAGAGGTGGCTCCCACTACGTAGCACTTTGCTCCATTACGGACTCAAGAGGTGGCTCCCATAGCGTAGCACTTTGCCCTGCATGGCACTTAGTTCCCACACTTCCGGCTGGGGTATAGCTCTGATACCACAAAGACTGTCACGCCCCGAGCGCGGAAGATACCCAGAGATGCGCGACGTGTCTATATCAATCATGTCAATCAGAGTGGTCGTGTATTCGACACAAAGACAGAGATGCGCAAAATAGCAAGATAACCCAATCCTTTATTTCATAATAGATAGACTATTACAAATCCAATACTCTGTTTAACAAAAAGAAAGGAATACATATTTGACTCAAGAAACTATGGAAAAGACTAGACGACACTTGTAGAAGCTCTATCACTTTCACTCTTGACCATTCCCATCCGATTGACTTCCATCGTCGTCGGACTTACCTGAAAAGTAGAAAGGGACAAACGGAATGAGCGAACGCTCAGTAGGAAATTATATCTCAAGTACTAGCAAGTGGTTTAAGTAATTACATCTTTCATGAATGCAATAAAGCTATGCATGCTCGCATGAAACGACAAGATAGAGAGAATGTAATATCAAAGAAACAAGATGAACTTAATCATGAACTTCCAACAAGATGACAAGTATATTCAAGGTATTCAAGCAAGCACGTTTTAACAAGTCATGTCGAGAACTTTGGCTATCATGTATCAAGCAAGTAAATTACCCTTTTTCGGGCCACGCATTTCATGTAAAGTCAAGTACGATTCAAGTACAAGATGTGTGTGGAATGTCCAATCAAGCAAGTCAAGTACTCGGTATAATGCCAGATACCTTATCATTTTAACTCCCATGGGCACAAGTACTTTCGGGTGCTCCTCCCAGGACCAGATCGGGCCCTATATGCGCAGGCATTTATCATGTGTTTTTGACATCCACTCTTGTTTATATAGCCAATATAGAATTTCAATAATCAAGCTTGTAGACACGTATGACAACTTTGATAGAATAGAGTCCAAAATATGACAAAGGACATAGAATGGCGATAATAACGGTATAATCACGATGTCGATAAAACTAGGTAGAATATGGTTCCCTTAACTTAGGTACCATGACAAATCAATATGGACATTCTTTATATAGAATTGAGGTCCACATGAACATTAGATCAAGCAAGATACCCTCATTCTTATCATAGAATTGGGGTTTACAAGAATGACACGATATGGCATGATATCATCATCCCATCAAGAATTTCTTATGATATACTCTTTGTATAATCATAAGGGCCGGTATACCATGTTTCTTTAGATTGACATGGCAAGGATCGTGTAATGGGTTTTTAGGGTACAACCAGCTCAGTCGGCCTTGAGGGAATCCAAGGCTACGAGGAGTCTTACGGAGGTCTCTATGACTAACTCGCTAGTCCAAAGGAACGGAATGTCCAAAGGAGAGCTTGTATGTCAATGAGAATTGAGTGTGATCGATAAAACACCGTGAAAAGTGGGACTATACTCACGGAGTGGAGAATAGTGCCGATATATATATATATATGTATAATATATAAACCATCGGTTAGCAAATCAGAGGAAAAATCAGTTTACAGTAAAATAACGACTTAGGTCAAGTCGTTTCTCAAGTAATTAACGCCTAACAGAAGGGCGTTTACACATGGTCCGTTTTGCAGAATTTTCAATAATTCAATAATTTATCTAAGAAGCGCCTTCGGAAGGGGCGTTTCTTCAGAAGTTGACGACTGCAGAGGCAGGCGTCTCATCATTTACATATTCGACAGGATATAATTATTCTCAGAAATTTATCAAAAACGCGCCCTTGGAAGGGGCGTTACTTTCCAATTCCATTTTACAGAATATGTGAATTTCAGGATTTTAACATATACGCGCCCTAGTAAGGGGCGTTTATTTTTAATTCACGCCCTGTGATGGGGCGCTACCACATGGAAAACGACCTAGTCTAGGTCGTGAATTCAAGAAATATCAGGAATTTACATGATCAGCAAGAATTGCACGATAATCAAGGATAGCAATCATATAGTCATGACAGGAAATTGGCAGGAAATCAGATGCAGTATTTTAGATTTGATGTTTCATGCTTATTGACTTTTAACCGTTAACAATTATTGATTGATTTCATGTAATTGCATGGATAATCCGTTCTGAAGATTTACATGAAATTAACGCCTGTGTACAGGGCGTCAAATATTAAATTGACGACCTGGACATGGTCGTGTCTTGTAAATTAGCGCCCTTGACAGGGGCGTCTCTTTCAAAATATTTCAGAAAACGCATGAAAACTATAATAATCATATGCATGACATGCTTATATATATATATCTTGCATTAATTTCATTTGGGCTACAGTAACTTGAGAAAACCTACCTTAAGAGTTGATTTGGAGATGACCGTGAGGGGTTTTTGGCTAGCAGAAGATGATGGCTTTGATGAAGAGGCTTCTACTGCGACTTACGAACAGTGGCAGCAACAACAAGGAGAAGAACAATCGTTCTTCAGAGATCTTCACGCTACAGAACCTGTAGAGGAAGAGAAAAGAAGAAAATATGAAGATGTTAATATTCTTCATAGTTGTAATCGATGTTTTAAGAAGATAGAAGAATATTACCTATTCTTCGGCACCAGCAGAGTTTCCTGGACAAGAAAAATAATTATTCTTCACATAATCTGAAGCAAGAAAAAGAAAACAAAAGAAAATAAGAAGAACAGTTTGTTCTTCACGTACCTAGCAGCAGACGTTCGATCAAATGGGTTTAGGGTTCGTTCGATCAAGACTATTTATAGGATTTAGGAGTCCTAACAAAAGTAGTGTTTGATTGAAAGTAATATTTCCAAGATTGAGTTATTACCACATTCGAACTCTTTCTCATAGTTATCACTTACCCTGGATAAGTTCTGGGTTCGAACGGTTCCGAATGGAATTAACGACTTTTGTCAGGGCGTGTATTATTTAATTGACGCCTTACTTTAGGGCGTTTCTTAAAAAGCGCCTTGAAAAAGGGCGTTTCGTGTTTTAAAACACGCCCAAGATAAGGGCGTTTCTTTTACTTACCCATTTGGTCGCATGAGAACTGACGACCGCATGTGTGGGCGTCCTTTCTTTAGTAACGCCATGGATAGAGGCGTTTCTTTATAAATTAACGCCTTAATAAGAGGCGTTATTTTTAATTTTGTTTTATTTCGTCCAATTAACCCTATTCCTTTTATATATTACTTCTGTAATATATATGTTTTAATTCATTTCAATTATTCATTTATTAGGGTTGCTACACCCTCCCCCACTTAAAAGAATTTGGTCCCCAAATTCAATATATATATAATTATACACGCGGAGAGTGTAGGACATATACCTCTTAGAATAACTCGGGAAATCGTTTCTTCATAGATTCCTCGGTCTCCCATGTCGCTTCGCGTTCAGGATTCTTATTCCATTGCACCTTGATCATGGGAATAACCTTATTCCTTAGAGCTCGTATTTCTCGATCTAATATCTTCAAGGGCCTCTATTCATATGTGAGATCTTTCTGGATCACCAGATCTCCATGCTCAATAATATGTGACGGATCGTGCACATACTTCTTCAACATAGATATGTGAAATACATTGTGTACCTCGGACAACTGAGGAGGCAACGCGATGCGATAAGCAACCTCGCCAACTCTTTCGAGTACCTCAAATGGTCCGATGAATCTTGGCGTAAGCTTGCCCTTAACACCAAATCTTCGTATGCCACGTCCAGGGGATATTTTAAGAAATACATGATCTCCGATTTGGAATTCAAGATCTCTTCTTCTTGTATCTGCATAAGTCTTTTGTCTGGTCTGAGCAACTTGTAATCTTTCTCTGATTACCTGTATCTTCTCAGTTGTATCCCTTACCATGTCTGGACCTAATAGTTGTTTCTCTCCAACTTCGTTCCAACATATGGGAGATCGGCAACTCCTTCCGTATAAGGCTTCGAAAGGTGCCATTTGGATACTAGCTTGGTAGCTATTATTATATGCAAATTCAACTAAAGGTAAGTGGTCATGCCAGCTTCCTCCAAAGTCAATAATGCATGCTCTCAGCATATCTTCAACAACTTGATTAGTTCGCTCGGTCTGACCATCCGTTTGTGGGTGAAAAGCAGTACTAAAGTTGAGCCTTGTCCCCAACGAATGTTGTAATCCCTTCCAAAAATGAGAAGTAAAACGGGGATCTCTATCAGACACGATTGAGACAGGAATTCCATGTATCCTGACTATTTCTTTAATGTATAGTGCAGCTAGCACATCAATCGACCATCGGCTTTTGATTGGCAAGAAATGTGCCGATTTAGTCAATCGGTCAATGATAACCCAGATTCCATCATGTCCTCCTTTAGATTTAGACAAACCCATGATGAAGTCCATACCAATATCCTCCCATTTCCACTTAGGAATATCTAGAGGATGTAGTTTTCCCGCAGGCTTTTGGTGTTCCGCCTTGACCTGTTGGCATGTGAGACAGCGCGATACATAGTCCGCTATTTCTCTTTTCATATTAGGCCACCAAAAGTTCCTCTTTACATCTTGGTACATTTTAGTTGATCCAGGATGAATAGTGTATCTTGATCTGTGAGCTTCATCTAAGATCTTCTTCTTTAATTCCGGACAATCGGGTATACAAGTTCTATCTTTGAACGATAATCTTCCATCAGAAGTTAGTTGAAAATCAGATTGTCCTTTTAATCTGCCTTTGATTTCTACTAACATAGGATCATCATCCTGAAGTGTTTGTATTTCAGAAAATAAATCTGACTGTATGCTTACATGGGATAGTGTGACAAATTTGGATTCCGTGTCCAAGCTTATATTGAGCTCGGAGAATTGTTCAAGTAACCTCCATTCTTGTATCATACAATTTGCTATCATTGCTCTCGGCTTTCGACTAAGGGCATCAGCCACATAATTACCCTTTCCGGGATGGTATTGTATACTGAAGTCGAAGTCCTTGAGATATTCTAGCCAACGTCTTTGTCTCATGTTCAGCTCCTTTTGTGAAAATAGATATTTGAGACTTTTGTGATCGGAGTATACAGTGAACTGTACTCCATAGAGATAGTGTCTCCATATCTTTAGGGCAAATACTACCGCGGCCAGTTCTAAGTCATGGACGGGGTAATTTTCCTCATGCTTCTTTAGTTGACGTGAAGAGTATGCTATGACCTTTCCTTGTTGCATTAGGACACATCCGAGGCCAATGCTAGAAGCATCAGTGTAGACCTCGAATTTCTCTTCTTCTATCGGTAGAGCTAAGACCGGAGCTGTGGTGAGATGATCCTTGAGAGTTTGAAAACTTCTTTCACATTCCTCACTCCATTCATATCGGATCTCCTTACGAGTTAATCTTGTAAGTGGTACGGCGATCTTAGAGAAATCTTTGATGAATCGCCGATAATAGCCTGCAAGACCTAAGAAACTTCTGATCTCGCTTGCATTAGTGGGTCTTTCCCAGTTTCTTACAGCTTCAACCTTTGACGGATCTACAGATAAACCGTCCTTGGATATGACATGTCCGAGAAAAGCCACTTCTTCAAGCTAGAACTCGCATTTGCTGAGTTTAGCATATAATTGATTTGTCCTCAAGACTTGCAATGCAATCCTCAAATGTTCTTCATGTTCTTCCTTAGTCTTGGAATATATCAATATATCATCAATGAAGACTACTACAAATTGATCCAAGTAAGGCCTGAATATGCTATTCATTAACTGCATAAAGGCAGCAGGGGCATTTGTTAGTCCAAAAGGCATAACAACAAATTCGTAATGGCCATACCTGCTTCTGAATGCGGTCTTATGAATGTCCTCGTCCTTGATTCTTAATTGATGATATCCCGACCTAAGATCAATCTTGGAAAAATATTTGGATCCTGAAATCTGATCAAATAACTCATCGATTCTCGGCAGTGGATACTTGTTCTTGATAGTAAGATGATTCAACTGTCGATAGTCGATACACAATCTCATGGATCCATCCTTCTTCTTTACAAATAAGACTGGTGCTCCCCACGGGGAAGTACTTGGTCTAATAAACCCTTTTCGGATTAGTTCCAGCAACTGCTCCTTCAACTCCTTGAGTTCAGCAGGGGACATTCTATATGGTGCCTTTGAAACAGGACCAGCACCAGGGACTAAGTCGATGGTAAAGGCCACATCTCTTTGCCGGGGTAATCCCGGCAATTCTTCCGGAAATACGTCTGGAAATTCTCGCACTACCTGAATGTCTTCTATCTCGGTTTCCTTAGCTTCTTTAATAGTGACAAAAGCAAGGAAGGATACACATCCTTTCCTGACGAGCTTGCTTGCTCGAAGAGCCGAAATAAGAGGGGATTTGCTTCGACTCTTAGGACTAGTATAAGTCAGTTCTGGAAATTCTTTGAAAACAATCTTGCTATTACGGCAATCAACCGTTGCCTGGTACTTAGATAACCAATCTGCTCCTAGTATAACATCATATTCCTTTAGATCTAAGCAGATAAGATCAATAGGAAAATTCTTTCCTCGAACCAACACCTCACAGTTTTGGTAATGATGCGTGATATCCGTCTCGTTTCCGAGAGGAGTAGACAACACTATTTTCATCCATTCTGGTTCTAGAGGTAATGGGTCAGCAAACTTCTTGGAAATAATGGAATGCGATGCACCCGTATCAAATAAGACATGTGCATATTTGGAACAAATTTTTAATGTACCTTCCACCAATCCGCCTTCTTCTTCTGGTTCGGTCTCTTGGATTGCATGAAGACGCGCGTTCCTTGTCACTGGGAGTTTACCCTCACCGTCTTGGTCATTCATTAATGGACAATCGGGAATCCGATGTTCACGACTCCCACAACGGAGACATGCTCCTAATTTCCTCCAGCATTCTTCTGTTTTGTGACCAGCCTTGTCACAATGCTTGCATACTACGTTTGAAGGGATAGTGGTGATAGAGAAAGGCTTGGATTTCTTGTACTTCTGATCTTGAGAGGAAGAACCTCCATTATTGGGCCTCTTCTTAAAGTTGGGTTTAAAAGAACCCGAACTTGTGACTTGCTCCTTTTTGTCTTTCCCACGGATCCTATCAGATAATTCCGTGGCATCTTCAAGCAACTGAGCTCGGCGCACCATTTCAGTATAAACTTGAATATCCATAGGCGCCAATTGAGTAATGTAGTGAGGCCTAAGCCCATTAAGAAATCTACGGGCTTTCATCTTTTCCGTGCTAATTAAATGCTTAGCATATCAAGACAGTCTAGAGAACTGTGCTTCATAATCAGCCACCGATAAAGATCTTTGCTTTAATGCGGCAAATTCGGCGGCCTTCTTTTCCTGGACCCTATCAGAGAAATATTTGGCGTTGAAATATTCAACGAATTCACCCCATGTAACTTGAGTTGGGTCAATAGTAGCTTCAATCGACTCCCACCAGCATCTAGCATCCTTTTCTAACTGGAAAGTAGCTAATAAGACTTTGTCCTGATCCGTGCATTGCATGACACGGAATATACGTTCAATCTCCCGAACCCAATGCTCGGCATCGTCTGGATCGGTCGATCCCATGAACTTCGGGGGATTCATATTCTTGAATGCTTGGTGTAAGCTTCCAGCTCGTGGAGCACCACCTTGTGCTACCTGTTGTAGCACTTGGGTCATCCCTTGAAGGGTACGCTGCATGTTGCGCCATTGAGCACGTTCGGCAGCCATTATCCTACAATTACAATAGCTATGTTAGTATTAAAGGACTCATTGATCATTTAACCCTTGGTTCTACCCACTCTCACTTGGTTAAAGGTTTTGAAACCTATCCTTGGACTTGGGTTTCCTAGGAATTGAATACCTTAGGCTCTGATACCACAAAGACTGTCACGCCCCGAGCGCAGAAGATACCCGGAGATGCGCGACGTGTCTATATCAATCATGTCAATCAGAGTGGTCGTGTATTCCGGCTGGGGTATAGCTCTGATACCATTCTGTCACGTCCCGTACTCTATATCGTCGAGGTATTGTCCGCTTTGACCTACCGGCCTCACGGTTTTATCCCTTTTTTAACAGTGATCGGCTCCAGAATGGGGGACTTCCCGGGTAGGTCACCCATCCCAGTACTACTCCCCATTAAGCACGCTTAACTTCGGAGTTCTTTCAAGAACTGAGCCGATACTTCAAAAGGCGCCTCGGTGATATAGAGTACAACTTAGCTATATTTGAGGGTGTTACAGATCTAGTCCTGGGAGGAGCACTCGAAAGTACTTGTGCCCATGGGAGTTTTAATGATCACGGTGTCTGGCATTGCACCGAAGTGCATGACTAGTTTGATCTTTAGCATTCCACACACTCTCTCTCTCGTGACGTTACTTGATATTACTTGCGTGACTTGACATGCGTGACTCGACTAGCGTAGCCCAGAATGGGCAAGTACATGCGTGAAATAGCCATTATTCTATAACTCTCTCCTGGATATCTCTTGCTTGAAAGTTTTTACATGAAACAGTCAAATTCTTGCTAGTTTTGTTCACTTGCTCAGTTATTTCTACAAGTATAGCCTTACTTGCATTTGCATGCAAAAATGTAACTACTTAAACCAATTACTTGTTCTTGAGATATAATTTCTACTGAGCGTTCGTTCACCCAGTTTTATTCTAGCATTTTTCAGGTAATCAGGTGGCAAGCGAGACCGTGACTCACGTGGGCGGGACAAGTGTGCAAGCGAGCTTCGGAAACTAGTGAACCCGAGGCTTTTGTCTTTTTTGAGTCTAGCGTGGTGTCTCTTATTTAGTTGCCAAGTCTAAGTCTGTTAGTATGTCGTGTCCTTCCTTCCCATTGTGATGTAGTTGAGTCTTTAAGTTGGAAATAAAAATTGTAAGACATTTATATTTGAAATAAGATTTTTATTACTTCTCCAAATTATTTGACTGCTCTTGATTATTCATGACTGTTTAACTGCCACGTTCCAAGCAAATGACATGTTCCGCTGCTATCGGTTCGGGGCGTGACAGAGATGGTATCAGTGCCTCGGCTTTCACATCCTCAAGTTATTATGTTCCAATGATAGGTCAAGTATCCCTGTCAGTCATATCAGAGCTTCGGCTATCATATCCTCCAGTTATTAGGTTCCAATGATAGGTCAAGTATCCATGTCAGTCATATCAGAGCTTCGAATTTCATATCCTCCAGTTATTAGGTTCCAATAATAGGTCAAGATCCCTGTCAGTCATATCAGATCTTCGGCTTTCAACTCCTTAGGGCATTAAGTCCAAGAGATGTGTTAAGTATCCTTGTCGGTCATCCTATAGGAGTTCCGTGAGAGATGGGTAGAACTTGGGGTTAAAGTTATAAAAGAAAGATAAATCATTTACATTTCATTAACATTAATTCTTGAGTCAATAAATTATCTCCCCACTTATCCTTGCAGGAACCTAGATAAAATAGAAGCGTCTAAGCCAAGCTTTGTTCATGAGAAGATTTTAGTAGATGTCCAAGCTTATGCGGATCATGTTAGAAGTGTCCAGGAGCTACAGAAGGCGGTGGAAGAGAAAGAGAAAGTTGAAGGGAAGGATCAAAGCAATAATTCTGGGAAGTTCACCGTTACCAAGAAAAGGGTAAACGAGGGTGATATTTCGCAAAAGTGTAAGAAATGCCAGAAATGTAAGAAGTGTAATAAGAAGGGAACTTCGACAGATCATTCGCAAGGTAAGTGTAAATCTTGTGGAAAGATATGGTCACCAATCAGAAAAGTGTTGGTGGAGTTCGGGAGCATGTCTGTGTTGCGGGAGCTTAGATCATAAGATAGCGGAATGCCCTATTCTAACTAAGAAGCTTTCAAGAGAAACTCAAGCAATGGCCAAACTTGCCAAGAGAGAAGTTGTGGAAGGTACCCCTCACCCGTAATCCTAAACTAGCTCTTTTCCATACTTAAGATTTCTTCTTTACCTGTATAAACTCATAAAAAGTTATAGCTAGTTCTCTATTCGGAATGGAAGATGATGTGAATTTGGGGACCAAATTCTTTTAAGTGGGAGAGGGTGTAACGCCCGGTAATTTTGAAATAAGAATAAATATATTTAGGAAGAAAACCTATACCTAATACATATTCTTACAAATAAGTATATAATGTTTAATAAATAAAATTTATTCAAATAAATAAATGTCAAAGTGATATTCCTTTAAGGTTGCTCGGATCGAACCTGCCTCTGATACTCAGGACAAGGACTGATAAAATTTAAAGAAATTATGATGAATAAAATCCCTATATACATACAAATTATTAATAGGTATATGAAGGTTAGTAAATAACAAATATGTTTATATATATATATATCAAGATATATGAAACCCACACACATTGTAAGGGGCCTTTAGAATACGTATATGACACATAACAAGCTTTGGTAAAAATGGATAATAACATATTGACACAAATAAGGGCCCTTAAGTCTCAACCCACTCATCCATATATCTGTGCATATATATATAATGCAATATAAATAAATATAATACAACGTAAATAATCAAGGCCAAACTATGTACACAACCCCCCTGACATCCTAAAAAGTCTGACAAAAGAACTTATTGACACGACTATTGTATTATAATAAATTTAAGAATAACATGTTATTTTTAGGTAAGCATTTAATGCACAACATAATTTTAATTGAATTAAGAATCATTAAATCTCGAAGAAAAAGTAAATTTATATTTTATTACTAATTTAGAAATTTTAATATTCCACATTTATTACATTATAATCTTATTAGAAGGGAGAAGGATATATATATAAAATTTAATTACATTAAAGATATTTAAAGATAAAAGAATGAGCATATATGCAATCTCGATTCTTTCAAGGGTATTAAGAAAAGGCCAAAAACTCAATTGACGTCTCTTCGTACAGGCGTATCCAACGTGAAACACGACTTAATGCAAGTCGTTATTTACAATTTTGCAAAAGTCAAATAAAGTATATAGTTAGAAGTATTATAAAATAATAGGGATATTTATACAATTTCGGTCCTTTGGAGGTTAAGGATAAATGCCAAAATGCAAATGACGTCATTACTTTAGGTGTTGATTTCAAATGTGACGACTTAATGAAAGTCATTATTTTATTATAAAATAAATAGTGCCCGTTTTTGAATTAAAGAATTTTGGAAAACTAATTATACGAAAAAATAGAGAAAAATAAAAAACTCGTACCCCTAACATTTCTCATCTAGATCACATCAAGAAAAAAAGATAAAAATCTAGAAAGATCGTTACACCTTAAATTAACAAATAGGGAAAGGTGAATGACGCCTCCGAGCAAGTCGTCATTTAATTTTGACGATTATGTATACAAGCGTCATTTATTGAAATAACGCCCCAACCTGAGGCGTCATTTCCAAAAGGAACAGTCGGTGTTTGGTTCGAATAGGGATGTTATCTGTGTAAGTTTGGATTAAGGAAAGGGATCCATATGTGGATATCTGTGGTTTTAGTCCTAATCGAACTCCTAGAACCCATCAGGATTCCTTTCCCTATAAATACCCCTTCCATCGAGCCAACCTGCTAGGCTCTTTTTCGTCAACGACGTCCTGCTAATCTCTTGGAGATTGTTCTTCGTTGGCTATACGTGGGGGAAGAGAATTCTATTCTCTTTCTCTGTTTCGTCCTAAAGGAGGAGGCTTGTAAGGAGGCTGCTGCTACTGCACCCTCTGCACGAACGAAGAAGAAACTGCATCTTCTTCTTCCTTTTTCTCCTATTGCCGATACCGTGAAAAGGGATCACCTTTCCTTTCCTTTCTTTTAAAGGGAGGAAGTCTTCTTCTGCTACCATAACTGCTGCTACTGTTCCCTTCGGCTGTTGAAGCTAGAAGAACAAGCTATTGTATCTTCTTCCTTCTACGCGGTTACTCTGTTTCAAACAGAGTATCGGTTGTGATCAAATTTTCATATATATTCTTCACGTTCCATCATCCAGATCATCACCAAGGTAGGTGTTCTCAAGTTTCAAGCCAAACATTGTGACTACTAAGTTCACTACATGCATCTAGGTCATTAGGAGGCTTACAGTATTCGAGATTTATTGTTTTTGCATACACATGGAAATAGGGACCCTATATAGGGCGCTATTTCAACTAACGACTGAACACACAGTCGTCAATTCCTTTGGTAATTAATAATTACCCATGTTTGAAATTTAATAACCATGTAATCTAATGTCTAAATTGATACATGATCATGGTTCTGAAATCCTGTTATTTTTCTCTACATGACCATGTGATTATTTCTGCAAAACTCCTTTTATTTAAAAAGTGCTACTGTTCATGACTAAATTATATAAAGATTGAAATGATGACATGCTCCCTACTATTAAATTGAAATATGACGCCCCTGACCTAGGCACTATTTACTGAAATGGTGACTTAGCCCAGGGCGCCATTTATTTAATATTTGAAAGTTGAGAATTCTACATATCTTAATATATTTTAGAACTTGGAAACAACGACTGAATGAATAGTCGTTATATTTTGAAATAGCGACCCTGCTCGGGGCGCTAATTCCTAAATTGAAGACTTGGTCTAAGGCACCATTTACCTGGGATTCTGATTTTTGTGATTTTCTGTAACCCTTGACAATGGGTTATGTATCTAGGCACTATATTCCGTTCTGTGAGTATAGTCCCACGTTTCACAATGTTTTATCGATTACCCCTTAAACTCTTGGTGACATACGAGCCCTCCGTTGGACATTCCGTTCTTTCGGACTGGTAAGTCAGTCATTAAGACCTCCGTAAGTCTCCTCGTATCCTTGGATTCCCTCAAGGCCGATTGAGCAGGTTGTACCACTAAAACCCATGAAACTATCCATTTACCATGTAACTCTAAAGAAGCGTGGTATACCGGCCCTCATGGTATGCTATTTAGCCGCTATGAGATTAATTCTTAAGCTAATAGCATAGGAAACCATGCTATTGCTATTCATCTTGAATTGCGTGCCTCTTCGTAGACACCAATTCTTTTACCTTATCATGTACAAAAGAACGACCGCTCATTCGAATACTCATGGCACCCACTAGGGAGCCAATTCCACCTAGTTTTCCGATACATTCCGCAAGATCTACCTTAAATTCCTACGAGTTTCATTCCTTGGAATTCTACATTGGCTATAACTATCGTGGATGTCTCGATCTATCTTTAATGCTGTGTATATAGGGCCCGATCTGGTCCTGGGAGGAGCACCCGAAAGTACTTGTGCCCATGGGAGTTTTAATGATCATGGTGTCTGGCATTGCACCGAAGTGCATGACTAGTTTGATCTTTAGCATTCCACACACTCTCTCTCTCGTGACGTTACTTGATATTACTTGCGTGACTCGACTAGCGTGGCCCAGAATGGGCAAGTACTTGCGTGAAATAGCCAATATTCTATAACTCTCTCCTGGATATCTCTTGCTTGAAAGTTTTTACATGAAACTGTCAAATTCTTGCTAGTTTTGTTCACTTGCTCAGTTATTTCTACAAGCATAGCCTTACTTGCATTTGCATGCAAAAATGTAACTACTTAAACCAATTGCTTGTTCTTGAGATATAATTCCTACTGAGCGTTCGCTCACCCAGTTTTATTCCAACATTTTTTACGTAATCAGGTGGCTAGCGAGACCGTGACTCACGTGGGCGGGACAAGTGTGCAAGCGAGCTTCAGAAACTAGTGAACCCAAGCCTTTTGTCTTTTTTGAGTCTAGCGTGGTGTCTCTTATTTAGTTGCCAAGTCTAAGTCTGTTAGTATGTCGTGTCCTTCCTTCCCATTGTGATGTAGTTGAGTCTTTAAGTTGGAAATTGAAATTGTAAGACATTTATATTTGAAATAAGATTTTTATTACTTCTCCAAATTATTTGACTGCTCTTGATTATTCACGACTGTTTAACTGCCACGTTCCAAGCAAACGACACGTTCCGCTGCTATCGGTTCGGGGCGTGACAGAGATGGTCTCAGTGCCTCGGCTTTCACATCCTCAAGTTATTATGTTCCAATGATAGGTCAAGTATCCTTGTCAGTCATATCAGAGCTTTGGCTTTCATATCCTCCAGTTATTAGGTTCCAATGATAGGTCAAGTATCCCTGTCAGTCATATCAAAGCTTCGACTTTCATATCCTCTAGTTATTAGGTTCCAATTATAGGTCAAGATCCCTGTCAGTCATATCAGAGCTTCGGCTTTCAACTCCTTAGGGCATTAAGTCCAAGAGATATGTTAAGTATCCTTGTCGGTTATCCTATAGGAGTTCCGTGAGAGATGGGTAGAACTTGGGGTTAAAGTTATAAAAGAAAGATAAAATATTTACATTTCATTAACATTAATTCTTGAGTCAATAAATTATCTCCCCACTGATCCTTGTAGGAACCTAGATAAAATAGAAGCGTCTAAGCCAAGCTTTGTTCATGAGATGATTTTAGTAGATGTCCAAGCTTATGCGGATCTTGTTAGAAGAGTCCAGGAGCTAGAGAAGGCGGTGGAAGAGAAAGAGAAAGTTGAAGGGAAGGATCAAAGCAATAATTCTGGGGAGTTCACTGTTACCAAGAAAAGGGTAAACGAGGGTGATATTTCGCAAAAGTGTAAGAAATGCCAGAAATGTAAGAAGTGTAATAAGAAGGGAACTACGACAGATCACTCGCAAGGTAAGTGTAAATCTTGTGGAAAGATATGGTCACCAATCAGAAAAGTGTTGGTGGAGTTCGGGAGCGTGTCTGTGTTGCGGGAGCTTAGATCATAAGATAGCGGAATGCCCTATTCTAACTAAGAAGCTTTCAAGAGAAACTCAAGCAATGGCCAAACTTGCCAAGAGAGAAGTTGTGGAAGGTACCGCTCACCCGTAATCCTAAACTAGCTCTTTTCCATACTTAAGATTTCTTCTTTACCTGTATAAGCTCATAATAAGTTATAGCTAGTTCTCTGTTCGGAATGGAAGATGATGTGAATTTGGGGACCAAATTCTTTTAAGTGGGAGAGGGTGTAACGCCCGATAATTTTGAAATAAGAATAAATATATTTAGGAAGAAAACCTATATCTAATACATATTCTTACAAATAAGTATATAATGTTTAATAAATAAAATTTATTCAAATAAATAAATTTCCAAGTGATATTCCTTTAAGGTTGCTCGAATCGAACCTGCCTCTGATACTCAGGACAAGGACTAATAAAAGTTAAAGAAATTATGATGAATAAAATCCCTATATACATACAAATTATTAATAGGTATATGAGGGTTAGTAAATAACAAATAGGTTTATATATATATATATATATATATATATATATATTTATATTATATATATATATATATCAAGATATATGAAACCCACACACATTGTAAGGGGCCTTTAGAATACGTATATGACACATAACAAGCTTTGGTAAAAATGGATAACAACATATTGGCACAAATAAGGGCCCTTAAGTCTCAACCCACTCATCCATATATCTGTGCATATATATATAATGCAATATAAATAAATATAATACAACGTAAATAATCAAGGTCAAACTCTGTACACAACCTCCTTGACATCCTAAAAAATCTGACAAAACAACTCATGGACACTACTATTTTATTATAATAAATTTAAGAATAACATGTTATTTTTAGGTAAGCATTTAATGCACAACATAATTTTAATTGAATTAAGAATCATTAAATCTCGAAGAAAAAGTTAATTTATATTTTATTACTAATTTAGAAAATTTAATATTCCATATTTATTAGATTATAATCTTATTAGAAGGGAGAAGGATATATATATAAGATTTAATTACATTAAAGATATGTAAAAGATAAAAGAATGATCATATATGCAATTTCAGTTCTTTCAAGGGCATTAAGAAAAGTCCAAAAACTCAATTGACGTCTATTTGTACAGGCGTATCCAACGTGAAACACGACTTGATGCAAGTCGTTATTTACGAATTAGCAAAAGTCAAATAAAGTATATAGTTAAAAGTATTATAAAATAATAGGGATATTTATACAATATCGGTCCTTTGGAGGTTAAGGATAAATGCCAAAATGCAAATGACGTCATTGCTTTAGGCGTTGATTTCAAATGTGATGACTTAATGAAAGTCGTTATTTTATTCTAAAATGAATAGTGTCCGTTTTTGAATTAAAGAATTTTGGAAAACTAATTATATGAAAAAATAGAGAAAACTGGAAAACTCGTACCCCTAAAATTTCCCATCTAGATCACATCAATAAAAAAAGATAAAAATTCAGAAAGATCGTTACACCTTAAATTAACAAATAGGGAAAGGTGAATGATGCCTCTGAGCAAGTCGTCATTTAATTTTGACGACTGTGTATACAAGCGTCATTTATTGAAATAACGCCCCAACCTGAGGCGTCATTTCCAAAAGGACCAGTCGATGTTTGGTTCGAACAAGGATGTTATCTGGGTAAGTTTGGATTAAGGAAAGGGATCCATACGTGGATATCTGTGGTTTCAGTCCTAATCGAACTCCTAGAACCCATCAGGATTCCTTTCCCTATAAATACCCCTTCCATCGAGCCAACCGGCTAGGCTCTTTTTCTTCAACGACGTCCTGCTAATCTCTTGGAGATTGTTCTTCGTTGGCTGTACGTGGGGGAAGAGAATTCTATTCTCTTTCTCTGTTTCTTCCTAAAGGAGGAGGCGTGTAAGGAGGCTGCTGCTACTGCACCCTCTGCACGAACGCTGCTACTGCACCCTCTACACGAACGTTCCTACTACACCCTCTGCATGAACGAAGAAGAAACTGCATCTTCTTCTTCCTTTTTCTCCTACTGCCGATACCGTGAAGAGGGATCACCTTTCCTTTCCTTTCTTTTAAAGGGAGGAAGTCTTCTTCTGCTACCATAACTGCTGCTGCTGTTGCCTTCGGCTATTGAAGCTATAAGAACAAGCTATTGTATCTTCTTCCTTCTACGCGGTTACTCTATTTCAAACAGAGTATCGGTTGTGATCAAATCTTCATATATATTCTTCACGTTCCATCATCCAGATCATCACCAAGGTAGGTGTTCTAAAGTTTCAAGCCAAACATTGTGACTACTAAGTTCACTGCATGCATCTAGGTCATTAGGAGGCTTACAGTATTCGAGATTTATTGTTTTTGCATACACAGGGAAATAACGACCCTATATAGGGCGCTATTTCAACTAACGACTGAACACACAGTCGTCAATTCCTTTGGTAATTAATAATTACCCATGTTTGAAATTTAATAACCATGTAATCTGATGTCTAAATTGATACATGATCATAGTTCTAAAATCCTGTTACTTTTCTCTACATGACCATGTGATTATTTCTGTAAAATTCCTTTTATTTAAAAAGTGCTACTGTTCATGACTAAATTACATAAAGATTGAAATGACGACATGCACCCTGCTATTAAATTGAAATATGACGCCCCTGACGTAGGCGCTATTTACTGAAATGGTGACTTAGCCCAGGGCGCCATTTATTTAATATTTGAAAGTTAAGAATTCTACAGATCTTAATATATTTTAGAACTTGGAAACAACGACTGAATGAACAGCCGTTATATATTGAAATAGCGACCCTGCCCAGGGCGCTAATTCCTAAATTGAAGACTTGGTCTAAGACGCCATTTACCTGGGATTTTGATTTTCGTGGTTTTCTGCAACCCTTGACAATGGGTTATGTATCTAGGCACTATATTCTGTTCCGTAAGTATAGTCCCACGTTTCACGATGTTTTATCGATTACCCCTTAAACTCTTGGTGACATACGAGCCCTCCGTTGGACATTCCGTTCCTTCGGACTGGTAAGTTAGTCATTAAGACCTCCGTAAGTCTCCTCGTAGCCTTGGATTCCATCAAGGCCGATTGAGCAGGTTGTACCACTAAAACCCATGAAACTATCCAATTTACTATGTAACTCTAAAGAAACATGGTATACAGGCCCTCATGGTATGCCATTTAGTCGCTATGAGATTAATTCTTAAGCTAATAGCATAGGAAACCATGCTATTGCTATTCATCTTGAATTGCGTGCCTCTTCGTAGACACCAATTCTTTTACCTTATCATGTACAAAAGAATGAGCGCTCATTCGAGTACTCATGGCACCCACTAGGGAGCCAATTCCACCTAGTTTTCTGATACATTTCGCAAGATCTACCTTAAATTCCTACGACTTTCATTCCTTGGAATTCTGCATTGGCTATAACTATCGTGGATGTCTAGATCTATCTTTAATGCTGTGCATATAGGGCCCGATCTGGTCCTAGGAGGAGCACCCGAAAGTACTTGTGCCCATGGGAGTTTTAATGATCACGATGTCTGGCATTGCACCGAAGTGCATGACTAGTTTGATCTTTGGCATTCCACACACACTCTCTCTCGTGACGTTACTTGATATTACTTGCGTGACTTGATGTGCGCGACTCGACTAGCGTGGCCCAGAATGGGCAAGTACTTGCGTGAAATAGCAAATATTCTATAATTCTCTCCTGGATATCTCTTGCTTGAAAGTTTTTACATGAAACTGTCAAATTCTTGCTAGTTTTGTTCACTTGCTCGGTTATTTCTACAAGCATAGCCTTACTTGCATTTGCATGCAAAAATGTAACTACTTAAACCAATTGCTTGTTCTTGAGATATAATTCCTACTGAGCTTTCGCTCACCCAGTTTTATTCCAACATTTTTCAGGTAATCAGGTGGCTAGCGAGACCGTGACTCACGTGGGCGGGACAAGTGTGCAAGCGAGCTTCGGAAATTAGTGAACCTGAGTCTTTTGTCTTTTTTGAGTCTAGCGTGGTGTCTCTTATTTAGTTGCCAAGTCTAAGTCTGTTAGTATGTCGTGTCCTTCCTTCCCATTGTGATGTAGTTGAGTCTTTAAGTTGGAAATTGAAATTGTAAGACATTTATATTTGAAATAAGATTTTTATAACTTCTCCAAATTATTTGGCTGCTCTTGATTATTCACGACTGTTTAACTGCCACGTTCCGAGCAAACGACATGTTCCACTGCTATCGGTTCGAGGCGTGACATGATGTATGCAATTTGTTCTCAAATGCCTTTTTATTCATAGGATTGTAACCCAATCATTCTTTCTGAAAATTCACTTTTGTCCCCAAAAGTCTGTCCCGATTTTCTTTGCCTTGAACAAACTTTGCCAATGAAATATTCAACTCTTGATTTTCAGATTGAAGTGTTGAGATGTGGAGTTCATAGCTAGTTACGTCTTCTTCACAAGAAATAATTTGCTAATGCAACATGTCATTCATACTTGTGAGGCTCTCAATTTCCTATTTTAATTTCTTCACATTTTCAGATTCATTTTCATCCACAATACATTTTTCCTTTTCAAGAATCATGAGTCTCTCAGACATGGCACAGTTTAATACATTGAGCTTCTTGTTTTGTTCTTTCAAATTTTCAACTTCCTCAACACATTTTTCAACATTGGGTGTTGAACTTAATTTCTCTTCCAGTTCGTCCTCCACTTGTTCAAGTTCTCTTTTCTTATCTAGCAAGTTTTCATTTTCTTCTCTTAATGAAGCAGTCAAGGTTTTCTGCCATTCAAGATCAAAGTGAAGATCCTCATTCAGTTCTTTCAAAAAAGTGCAGTCATCGCATAAAGATTTATTACAACATGTGTGTTCAGCTTCCTTTTTGAATTTCTTATATTCAGTTTTCATTTTCTTGTATTTTTCAAACAGTTCATGATACATCTCTACCAAACCATCATAAGGAATTTCAATGGATTACGATTTAAAATTCACCTTTTCATTTTTTTCATGACTTGTTTGATCAATCTATTTGGCCATCATGCATCTTTGACTCTCTCTTTGATAGATGGTAGTTAAACCATCTAAGATTTCTTTGGCAGACTTGCATGAAGATAAGGAAGGAAAAATAGTGATGTCCACTGCAGCTTTCATTATCATTAGAGCCTTGACATTATCTTTGTTTTTCAATTTATGATCCTCAAACCATTTGGATTTCTCTTTAGGCAATTTATGTGGCCCATGAGAGATTAAAGTCCATATTTTGGATCAACAGTAATTGGAGCCATCAAACACGGGCAAACAATCCACAAACATGGTTCAAAAAAATAAGACAATGACATGTTGGCCTAGAAAAGCGCGTGAATAAGAAGGGGGGTTGAATTATCTCCCAAATAAAATGGCATATTTTAAAACTAACGTTGCAGAATTAAAACGATTATAAAATTTAAACTATGGTGGAATGAAATTGAAACCTATGTAGAAATATTTCTCTCAACCTTTCCGATCTTACACGGTCACGCAAACAGATATATCATGCAAACCAAATAATCACATAGTGCGAGAGGGATTTTAAAGTGATTCAGGACCACGAAGGGCTCCCTACATCCACCCCTCACCAAACCGGTGTGGCTTCACTCGCTTTACAACGAAGCACACGGAGAAAATCTCCAACACACACAGAGACGTCATCTCCACAACGATCCGACTAGCGGATCAACACACACACGACCGTACATAGACGGTCACACACACACACACACAGCATTATCATGTTCTAAAATGAAGGAAAATACATCAAGAATGCTCAACATAAAGGATTAAACATGAAAGACATCATGAATCATCAATAGAAATGAGATCTGAGATATCTCCTCTTAGGTTGGAGGCCGATAGAAGATGCTTCAACTAGATCCACATAGGAGGATGGTCGGTCTCGAACTAAATAGAGCCGTCGCAGCTTCTCCTTAAAGATCCAGCCACAAATATGACTTTGGAGGCTTGAGATTAGATGTAGATCTTGAAATCTTGGCTCTAGTCGAACCTCTCCACAGCTCTGGCCGCACTCCCCTTCTTTTCTTCCCCTACAAGAAAGAAAGATAGCACATTAGGGTTCTACTTTGAAAATTCGGAGCTCATGTCAATATATAAGGTAGAGTGGCCAAAAGACTCATAAGACCCTCTCAAAATGTGTTAAAAACACCCTCATATGTCTAGGAAACAAAAGGGAGTAGTATGGTAAAGTTTCAAATTCAAAACAATGGGTTTACAAGACTTTTGCAACTCCCGTGTCAGAAAGGGTCGACCCTGGGGGTCGACCCCAGTAGTTTCTGCACTTAAACAGGCCCAGCCAGAACTCTGGCTGAAAGGGGTCGACCCCTAGGGTCGGCCGCTTTCCTTGCAGGGTCTGAAAAGAGAAATATAAGCCCCTCTTAAGCATCATAAGCACATCCAAAAAACCAAGATCAAATAACCATGCATTAAACAAAGTACTAGCACCATTCAAACTATATTCAACCAATTTTTATGTGAATAGATTAAACACATTGCAATCCAAAAAAAAAAAACTCATTTGAAAAATGCATGAAACACTTTCTATGCATTAAGACCTCATGTTAGATGTGCATGAAACCACCCAGAACTTTAGCTAAAAGTTAAATCACTTAGACATGCATGCAAGCAAGACATGTGAACTTCAAATAACCCAAGTTCACCAAGTTTCACATGAATTAACTCAATCAAATTCAAACTCATTACACTAAGCTTCACAATACATTGAACTATAAACCAAGATAGAGAAGAATTCTTTTTAACATGCAATTCAAACTTGAACACTAAAAATGCTTCAAGGAAACGCTCCTCCAAGTTTTTGTGTAACCATGGACACACATGATGAAACTTTATGCATGAAGAAACAATTTTGTATAAAGCATCATTCATGAAATCCCTGAAGGGGCGTGATCTCGCGCTTGTCCTGAGCTGGGAGGATGATCACCGAATAGGGAACTGCAGATAAAGGGAAACGGATCAGTAGGGCCAGGGATGGCTCCTTGGGGAAAATCCTCCGATGCCTAAGTCAATAGAGCAATGGTGGAAGATATGGAGGGAGGTAGAAAGAGGTGCACGAGATCCCCCAACACCAAGGTGGTGAAGTGGTTCTTACTCAGGGGATTTTAGGCGTGTATTGCCCTTACCTTCCACTGGAGGGAGTCCCTGGTTTATATAGTGTGCTCACCTTATGAGTCCCGTAAGCTGAGGAGTTTCGGGTGGGAGTTACGTCCTCATTGTGGGATCTATACGGCCTCATCGTGGGATCACGGGTTCCTTATCCTCATAAACTCTTGCTCATAAAGGGCTCTCAACGGCAGCGTCGATAAGCAATCGTCAGTCGGTCTGAGCATAAAAAGGTGCCAACCCTGTCCAGGCGATAGGCATAGATCGGATGAAGTCAGGTCGGAGTGGGCGCAGAGCGCTTGCCTCTATCCTGATGAAGGGATAACTCGGGCATGGGTCTTCCTCCATTCTGACGCACGGGCCTTCCGAGCCTACGGGCCGCCGAGGAAGGGTGGGATCCCGAGTAATCTTTATTGGGCTTTTTAGCTTAAGTGGGCCCTATGGGGCTGTCACTTGGATGAGCCGAGCCTCGTTTGGTCCTGATGGACCTAGTTCGGCTGCTCTTAGATGGGCTACAGAAATCCACCTCTCCACTTGTCCGCCTCCTACTCTCGAGCTTTAGTAAGCTCGGAAGAGTAGCTATTTGGGGTTTTGGACCAGCGTGGCTCAGGTGGGTGGAGATCTGGCAGTGTTAGGAAGCCACATGTCGTAGTCACCTAGGCCCGTGTTAATGATGATCCTGATGGATTTGAACTGAAGGGGCCCCCTTTTCTGGGAGGTCGAAACGACGCGCCGCCTCCCGCGTGGGGATATAGGCGTTGGGCGCTTGTTGTCATTCCAGACTCCCTCCGTCTTTAGGGTTTTGGCTCTCCTCCGTTCTTGCTTTTGGGGCTCTTCGATGCGCCGTGAGGACGCGACGGAAGAGCAGAGGCTTAGAGCGGCGTTCGAGGAGTTGGTGGAGATAACCGGGGAGGCAGTCCGGTGGCTTCCTCCTCCCCCAGAATCTTCAGGGTCTCGAGATTGCCTTTCATCAAACTCTTCTCCGGTTTCCATGGCGGACCAGCGCTCGGACGCTGAGGAGTGGGAGGACGAGCCGGTGGTGAAGGCGTCGGTCCCAAACTGTAGTGAACTGGGGGAGGCGGATGTGAGAAGGCTGGAGCACCAGTATCGCCTGCCCCATAAGTTCCGCTTTGTCGCAGCTTCCCTACAAGAGATGAGCCTGGACTCTCGTACAGGACACATCTGTACCTTTCTTCTGTCATGGAAGGGTGGATTCCGCCTTCCTTTCGAACCTTTTGTTCTTCAGCTTCTCAATTTTTTCATGTTGGTGTCCATTCAGTTGGTAGCCAACTCTTATCTCCTCCTTTCCGCCTTCCGCATCCTCTAACGCCAGTGTGGAGTTCCTCCTTCCATAGACCTCTTTCATTATTTCTTTGAGTTGAAAGCACATCCTTCGACCGGGAAGGGCTTCTATTTCATCTAGGCGAGGCGGAATAGGAGCTGTATCTCCTTGGCGGCGAAGGATTCCTCGCATAAGGGGTGGAAAACTCAATTCTTATGGGTGGGGATTTGTTCAGTGGAGGAAACCTGGAGGTGCCCAGTAATCCCCAATTTTCACTCGAATATCTCTCCCAGGCAGGATGAGTTCCCTCCACATGTGGAGAAATACGCAGCCATCTTGCTGAAGCACCGCCAATCCACCGAAGAGCTGGTTACTCTAGAGAATATCGAGCGGTGTCTTCTTACGCGGCTGCATCCGTCGGGCTCAGGTGCCACAAACTAGGTTCTTCCTCTGAATGTGGGGATCATCTTTCTCTTCCTGAATATGTCTTCCTTTTCGTGCAGACACCAGGCGGGAGGCTCTGAAGGAGGCCGCAGAGGTGATCGAGCTTGGTGATGACTCGGCTGCTGATTAATCGGCTACTCCCGTGGGTCGCTCCCGAACTAGAGATAAGGGCAAGGGAGCGGCCCAGGGCGAATCTTCCAGACCGCGGGGATCCAAGCACAAGGATCCCGTGGAGGGTATGATCCAGGCTGCCGCGAGGGCCAGGAAGGTCGGGGTCGTACCCGTGGTTGAAGGTGACCTTACCGCGGCTCTCCCCTCCATCGAGCATGATAGGGCCGACCCTACCGGGCGAGCTCTCCCACCCGCCGAGCCAGAAGGGGCCGGGAAGGTTGGGGCTGCCCCTGCCGGCGGCGACGATGCGGGCTCGGTTCTTCCTTTGGCCGGAACCGAGGGGGCCGAGGGTGCTCCTGCGACTGGCAACGGTGCCGACCCGGCTCTCCCCTTGGCCGGAACCAAGGGAGCCATGGCCAAAGCTGGCGCTGCAGGTGGCGGCGCAGGTGCCCAGCCGGTCCAAGTTGAGGGGCCGCAAGAAAATCTGGCCGAGGCGCGAGAGGTGACCGAGGCTGGGTCTCAATCCCGGCCACACAGTGGGGCGCTAGGCGATGGGGGGTTCTCCGTTCCGGTGGCCTTGGAGAGGCTTTGTATCTCAGGCCCTCTACACTAGGTATGCCGCGGTATAGCCACGAAGGTGAGGGGGAGAGGTAGGCAGTACTCTCCGTCTGTGGCCCTTGCTGGGGTTATGGAGGGCGGCCTGGCCCTGGCCCAGATGGGGGCTGCTCTGGTAGAAGCGTACGCTCGGTCGGAGTGGGAGCGAGCGAACCTGGCTTGGACCCTTGGTGGGTCTGACAGGAGGTTGGCTCGGCTTGCCGAGGAGCGTGATGGGCTTCGGCGGGAGCTTTCCTCAGTCAGGGAGCTGGCGCGGTCGAGCCAGGTAGAGACCCGAGCGCTAACCGAGCAGCTGGCCAAGGCCCGCGAATCGCTCGAGAGGAAGAGCAGGCTTCTCGAAGAGGAGCGCCTTGCACGCGTTGAGCTAGATGGCCGGTTTGAGACCGAGCGTGCAGAGCTGGTAGACCGAGCGGAGGAAGCCGAGCGCCTTCGGCGGGAGGCCGAGGCTGATCGGGCCGAGGTCGAGAAGCAGGTGGTGGAGGCCGAAGAGCGGACGGCTGAGGCCGAGTGAAAGTCAGCCGAGGCTGAGCAGAAGGAGGCCGAGCTCGCTGGTAGGGTGGGATCGGCTGGGGCGGAGGCTCTCGAGCAGTACAAGAGCTCAGAGGCCTACCTGGTCGACCTCAAGGAGGCTACCCTCCCCTACTACGAGCTAGGACTTCGTCGGGGCATCCGCAAGGGGTTCAAGCAGGGATACGACCGGGCCATCTCTTACGCCGTGGAGCAGGCGTCCGGAGTAGTTGACTTCCCGTCCGGGCAATGTTATGACTCGGACTTGTCATCCTACAGTTCCTCCGCTTCGGCGCAGGATGAAGAGGATCACGGGGGCTCATCGTCCGAGGGGTCGCCAACTCCGGATGCCTCGGGAGGGCACGCAACCGAGGCAGTTCCCACGCCGGTGGGGTCAGTGCTAGGGTCGGCCGTCGCCGAAGATGCCGGGGGCAAACCGCTCGAGCCCTCTACTTCCGGGCTTCAAGGTGGGCCGGAGGCCTGATGTATCTACTTCGCTTCCTCTTTTTGTATGTCTTTTTTCTTTTTGAAGGAAAAAACTTCCTCTTTTGTGTAGAAATAAATAAGGCAATAGCGTTATGATGAAGACTTATCTGTTCCGTATCGCCATTGCCGTATTTTGTTCAGCGTATATGTGGTGGTTAGAAAGAGCCGATACTTTCTGCGTGGATCTCGCCTGATGGTTGGGTGAGCGCCTGACAGGGTGTCTTTCCGTTTTCTCATGCTTTGAATGCCTGGCCGCTTCGTGTATCTCGCTGTGGCGGAAAATGAGAAGTTTGAGGTGACCGTTCGTAGGGAGAGATCCCTTTGGCGTGTTTTCGAGGAGAGAATTATTTAAGGCAAATAGCCTCCATTTGCCTATAAAAGGTCTGAAGGGCGTCCCTTCCTCTCCACTGCTTAGGGGTTTCCCTGACAGTCTTTCCTCATTCCTTCTTCAAGTAGAGTTGTGCCGTTGTACTTGGAGCATGGAAGACGCTACGGAAGATGAGGCTGTCGATGACGGGGGGAAGAGAGTTCTTGCTGCTTCGGATTTAAAGAGGGTTCGACGGCCGGTGGACAGACTTAAAGAGGGTTCGACGTGTGGAGGCACATCGTCTTCCCTTTATCAGTTCTGGCGGCGCTTGTAGGGGGGCGAGATGTGTTGTGCATCCCTTGGTTTTGATGATGACAATAGGATATGTTTGACTAATCTAAGTTCTATCTTGTCTCTTAAAGCAAATGGTTTAGTTATGTGTGTAAAGATAGTGCATTGAATTAATGCCCATTTGATGATGACAAACAATGTTTCTGATCAACTCAATATAAATCTGATAGTTCAATTTACTTCTGATAAGTTAAGTAATTTCAGGTCCACTGAAATCCAAGTGGAATCAACAAATCAGAAGAAGTGTCAAAGGCCGCTTGTCGACCAGGGAAGTGGTTATGGTCGACCAACGAACTCAACCAGAAAAGCATCAGATCATCTGTCTTCTGGAAGCACCTTGGCTGTCGACCAAAGCCCCACCTCTGGTCGACCACAGAACAGCCAGAACATCAGACAGAACTGACGGCCATCTGTAATTCGTCCCTGTCGACCAGCGACCAGGCTGTGGTCGACCAACGGGCGAAGTGAGTTTCAGCCAGAAGAACCGGCCGTCTGGGGAATGCCCATTGTCGACCAGCGACAGGGTCATGGTCGACCACGGGCTTTATAGCGTCCAGAACCGAACTCTAACCGAATTCTGTTGAGGTTCCTTAAAACCTGCAGATGGTTGTTGCAGGTTGTTGGGCTGCTCAGGAGATAAGATTTCGCACGGGAATCAAGGAAACAATCTTGCTTAGAAGTGGTCAAACTCGTTCTAACGATTGGATTTAAACCGATCCCTGTTTTCTAGCAGATTGGCGCTCGATCTGAAAATTGCGCGGGAAGAACTTCAAAGGCGGTATGAAGAATATAATGCAACTAATCACGAACAAAGAAGCAGGGAGAGAGCACGAAATAGAAGCCAAGGAAGATATACACAGAAGAGGAAGAAGGAGCTCTCCACCAATCAAAGATCTGCAGAAAGGTTACAGGCAATCTCGTTGCTGCAGAAGGAAGACTTAGCTCAAGACTGTGCGATCTCCAGCAGCAGAACAATCGAAGGCAACTGACTGGAAGATCAACAGGGAGTCTAGGCTTCTTCATAAGAGTGATCAAGTCCCAGGCTGAACATCTATTCTTCTACACACGCCAATATTCAGTCCTGTCTTTCATCACCTGTTCTTATCATCTTTCCATTTGTGATTACAATTATTGTCAAGCTGTGAGGCAGCAGAGTCAAGCTGTGTGTCAGCAGGTACAAGCTGTGTGTCAGCTGTGTTTTGATTGAGATCAGAGATTCTCATAGTGAAGCCTTGCTTGAGTTAAGCAAGGGGTGGATGTAAGTCTCAGGAAGAGACTGAACCACCTTAAAAATCCTCTCTTGTGGTGTGCCTGTGTGTGTTTGATTTTCTATACGTATGCTTGCATCTTTACTATTCGCATTAGTTCTATAATTCATTAATTACCAGTAGCTCATCTGGTCGATAGTTAGTAAATCATCGAAAAGGGGGAAAGATCTATTCACCCCCCCTCTAGATCTATTCAGTCCGTATCCAACACGTGGTATCAGAGCCAAGTTCTCCAAAAATGTGGTCTAACAACCAGGAGAGACCGGGCGGACTGAACTCTAAAAGCCTCATAGCTGAGGGGCACTCTGTAACTAGACCTCCATATTTTGATGGAACTGATTATTCTTATTGGAAAAATCGTATGCAGGTGTTCTTACGTGCGCAAGACCACGAGATGTGGAGGGTAGTGAGCCGCGGACCTTTTGAGCTACCGGAAGATGAAGAAACCTGGACCAGAGAACAGGTCAGGAAATCAACTGTCAACTGGGGAGCCATGAACGTAATGCAGTGCTCACTACACCCCACAGAATTCTCAAGAGTTTCCCAATGCGCAACAGCCAAAGAAATGTGGGATCGTCTAAAGGTAATCTACGAAGGTACTTCCGAGGTAAGAGAGACAAAAGCAAATATGCTAGTCTCAGAATATGAGATGTTTAGGATGAAAAATGATGAAAGTATTTCTGAGATGTATGCCAGATTAGTACAATTGACTAATGGCTTGAAGAGCTTAGGGAAGACATACAAAGAGCAGGAATTAGTGAGGAAGATTTTAAGGTCTCTCACATCGATGTGGCATACCAAGGCCACAGTCATTGAGGACTCAAAGGATCTCACAACAATGACAGTGGATGAGTTAGTAGGATCCCTGATGGCCTATGAGGTCAATCTGAAGAGAAAGGAAGATGAGGGGAAGAAAAAGAAGCAACTTGCCCTAAAGACTAAGACAAGCACCTCTGAGGTGTCTGACAATGAAGACTCATCTAGCTCAGGTGAAGAATCTGGTGAGCTAGCCATGCTTACAAGAAAATTTAAGAAATTCCTGCGAAAGGAAGGTAAAGGATTCAGAAATCCAAAGGGCATGGTAAGGAAGTCATCCCAGTTTAAATCTGATAAACATAAGACTTCTTCTAATAAACTCATTTGCTACAATTGCAGGCAGCCTGGACATATGAAGGCTGAATGTCCAGAAGCTCCTAAGAAATCAAGCTTCAAGTGGAAAGGCAAGAAACCCAAGGCGATGATTAGCACTTGGAGTGAGGAGGAAGAGAGCAGTGAAGAGGAAACAACTTCCGAGGAAGAAGAAGGAAAGCTCTGTCTGATGGCCAAGGGAGACAACAGTGATCTTGAGGTAAGTTCCCCATTTCAAGACTTCTCTAGTTCGGATTGGGAAGAAGTATATTCAGAATTGCTTGATACTTATGAAAGAATAAGAAAGGAAAATAAACATTTGAAGAAGAAGATCAGTCAACTGAATAAAGACAGCAATTCAATGGAAAACAAAACTGAACTAGAAATGGAAATCAAGTCTCTGAAAAACAAGCTGAATCAAATGGACTTAGATGAAGAAAACCACAAGAGAATGTCCGAAGAGAATGAAATGCTAAAAAACGACATTGATGAGCTAAAACTAAAAACTCAAGAATATGAACAGGAAACTAAGTTAAGTCAAGAAAGAAACAATTCACTCAAGGAAGAAAACAGTAAGCTTCTAAAAGAGATAGAAAGAATCCAAGGTGAATTGGAAGATAAACAGGAAGCCTTGAAAAAAATGACCAAGGGTCAAGAAAACTTAAATGCTGTCTTGGGAATAAAAGTAAACTTTCAAAAAGAAGGGTTAGGATACAATCCTACGGCTAAAAAGGAATTCCAAATAAAAACCGTAAATGGGATTGCTGACTCAAAAGGAAAAAGGCCCCTGATTAATCTATACCAAGATAAACAAGAGGATGTAGCTGAATGCTCCTCCAAAAGGAACAATGTCACCAAGGAAGAGAGAAACTTTAAAGAGAAAACAGTCAATCAATATAAGATTCAAAATAATAAACAAGAAACCCAAATTCACAGAAATCACCAAATAAACCAAGTTAAAGGACATAAATCTGGAAAACAAGATGTCTGGAGACAGGCTGGTCGACAACAGACCCTTCATCTGTCGACCAGAGGATCTGCCAGAACAGGCGCTGGTTACTGGAGAAGCAGTGGTCGACCACAGGTACACCAGATGTCGACCAGAGGTGGTGCCAGAACAGACGCTGAGTTCTGGGGACGCGATGGTCGACCACAGACATACCAAAAGTCGACCATGGCCAGACAAGCAAACAGAAATCACAGGTTTTCTCGGGTAAAACAAAATGAAAACTTGAATACACAAAGGTGGACTCAGATTAAAGAAACTTTAGAACAAAAGCAACCCAATCTGAACAAGTTCAAAAATAAAAATGTACACTGCTCTAACAGAATCTGGGTTCCCAAAGGATTACTGCAGCAATTTCATAACTTTACAAGTCATCTTGGACCCGGGTACCATTGGGGTCCAAAAGTTTCTGTGTAACTTGTGATGCAGGTGTGTTTGGCAGCCATACACAACAAGTGGTACTTAGATAGTGGCTGCTCAAGACATATGACAGGGGACAAGGCAAAATTCTCCGAGCTAAACTCAAAAGATGGAGGACATGTGACATTTGGAGGAAATAACAAAGGCAAGATCATTGGGAAAGGTAAGGTAGGTAAGACATCTACAAATAACATTGAAGATGTACTGCTAGTGGATGGCCTTGAATATAATCTTCTTAGCATCAGTCAGCTATGCGACAAAGGTCATCAAGTGGTCTTTGATTCTAAAATCTGTAAAATTCTTGAACCAAATTCGGCTAAAGTTAAGTTTATGGGCAAGAGAGTAAATAATGTCTACATGATAGACTTGGATGATCCAGCCCACTCCAACTTGTGCCTCACCGCCAAGAAGGAGGACCTGACTTGGTTGTGGCACCGAAGGCTAGGGCATGTTAGCTACAGGGTGCTGCACAAATTGGTTAAGAATAAAATGGTATCTGGTTTACCTGAAATTTCGTTTGCTCAAAATGTCAAAGTATGTGAATCATGTACCCAAGGTAAGCAAACAAGAAAATCATTCAAAGGTAGAACTGAAAGTCAATCCTCTAGACCACTAGAACTTGTGCACATGGACCTTTTTGGTCCAACAAGAACTGCTAGCCTTAGTGGTAAGAGGTACGGTTATGTACTTGTTGATGATTTCTCTAGATTTACATGGGTCATGTTCTTATCTCATAAAAGTGATGCCTTTTCTGAGTTTCAGGAATTTTACAAAAGGATGAAGCAGGATGGAAAGTCCAAAGTGTGTTCAATAATATCTGATCATGGGGGAGAATTTGAAAATTCAGAGTTTGATGAATTCTGCAGGAACAAAGGAATAAATCACAGGTTCTCATCACCAAGGACGCCAGAGCAAAATGGAGTGGTAGAGAGAAGGAATCGCACACTTGTTGAAATGGCCAGAACCTTGTTGGTTGAAGCCAATCTTCCAAGAAGATTTTGGGCTGAGGCGGTCAATACAGCATGTTATATTGTAAACAGGGCAATGGTAAGACCATCTAGTACGAAAACTCCATATGAGGTGTTCAAAGGTAAGAAGCCATCTCTAGCTCATTTTAGGATCTTCGGTGTAAGGTGTTTTATTCATAACAATGACAAGAGATCATTGGACAAATTTGAACCAAAGAGTGACCCAGGAATCTTCTTGGGATACTCTGACCGATCAAGAGCCTATAGAGTCTACAACACCAAAGATCAGCTAGTTGAAGAATCCCCACATATCACATTTGATGAAAATAATGACTTTGACAAAACTGGACAGGTAGGCAAAGATGAAGATGGGGAATTTCTGGAAGGCAAAGAGGAACCAATGGAGACTGAAGCAGAACCAAAGCAAGGTGATTCCAATGATCAACCCGAAGGAGAGATCATCCCAGGTAACAATTCTGAAAATCTGAGATTTCTCAGAGATCATCCTCTAGATAACATCATTGGAGGAATTAATGAACCGAGGAAAACTAGATCTCAGCTTAAAACAGTTGATGAATTAGATCAGCTAGCCCTTGTATCTCAAGTTGAGCCTAAAAATGTAGAGGAAGCTTTAAGAGATGAATCTTGGATAAATGCCATGCATGAAGAATTAAATCAATTTGAAAGAAATCAGGTTTGGAAACTTGTTCCCAGACCCTCATCTCATCCTGTTATTGGAACCAAATGGGTTTATAAAAATAAGCTTAATGAAGAAGGAGTTGTTATGAGGAACAAGGCTCGATTGGTGGCTAAGGGGTATAACCAAGAATTTGGAGTTGATTTTGAAGAATCATATGCTCCAGTTGCAAGGTTAGAAGCCATTAGAATACTGTTAGCATTTGCGGCGTCCCATGGAATTAAATTGCAGCAAATGGATGTAAAAAGTGCCTTTCTAAATGGCTTTGTAAAGGAAGAAGTCTTTGTGGAACAACCCCCTGGTTTTGAAAATGATGATTTTCCTAATCATGTCTTTAAATTGCATAAGGCTTTGTATGGTTTAAAGCAGGCTCCTAGGGCATGGTACGACAGACTGAGTTCATTCCTCACCAAAAAGGGCTACACAAGAGGTAAAATTGATCAAACATTATTCTCCAAGACCCAAGGTAAGAATATACTAATTGTGCAAATCTATGTGGATGATATTGTGTTTGGATCCACTGAAGCTTCATTATGTACTGAATTTGCAAATCTAATGACCAATGAGTTTGAAATGAGTTTAATGGGTGATTTACAGTTCTTTCTTGGATTGCAGATTCTACAATGTAGAGAAGGCTACTTCATAAATCAATCCAAGTACATAAAGGAGATGCTGAAAAAGTTTGGCATGGAGAGCTGCAAACCAATAGAGTCACCCATGGGGACAAATGCAACATTGGAGGCTGATGTAAAAGGTAACATGGTAGATGCCAAGAAATACAGAGGTATGATCGGATCCTTACTATATTTAACTGCCTCTAGGCCAGACATTCAGTTCAGTGTATGCATGTGTGCTAGATATCAATCTAGCCCTAGAGATTCACATTTAGGGGCTGTCAAGCGTATCTTTCGTTACCTTGCCGGTACCCAAGAATTGGGTTTATGGTATCCTACTTACTGCAAACTAGACTTGATCTCATATTCAGATGCTGATTATGCTGGTTGCAAAATTGATAGGAAGAGTACTAGTGGTTATTGTCAAATATTAGGTGGATGTTTAATATCATGGGCCTCTAAAAAATAGCTTTCTGTGGCACTCTCCACTGCTGAGGCTGAGTATGTCGCAGTAGGGAGCTGTGGTACACAGGTTTTGTGGATAAAACATCAGCTTCAAGACTACAATGTAGATCTTGGATGTGCACCTATTTTCTGTGACAACACTAGTGCTATTAATTTGTCTAAAAACCCCATTCAACACTCTAGGACAAAACACATTGAGATCCGTCATCACTTTCTAAGAGATGAGGTCTCCAAAGGAAATCTCATGCTTCATTTTGTAGAAACTGAAAAACAACTGGCAGACATTTTCACAAAACCCCTTAACAATGACAGATTTTCAACTCTAAGAAGGGAGTTAGGAATTTGTAGAATTTCTCCTGAAAATTCTTGAAATAATCATATTCATGTGTACTCTACATAGATTCTGTCATTTCTGTCTAAGTTATAGGTCTCTAGTACTGGTCAAGTTTTTGAGTTTGGAAAGTCTTGTGTCGGGTGCAACTTCAGCAAGAATACTGGTTCTCTACGGCTCATCTCTTGTGGTCGACCACAGACAAGGCGCTGGTCGACCAAGGCATCAGGACAGGAAATAGTTAGCTCTGGGAATTCGCAGCTGTCGACCACAGGCGATCCAATGGTCGACAACAGGTTTGTGAGAACGCAGTCTTCTCAACAGGCAGGTTCTGTGTCAGCACAAAGGTCGACCACAGGCCACTCCATGGTCGACAAAGGACCTGAAAAAGGGAAATTGGATCTAATCAAGCTGCTGGCTTTGGTGGGAAATCTTCTGAACTTTTTGGACTCTGAGCTCAGTTTTGGCTTCACTCACTCATCCTCATTCACTTCCCATTCCTTGTGTCTCAATATCTCTTTGTGGTCAGCTTATTGTTCTCTATCTTCAGCAAGGACTCACAAATTGAGGGGGAGTAAAAAGTGTAAACTCATTCCTTAATAAACCATTGAACAACCTAACCACCTCTTACAAGAAAATCACCAAAGTCATCAATGAGAGTAAATGTTAAGTGTAGTAATGAGAATTTGACCTGTACTACTGCAATAAATTCAAACCATAACTATGACTCTGACTCAAGACTATTGAGAACTTATGTTTTTAGTAATGAGACTGTTTCTCTACCTGTGTCTGTGTTGGACAGTGAAAATAAACGCAGCTATAGCATGAATGTATATGGAATACGCCATAATTCTGCCTACTTGGTAGAGCAATGGACTGAGTTCTGAGAAACTACTGTTCTCCATCACAAAGCAAAATTGGCTGAAAAATTAAGTGGGAGACATGTATGTCATGAAGACTCAATCTACCTCTGCCACTCTCAAAATTATTAATTGGGTATCCTGAGTAACTGGGGATATTGGCGTCTGATAAACGTATATCCTCACGGATAAAAAGTGTGTCCCAGTTAAAAGTGGAATGGTTAGGCATGCTAAGTAGCCGGGGTTTCTGGCGTGTAAAAAGCGTGTCTCTTCGTGTGGAAAAGCATGTGATAAACCTGACCACAGCTTTTAAATATTCCAAAATGAAAAGGCAACAAAAATGGTTGACCTAATGCACTATATGCAAATAGAGGCATAAAACACTGTTCAGCTTGTTCAGCTAGTAAAATTATCTCATGAACCATATTATAAGTTTAAGGAGCCGTGAGTAAGACAGTGGATATGGGGAGTCAATTTATTGGGGCAATACTTTCAAATTCTTTGAACCACAAGACCCACTCGATTTGGTCACAAGGTGGTCTTTAAGAAAGGGGGGAACGGTTACTTAAATGTCTTATTAAAGAAAGGGGGTACACTTCAACAATTTCCCAAAATATGAGTTATGCTGATTAAATCCTGACCGCTCGTTCTTTGCATCGCGATGGTTCACTGCCCTAAAAATTAAGAGCCAGCCCTAATGCCCTACCCTATAAATTGTCTCGGCTGGGTCCCTGAAATTCTCCCATCCGCAGCTCTAGCCCTCTCTCAACTTCATCTTCTCCAGATTTCTTTTCTCGCCTCTCTCTCGCCTCTATCTCGCTTCCCTTCACAATGTCTCCCAAGCGCGCTCTACTTTCCTCTAAGCGTAGAAGAGATCAGGCCCCTGCCGCAGCTTCGATGTCGTCCAAGCGATCCAAGTCGCGGGCCGCGCAGGGTTCGCCATCGGCCCCTCACCGGTCGACCACGGCTGATGCACCTGGTCCAGGCAGACAATCAGCAGATTCAGAGGAACCCGCAGTGCATCCCGTTTCTGGAACTCTCAAGCCACGGACAGTTTTGCAACCCAGGATCGTCGATTTCTCCGATGACAAGCTGATGGAGATGTTCCCAGATCTACTGCCAATTTTTGAAGCTCAAGAGTGGACTACGTTCGTTTCAGTGCACAATTCGTACTCGCCCCAGCTTGTGCAAGAATTCTATCACAACCTGCAAGTCGTGGACAGTCAGCTATACACCGTAGTTCAAGGGAAAGTCATCAGACTCGACGTCAAGCTTCTCCACATGACGCTGAAGACTCCCAGAATTGGAGCTGTTTTCAATCATGAGGACTTCGACCTCCGAGAAGCACATGCAGTGGTCACTGGCAAGCCAGCCCCTGAGGTCCTTCCCAAGTACCTCAATGCTAATACCTTCCCTCCTCTTCATCGTTTGCTTCACCACATCATCACCACCATCATACAACCTCGAGGAGGCGCCAGAGATCAAGTAAGTCGCCTCCATCTATTTATACTCCATGGCCTCATCACTCGCCAGCCTATTCGCCTAACCACACTCCTTTTGAATTCCCTCCGAAGCATCCTACATTATCCCCTGAATTCTCTTCCTTTTGCTGCCCATATCACTTCCATTCTGAAAGCAGCCAACATACCTTCTCCTCACAGCCCAAGCATTGTCATTCCCAAATGGCACGTCTACAATTTTCACTTCGTGACCACATTCTTGGGATTTAAGAAGGTCGGAGACCATGTTCAGCGCACTCTCCCTTCCAAGGGCAAAGCAAAGGATCCAGTGCCACCCTCTTCTCCACCTCATTCACCTATACAGGTTAGCCCTGCTGTCACACCGTCACCAGTGGTGCCTCAAGCTACACCTACTACCCCCACTGCTGCCCATTCACCATCGTCCCTTTCAATAGTGCTCTGGCAGCCAGGCACTGCTGCCCCTCCAGCTCAATCCCCATCTGCTCCGCCTACCCAAGCTCCAACTTCCCAAGCTCCATCACATTCTGCTCAACCCACACAAGTACCACCTACCTCCATTCCCTCTACTTCTGCTCCACCACCAGCATTTACCTCCCACCCTGAATCTCATGGAGTGCTCCTCCAGATGGCATCTCAGTTATCTTCTCTCACCACCCAACTCCAATCATTTCAAGAGAATGTCAATGCTGCCACTGGACGCTTGGAGCAGAAAGTCCAACGGCTGGAACAACAGATGGAGGCCAGGTTCATCAAGCAGAAGGAACACTCTGACCAGGCTAGTTCTCGGTTCAACAGACTTGTTAGGACCCTCGGTGAAGTGTCTGATCAGATGGGAATCCGTATCGAGATCACAACCCAACAGAATGAGAAGTATCACAAGGATACTATCTCAGAGATCCAGAAACTCAGGCTCTCCTATGCCCACATTGTTGACAAGCTGGATCGCATGGAAGAGAACGTGAAGCCAGAGACTTCCTCATCCTCCTCGGAAGGACTGTTTAAATGATTCACTTTTTGCTGTTGACAAAGGGGGAGAGAGAAGCTTATGTGTCATTGTGTGTCTAGATGTGTCCAACTAGTCCTTAGTGTCTTTAGTTTTGTCTTTAGTTTTGTCACTCATGTAAGTAGTGCTATACTGCTTTTTGAAAGCTTTTTGAAAGGCACATCAAATACTTTGTTGAATGAAATTTGTGCTATGAAAGCCTTGAATGCTATATCATATGGTTTTGTTTGACACAATGACTCATGGTTGTCATCATCAAAAAGGGGGAGAATGTTGTGCATCCCTTGGTTTTGATGATGACAATAGGATATGTTTGACTAATCTAAGTTCTATCTTGTCTCTTAAAGCAAATGGTTTAGTTATGTGTGTAAAGATAGTGCATTGAATTAATGCCCATTTGATGATGACAAACAATGTTTCTGATCAACTCAATATAAATCTGATAGTTCAATTTACTTCTGATAAGTTAAGTAATTTCAGGTCCACTGAAATCCAAGTGGAATCAACAAATCAGAAGAAGTGTCAAAGGCCGCTTGTCGACCAGGGAAGTGGTTATGGTCGACCAACGAACTCAACCAGAAAAGCATCAGATCATCTGTCTTCTGGAAGCACCTTGGCTGTCGACCAAAGCCCCACCTCTGGTCGACCACAGAACAGCCAGAACATCAGACAGAACTGACGGCCATCTGTAATTCGTCCCTGTCGACCAGCGACCAGGCTGTGGTCGACCAACGGGCGAAGTGAGTTTCAGCCAGAAGAACCGGCCGTCTGGGGAATGCCCATTGTCGACCAGCGACAGGGTCATGGTCGACCACGGGCTTTATAGCGTCCAGAACCGAACTCTAACCGAATTCTGTTGAGGTTCCTTAAAACCTGCAGATGGTTGTTGCAGGTTGTTGGGCTGCTCAGGAGATAAGATTTCGCACGGGAATCAAGGAAACAATCTTGCTTAGAAGTGGTCAAACTCGTTCTAACGATTGGATTTAAACCGATCCCTGTTTTCTAGCAGATTGGCGCTCGATCTGAAAATTGCGCGGGAAGAACTTCAAAGGCGGTATGAAGAATATAATGCAACTAATCACGAACAAAGAAGCAGGGAGAGAGCACGAAATAGAAGCCAAGGAAGATATACACAGAAGAGGAAGAAGGAGCTCTCCACCAATCAAAGATCTGCAGAAAGGTTACAGGCAATCTCGTTGCTGCAGAAGGAAGACTTAGCTCAAGACTGTGCGATCTCCAACAGCAGAACAATCGAAGGCAACTGACTGGAAGATCAACAGGGAGTCTAGGCTTCTTCATAAGAGTGATCAAGTCCCAGGCTGAACATCTATTCTTCTACACACGCCAATATTCAGTCCTGTCTTTCATCACCTGTTCTTATCATCTTTCCATTTGTGATTACAATTATTGTCAAGCTGTGAGGCAGCAGAGTCAAGCTGTGTGTCAGCAGGTACAAGCTGTGTGTCAGCTGTGTTTTGATTGAGATCAGAGATTCTCATAGTGAAGCCTTGCTTGAGTTAAGCAAGGGGTGGATGTAAGTCTCAGGAAGAGACTGAACCACCTTAAAAATCCTCTCTTGTGGTGTGCCTGTGTGTGTTTGATTTTCTATACGTATGCTTGCATCTTTACTATTCGCATTAGTTCTATAATTCATTAATTACCAGTAGCTCATCTGGTCGATAGTTAGTAAATCATCGAAAAGGGGGAAAGATCTATTCACCCCCCCTCTAGATCTATTCAGTCCGTATCCAAGAAGATGGTGGATGGATGGGGGCATCAGACATCCCTGCCGCCCGTCCCTTCCTACTTGCTTCATTGAGGGGAGGAGGAAGCCAACTAAGCTCCCTCCTTTCCGGGCCTTCCCCTGCCTCCTCGTCCAGCTTTGCCGGTTTCTTTTTCTTTCTCGCAGCCTCTTTTTCCCTCTTCTGCTCTGCTCCCCTTTTCTTTCACTCTTCGGAGGGTGCCTGCACTCTCTGTCTTCCAAAGAGTTGGCGGGGAGGATGCTTTCATATGCATTCCCTCTCCCCCTTCTCTTCCAAGTTCAACTTGGAAGGTAGCCTTCTCCTTCCTAATCTCTCTGTCACCTTTGTCCCCAGCTGCCCTAGCCAACGGGGTCGACTATCCTTTATCCGAGCCAGTTTCTACACGAGGAAGAGTCAGTGGCTGGACGCAGGAAGGTCATCCGAGTCAGCCGAGCGATGGGCTCATACGATAGCGCTAGATGGATTTTTTGCTTTTTTGACATATATTTTCTTGGCTTCGGCCTTCCTGATGTACAAGCGGGTTGTTTGAATAAAAGAAAGGAGCCTTTTGTCTTATCTCATGTCGTTTGCATAATGTTCAGTATTCAAAAGTGGAACTTGCGTAATGTAGTTGCGTTCCAGGTCCGAGGGATGAGCTCTCTTTCCATCATGGACAGACGGTATACTCCTTTTCCGAGCGTCTCGACCACTCGATAGGGGCCTTCCTAATTAGGGGATAACTTGCCCGCCGTCTCAAGTTGTCTAGAGGCTTCGGCTTTCCTGAGGATGAAGTCTCCCGGTTGAAAGTGTCTGTCTCGGACTTTGGCGTTATAGTATCGATTGAGGCGGTGGCGGTATTCCGTTGCTCTGATGCTGGCAATCTCTCGGACTTCATCTACTAGGTCGAGGTTTTTGAGCAGTTTCTGGTCGTTTGCCTCGGACTAGAAGTAGATGACTCGGAGGGAGGGGTTGCCAATCTCCAACGGGATCACGGCCTCATTACCGTATACCAGCTGAAAGGGGCTTTCACCGGTTTTCCTTCTGGGAGTCATTCTGTGTGACCAAAGTACGTTCGATAATTCCTCAAGCCATCTGCCCTTGGCCTTGCCGAGCCTAGTCTTGATACCTTTTAAGATAATCTTATTGGCATTTTCGACCAGCCCGTTAGCCTGAGGGTGGGCGACTGAAGTGAAGTGATTGTGAATGTTAAGGTCGGCGCATCTGTCTCGGAAATAACGAGAATCAAATTGCTGACCATTATCTCTTACTATCACCCGGGGGATGCCGAAACGACAAATGATCGACTTCCAGACGAAATTCCAGACGACTGTCTCGGTGATCCTTGCTATGGCCTCGGCCTCGATCCACTTAGTGAAGTAATCGATGGCGACGATAATGAACTTCTTCTGGGCCTGGGCCATGGGGAACGGCCCGAGGATGTCGATTCCCTAGCGAGTGAAAGGATAAGGCTCGGCTAGGGTGACGAGCTCCGTTGCTGGCTGATGGACCAAGTGGTCAAATCGCTGGCAGTAGTCACAGTGTTGTGTGTAGGCCGAGCAGTCGCGCTGCAGGGTGGGCCACCAATAACCTTGCCGTAGCAAGATCCTGGCGAGTGACCTTCCCCCTAAATGCGCTCCGTACAGACCTTCGTGAACTTCTTCAATCACTCGGTTGGCTTCGTTGGTGCTGAGGCACTTCAAGAGAGGGCAAGAAAAAGGATCTCCGGTAGAGAGTGCCATCCAGAGTGACGAATCGCCGATCTTGGTACTTCAATCTTCGGGCTTCCTGAGGGTCGGGAGGCTCCTGAGAGTCTTGAAGCCACAACAGATAGGGGGTACGCCAGTCGCTTGGGGAGGCCGAGTCAACAGCTAGGAGCTCTGAATCGATGCTCGGTCACTCTAGCTCTTCGAGAAGGACCGATCGAGTACCCTCAGGGTCAAGAGAGGAGGCCAGCCGAGAGAGGGCGTCCGCTCGGGAGTTTTCCTCCCGAGCTTTTCGGACTACCTTAAAACTCTCAAACTGTTGTGCAACGGTCTTGACCAGCTGCAGGTATTTGATCATCGGTGCTTCTCGAGCTTCATAATCACCATTGACCTGGCTAGCGACCATTTGGGAGTCAGTGTGAATCCTGACTCGCTCAGCCCCTAACCGCCGGGCCATGCGGGCTCCCGATATGAGGGCCTCATGCTTGGAAGCGTTGTTAGATGCTTGGAAGTTAAACTTCAGGGCATACTGTAGCTCTGCTCCTTCGGGGGACTTTAGGAGAATCCCGGCGCTGCTCCCGACTGAGTTGGAAGATCCGTCGACGAACAGTTCCCAGGTCGGCCTGGGCATGGACGGAGATCTTTCTTCAGTCGGGATGGTGCTCTCGGCGATGAAGTCAGCGAGTGCCTGGCCTTTGATAGCCGAGCGAGGCCGATACGATATATCGTAGGCCCCGAGCATGATTGCCCACTTGACGAGGCGTCCCGAGGCTTCAGGGTGAGCGAGGATCCTCTTCAACGGTTCGCCGGTCAGCACGGTGATGGAGTGCCCTTAGAAATAGGGTCGAAGGCGGTTGGCCGAGGTAACCGATGCTAGCACGAGTTTCTCGGTTGCGGGGTACCTTTTCTCAGCCTCATTGAGCACCTTGCTGGTGTAGTAGACGGGTCTCTCGACTCCCGAGTCATTTCTGAATAGGACCGAGCTAACTGTAGATGGAGTCGCCGAGAGGTAGAGATGCAAGGCTTCACCTGGGACAGGCTTGGAAAGCACCGGGGGCGAAGCCAGGAACTCCTTAAGCTCGGCGAACACTTTTTGGCATTCCTCATCCCACGCGAATGTAGCAGACGCCATTTTAGGTCCCCTCAACAATTTGAAGAAGGGTAGACATCGTTCAACCGCGTGGGACAGGAATCTGCTGAGCACAGCAATGCGCCCGGTAAGGTGTTGAACATCTTTGATGTAGGTGGGTGGGCGCATGTCCAGGATGGCCTGGACCTTGTCGGGGTTGGCCTCGATCCCACGCTGGGTGACTAAGAAGCCCAAGAACTTCCCGGACCTTACCCCGAAGGCACACTTGGCAGGATTGAGCTTCATGTTTTACTTCAGGAGGGTGTCGAAGGTTTTCGCTAGGTCGGTGAAGTGGTCCTCGGCCTTGGGGGTCTTCACGAGCATGTCGTCAATTCAGGCCTCGACGTTCCGACCGAGCTGTCCCTCGAACATAAGATTGACCAGCCTCTGGTACGTGGCTCCAGCATTCTTCAACCCAAAAGGCATCCGGGTGTAGCAGTGTACGCCGAAGTCGGTGATAAAGGCGGTCTTCTCGATGTCTTCGGGGTGCATTCTGATCTGATGGTAACCTGAATAGGCATCCAGGAAGCTGAGTATCTCGTTGCCCGAGGTTGAGTCAACCAGTTGGTCGATGCTCGGTAATGGATAGCAGTCCTTTAGAGTAGCCTTGTTCAAGGCAGTGAAGTCCACGCACATTTGCCACTTTCCCGAAGCTTTTGGCACTAGGACGACGTTAGCCAGCCATGTCGGGTACAGGACCGGTCTGAAGAGACCAGTCTCTTGCCCCTTGGTGACTTCCTCCTTGATAATCGCCTACTTTTCTGGTGCGTGCTTTCTTCTGTGTTGTTGCACGGGCTTCATGGTTGGGTCGAGGTTGAGCTTATGCATCACCGTTTCCTCTGGTATCCCAGGGAGTTGATCACCAGACCATGCGAAGACCCGGATGTACGCGGAAAGAAACTCTTTGTATTGCTGTTGAACCTCAGATGTTAGGCTGGCTCTGATCTTTACTCCTACGGTCGGGTCGTCGTTTAGGAAAACCGCTAGCAATTCGCCTCTAGGCTCGGCGGTTGCGGATTTTTCCCCGACTTCCCGGGGGCCCTTGTTCTTCCTGTCCGGCCTTGTGGCTTCAACCGAGATATTATAGCACCTTCTGGCCATGGCCTGGTTGCCTCGGACTTCCCCCAACCCATTTTGGGTGGGGAACTTCATCTTTTGGTGATAGGTAGAAGGCACCGCTTTCGTTCGGCTGAGGATTCCCCGGCCGAATATTACATTGTATGCTATCATACCTTTGATCACTGTGAAGTCCACCATGACCATAACGGTTTTGGGTGGGGTGCCGAGAGTAACCGACAGGCTTAGGGCTCCCTCGGGATAAGTGGCCTGGCCATTGAACCCGCACAGGGGGGTTCAGATCGGGCGGAGTTTAGACAGATCCTCCCCCATCTTAAGGAAACATTCATAGGATAATACATCAGGGGCACTTCCATTGTCAACTAGAATCCTGTCTACGTTACAATGGTTTATTGTGGCCGATATGACTAGGGCGTCGTCATGCGGGGTGCTTAGCCCTTCCAGGTCTTGGTCGGAGAAGACTATGACCTGGGGCTCACTCGGCGGGGCCCTGGGACGCTCGATGGCTCGGCTCACCCGCTCAGCATGACGCTTCCTTTCTCGACCACTGTCTCCTCTTGATGTAGCTCCTCCGGTGATGGCGTTGATGTGGACCCCTCGGGGGGGCATTGTCGATTTCCTCTGGGGCGCCTCGATCTTCCTTGTGCCCAGCCACGAACCGGGAGAGGTGCCCCTGACGAACGAGACGCTCAATCTCATCCTGGAGCTGGTGGCAGTCGTCGGTGTGATGTCCGTGGTCGCTGTGGAACAGGCAATGCTTGCTGCGACTGCGGTTCTTCGACCTCATTGGCTCGGGTTGGCGGAGGAGGCCCGAGCCTTTGATGTCTTCATATATTTCATATACCGGAGCGGTTAGGGGAGTGTACCGCTCGTACTTCCTTGACGGTTCTTTATGCTCCCCGTCTCGGTTCCACCTCTTTCCATGGCCCGAACTTGGCTCGGGTGCCCGCTTCTTGTCCCCCTCCCGACCCGAGCCAGTTGCGTCTAGGCATGCGTTGAGCACTTCTTCGCACTTGGCATGGCGCAATGCCAGAGTCACTAGCGCAGCAAGGGTCGAGGGAGGGTGGAGGACAAGTTCGCGGCGGAGGTTCTCGTCGCGGGTGCCCCCGGTCAGTGCGGTTATGGCCGAGGTGACACCCAGGCAGGGGATCCTCAGGGCTTTTGATTTGAATCGGATAATGTAGGCCCGAAGCTTCTCCCCTTGCGCTTGTTTGAGGGCAAAAAGCCCTGCTACCGACCTTGGGGGACCGCTGCCGGTGAAACTCTCCTTGAATACTCGACCGAATTGCTTGAAATCCCGGATGGATCCGGAGGCGAGGGCCCGGAACCATGCTTGGGCGCCTTGGACCAAGGTGGTCGCAAAGGCTCGGCACTTGATGGCGTCGGACGCTCCATGAAGGGTCATCAGGGTGTCGAAGCTGTCGAAGTGGTCGGCCGGGTCACCCTGGCCATCGTAGGGCTTGAAGGTCGGGATGGAGGCTCTGGGAGATACCTCTACCTTCAAGATGTGGTCAGAGAACGGGGATCTCTCCTCATCCTCTGGTGGAGAGGTCTTCTGCAGGGCTCGTAGGGCGCGCCCCTGCTCTGCGAAACGCCTCTCGAATTCTCGCAGTCGGAGGGATAGCTCCGGCAATCGCTGCGCCGTAGGGCTGAGGGGGTGTGATGGCAGGCTGTCCTGGCGCTCCCTGGGGACTTCGATCTCCGGGAGGGGACGACGTGCCCCATGCTTACCCCGTTTTGGTGTGGAGGAAGCCTCTTGCTCCGGAGGGGGGACTTGTGAGGGTCCTCCTACTTTTTTGCGAATAAGTTGCTGCCCTCGGAGGGTGAAGCGGCCTCCGACGGTGTGCTGGGACATGTTCTCGCGGGGAGGGCTCTCCGGAGGGGCGCGTGACCTTCCATCCCTTGCCGCCTGGGTCGTCGTGAGTTCCACGAGGACGTCCAGTTTTACGTTGAGGGCTTGGAAGCTGTCAGCACCACCGTTAAGCGGCAGCCCTGCCGCGGGGGGAGGGGGCGGCAGCCATGCCGCGGGGGGAGGGGGCTGTCCGTCGGCGGGAGTGCTGGCACCGAAGGGGGGGTTTTGGGAGGCTTGAGAAGGGCCTCCCCCCGCCGCCACCATGGTCTTTCCCCTGTCTCCAGCGGACCTCCTCCCTGAACTTCTTCGCACCATACTGGCTCTTTGGTCATTTCCCACAGACGGCGCCAGATGAAGGGGCGTGATCTCACGCCTGTCCTGAGCTGGGAGGATGATCACCGAATAGTGACTTACAGAGAAAGGGAAACATATCAAGAGGCCCAGGGATGGCTCCCTGGGGAAAATCGTCCGATGCCTAAGTCAGTAGAGCAATGGTGGAAGATATGGAGGGAGGTAGAAAAAGGTGCACGAGATCCCCCAACACCAAGGTGGTGAAGTGGTTCCTGCTCAGGGGATTTTAAGCGTGTATTGCCCTTACCTTCCACTGGAGGGAGTCCCTGGTTTATATAGTGTGCTCACCTTATGAGTCCCGTAAGCTGAGGAGTTTCAGGTGGGAGTTACATCCTCATTGTGGGATCTTTACGTCATCATCGTGGGATCACGGGTTCCTTATCCTCATAAACTCCTGCTCATAAAGGGCTCTCAACGGCAGCGTGGATAAGCAATCGTCAGTTGGTCCGAGCATAAAAAGGTGCCACCTCTGTCCGGGCGATAGGCATAGCTCGGATGAAGTCAGGTCGGAGTGGGCGCAGAGTGCTTGCCTCTATCCCGATGAAGGGATAACTCGGGCATGGGTCTTCCTCCGTTCTGACGCTCGGGCCTTCCGAGCCTAAGGGCCTCCGAGGAAGGGTGGGATCTCGAGTAATCTTTATTGGGCTTTTTAGCCTAAGTGGGCCCTATGGGGCTGTCACTTGGATGAGCCGAGCCTCGTTTGGTCCTGATGGGCCTAGTTCGGCTGCTCTTAGATGGGCTACAGAAACCCCCCTCTCCAATCCAATCCCAAGCAAATCATTCACACATGAAACCAAGTGATGTTAATCAAGTTCTTCAAGCAAGCACACATTTTTGTTATCATTAAAACCAAATACTAGAATCAACTAAGGGACCCAACAATCTCCCCCTTTTTTCTCTGATTTTTAGGACAACCTCACGATTGTATGGCAAAGATCCTTTGTTATGGCCAACAAGGGAATGCTCCCCGAGGGACATTCAATCCATCGACCACCCTTCTTTGATGGTATGAACTACCCCCATTGGAAAAATAGAATGACTGTGTTCATGCGATCAGAGGATTATGATACCTGCAGAGTCATAAGTAGAGGTCCTTATGTTTTCCCTCTGGATGAAGATGAATGGGAAGATGAACACATTAAGAAGTCATGTGCAAATTTCAGAGCTGCGAATATTGTTCAATGTGCAGTACATCCAATTGAATATTTACATATATCTATATGTTCATCTGTGCAGGAAATGTGGTACAAGTTGAAGGTCATTTATGAAGGTACTTCAGAAGTACGGGAGACAAAGGCAAATCTGCTAGTTCGGGAATACGAGCTATTCACAATGAAGCACAAGGAGAACATAAGCGATATGTATGTAGGGCTAAGTGAGATTACCAACAGCTTAAAAGCCTTGGGAAAAGAATATTCAAACCAAGACCTGGTCAGGAAGGTGCTGCGGTCACTCTCACTGCTGTGGCACACAGAGGCGACCGTCATCGAGGATTCAAAGGATCTCACCGCAATCACGGTGGATCAATTGATCGTGTAGTGCCCCAGAATTTATATAAGTAATTTCTAGATTTATTAATAATTTTCTGGAATTTATTTGGGCTAAATGAATTTATAAATGGATTAACGGGTTAATAAGTCATTATAAGGCCCAAATATGTTAATAAGATAACCTAGCCTATCTAATTATTATCCAAAAGATTTAAAGATCAGGCCCATTTAGTTTGGCCCATATTCTAGAAGGTTATTAAGCCTATTCTCGGATTTTTTTAAAAGATAAACACTACTTAATAAGATAATTTAATAGATAATGGATAAAAGAGTTTTATTAAATTTAAAATTCTGAATACGATGACTGTAATGGTCTATCGTAAGACCGCCACAGCAGTGTAACGCGTCAAGGCTCGACCGTCACATTCTGCGAGTTCCGTAAGTGAAAGAACTTGCAAAAAGATTGGAACTTGATGTTCCTATCCACAAGAGACCTAATTGTAACGATGTATAAAGACCCTAAGGACTCTTAAAGATTAGGTTTTGATAGATTAAGGACTCTAGAATCGATCTAAATCCTCAAACCCTAGCTAGAACCTTATAAATAGGACCTAGTTCTGAACTGCGCGACCCCTACTTTTGCTCGCGTGGAATCAAGGTAAGGAGTCATAATCTCGCGTAGGTTCTTTAGAGTAATTTGTTCCCAATACTTTAGACTAACTCCTCTCAAAATTTCATCTCTTTAGGTCAAGAGGTTGTGGAGTGAGAGCCCAAGGAAGTTGCTGGAAAGTCACAGGAAGAAGGGAATTAGGGTTCGGTTTTCAAGCCCAAATTGGAAGTTTAAAGCCTAAGAAAAGAGGTAGGTTATCTCATGAACGGCAAAAAAAACCTAGTAGGACTATAAATCCTCTGGTTTGATTGAATTTCATACATAGTAGAGCATCAATTTCATGTTTTACTTGTTCTATGCATCACATGTATCCCTTAGCCCTAATTGAAGAATTAAAACTTATTATTCATTTATTCAGTGATACCTATGCATGTAGTTGGCTTATACTTCATTATCAAGTCTAGAAACTCATGGTGTTTTGATTTAGACATGATGTGAGTTGATATCTTAGTTTTTTTATATCATTTTCTGTTAGTAGACTCGCTGACGCATCAGCGTAGGACCGTCACATTCATGTAACGGCCTTACGATAGACCGCCATACGCTCTATTATATTTGGGTTTCTCTGATGAATCTAACGCATCTAGGCAGGCGCGTTACATAACTGTAATGGTTGTTCTCTGACCGTCACAATAACCGTGACGCCCTACTTCTAGACCGTCAGAGGCTATGTTCTGCCAACCCTAAGATAGACTAAGACTTGTTTATTTTGCTTATTATTAAGTCTAGTTATCTAAGTTTTAACCTGTTATATGAATTGACGGTTATTTATGCATTCATGATAGGTATCGCATGCTTTGGTATCTTATTGTTACTTTAAGTTATAAAGCCAACACTCTATAGTTTTATAGTTAGAAATATGATTTTGAATGATGTATTGCTAGAGTTTTTATCAAGATTTCACATCGTTATATGTCTATATATATATATATATATATATATATTCTTTCTCTATCAATAGAGTCGTTTCTATAAGTACATGTCACATACTCCGGTGTGTTGACCATTAGTTCACACTTTGCACTATAGGAACACAATCTTGGACATGAGAACCTCTCTATTGGATATTCCTTCCAATGAACTAGGAAATCTTGTTTCAAAGCCTCCGTAATTCTCCGCGAGCTTGGGATTCCCACTAGGACGCCGAGTTGGTTGTACCATTAAAACCCATTAACTAGAATACACTATCGTTGTTTCTGGATCTAGTAATGTAATGGCCTTGCATTGGACCGTCAGGCTCACGTAACGGCCCATTGTATGACCGTCACATTCCTCTGAGTCTATTTTATCTTTCTGGACTCGGATCACTGTAACGGCCCACTACTGGCGCGTTACAGAATGTAACGGCCCAGTAGATGACCGTCACACCGCTTGCATATATTAACCCAAGGTTGACCCGAGGGTTGATTTCTAAAGTTCTAGATGGACTGATGATAGTCTAGAACTTAGCATAATGATTAAAGAGACTTAATGTAATGAATGAAAGGTAAAAGAATGTACCGTTATACTGTCGATTTATTTCCATAAGCATAACATCGTTAAATCTATTTCTTGATCTCATATATTTGAATTGAAGCGTTCATTCATTGATTTTCATTATTTGGAATTGCTATATTCTTGGCCATACTTTACTGTTACATGCGTGGAAGTAGCTTAATTTATACCTGAAGATGCGATCGAGCACTGATTGTGTTCAAGGGCTCTATGCTAGTCCCCTCGGCTGATTGCCGGAAACATACTATTTTATAAACCATGGGGTATGATACTACTGGTGTCGCATTGCGCTGGGAGTACTATTTCTATAAATAAGTGAAGATCCATGACACAACATGACATTCGTGTACATGACTTTCTTGCTTGATATTCCACAGAAGTTCACGAACTATGTACTCATAAGAGACTAGTGTGATGAATATGTGGCTTGCTCGTACATTCTCGTTACATGCTTGCTCGTGAAAGGTCAAATATCATGTTCATGTTATATTCTTGCTAGTTCATTCTTGATCATTCTATCTTACGTGATTATCTTGTTAGTTTGGTTTAATCGCATGATTGATTTACATTCGCATGATTTTACCTTATTCTCTAGAGCTAAAATATTAATTACTTTAATAATACCTTCATGTTGATGCGAAGATACCTACTGGGTAAGTGTGCTCATTACCTATTTCCAATATTTTTCAGGAGATGGAAATAGTTCGAATTTAGATTCGGGTGATTCAAGTAGCGGGTCCGAGAGCGATTGAATGTTGTTATTACAAGAGTGAAGACTTAGGAAGTTTTATAATGTCTAAATTGAGTCAATGTAATTTTTCTATTTCTTAAGTCTAGTAGAATGAAAGATGATGGAAGTTGAATTAATGGTTGTATTCTTGAATATTGATCATTTATGAAATAAAGATGGAGTTCGTTTCAATTCTGTGCAATTACATTTATATGTGTGATTGTCTCGCGCTCTGGTTGTTCTTGCTTGCAAGAGGCTTACCATGCCGACTGTTCGGACTCCCCGAGCGAGTCTTCCGCTGTAATAAAGGCTCGGGGCGTGACAGATCGGGTCGCTGATGACGTATGAGATCAATATCATGAATCCAGCTGAGGAGGAAAGCAAGAAGAAGAAAACGATTGCCCTGAAAGCTAATCCAGGACCATCCGAAGAAAGTGATGCAAGATCTAGCATCAATAGTGAAGAAGAAGAGCTTATGGCTCTAGTCACAAGGAAAGTTAGAAAATATTTCAAAAGGGCAAGAAGAGAAGGAAACTTTCCGAGAAGATTCTTAAGAAAAAACCACAACAAGAAAGGGGAGCTGAGTAAGAAAGAAGAAATCATATGCTACGAGTGTAAGAAGGTTGGCCACATGAGGGGTCAATGCCCCGAGCTCTAGAAGAAGCTGAAAAAGAACAAGCCAAAGAAAGGGAAAGTGATGAAGGCAACATGGAGTGATGAGGATTTGGATAGCTCAAGATTTGAAGGCAAGAAGGATGAGCTGGACGAGCTGGTCCAGAGTTTATGCTTGATGGCAGATGACAAAAATTCTAGGGTGAATTCTGATTTTGAAAACCTTACTGCTAAACATTGGCAGTTAGCATATACTGACATCTATTAGAAGTATAAGAGGTCTGAAAATGATGTCAAGAAGTTAGAAATGAAGTTTCATGATTTGATTAGTTCTACAAATACATGTGATAGATGTAGCTTCTTTGATATGCAAATTAAAAATTTTAAAGAAGAAAAAGAAGATTTTCACTCTAAAATAACTTTGTATGAAGATGAATTGACATGCTTGGAAGATGAAAAATATAATGCTTATGAAAATGTGGAAAACTTGAAAATTGAGAATGATAAATTGGTAAGGGAGTTGGATGAACTCAAATCAAGACTGAATGAGTGTGAGAAATCAAAGAAAGAATTAGAAACCAACTTCAATAACATGCATGATGAGCTACAAAAATTGAAAGGAAAAGTGTTGTTGAGAAAGAATTGAAAGGAAAACAAAAATTGGGTGAGTCTAGCATGGGAGATGCTAGAAATGAGAAAAATGGTATAGGACATACTCCCATAAAGAAAATTCCTGTTATGAAAAATCAATTTCAGAAATCATTTGACTCATGATGTTATTCTCCTTTCGATTCATGCATGATTTCATTTGGTGCTAGATCAAACATGCATAGGAGAAGTAATTTTAGGAAACCAAGTGTGACTTACTTTTATTGTGGTATGATCGGCCATTCCATATATGTTTATGATTTAATGAGTGCCGATGATGAATGGTATGAGAGGAAGAACAAACTATTTTTTGTTCGAAATGGACCTAACTCTAAGGGACCCAAGAAAGCATGGGTATCCAAATCTATAAAATGAGAATTTTATCTTGCAGGGATGCCTTGAGGCCGATGAAGGAATGTTGATAAATAAAGGTAACTCAAGGAAAGAAAATGAATGTTCATCTGGTAAGAATCTTCCTTTCAGACATCGGTTGATTTTGGTACATACTCCAAGAGTAAGGATTTGATGTTTGAGAAAAACTTGGTGTTTCCTATTGCAATTTTTTTTAAAGCCATGTGGTGCGAATCTGAGCTGTTGCAATTGCACCTCCAAATCATGTGTTTGGTGAAATATGAAATTCTGGTTTGGTGAGAAAATGCTTGCTACTTTGCACTTTTTATTGAGAAAATGTTGATACTCATCTGCATCTTACACTCACTTTTTGTTGATTTTCCCAGTTCATATACTTAACTGCACATGCTGTAAATAAACATATTTTGAATGCTTGACACTACATATAGTGTCTCCCATACTTTCCCTTTTCTTTTGCAAATAACAATTCAGTTTTGCATATATAGAAAACACACTAAACTTCATGACGCATAGTGCACATGTCCTTGCATACTTTCTATCTTTGCGTGCTTTAATGCCATTATTCTTGGGTATTTCAAATGGTGTGTTGTGGAAGGGTGGATTACATCCACCGGGAAACACTCAGCATGCGAGAGTCGGGTCTTCGGACCTACGTTCTCCACCATGTACTGAAAATCATCTTGCATGAACTTAATTCCAAATCTTTGCTTGATTGTATGTATATACTTTAAGAAAACCTTTTCTTGAAATCTTCTAAGACCTTACCTCCTTGATAGATAAAATATAGTGATTTTGATCATTTGTGAATCGTGACATATACAAAGGAGGAAGATTTGTTTCCAAATGTGCATACATTTAGGGAGAGTCATAGCTATATTTTGACAAATTCATTTTCAACATCCAAAGTAATTACCCACACACTTTGCACAAAATGATGCATATGATTTTGATCGATAAGGATTTCAGAAACTCTTTTCAACACTTTAAGGGAAACAAATTTCTACATGGATATGAAGAGTAATCGTGAGAAAAAAGCTGCCTACCCCATAGCATTCAATAAGTGGAATGTGGAACCTAGTAGTCGAGAATTCTCACTGAAATAAATGAGGAAACTGACGTTGAATGTTGAAGCAAAAATCTACAATGCGTGATGAATCGCAGTAGTCGGGAAACCCCATTGAGACATACGAGATGACTCACGCCGAACGGTGAAGTCCAATAAAAGAAATAAAAAGGGGTTGTGCGAAGCTACCAAAAGTCAAGGATCTAAAATGGAAATGTAGAGAGGAAATAACCCTCTAGTGTTCTTTAGAAATTTTGCTTATATCTATATATTTTTGAAGTTCATTGCTCATTGCCTCACATTTCACTCTTGGATACCATTGTGATGAATGTGTATCTTAAATTTGCTCTAATCATGGTTTATGCAGTGCCTCTAGCTTATGCATGCACTACCTTTTTTGATTATGCTTCATGTTTCACACTTTGGTTTTCAATCCACTGTTCACTTGCTATCCTTCTACCCATTGAGGGGGAGTTATAGTATTACATGCTTGCTTGCTTGTTTGCTTGCTTGAATAATTTCATACACATATCTAGATCATACTTGTTCATAATAGGTTTAAATAACCCCATTGTCAGTCAGTTTTTATTGATGACAAAAAGGGGAAGAATAGGTTGGTGTGCTTAAATTTCTCATTCTGATAAGGGAAGAATCTGCTCATACTCTTATTTCAAAGTGATTCACACTATTCACTAACTTTAACACAAAGGGGGAGAAACGCTCATTGATGTTTTTGAAACTGAATGGATTGCTTCTATTCAATCGTGTGAAATTCACGGACACATCGTTTTGTCATCATTAAAATCAAATACCAAAATCAACTAGGGGACCCAACATGACACTTGCACAGGGATCTTTTCTCTGTAGATCGTTGGATCTGAGCATAACAGAGCCTTTCCCTGATACTAATTGTTGGGTCCCTTGGGTGCAACTGGATCTAGAAGGGGGGTTGAATAGGTCCGGTACAAACTTTTCCCAAATAAAAACTTTGCTAATTAAAGCACAAGCTTCTACTATAAAGAAAATAAAACACTTAACCTTAATGCACAACAGATTTATCAAGAAGTTCAAAGACTCAGTCAGTGTGTGAACATTAAGCTAGTGTGTGTACATTGAAAGCACTTAAGATATCATGCGTGGTAGCTAACATAAGAACATGTGAATGGGGATAGAGAACATGGAACAATCACACAAATCACAACCCACTGCACAAGAATTTTTAAGGTGATTCGGTTGCAAACCCGCAACCTACGTCCACCCGTTACCAAACCGGTGAGGCTTTACCACACGAGGATGAGGTCCTCAACACACACGGGGACGACGCCCCAAACACACACACACACACACACACACACACACACACACACACACACACACACACACGGGGATAAATCCCACACACCCACACACATACACATGGGGATGAACCCCCCCCCCCCCCACACACAAACAAAGGAAAAGACCAAGTTGCAAGTGTAGCAAACGCACTTTCGGTCTCTCACGAGAGCACCGAACACACACACGAGAATGCAGATAGAGTTTCAAGAAGATGAAATAAAATAAATAGACTGAAACGAATATATTTCCAGCAGCAGCTTCAGATACAAATATGGAAGCTATGATTGTTGACAAGTTTTCCTTCCCTCTTCTTCCTTCTAACTCGAAAGTAAATATGCCAAAATAAAGGAATGAACTAAAAGGGGGAAAGGGCAACCGATGAACTACTCATGCACGAAAGAATGCTATGATCGCCACCAAGGTACATAGCACAATGGGAGAGTACCACACACCTTGGAACGTGGGAGAAAAGAGTGAAGACACTCGCCAATGGATGCGACGCTGGCACAGGAAATGGTCCTGTGGAGATCGCTTGCGGATGTAGACGGCCGCTCGATTGGCTGCACACAGCGCTGCAAAGGAACGCGGGAGAACAGTTGTTTGGAGCCTAGACGGTCCGAACGCGGCCGCGAACAGGAGATGGACGGTCTACAGAAGACCGCTCACAACTGAAGATGGATGAAGATAAACCGCGTAAGATCGCCAAACTCCGAACTAGGGGACTTGATCCTTCACCCCTTCCGATCGGCCAGAGGGGATGGGCCTCATGTTAAAGCTTCTGCTGACTTGCAAAACACAGTAAACAACAAAAAACATAACCCAAATTAGCCTTGTAAAGTGTAGTATATATAAGAATGAATGAGAAACTAAACACATAACGGAATGGGGGATACCTGGGGGTTGGGTTTTTAACCCCTATGGGCGTGAAAAATAATAGGAGGAGTGATAGGATGAGAACGACAATGAAAAACGTGGTTGAAAAGTGGGATAATGATGATGGAATGACAACCAAATGACTAAACAACTAAACTAAAGATTCTAAAAGAAAAAACTACTCCCTGCATCGAAGGCTTAAACGGGTGCAAAAAGCCTTCCTCCCTGACTGTGGTTCGCTCAAGAATTCGGTAGCACTTTGTCGCGAACGCAAAATATCCCCCACCCCACCCCTTTTGAGCTTGGACCAGGGGTACTACTTATAGACCCCTGAAAGTCCACTCAAAATTGAGGGGTTTTCAGCGAAAATTAGGATGAGATTCCAAAGGATAAATCAAAGATAATATCACCAGCTTTCACCGAGATCAAACGAAACTCAATTTGGTTGAGAATCCATGGAGAAAAATGGGGATGAAAGAGCTCATTCGACCATGGATGGAGAGAGAAAAACCAACCAACCCAAGGATCTCAGCGGTATAAGTGGTCGATCGATGGGTCGCTTACCTCTTCACACGGTTGATTGCCAGACCGTTTACAGGTGTCGGTGATAAATAGAAAAAAAAAGATAAGTAAACCATTTATCCCAGCGAACGGACCGGGTGGCACGACGTAGGACTCTCAAGATAAAAACGGTCCACCACTAGACCGCTCCAATATCCACACGGCTCATTGCCAGACCGCGTACCAGATGTCGGTGGAAAATCAATAAAAATAGGATAAATAGACAATTATCTGAAAGTCATCCCGTTTAGGACTCTGGCCAATAAACGGTCTAATGAAGGACCGCCCGACCAGCAGAAACGGTCTAATGGAAGGCCGTCTACAAGGATGTCGGTGAGAATTAAGAAAATAGCCGATTAATCCAGAGATAAGTCAAACGGCCTCCAAAGAGACCGCGCAACTTTCCAAACGGTCTATCGTTAGACCGCCTATATGTTGGGCAGTGGAAATTAATAAAATGGGACAAATAAGCTCATTTATCCCAAAAAAACCAAATGAAATCAAGGCCTACTAAGCCCGACTTTGAGAGCGAACCTAGTCAGGGAGGAAGTAACCATAAAATAAGCCTAAAGACATGCCAAAAAAAAAGGCCTCAATGAGTAATGGACAACTTGAGGCATCAAAATAGGGGTAAGAGGAATGACTCAACTCATAGGCAAAAAATGGGTGTCAACAGATGGCCCTCCTTAACGTCCTCTTTACAGGGGAGCGAGCGGAGGTGAAGCGAAAGCGAAATGGAACATGGAGATGAAGCATAAATGAAGCAGAGTGGACTGAAAAGTGGGCGTTAAGGTAAAAGACATCCGTTTTCTCGCTAACGAGTGATAGGAATCTTCTGAAAAACTCCAAACCAAACACAAGGAATGATCTGACTAAAACGACGTCAATCTGGCAAAAACAAAAATTAAAAAAGAAGAACACACGATCAACCTCATGGGGGACACAATCCCTCCGACCAATGAGGGGATCGGACAAGTAGTAAAAGGTAAAGAAGCAGACTAAAAAAACTTCAGACGGGGACTCTTAGTCAACCAAACCAAGTGGACAGACCAGAGAAAACCTTCCAACTCTGAGTGGAATAGCTTCTCTTACCCAAAACCATGAACACACAATCATCCATCACTGATGAGATACTTTTGGACAAGCCATGGGTGATGAATGCTCAAAAGATGCGTATGATGCATGCTGGGTTAAAATAAAAGAAATCATTAAAATGAATGCAAATAAAGCCATGAAATAGAAAATACTCGAGAATAGTATTGCTAGACCAGAATAATCAGGGTCTGGACATTATCTGTAACCACAGCGTGCAAGATATAACCATTGTCCCCCAATTTTTCCAACCTAACGGCCTATCCGATGATTAAACACATGAACCTAGATCATCATCATTTTTGTTATAGGGGAACATTAGATCCTAGAACACATGAACAACCAGCCGGTTCTCGAGATAATATAGCATAAATATCATATAGTAATGCATTAAAGGATATATAGTACGGAATACCTACCTGACTTACCTTTCCGAGAATGGAAGTGGGGCGATGCTGCAAAAGAATCATGAACAAAGTTTTGCAATTGACATATATCATGAAATAAGTTAATTGAGTCAAAAGATTATCAACGAAGCATATAACGCAGCAATAAAAGCATCATTTATCATTTCAGAAAATACACGGTCTAACCCAGACCGCCCAACAACATAAACGGTCCAGATAGGGCCGTAACGGCAATGAGAGAGTGAATCTGATCGTGGCCCTAGCACGGTCTAGTGACAGACCGCTCAGTGAAATGAACGGTCAAAGGATGACCGTTTAACTGGGAGCTGAGACGTTATTGGTAAATGGTCTAATAGGAAACCGTCTACGAGACAAACGGTCTATCGATAGACCGCTTATCAACTGTCGATTTCAAAAAAAAAACAAACCGACGCCTTCATCATCTTCTCCACTTCCTTCCTACTCTCCCCTCTCACCGTAACCGATGGAGACCCATCCCCCCTACTCTCTCTATCTTCTAACCCACACCCTCTCTCGCTCTCCCCCATTCTCTCTAGTCTTCTCATGCGCTTCAAGCACCAATTCTTGAGACGCATCGCACGACAAATGGCCGAGGAGAGTGCCGCACCGCCGCCGGTGACGAACCTCACGGAGGAGGCTCCGGCGCCGCCATCCACAGCCGAAGGAGATGCACCGCCACCCACAACCGATGAGGTCCCTTCCACACTTGCTGTGGTGCTAGAGGGAACCGAAACGCGAATGGAGGAAGAAGCCCCGACGACCACGGTGGAGAGACCGGCCAAGGAACCTCGCCCATCCGAGGTAGGCCATGACAAAAACCCCCCCATTTGCTTATTTTAACAAATGCATGCGGGTTTAGAGGGTAGAAGAGGGGAAGACAACCCCTTTAGGATCATTTGTAAGGCCATTTGGGCCCTCAACCACGGTAGGGAAGGGGGTGGAATTCCGTCAGACACGGCGATCAGGACGTGGTTCAACAGTGACCGCTTACAAGAACTAAACGGTTCATTTAAAACCGCTTGGACATGGAACGGTCCATGGGTGACCATTCATGGGGAGCTGAACAGGCGGGGAATTGCGGAACGAACACGGTCTGAGTCAGACCGTGTGGATGTTAGGTGGTCCTCCCTTGACCGTTCGGAAACTGAACCGTTGAGAACAAAACGGTCTCCACCGGACCGTCCATTAGACAAATGGTCACTAGATTGACCGTGTAGTCTTCAAATCACGAGGGTTTGAGGGAAAATCAAAATGGTTGGATGGGGACCGTTGGGTACTAAACGGTCAGGGAAGTGCCATTCTGTGGATAGACAGATGAAGGATACACGGTCCATATTGGGCCGTCCAGGAACCAAGCGGTCCTCAACGGGCCGTCCTCTAGGAAAAATGGTCAAATGGATGACCGTGCAGATAAAGGAGACTTTCAGGAGTGAAAACGGTCAGAAACAAACTGTTATTATGATATAAACGGCCTAGTGGGGACCGTTAACCTGAAACATAGTAATTTTATTAGATGCATGATTTATTATAAAATGTATGACTAATGCAATTGTTTAAATGCATGTAGGGAAAGCGTAGGACCCGTATCTCATGGCTCCAGGTCCGGGCAGTGTACCTCACACTGCCCGACTTCCAGCGGGAGAGACTGGCAGCCATGGGGTTCAGCGAGTTCCTCGCCGTGGAGATGTGTAGCAACCCTGGAAAAAATAAAGATTTTTAAAATAAATCAAATTAGAATAAACAAATTCTTAATTAGTCAAAATAGGCTAAAAGATTTATCAAGAGGAACAAATAAATAGAACCAAAAATGTGAATAATGCCTTGATTCAAGGCGCTAATTAAAATTAAACGCCTCTGGCTAAGGCGTGAATTGAAAAAGGGACGCCCACTGGACAAGGCGTCAATTCTCAAACGACCAAAATAAATAAAAGGGCAATTAAACGTAACACCCTTTGCTTAGACGTAACGCCCTATAGAAAGGCGTTAATTCAGTTCGAGTTCCGTTCGAACCCAAACCTCATCCAGGGTAAGTTCTGGATTAGTACGTGCTAGTAGAGTTATAGTAAGGACTCTATCAAGGAAATATAACTTCCAATAGAACTCTAACTCTATTCAGGACCCAAAAACCCTATAAATAATCCATGTCCATCAAACCCTAAACTCTATTTGGTCGAAGCTCTGCTGCTGCGTACGTGAAGAACATGTGATGTTCTTCTTCCCCTGTCTATAGTTTTAGTTATGAAGAATATTAATTGTTCTTCATCTTATTCTCCTATAGGTTGCCTGCATCTAGAAGGAATGCCCTATAGTGGAAGGACGTGAAGTTCTTCATCATCATCATCTTCTTCTTCCTCCGGTAATCAGAAGACTCTGTTACTAACAGAGAGTCCTTTTCTCTTCACAAATCTTAACCGAGTCTTCACACAGATCATCAGGTAGGTTTTCTCAAGATCGTAGCCCAAACTAGCTTAAGATTATAATAATATCATCGGTCGTGCATGCTTATAGTTTTATTGTGGTTTCAGATGTTTTCAATGTAATTTCAAAAAGAAACGCCCTTGACAAGGGCGCTAATTTAAAGAAGCGACCCACACTAGGGCGCTAATTATTGTTTTGACGCCCTGCCCCAAAGTCGTCAATTGCATGTAATTAATAAATACCCACGTTTAAAATTGAATATCTATGTAACAATGAATCTAATATATTGCATGAGTATACCTGTGAAATCCTGCTATTTTTCCTGTCATGATCATGTACCCTTTTTCCTGAAATTTTATTGTCTGAAAATTGGTAAATTCTTGAATTCACGACCTGGTCTAGGTCGTCTCCTACAGAACTGACGCCCCAGACCAGGGCGCTAATTAAAAAGTAAAGCCCCTATCCAGGGCGCGTTTTTGTTAAAATTGCAGAATATTGATTTTCTGCAGAATAAAAATATTGAAGGGACGACTGATGTACAAGTCGTCAAATTTGTAAATAAACGCCCATATAGAAGGCGTTAATTTGATAAGTAATGTCTTAGATTAAGTCGCTATTTTCCTGTGACACTATTTTACACTGTTACTGTTAACCGAGGGTTTCATATGTATATATATATATATATATATATATATCTATATATATCGGCACTATATTTCAGTCCGTGAATATAGTCCCACGTTTCATGATGTTTTAACGTTACCCCCTTAACTCTCAGTGACATACAAGCTCTCCATTGGACAATCCGTTCCTTTGGACTAGCGAGTTAGTCATAGAGACCTCCGTAAGACTCCTCGAGCCTTGGATTCCCTCAAGGCCGACTGAGCTGGTTGTACCATAAAAATCCATTACACAATCTTTGCCATGTCACTCTATAGAAACATGGTATACCGGCCCTCATGTCATGCCATGTGTATGATATGAGAATTATCTTAATGAACGGGGTAAAGCATGACATTGTTATGATGTTCTTGTAGACCCCAATTCTATATTAAACTTGATGTTCTTGTGGATCTCAATTCTATATAAAGAATGTCCATACTTGTTTGTCATGGTACCCAAGTTAGGGAACCAATTCCACCTAGTTTTATCGATAATCGTGATTGTACCGTTATTATCACCTAACTAGGTCAAGTGTCATATTTTTGGACTCTATTCTTTCAAAGTCTATCCTACATGTCTACAAGCTTTATCCTTGAAATTCCATATTGGCTATATACAAAAGTGGATGTTAAAATACATGATTAATGCCTGCGCATGTAGGGCCCGATCTGGTCCTGGGAGGAGCACCCGAAAGTACTTGTGCCCATGGGAGTTGATTGATCACGGTATTGGCATTATACCGAAGTGCATGACTAGTTTGATTGAACATTCCACAAATCTTGTACTTGTACTTGACTTGATATTACATGACTTGCGTGACCCGAAAAAGGGTAATTGCATACTTGCGTGACCCGAAAAAGGGTAATTGCATACTTGCGTGCTTGAACCATGATAGCCAAATTCCAACATAACATGATGAGTCTACTTGCTTGAATATCTTGATATCTTTTGATATAAGTTCTTGAAAGTTCATCGCTATCTTATTGTTATACACTCTCTCTATCTTGTCGTTTTGCGAGCATGCATAGCTATAGTGCATTCATGAAAGATGTAATTACATAAACCCATTGCTAGTTCTTGAGATATAATTTTCTACTGAGCGTTCGCTCACTCGGTGTTTCCCTACTTTTCAGGTAAGTTCGACGATGAGGGAATTCAATCTGATTGGGAAAGCCAAGAGTGAAAGAGTTAGAGCAACTCAAGCGTCAATTAGTCCTGTCTTTTCTCTATTTTTCTTGAGTCAAGAGTTGTACCTTTCTTTTATTGAGTCTAGTATTTGCAAGGGTTTGTAATAGACATATTCTTATTAAAGGAATTAATGGATTGGGTTATCTTTATATTTGCGCACTCTGTCTTTGTGTCGAATACACTACTACTCTGATTGACATGATGGTTATAAACTCGTCGCGCATCTCCGGGTACCTTCCGCGCTCGGGGCGTGACAGTTTTTATGGTATCAGAGCCTAGGGTATTCAATTCCTAAGAAAACCCAAGTCCAAGGATAGGTTTAAACCATTAACCAGTGAGATTGGGTAGAACCAAGGGTGGAGTTAACATGGAAAATTTAAGAGCCCTTAACAAAATTGCACACTGATATAGCTATTGTAATTGTAGGATAATGGCTGCCGAACGTGCTCAGTGGCGCAACATGCAGCGTACACTCCAAGGCATGACCCAAGTGCTGCAACAAGTAGCGCAGGGAGGTGCACAATGAGCCGGAAGTCTCCACCAAGTCTTCAAGAACATGAACCCTCCCAAATTCATGGGTTCTACTGATCCGGATGACGCAGAGCACTGGATCAGGGAGACGGAGCGTATATTCTGGGTTATGCAGTGCACGGATCAAGATAAAGTCTTATTAGCTACTTTCCAACTAGAAAGGGATGCCTGATGCTGGTGGGAGTCAGTCGAAGCTACTATAAATCAAGACCAAATTAGTTGGGAAGAATTTGTTGAACATTTCAACAATAAATATTTTTCAGACCGAGTCCAAGAAAAGAAAGCTACCGAATTTGCCGCACTCAAGCAACGGTCATTATCAGTGGCGGAGTACGAGGCACAATTCTCTAGATTGTCTCGGTATGCTAAGCACTTAGTTAGCACCGAGAAGATGAAAGGTAGGAGGTTCCTTAATGGGCTCAGGCCCCAATATATTACCCAGCTGGCGCTAATGGATATTCAGGTCTACTCAGAGATAGTATGCCGAGCTCAATTGTTAGAAGATGCCACGGAGGTATCAGATAGAATCCGTGGGAAGGATAAGAAAGAACAAGTTACAAGTTCGGGTTCCTTTAAACCCAACTTCAAGAAGAGGCCTAGCACTGGAGGTACTTCTTCTCCAGACCAAAAATTTAAGAAGACCAAACCCTTCTCTATCACTACTACACCTTCGAATATAATATGCAAGCATTGTGACAAGGCTGGTCATAAAGCCGAAGAGTGCTGGAGGAAACTTGGAGCATGTCTCCGTTGCGGGAGCCGTGAGCATTGGATTCCCGATTGCCCATTACTTAATGATCAAACCGGTGACGGAAAGCGCCCGGTAACCAAGAACACTCGTCTTCACACAATTAAGAAGACCGAAGAAGAAGAAGGCGGACTAGTAGAAGGTACACTGAAAGTTTGTTCCAAGTATGCACATGTCTTATTTGATACGGGTGCATCACATTCTTTTATTTCCAAGAAGTTTGCTAACCCACTACCTATGAAACCAGAATGGATGAAAATAATTTTATCTACTCCTCTCGGAAACGAAACCGATATTACTCACCATTATCAAAACTGTGAAGTCTTGGTAAAAGGAAGAAATCTTCCTATCGATCTCATATGTTTAGATCGAAAGGAGTATGATGTCATACTGGGAGCGGATTGGTTATCCAAATACCAGGCAACAGTCGATTGCCGTAATAGCAAGGTTACTTTCAAGGACTTTCCAGAACTAGTCTATTCTAGCCCTAAGAGTCGGAGCGAGTCACCTCTTATTTCGGCTCTCCGAGCTAGCAAGCTAATAAGGAAATGATGTGTATCTTTCCTTGCATTTGTCACGATTAAGGAGGCTAAGGAAACTAAGATAGAAGATATCCCAGTTGTGCAAGAATTTCCGGATGTGTTTCCGGAAGATTTGCCTGGATTACCCCCACAAAGAGAAGTGGCCTTCACCATCGACTTAGTCCCTAGTGCGGGACCTGTTTCTATGGCACCTTATAGAATGTCCCCTGCTGAACTCAAGGAGTTAAAGGAGCAATTAATGGAACTTCTTAAGAAAGGATTCATTAGACCGAGTACTTCCCCGTGGGGAGCGCCTGTGCTATTTGTAAAAAAGAAGGATGGATCCATGAGACTATGCATCGACTATCGACAGTTGAATCATCTCACTATCAAGAACAAGTATCCACTACCGAGAATCGATGACTTATTTGATCAAATATCTGGATCCAAGTATTTTTCAAAGATTGATCTCAGGTCAGGATATCACCAACTAAGGATCAAGGATGATGACATTCATAAGACCGCATTCAGAAGCAGGTATGGCCATTATGAGTTTGTTGTTATGCCTTTTAGACTAACAAATGCCCCTGCTGCCTTTATGCAGTTAATGAATAGTATATTCAGACCTTATTTAGATCAATTCGTGGTGGTTTTTATTGATGATATATTAATATATTCCAAGACTAAGGAAAAGCATGAGGAGCATTGGAGGATTGCATTACAAATATTAAGGACAAACCGATTATATGCCAAGCTCAGCAAGTGTGAGTTCTGGCTTGAAGAAGTAACTTTTCTCGGACATGTGATATCAAAGGATGGATTAGCTGTAGATCCATCAAATGTTGAAGTTGTGAAGAATTGGGAAAGACCGACCAATGCTAGCGAGATCCGAAGTTTCGTAGGTCTTGCCGGCTATTACAGGCGATTCATCAAGGATTTCTCTAAGATCGCCGTGCCGCTTACTAGGCTAACTCGCAAGGAGATCCGTTATGAATGGAGTGAGGAATGTAAAAGAAGCTTCCAAAATCTCAAGGATCATCTAACTACAGCTCCGGTCTTAACGTTACCAATGGAAGGAGAGAAATTTGAGGTATACACTGATGCTTCTGGCATTGGCCTCGGATGTGTTCTAATGCAACAAGGAAAGGTTATAGCTTATTCTTCTCGTCAATTGAAGAAGCACGAAGAGAACTACCCCGTCCATGACTTAGAATTGGCCGCAGTGGTATTTACACTCAAAATATGGAGACATTATCTTTATGGAGTACAGTTTACTGTATACTCTGATCACAAGAGTCTCAAGTATCTCTTTTCACAAAAGGAACTAAATATGAGACAAAGACGTTGGCTAGAATATCTTAAGGACTTCGACTTCAATATACAATATCATCCCGGAAAGGGTAACCATGTAGCAGATGCCCTTAGTCGAAAGCCGAGAGCACTGTTAGCCAATTGTATGATTCAAGAATGGAAATTGCTGGAGCAATTTTCTGAACTCAATATAAGCATGGACACAGACTTTCAATGTGTCACATTATCTCATATAAGCATTCATCCAGACCTATTATCTGAAATACGAGCGCTTCAAGATAATGACCCAATATTAGTAGAGATCAAAGGCAAACTGGAAGGACAATCTGATTTCCAAACAACTTGTGAAGGAAGATTAATGTTCAGGAATAGAACTTGCATACCGGATTGTCCCGAGTTAAAGAAGAAGATCTTCGATGAAGCTCATAGATCAAGGTACACGATTCATCCAGGATCAACCAAAATGTACCAAGATGTGAAGAGGAATTTTTGGTGGCCCAACATGAAAAGGGAAATAGCAGACTATGTATCACGCTGTCTCACTTGCCAACAGGTCAAGGCGGAACACCAAAAGCCTGCTGGAAAACTACATCCTCTAGATATTCCCAAATGGAAGTGGGAGAATATTAGTATGGATTTCATTATGGGTTTATCTAAATCAAAAGGAGGACATGATGGAATATGGGTTATTATTGACCGATTGACTAAATCGGCGCATTTCTTGCCAATAAAGAGCCGATGGTCAGTTGATGTTTTGGCTGCATTATGCATCAAGGAAATAGTCAGATTACATGGTATTCTTGTTTCAATCGTGTCTGACAGAGATCCCCGTTTTACTTATCATTTTTGGAAGGGACTACAACATTCATTGGGAACAAGGCTTAACTTTAGTACAGCTTTTCATCATCAAACGAATGGTCAGACCTAGAGAACTAATCGGGTGGTTGAAGATATGCTTAGAGCTTGCATCATTGATTTCGATGGAAGCTGGCATGATCACTTGCCGTTGGTGGAATTTACATACAATAATAGCTACCAGGCAAGTATACAAATGGCACCTTTCGAAGCTTTATATGGAAGGAGTTGCCGATCACCCTTATGCTGGGACGAAGTTGGGGAGAAACAACTGCTAGGTCCAGACATGGTAAGGGTTACCACTGAAAGAATACAATTGATTTGAGAAAGACTGCAAGTTGCTCAGTCTAGGCAAACGGCTTATGCCGACACGAGAAGGAGAGATCTTGAGTTCCAAATCGGAGATCATGTATTTCTCAAGATATCGCCGGGACGTGGCATACGGAGATTTGGTGTTAAGGGCAAGCTTACACCAAGGTTCATCGGACCTTTTGAGATATTGGAAAGAGTTGGCGATGTTGCTTATCGCATCGCATTGCCTCCTCAATTGTCTGAAGTGCATAATGTATTCCACATATCTATGTTGAAGAAGTATGTGCACGATCCATCGCATATTATTGATCATGGAGACTTAGTGATCCAAAAGGATCTCACATATGAGTAGAAGCCCATGAAGATACTAGATCGTAAAGTACGTACCCTAAGGAATAAGGTTATTCCCATGCTAAAGGTACAATGGAGTAAGAGTTCCAATCATGAAGCCACATGGGAGACCAAGGAATCCATGAGGAAATCATTCCCAGAATTATTTTAAGGTAATAGGCTCTACACTCTCCACATGTATATGCGATTGAATTTGGGGACCAAATTCTTTTAAGTGGGGGAGGGTGTAGCAACCCTGGAAAAAATAAAGATTTTTAAAATAAATCAAAGTAGAATAAACAAATTCTTAATTAGTCAAAATAGGCTAAAAGATTTATCAAGAGGAACAAATAAATAGAACCAAAAATGTGAATAACGCCTTGATTCAAGGCACTAATTAAAATTAAACGCCTCTGGCTAAGGCGTGAATTGAAAAAGGGACGCCCACTGGACAAGGCGTCAATTCTCAAATGACCAAAATAAATAAAAGGGCAATTAAACGTAACACCCTTTGCTTAGACGCGTTTCATTAAAGAAACGACATTGTCAAAGGCGTTAATTTAAGTAACGCCCTATAGAAAGGCGTTAATTCAGTTCGAGTTCCGTTCGAACCCAGACCTCATCCAGGGTAAGTTCTGGATTAGTACGTGCTAGTAGAGTTATAGTAAGGACTCTATCAAGGAAATATAACTTCCAATAGAACTCTAACTCTATTCAGGACCCAAAAACCCTATAAATAATCCATGTCCATCAAACCCTAAACTCTATTTGGTCGAAGCTCTGCTGCTGCGTACGTGAAGAACAGGTGATGTTCTTCTTCCCCTGTCTACGGTTTTAGTTATGAAGAATATTAATTGTTCTTCATCTTATTCTCCTGTAGGTTGCCTGCATCTAGAAGGAACGCCCATATAGTGGAAGGACGTGAAGTTCTTCATCATCATCATCTTCTTCTTCCTCCGGTAATCAGAAGACTCGGTTACTAACAGAGAGTCCTTTTCTCTTCACAAATCTTAACCGAGTCTTCACACAGATCATCAGGTAGGTTTTCTCAAGATCATAGCCCAAACTAGCTTAAGATCTTAATAATATCATCGGTCGTGCATGCATATAGTTTTATTGTGATTTCAGATGTTTTCTATGTAATTTCAAAAAGAAACACCCTTGACAAGGGCGCTAATTTAAAGAAGCGACCCACACTAGGGCGCTAATTATTGTTTTGACGCCCTGCCCCAAAGTCGTCAATTGCATGTAATTAATAAATACCCACGTTTAAAATTGAATATCTATGTAACAATGAATCTAATATATTGCATGAGTATACCTGTGAAATCCTGCTATTTTTCCTGTCATGATCATGTACCCTTTTTCCTGAAATTTTATTGTCTGAAAATTGGTAAATTCTTGAATTCACGACCTGGTCTAGGTCGTCTCCTACTGAACTGACGCCCCAGACCAGGGCGCTAATTGAAAAGTAACGCCCCTGTCCAGGGCGCGTTTTTGTTAAAATTGCAGAATATTGATTTTCTGCAGAATAGAAATATTGAAGGGACGACTGATGTACAAGTCGTCAAATTTGTAAATAAACGCCCCTATAGAAGGCGTTAATTTGATAAGTAATGACTTAGATTAAGTCGCTATTTTCCTATGACACTATTTTACACTGTAACTGTTAACCGAGGGTTTCATATGTATATATATATATATATATATATATATATATATATATATATATATATATATATATCGGCACTATATTCTAGTCCGTGAATATAGTCCCACGTTTCATGATGTTTTAACGTTACCCCCTTAACTCTCAGTGACATACAAGCTCTCCATTGGACATTCCGTTCCTTTGGACTAACGAGTTAGTCATAGAGACCTCCGTAAGACTCCTCGAGCCTTGGATTCCCTCAAGGCCGACTGAGCTGGTTGTACCATAAAAACCCATTACACAATCTTTGCCATGTCACTCTATAGAAATATGGTATACCGGCCCTCATGTCATGCCATGTGTATGATATGAGAATTATCTTAATGAACGGGGTAAAGCATGACATTGTTATGATGTTCTTGTAGACCCCAATTCTATATTAAACTTGATGTTCTTGTGGACCTCAATTCTATATAAAGAATGTCCATACTTGTTTGTCATTGTACCCAAGTTAGGGAACCAATTCCACCTAGTTTTATCGATAATCGTGATTGTACCGTTATTATCGCCTAACTAGGTCAAGTGTCATATTTTTGGACTCTATTCTTTCAAAGTCTATCCTGCATGTCTACAAGCTTTATCCTGAAAATTCCATATTGGCTACATACAAAAGTGGATGTTAAAATACATGATTAATGCCTACGCATATAGGGCCCGATCTGGTCCTGGGAGGAGCACCCGAAAGTACTTGTGCCCATGGGAGTTGATTGATCACGGTATTGGCATTATACCGAAGTGCATGACTAGCTTGATTGAACATTCCACAAATCTTGTACTTGTACTTGACTTGATATTACATGACTTGCGTGACCCGAAAAAGGGTAATTACATACTTGCGTGCTTGAACCATGATAGCCAAATTCCAACATAACATGATGAGTCTACTTGCTTGAATATCTTGATATCTTTTGATATAAGTTCTTGAAAGTTCATCGCTATCTTATTGTTATACACTCTCTCTATCTTGTCGTTTTGCGAGCATGCATAGCTATAGTGCATTCATGAAAGATGTAATTACTTAAACCCATTGCTAGTTCTTGAGATATAATTTCCTACTGAGCGTTCGCTCACTCGGTGTTTCCCTACTTTTCAGGTAAGTCCGATGATGAGGGAATTCAATCTGATTGGGAAAGCCAAGAGTGAAAGAGTTAAAGCTACTCAACTGTCAATTAGTCCTGTCTTTTCTCTATTTTTCTTGAGTCAAGAGTTGTACCTTTCTTTTATTGAGTCTAGTATTTACAAGGGTTTGTAATAGACATATTCTTATTAAAGGAATTAATGGATTGGGTTATCTTTATATTTGTGCACTCTGTCTTTGTGTCGAATACACTACTACTCTGATTGACATGATGGTCATAAACTCGTCGCGCATCTCCGGGTACCTTCCGCGCTCGGGGCGTGACAAGATGACTCGGCTGGACACGACGCTCCTCTATGCCCTGCACGACCGGTGGGACCCAGTGAGCTGGACGTTCCTCTTTCCTTGGGGCCACATGGTCCCAACATTAGAGGACGTCGTGCGCATCACTGGCCTGCGCGTGCATGGAGCGCCAGTTAGCGGGAGGACCTTCCCCGACTACCGGGAGCTGGCCCAGAGGTTGCTGGGCCTGGAGCTGCTGCAACCGGAGCGGCAGTCGACTACACTACAGCGGGCGAAGCTGCAGGATAGCCTCAGCTTGAGAGGAGCGGGGATCGCCATAGGAGAGCTACCCGAGTAGCACCTGACACCGCTCGTGGACCAAGCACGATCGAGAGTGGCAGCCGCCGCGGGACCTGAGGCAGATATGGTGCTGAGGAGGTTCCTGATGCTCTTCTTTTGGAGGCTCCTCTTTGCCAACCAGGGAGACGTGGTCAACTGCCGCCTACTGCCACTGCTCGAGGATGTTGACCGAGTCGGGGACTACGCCTAGGGAGCGGCGGTCCTGTGGACGCACTTTTTTCACCTGTTATTCTCTTGTTGGTTTATTCGTTTATTGAGTGTGTGGGCGTGCTAGTCACAGAAGTGATAATTTATTCGGGCTCCGAAGAGCCCATGATGCGCTCGATCTGACTTCGTCAAACGATTGTGTGGTTCGTGTCGGGACCAAAACCCGCCTCGCCATAAAGGTCACGACGTCATTTACATCCCCCATACGAGAGAACACCCTTGATTAATCGTCGGGATTAAGGGCCTCATGGCGAAGAGATTAATTGCATGAAAGGTCTATTACGAGGTATTGAAATCCTCATGCGAGGGCGAGAAGGAAACATTCGAGATCGTGTCGGTCATGTGCTGACCATTTAATCTTCGGACGAATGTCCGGCTCGAGAAAAGCGCGATCGTCGCGGGGAGACCGGAGCATATGTACGCCAGGATGTGGCAATTTATTGTTCAGAAGAACGGAAAACATTTGGCTAAACCTCGGTTAGAGCGGTCGAAAACCAGTAAATCTGTTGGCCCGGTGCAAGGGCAAGCTGCGACCATACTGCGGTGGGCCCCCCGCAGTCGAAACGAGACTTGCATGAGCGTCATTAATATTTCCGGTGCCAAGGGGCAACGAGGGAATATCCCTTGAATCGGCTGAAAAGCCCTGTGTCCGGAGAAGCGGGTGTTCGAAACATATCGGTCATTCGGGAGACCATTTAATATTTGGACGGGAGTCCGGCTTGAGAATATTGTAATCGCCGCGGGAGGACCTGGAACATATGCGTGTCGGGATACGGCAAGTTTATTATTCCGAGACACTGAAAACATTCGGTTGAATCTCGGTTGTTGTAGTCGGAAGCCAGTGAATCTATTGGTCCGGTGCAAGGTCGAGCCAGGACCATATTGGGGGTGCCTCCCGTGGTCCAAACGAGGCTTGCGTGGGCATCATTAATACTTCCGGTGCCGGAGGGCAACGGGGGAGAGTCCCGAGACTAGACTCCAGAACCGAAAACGTGTTCGAAAGGAGCGGGCTGTAGACCGAGGATATGAGACAGATGATGACCATGATCGGGACAGGCTCGAGGTCTAAGTGTGGCCCACGAAGGTCTTATTGATATTTCCATGGAAGGAGTCCAGGGGTGGCGAGAGCCATCTCGTTCTATTCCGATTCTGTCGGTCACTTGTGGACCTTTTCATGTTCGGGCGAGGGCCCATATTGAAAGTGCGACGTGGGTGGAAACGACCCCGTACAAATGTATGCCGAGTTTATGGCAATTTCAATGAAAGAGCGGGAGCGAATCCCGGCCCGTTAGAATGAATCTGATTTAATGGGCTATCGGCCCAGAGCAATGCCGGCTCACGACCATGCCGGGGAGGGAGCCGTCGGCCATATTGGTTGCTCATGGGTCTTTTCATGTTCAGACACAGGTCCGTAATAGAAACGCGGCGAAAACCGAGGTGAACCCGTTCAAATGTCTACCGAGCGTGCGGCAATTTTAGTAGTGGCTCGGAAGGGATCCGGCCTGAGAAATGACTCCGGCTTCATCGGAATGTCAGCCCGAGGCGAGGTCGGGCCATGGCCATTTCGGGGTAATTCCCAAGACTCAGGCCCAACCTGGAAGGGCGACATTGTTGTTCCTTCAGTACCGGGTCACGAGAGAGACGAGGCTGCAAAGTGGATCTCATCGTTTTATTATTATTTAGAATTTTACCATTATTATTTGTTGATTTATGCGTATCGTTGAGTGAGTTTGTTATTACTATCTATTTATCATTTTTTATGATTTATTTATTTATCAGTGCTATTGTTAGGTTTGTTATTATTTTTGTTTATTTTATTGTCATTCATTTGCTTGTCGTGTTTCGTTAAGTTTGTTATTATTATTTATTTTGGTTATCTTTTATTTATTTATCATTCTTATTGAGTTCGTTATTATTATTCATTCATTTTTTGTTATCGTTTATTTGTCTAATTATTATCATCATCATTATTTTTAAGCTTATTATTACTATTACTTATTCGTTTATTATTCTTATTTATTTATTCATTTTTCGAATCTGTTATTATTTATTATTATTATTATTACTCGTATTTTCTGGAGAGAGAATGGGTCATTAGAGGGCTAAGAGAAAGGCGTACCGCTGAAGGGCTGAGGGTGTGCCGCTGAAGGGCTGGGAGTGTGCGCTGAAGGGCCTGGGGGTGTACTGCTGAAGGGCTGGGAGTGTGCCGCTAAAGGGCCTAGGGCTGTGCCGCTGAAGGGCTGAGGAGTGTGCCGCTGAAGGGCTGAAGGAGTGTGCCGCTGAAGGGCTGAAAGGGTGCGTGCCGCTGAGGGCCAAAGGAGCGTGCCAGCGAAGGGCCAAGCGGGTGTATGCCGGCGAAGGCGGCAGGAAGTGTGCCGGTGAAGGCGGCATGCAGCGTGCCGGCGAAGGCAATAGGGAGTGTGCCGGCGAAGGCCACTGAAGGGCGTACCGAGGAAGAGTTGGCTAGGTGTATCGGCGAGGGGCCATGGAGGGTGTGCCGGCGAAGGGCGCGAGTGGGTGTGCCGGCCAAGGGTGTGTCGGCCAAGGGTAGCTAGAGGGTGTACCGGCGAAGGTAGCTGAAGGGGCGTACCGGTGAAAGGCATGGGGAGCCCACTCCTCCTCCGTTTCTTTTAAGGCTTTTCTTTTCTTCTTTTCTGATTTTATTAAGTTTGCATGGGTTTCTTCTTTTCTTCTCTTGATTAATTTTCTTTCTTTCTTTCTTTTGTGAGGGCGGATGTTCAAGTTGCTTAGTTGTTGTTCGGTTCGGCTCTCTTTGAGTTAATTGCGGTTCCCTTGCCTTGATTAAAGCGTTTTACCATTGTTATCTTTTTATTTGTTTGTTGCTTCCTTTTGTCTTTTTAATGTGTTATCGTTTCTAACAAAAATTCGGCAGCATCTCCCCTTGACCCGAGCGTAGGGGAGATACAGGGAACGTGCCCACATGGAGTGGCGGAACCCGACAACTGGAGGTGGGCGCCCGAGAGCGGCAACACCTTTATAAACCTCAGAAAACTCGGAGGGAACGGCGAGTGGAAGACTACTCTAGGACTGGCTGAGGGGGGGAGTGCACCGAGCAAGAAGGAAGGGCAAGTGTGCCGGGCAAGGGAGGCACGAGAGGGTGTGCCGACGAAGGGCCTGGCCGAGGCGTGCCGGGGAAGAATTGGTTGGGGTGTGCCGCTGGAGGCACAGTCGGGGTGTGCCGTTGAAGGCACAATTAGGGTGTGCAGTTGGAGGCGTAGGAGGGGCATGAAGGGGCTGTGCCGCTGAGGGGCGGCAGGAGCGTACCGCTGATAGCCCTGGGCGAGCGCGTGCCACTGAAGGCCGCCAGAGGCGTACCGCTGAAGGTGCCCAAGGGCGTGCCGCTGAAGGCACATGGAGGGCATACCACTGAGGGCGCCCAGGGGTGAGCGAAGGCAAAAATGCCCGGGAGGAAACAAACCCTAACAAAAGGAGAAAGGGAAAGGGGGCGTGAAACACCGAAGGATGCAAACACGGAGGAAATGCTTTAGAAAGACATCCGAGAAAATACTTGCAAGCCTTCTACTTTTATTCTCACAAAAGGAGTGCCCCAAGGGAGCTAATACATGGCGACGGGAAAGAAAACAAGGGGACAAAGAAAGAAAGAAAGAAGATACAATGGGGGGAGCATGGACTCCTCCCCTCCCGGACCTCACTCTCTCTCTTCACTCGCTCTCCTTCTCTTCCTCTCTTCACACTGGTGGTGGTGGACGGGATAGCAACGGGGGAGCCGGAGCCTCCCCTCTCCTTCTTCTCTTCTTCTCTTCTTCTTCTTCTTCTTCTGCTCTTCGCGCGAACGGCGGTGGACGGAGCAGCGGGAGGGGGAGGCAGAGCCTCCCCTCCTCTTCCTCTTGTTGCGCCCCTTGTGCTTTGTTGATGATGTGATGTTTTAATGATAGCAACATGAATGAGTCACCACATTGTCTTGAATATGTCTGACCTTTTCTGTGGGAGATTGCATAAGTGTGCAATGTCTGAATTGTGAAGAACGCATGTGTATGCTTGAGTCATGCTGTGATATATTGGCTTGTGCTTGATTTCTGTTCTTGATTTCTGTTCTGTGCATTGCTTCTCTGCTGATATGTTCATACATTGTCTTAGGCTAAGTCTATACAGACTTTAGCGTCTCATTTAGCGTCTAAGGCAATGTCTACACATTGGCTAAGTGTGTACTTCACTTACATTTCTTGAGATCAAGTCCATACGTTGCACTGTTTCTTCAAGTCCATACAGTGGCAAAGTCTGGACATTGTGCTTTGAAGATCACCAAGTCCATACATCGTGAAAGTCTATACACTCCTCTTGGCCTTAGCATCTGTTTTGAAGTCCATACATTGGTCTTCAGTTCAAGTCTGTACAGCGTTACGTTCTCTTTGGAAAGTCTGTACAGCGTGAAGTCTGTACATTGGGTTTTTCATATGAAGGATGTACAGCCGTTCGCTGTTGAAGTCCATACACTGGTCGGTGGAATTTGAAGTCTGTACACTGACTCGTTTCATTTCCTCAGATGTCTATACATTTGCCTCCATGATTCTAAGTCTATACGCTGGATCATCCTTCTGTGTGTCTCATTCAAAGTCTATACATCCACCGTCTTACCCAGCGTCTTAGGCAAGTCTGTACAGCCTCTGCGTTTCAAAGTCCATTTGTTGCACTATCAAGTCTGTACATTGCCTTCAAGGCATCAAGTCTATACAGTGGACTGTGCTTCATGCATTGGACAAGTCTGTACATCGACCTGTTCACTCGTTTGAGCAAGTCTATACATTGCGTTGCCTTACCTACGTTCAAGACCACCAAGTCTGTACATTGGGTAAAGTCTACACATCGCCTCGGTAATTGCTTCAAACTCTATACAATGTGAACATTCATGTCTGTACAGACTTCACCTCATATCAAGTCGAGTCTAACTGTGTTATCTCCATGTCGTTCTTAGTTCGAGTCGTTTCTTTGTTATGTCTGCCTTCGTGTTGCTTCTCCTAGACCTCGTGTCTTTGAATTATTCCATGTTGTTTTCGTGTCGTCCTCGTCTTCGAGTCATTTGTAAGTTCGAACGAGTTTGTTATGTCGTGTTGTTCTTTGTTATTTCTATCTTCGTGTTACTTTTCCTAGACCTCGTGTCTTTCTTGTTTTGAAACCACACTTCGTGTCGGTTTCTGTTTTCGTGTTTCTCTTGTGTTTATGTCCGCGTGTTGTTTTGCTTCTACCTTCGTCCAGGTTTCCTCTGACCGCGTGTCTTCCTTTTTACCTCATGCTGTTCTCTTTCTACTTCGTGTCGTTCTCTTTGTGGTGTTAGTTTTATTATAATGTATCTCGTGTCGTTCTCTTCATAGTGTTTGTTTTGTTACAGTGATACTTCGTGTCGTTTTCTTTGTGGTGTTAGCTTTATTTTTATGTATCTCGTGTCGTTCTCTTCGTAATGTTTGTTTTGTTACAGTGATACTTTGTGTCGTTCTCTTTTTACCTCGTGCTGTTTGCATCTGACCTCGTGTCATTCTCTCATTGTCTCGTACTGTAATAATCTTGTGTATCTCGTGTCGTTCTCAGTAAAGTGCATCTCGTATTGCTATCACATACCTCATGCAATTTTAGTTCTTGTGGCCCTCAGTGTTAATGGTTTTTATCTCCTTGCAGGTCCGAGGAAGAACATACACCGGTGTCTGGGCTGCACGTGATCCGATACTAAAGGAACCAATGCTATAAGGGCACGTGGCAAGAAGGTTCTGGATGAAGCGTCGGAGGCACACGCGTTCTGCACCTTACCCACATGCTGCTGCTGGTATATAATGGAGCCTTCTTCTTCAGATGAAGGTGGATCGAAGTAGAAGCCTGAAGAGCAGAAAGCCCTTCGATCCAGAAAAAGAGAAAAAGAAGGAAAAGAGAGGAAGAAGAGATAGAAGAGAGAAGCCGTGAAGAGAGAGCAGTGAGTGAGAGATTAGGAGAGTAGAAGAGAAAGAAAGAGAGATAGTGAGTGAGAGATTTGGAGAGAAGAAGAGAAAGAAAGAGAGAAAGAGAGTGAGCGAGAGAGCTCGTGGAGAAGAAGGAAGAAGCTGCTTGAAGATCTGTCTTCACTGGACCGTGGATCAGATCCAGGCCAGTCAGCTCCGTTGAGAGCCACATTGTGCATTTCGTTTTACAGCTTTCTGATTGCTGTATTATTTTCCTTTATTGTTTTCCTTTGTTTTTTGATCATCTTTGTTCTTCCGATTGCCCTGTTGGGGATCGGGTTCCTCCTGTTGGTTCAGGAGAAGGGAGATATGATCTCCAGGTTGCAAGTGACAGGTTGTCACTTGTGGGTTGCCCTCTGGTTAGAGGAAGGGAGGCTAGTCCTCCGGTTCTGGGCTTGTGGTTGCAAGTCCAGTGGTCCCTCCTGGTCTGGAGGAAGAGAGGTCTTCGACCTCTAGTTTCCAAGTGGCTGGGAGTCACTTGGGTGTCCCTCCGGTTGGGAGGAAGAGGGGAGACTGTTCCCCTGGTCAAGCTGTGTGACAGCAACTGTTTGCAGACTGAGTCTGCTTGGTTCTAGCGTTTGCTAGTGAAGCCTCACTCCGGTTGGGAGTGAGGGGTGGATGTAGGTCTGGAGGACCGAACCACCTTAAAATCTTTGAGCAGTGGTTTGCTTGTAGTGTGTTCTTCCATATCTCCTACCACCCTTCACAGATTGTCTTGAGATTTCTTATTCTCATTTGTGCTGCTTCCGCTAGTTGGTTATTTGGGGGCCAGTTACATATTTGCTCTTTTGTTTAAAAGGATTTTCAATTGGTTCATCAGATTGCTTGATTTGCTTCCGCTAGATGCTTGGATAGGCACGCTCCAAGTGTTTGTATTTGAGTTGAATCAAATTGGTTCTATTCTGTGTCTATCTCTAGCTTCCAAGTTTTTATTTGTCCATTATACATAGAAGGATACATTCACCCCCCTCTGTATCCGGGCCTAGCACCCTAACAGTTGGTATCAGAGCGGTGTTTGCATACAAGGTCCAACGACCTGCAGATTCGATCTCTGGTTTTCGGTGCTAATTTGTTTTTAGTGCATCAATATTCCTATTGCATTAATTTGATTTGTTTTCAATGGTTCATCCACCAATTTTCAGTGGTACGCATTTTAATGCATGGTTCACTAGTCTGAAGAATTATGTTAAATCTGTGAATCCAGACCTGTGGAAAGTAATTTCACACGGTCCTCATGAACTACCAAAGAAAAAGTCCAAATGGACTGACAGTCACAAGTCTAAGCATGAAGAAAATCAGATAGCTATAAATCTGATGAAGGCAGCTATTGATAGAGCTTTCCATTCATGTTTCTTTGATTGCAGTTCGGCTAAAGATATTTTGGATACACTGAAGCGAATTCAGGAGATAGATGTGGACAGCTGCATGATGGTCAACAGAAGCAATCAAAGTGGCAGCGATCAAGGCAACAATCAAAATGAAGAAGATGATGATGATGAGGTAAATGTCTTCGAGAATTTTTCTCTAGAAGATTGGGAGAATGCATATGCTGAATTATTTGAATCTCATGAACAGTTAAGAAAACAATACAAAAAATTGAAGAAGAATAATAGGTCAGACAGTTTCAATTCTCCATGTAAAAACTGTGCTGAACTAAAAAATGTTCATGATACTTGCATGTCTGATATTCAAATGCTAAAGAAACAAATTTCATTGCTGAAAATTGAGAATCAAGATCATGTAAAAGAAAACTCTGAACTTGAGAAGAAGCTTAGCCAAACTTGTCATGAGTCTGTTCAGAGTAACGATTTGCTGAAAGAAGTTGAATGTGTTAAATCTGATCTAAACAAGCTAAAATCAGAAAATGATTCTCTTAGAGGGTTCTCCAAAGAAAATGAAGAAAAATCAGAGAAACTTAAACAGGAGAATAAATTGCTGATTGAAAAACTTAATGTCATAAAGTCTGTAAACATAGAATTACAGAAAGATCTTGAAAAATAGCAAAGAGATATGAAGGAAATTGAAAAATTGAAGCTGTTAAACAGTGGCATGTATGAAAGACTTCTTACTTTGGAAAGAGGAAAAACTGTTTGTATTGAAGATTCTGATAAACTGAGCAATCTGGAAAATGAAATTGAAAAATATAAAACTACCAACAAGGTGTTAACTGAATGTGTGAATTGCAGTGAACAAGAGATTGCCAGTTATGAGCTACATATTTCCTCTTTAGAAAATGAAATTCAGGATTTGAAAGTTTCCTTGTCTAAGTTTGTTGATGGGCAGAAAAACCTAGACAAGCTACTAGGTATAAAAATCAACCCTAGGAAGGAAGGGCTGGGCTACAATAAGATAAACAAGAAGGAACTTCAGAACAAAGTTATGACATCTTTTGTAAGTGGTTCAGATGTAGCCACCACCTCTAAAGATAAACAGCCCATTGCTCAGAAAAAGCTGGGAACAAAGATTAATTTTAAAATGGAAGGACTGTGGTACAGTCCAGTCATGAGGAAGGTTGATGGAGCCAACCTGAAAACTGTCTTTGTCAAATCTTCTGAACAAGAAAAGCCTTCTACTTCATCTCCAATTCAGTACAAGGCTAAGAAAATAGAGAAACAGGATAAAAACCAGAAAATGACTGGAGAATAGAAAATGAATAAAAAGGGTCCATCAGTGTTTGCTGATCACAGCCCTCACACACACTCACATGCATCTAAAAAGAAGATTATCTGTTATTACTGTCATAAAGTTAGACATCTGATGCATGAGTGTAAGTTGATGGAGAAGGATGATAAGAATGCTAGGAGATCTCATGATAAAAATTCTTCACCTCAGAAAAGGAGTGTCACATGTTCTAATTGTGGTAAATTAGGACACTCAATTTCTCATTGCTGGTTTGCTAATGGTAAGAAAACCTTTTATTCATATCATGCTAAATTCCCTGCAAACCAACATGTTTTTAATAAAAACAAATCTGTTTCAATGAACCAACATATCATCTGTTTTAATTGCAACAAAATTGGTCACAAGACATCTGAATGCTGGTCAGGCTCTTTTAAAAGAAATTCTATTTCATGCTTTGAATGTGGAAAGCATGGCCACAGAGCCATTAATTGTTGGCATGCTCAGGGTAGAAACGTGAATCTTAAACATGCTAAATTCCCTGTAAGACAATTTGCAAAACTTTCATGTTATAACTGTGGGAAGCCAAGTCACAGGGCTGCAACCTGTTGGCTGGCAGGATATCAAAACCAAACTGGTTTTGACAAACAGAATTTTTATTCTGTTAACAAGAAATCTCATGCTTATGCACATAGAATTCATGCTAACAAGAATGTGCATAAATCAGATCTGAAAACTACTCCTAGAAATATGCTGAGAAAACCTGCTAGGAGTAATACTGTTTTGTCAGGACCCAAGACTTCTTGGGTACCTGTTTATGCAAAATAACATTGCTATGCAGGTGTGCCTTGGGACTGGAATAAAAAGGGGTAATGATCCAAGGCACTCAAGAATGAAAACCCCTTCCTGAGTCTTTCAGGTAAAATTCTTGCACTTCCTATTTTTAGTTCTACTGCATGACATACTAAATCTATTTTTGCATAATCATTCTTCATCTGCATTGTCTGAATTGATGCCTCTGAACTCTCCTCATCTGAAGTGCATATATGTGATTTGCATATATTGTACATTGAAAAATCTGAACTGCATCTGAATGCTGTTTGAAATCTGTCCATTGATTTCTGAAAAATCTGATCAGCTGAAATTTGATCCATGTATGCTGCCCATGTTGAAAAATCTGATAGGACAGTCTGATTGTGCACAAGTCACAATATCAATTGGTTTCATATGTTCAGTTTTCAGTGTAAACATTGCATGTTTTCAGGGGGAGTAAGTTGCATATCCTTGCATAGCATTCAATGTTGAGTCTTTGCATGCATGTAGTTACTTGCACCGCATTTCATGAAAAATGCCAAAAAGATTGTCTGAATGTATAGTGTTAGGGGGAGTCAATGCATTGCATATAGGTTATCAAATGCATACTCATGTGAAAATTCATTGCATATCATTTCATTGATTCCTTTTGACCAAGCCGTGATTATTTTTGAAATCTTAAGCTTCAATATCTCTCCTATCAATTGATAACAATTAGTATCATTTGGTATCAGAATTCTATCAGTCCTTCATGAAGATTTCAATAGGCTATCTCGATCATAAATCTGAAACATCTTGAACTAGAAATCTTCTATTATACGTTTTTATGAATATCTGAAATAACTCAGGTGATTTAAGTTTAATGTACTCAAAATTTGACTTTAAAATCTCTTAAAAATATCTGAAGCATGTTTAATAAACATTAACCATCTGTTTCATGCTGTGTCTTGAAAACCTCTGAAATCTGCACTTTTGAATGCATGACTTCAACTGATTAAGTACATGAAACTATTATTGATTTGAAGCAATTGAAGTTTTCTGAAATGTCTAAAGGGTAATATCTGTCAGAGCAATGACATTGGTCACTGAGAAACACATGTCCAAAGGACTGTGTCATGAGGTGCCTTAGTTAACTCTGATTAAGAATTCATTGAAATTCAGGCAGAGCAATGACTTGCACACTGAGAAATACAACTCACTCATCAAGAAATGATTTGGAGTGTGTCATGATGTGTAAATGCTATCTCTGTTCATATATAGCATGACAGTTAGTCACACTAAGTGCTTAGGGATATTGGCCTCTGATCAAGGTATATCCTCTAGTTACAAGGTGTGAACTGAACTAGACTGCTCGTAAAATTTGTAGCATGGAAAATTGTTGAACAAATTGAAATATCTGAATATTGATGCTAAAATCAAATTGCTACAACCCTAGACAAAATCATATGACTTCATAATTGCTTGACCTCAATACTAGTGCATATAATTCTGAAAGAAGTCAATAGATTTGATTGTGTAAGAGAAAGGGAGATTAATCAAGATAAATATGAGGGCTTGGTTCATCTTTATTAAAACATGGTTTTAGATATCAATACAGAATTTTATTGATAAACTCTGCATACATCATGTTTAAACCATGCTGTTCAAAAGGCTCATTCATAAGTCCCTATAATGGAAGACGTTGAAAAATTATGTTTTAGATTTATGAGATTGATATCTCCTTGAAATCCTTTCTGCTCACTTTCCTTAGATCATTGACCTACACTTCTCCTTGTCTGCCCCTGTGGTCTCCTTCTCATCTATCTCATAGATTCCACTTATTGAAGGGAAGCTTCTATGTCATGCATCACTTGCATATCAAGTGGCATCTATTCAGGGGGAGCATTCCTTGTCATACTGAATCATGTTCATATCATTTGTAACCTTGCATTCAAATCCCTCATGATCAGATTTATGCATGATCAACAAAAATTGTATAGTCAACTCTTTCTTATCAGTTGACTGATTCCATCTGCATTTTTCTAACCATACAAATGTGAGGTGCCACTCCCATTATTACCTTGTTCACTTGCAGCCTTCTGAACCTCAGAATCTTTATGATGGTGAATTTCATATTGATTTCTGACTGTATTTCTCTCCACACTGTTGGAATCTTCCATCTTGTTCTGCAATAAGTTCTGATTCTGTGGTATCTTCACCAGAATTCAGATTCTTTGTAATGGCTGACTTCAGATTGATTTATTGGATAACCAGAGTCCATTCCTGTGCTTCAGGGGGAGTTATGGTTTATTTTCATCTAAGGGGAGAGTAGTCAATCATGCATGTTGATAGGGGGAGAACTGTTTTTTGGTCATAAGGGAGATCTTCATTCTAAAGAACCTTGACTCATTCTCTGCATTGTTGTGCTGCATTTGACTATCAAACCATTTCCCTTCTTTTTGATTATGTCAAAGGGGGAGAATAGTTTGATGAGTCAGTGTGACTCATTATGTTGCCATCATCAAAAAGGGGGAGATTGTTGCGCCCCTTGTGCTTTGTTAATGATGTGATGTTTTAATGATAGCAACATGAATGAGTCACCACATTGTCTTGAATATGTCTGACCTTTTCTGTGGGAGATTGCATAAGTGTGCAATGTCTGAATTGTGAAGAACGCATGTGTATGCTTGAGTCATGCTGTGATATATTGGCTTGTGCTTAATTTCTGTTCTTGATTTCTGTTCTGTGCATTGCTTCTCTGCTGTTATGTTCATACATTATCTTAGGCTAAGTCTATACAGACTTTAGCGTCTCATTTAGCGTCTAAGGCAATGTCTACACATTGGCTAAGTGTGTACTTCGCTTACATTTCTTGAGATCAAGTCCATACGTTGCACTGTTTCTTCAAGTCCATACAGTGGCAAAGTCTGGACATTGTGCTTTGAAGATCACCAAGTCCATACATCGTGAAAGTCTATACACTCCTCTTGGCTTTAGCATCTGTTTTGAAGTCCATACATTGGTCTTCAGTTCAAGTCTGTACAGCGTTACGTTCTCTTTGGAAAGTCTGTACAGCGTGAAGTCTGTACATTGGGTTTTTCACATGAAGTATGTACAGCCGTTCGCTGTTGAAGTCCATACACTGGTCGGTGGAATTTGAAGTCTGTACACTGACTCGTTTCATTTCCTCAGATGTCTATACATTTGCCTCCATGATTCTAAGTCTATACGCTGGATCGTCCTTCTGTGTGTCTCATTCAAAGTCTATACATCCACCGTCTTACCCAGCGTCTTAGGCAAGTCTGTACAGCCTCTGCGTTTCAAAGTCCATTTGTTGCACTATCAAGTCTGTACATTGCCTTCAAGGCATCAAGTCTATACAGTGGACTGTGCTTCATGCATTGGACAAGTCTGTACATCGACCTGTTCACTCGTTTGAGCAAGTCTATACATTGCGTTGCCTTACCTACGTTCAAGACCACCAAGTCTGTACATTGGGTAAAGTCTACACATCGCCTCGGTCACTTGCTTCAAACTCTATACAATGTGAACATTCATGTCTGTACAGACTTCACCTCATCTCAAGTCGAGTCTAACTGTGTTGTCTCCATGTCGTTCTTCTTTGTTATGTCTGTCTTCGTGTTGCTTCTCCTAGACCTCGTGTCTTTGAATTGTTCCATGTTGTTTTCGTGTCGTCCTCGTCTTCGAGTCGTTTGTAAGTTCGAGCGAGTTTGTTATGTCATGTTGTTCTTTGTTATTTCTATCTTCGTGTTGCTTTTCCTAGACCTCGTGTCTTTCTTGTTTTGAAACCACACTTCGTGTCGGTTTCTATTTTCGTGTTTCTCTTGTGTTTATGTCAGCGTGTTGTTTTGCTTCTACCTTCGTCCAGGTTTCCTCTGACCGCGTGTCTTCCTTTTTACCTCGTGCTGTTCTCTTTCTACTTCGTGTCATTCTCTTTGTGGTGTTAGTTTTATTATAATGTATCTCGTGTCGTTCTCTTCATAGTGTTTGTTTTGTTACAGTGATACTTCGTGTCGTTTTCTTTGTGGTGTTAGCTTTATTTTTATGTATCTCGTGTCGTTCTCTTCGTAATGTTTGTTTTGTTACAGTGATACTTTGTGTCGTTCTCTTTTTACCTCGTGCTGTTTGCATCTGACCTCGTGTCATTCTCTCATTGTCTCGTACTGTAATAATCTTGTGTATCTCGTGTCGTTCTCAGTAAAGTGCATCTCGTATTGCTATCACATACCTCATGTAGTTTTAGTTCTTGTGGCCCTCAGTGTTGATGGTTTTTATCTCCTTGCAGGTCCGAGGAAGAACATACACCGGTGTCTGGGCTGCACGTGATCCGATATTAAAGGAACCAATGCTATAAGGGCACGTGGCAAGAAGGTTATGGATGAAGCGTGGGAGGCACACGCGTTCTGCACCTTACCCACCTGCTACTGCTGGTATATAATGGAGCCTTCGTCTTCAGATGAAGGTGGATCGAAGCAGAAGCCTGAAGAGCAGAAAGCCCTTCGATCCAGAAAAAGAGAAAAAGAAGGAAAAGAGAGGAAGAAGAGATAGAAGAGAGAAGCCGTGAAGAGAGAGCAGTGAGTGAGAGATTAGGAGAGTAGAAGAGAAAGAAAGAGAGATAGTGAGTGAGAGATTTGGAGAAAAGAAGAGAAAGAAAGAGAGAAAGAGAGTGAGCGAGAGAGCTCGTGGAGAAGAAGGAAGAAGCTGCTTGAAGATCTGTCTTCACTGGACCGTGGATCAGATCCAGGCCAGTCAGCTCCGTTGAGAGCCACATTGTGCATTTCGTTTTACAGCTTTCTGATTGCTGTATTATTTTCCTTTATTGTTTTCCTTTGTTTTTTGATCATCTTTGTTCTTCCGATTGCCCTGTTGGGGATCGGGTTCCTCCTGTTGGTTCAGGAGAAGGGAGATATGATCTCCAGGTTGCAAGTGACAGGTTGTCACTTGTGGGTTGCCCTCTGGTTAGAGGAAGGGAGGCTAGTCCTCCGATTCTGGGCTTGTGGTTGCAAGTCCAGTGGTCCCTCCTGGTCTGGAGGAAGAGAGGTCTTCGACCTCTAGTTTCCAAGTGGCTGGGAGTCACTTGGGTGTCCCTCCGGTTGGGAGGAAGAGGGGAGGCTGTTCCCCTGGTCAAGCTGTGTGGCAGCAACTATTTGCAGACTGAGTCTGCTTGGTTCTAGCGTTTGCTAGTGAAGCCTCACTCCGGTTGGGAGTGAGGGGTGGATGTAGGTCTGGAGGACCGAACCACCTTAAAATCTTTGAGCAGTGGTTTGCTTGTAGTGTGTTCTTCCATATCTTCTACCACCCTTCACAGATTGTCTTGAGATTTCTTATTCTCATTTGTGCTGCTTCCGCTATTTGGTTATTTGGGGGCTAGTTACATATTTGCTCTTTTGTTTAAAAGGATTTTCAACTGGTTCATCAGATTGCTTGATTTGCTTCCGCTAGATGCTTGGATAGGCACGCTCCAAGTGTTTGTATTTGAGTTGAATCAAATTGGTTCTATTTTGTGTCTATCTCTAGCTTCCAAGTTTTTATTTGGCCATTATACATAGAAGGATACATTCACCCCCCTCTGTATCTGGGCCTAGCACCCTAACACCTCTTTCTCTTCTTCTCTTCCCTCTGCGCACAGACGGTGGCGGCAAGCGGAGCAGCGAGCCCTCCCCCTCTCTTCCTCTCTTCTTCTCTTCTTCTTCTTCTTCTTCTTCTTCTGCTCTTCGCGCGGACGGCGGTGGATGGAGCAGCGGGAGGGGGAGGCAGAGCCTCCCCTCCTCTTCCTCTTTCTCTTCTTCTTTTCCCTCTACTTCTCTTCTCCTCCTCTTCTCTTCTCTTCTTCTCTTCTGCGTGTATCTGTCTGTGTGTGTATGCCCCTCCTCCTCCTTTTTTCTGTTTGCAGCGAAGAGGGGTTTTATACCCCGGGCGGCGGGAGTGTCCGAAGGCTGGAAGCGTCCGGCGGGGATTTAATGGGGTTTGACTCCCTTGTCCTGGGTGGCAGGAGGAGTAGGCAGCGTGGCTCCCTCCCCGGGCGACACCTCAGCAAGTCCACTGTGCGCCAAGAATCCGTAGGGCATGGGCATCACGTCTTTCGGCCGTTGAAATGCCTTAACACTGTGGCACTGAAGGGCTCAAGAAGTGTGCCGCTGGGAGGGCCAAAGGCCGTGCCACTGGAAGACATGGCAGGCGTGCCGTTGAAGAGCCCAAAGGGCGTGCCGTTGAACGGCGAGGAGAGTGTGCCGCTGAGGGCGTTGAGGGTGTGCCGCTGAGTGGCCTGGGGGTGTGCCGCTGGGCGCCTGGGAGGTGTGCCGCTGAGCGGCCTGGGGTGTGTGCCGCTGAGCGGCCTGGGGTGTGCCGTTGGACGGTTGCCAGGGCAAGTGAGTGTATAGACTTCGGTAAGGCATGGGTTGTACATACTTCACCTAGCTACAACATATAGACTTGCAGGGGCTGATGTATATACTTCATCGATGTACATACTTTGCGTTGAACTGGTGGATGTACAGACTTCACCAGTGTATAGACTTCGCATTTGCCAGAACTCTGTACGGACTTGCCACACGAGTGTATAGACTTTGCGTTCAAAATAGCCAGCCAATGTACAGACTTGGAGCTTGGACGTATAGACTTTGTTTGTGCATTCAGCCAATGTACAGACCTGGGGCTTGGCTGTACAGGCTTCGTTTGTTCATTCAGCCAACGTACAGACTTGGGCTGATGGCTGTATAGACTTGGTGCGATGAAGCGTGCCGCAGAAGGGCTGGATGGTCGTGCCGCTGGAGGGCCAAATGGCCGTGCCGCTGGGGCGTCTGAAGGGCGTGCCGCTGGAGGGCTAAATGGGCAGTTTTGAGCCCATTGTGAGCATGAGTTATGGCCCATTTGATTTTCTTCGAGGCCCCATGGATTATGAGCTTCCCGGGAGTTGGTTTCTCTTTGCTGTCGTGACTCCGGGGATGGCTTCACGGCAGTGTGCATATTTGGGGAGTTCGGACGACCAGTCTCTCCGGGGCTTCTTCACTCGACGCTGTTGTTGATGCGAGGCCGAGTAGGATATCTGGGTTTGCAATTTTTTGGTGTCCACAAATGCCCCCCACCCACGGGTAGCGCGGGCAAAGGATGAGTCGGGCGGTGCCTGCGGGTGTACTGGCCTCTTTTCCTCTTCGTCGGTGTCACCGGGGTGTTGGGAGCTGGCGTAGCATGTTGGCCTCTTCTTCTCTTTGTCAGTGCCGACGGGGTGTCGGGGACTGACATGGCATGTTGGTCTCTTCTTCTCTTCGTTAGTGCCGACAGGGTGTCGGGCGTTGACATGGTTTACTTGTTCTCTTCTTCTCTTCGTCAATGCCGACAGGGTGCCGGGGGACCGACGCGGTTTGTTTGTCTCTTCTGCTCTTTGCCAATGCCTGACAGGGTGTCGGGCGTTGACATGGTATGTGTTGGTCTTTTCTTCTCTTCGCTAGTGCCGACAGGGTGCCGGGAGCTGACATGGTCTGTTGATCTCTTAGTCTCTTCGTCAGTGCCGACATGGTGTCGGGAACTGAAGCAGCATATTGGTCTCTTTGTCTCTTCATCAGTGCCGACGGGGTGTCAGGAACTGAAGCAGTATGTTAGTCTCTTTGCCTCTTGATCAGCGCCGACGGGGTGTCGAGAGCTGACACGGTTTGTTGGTCTCTTTGTCTCTTCGTCAGTGACGACAGGGTGCCGGGAGCCGGCCTGGTTTGCTGGTCTCTTTGTCTCTTTGTCAGTGCCGACAGGGTGCCGAGCGCTGACATGGTATGCTAGTCTCTTGGTCTCTTCGTCAGTGTCGACAGGGCGCCGGGAGCTGACCTGATTTGTTGGTCTCTTTGTCTCTTCGTCAACGCCGACAGGGCGTCGGGAGCTGACCTGGCTTGTTGTCTCTTTGTCTCTTCATCAGTGCCGACAGGGTGTCAGGAACTGACCTGGCTTGTTGGTCTCTTTGTCTCTTCGTCAGTGCCGACAGGGTGCCGGGACTGACATGACATGTTGGTCTCTTTGTCTCTTCGTCAGTGCCGACAGGGTGTCAGGAGCTGACCTGGTTTGTTGGTCTCTTTGTCTCTTCATCAGCGCCGACGGGATGTCGGGAACTGAAGCTGTATATTGGTCTCTTCATCAGTGCCGACGGGGTGCCGGGGACTGAAGTTGTATATTGGTCTCTTCATCAGTGCCGACGGGGTGCCGGGGACTGAAGTGGTATGTTGGTCTCTTCATCAGTGCCGACGGGGTGTCGGGGACTGAAGTGGTATGTTGGTCTCTTTGTCTCTTCTCTTCCTTTTCTTCTCTCTTTTCTCTTCTTCTCTTTTTTCCTTTTCTTCTCTTTTGTCATCTCTTCTTTTTTGCCCTTTTTGCTGTTGTTTCTTTTTGTTTCTTCTCTTCTTCCCTTCTTTTCCCTTCTTTTTTTTTCTCTTTCCTTTTTTTTTTGAAGAACTCCAGGTGGTTGTTGGCATGGATGCCAATGATATAAGAGTTGTAGGCACAGTGGCCGATAATTGAAAGCTGTTGGCACGGGAGCCAGTAAGTGAGGCCGAAACAACCAAGGCCAGAAGCAACTGAGATGTTCGTCGTCCGAAGGGAAGGAGAGAAGAGTTTATTGATTCAAAAATGCGTCGGGGACATCAGTTATGAAACCCGGACCCGGGAGAGTGGGCCGCGAGGGCCAAAGTTGGCGTTACGGAAGCGGGCCGTGCAGGCCAGATTCTGGGAAGCAGGTCGTAAAGGGCCAAGGATGTTGGGAAGCGGGCCGCAAGAGCCGAATCGGGGAAGCAGGCTACGGGAGCCAGAATTGGGGAGCATGCCGCAAAGGCCAAAGGTAAGCAGGCTGCAAGAGCAAAAGATATTGGGAAGCAAGCCACGAGGGCCAGAATTGGGAAGCAGGCTGCAAGAGCCGGAATTGGGGAACAGGCTGCGAAGGCCAAAGGCAAGCAGGCTGCTAGAGCCGAAGTTGGGAAGCAGGCTGCAAGAGCCGGAATTGGGGAGTAGGCTGCGAAGGCCAAAGGTAAGCCGGCTGCTAGAGCCGAAGTTGGGAAGCAGGCTACAAGAGTCGGAATTGGGAGATTAACGAGCCATGAGGGCAGGATGTAGGCCATGGGGGCCAAGATTGGGCTCTACGAGCCGTAGCTGGGAACGTAGGCTTCGATGGCCAGAATTGAGTTTATTGCATACGCACATTTTTATTATTTATTATTTTTATTTTTATTATATATTTTTTTTATTCAAGCATGCAAGCATTCATTAGCAGGCATAACATAGATATAAGTAAGGCAGCTCCCCCTATAGGGGATAGGATAGGGACATCGCCCGCAATTCGTAGATGCGGTGCGGGCCGCGAGACACAACTGAGGGGTGGTGCACCCGTCAAGAGGATATCGCATGTCTTGCATGCATAGCCTAAATTCACGCATTTCACCCGAGGCAATTATCTGTGACGCGGCAGTGCAAGTGTGTGAACAAAGAGCCTAACCATAGGGATATGCAGGTTTTCCTGGTGACACTCGAGGATCACTCTAGCGCCTACACATTAGTTCTAGGCTTTCGACTTTCGGTAACTTCACACAGCCCCCACTTGTTTATTTTGGTAGAGGATTTCACGGTTCGGCACGAGTCTCCTCATGTGTCTCAATGGGGATTCCCGGCTACTAAGATTCGTCCTTATTGTGATTCTATTGCGGATTCCACCGTTTGACGCGAGTTTCCTCATATGTCTCAATGGGGATTCCCGGCTAATAGGTTTCATCCTTATTGTAATTCTATTGCAGATTCCACCGTTTGACGCGAGTTTCCTCATATGTCTCAATGGGGATTCCCGGCTAATAGGTTTCATCCTTATTGTAATTCGCTTCACCATTTCGCGCGAGTCTCCTCATGTGTCTCAATGGGGATTCCCGGCTACTCGGATTCACGTTTCTCTCTCTTTTTTTGCATCATTTTTTTCTTTCTCTCTCTTTTTTTTATTTTTTTTTGTTTTACAGTGGGGGTAGGCAGCTTTTTCCTCACGATTACCTTTCACGCGAGTGCAGGAATTTAAGTCTCCGTAGAGTGCTAAGAAGGAATTCGGGCAATCCCTATGGTTGAAAGCTATTGAACACATTAAGTGCTAAGTGTGGGAGGGTTGCCTCAGGTTTATTTTGTGAGTTGGGCTTAGCGATTCAGCCATGACTCTTCCCCTTGACGTGTGCACCTGCCATAATTGGGTTCCCTTCGAGTGCGTGCCGTGACGCCCGTGCATCCGGAATCGGGTGATATTATTTAGCAAGGAAACACGGTCCTAGAAAATTCCAAGGAGGTGTATTATTCTATATTAAGCAACCATGCAAATAGGGCAATCAAGCATTCTCTTCTTTCTTCTTTTTTGTTTTGTTGTTTTGTTGTTGTTTTTTTTTTGTTTGTTTTCCCTGTGTTTTTTTTTTTGTTGTTTTTTTTTGTGGCATAAGAAAATATTGTTGTTACGTATAAGTGTAGTGGTAGTAGAGGTATTAGGGAAGCAGACAACGGAGGGATGAAAGGACATCAGGGAAGCGGGCTATAGAAGCCGAGGCACATTGGGGAAGCAGGCCATAAAGGCCAAAAGGAAGCGGGCTGCGAGAGTCCAAGTTGGAAAGCAGGCTATAAAAGCCAGAATTGGGGAGCAGGCCACGGAGGCCAAAGGGGAAGCGGGCTACGGGAGCCAGAACTGGGAAGCATGCCACAAAGGCTAAAGGGGAAGCAGGCTATGAGAGCCAAAGTTAGAAAGCAGGCTATAAAAGCCAAAGGTAAGTAGGCTGCAAGAGCCAAAGTTGGGAAGCGGGCCGTGAAGGCCAAAGGTAAGCAGGTTGCAAGAGCCAAAATTGGGAAGCAGGCCAGAAGGCCAAAGGTAAGCAGACTGCAAGAGCCAGATTATGGGAAGCAGGCTGAAGGAGCCGAAGTTGGGAAGAAGGCCGTGAAGGCTGAATTCTGGGAAGCAGGCTATAGAAGCCAAAGGGAAGCAGGCCATGAGAGCCAAAGGTAAGCAGGCTGCGAGAGCCAAAGTTGGGAAGCGGGCTGCAAGAGCCGAATTCTGGGAAGCAGGCCGTAAAGGCCGAATTCTGAGAAGCAGGCTGCAAGAGCCAAAGATATTGGGAAGCGGGCTGCAAGAGCCGAGATTGTGGGCAACAGGCTCCAAAAGCCAAATCATGGGAGCAGGCTACAAGAGCCAAGGGCAAGCAGGCTACGAGAGCCAGAATTGGGAAGCGGGCTATAAAAGCCAAAGGGAAGTAGGCTGCAAGAGCCAAGGTTGGGAAGCAGGCCACGAGGGCCAAAGGTAAGCAGGCTGCGAGAGCCAAAGTTGGGAAGCGGGCTGCAAGAGCCGAATTCTGGGGAGCAGGCCGTAAACGCCGAATTCTGGGAGCAGGCCGTAAAGGCCGAATTCTGGGGAGCAGGCCGTAAAGGCCGAATTCTGGGAGTAGGTCGTAAAGGGCCAAATTCTGGGAAGCGGGCTGCAAGAGCCGGAGATGTTGGGAAGCGGGCCGCAAGGGCCGAATCGGGGAAGCAGGCTACGGGAGCCGAGGAGAAGGATTCGTGAAGTGGCGGGTTTGAAGACCACGTCTGTCTCATGTCTCTTCTTTTTTTCTTCTTCTTCTTCTTTTGTGTAAGGCGACGGGTTCGAAGACCACGTCTGCCTCATGTCTCTTTTTTTCTCTTCTTCTTTTGTGGAGAGGCAGGCGCAAAGACCATGTTTGCCTCGTGTCTCTTTTTTTCTCTTCTCTTCTTCTTTCGTAAAGAGGCAGGTGCAGAGACCATGTTCGCCCCGTGACTGTTCTTTCTCTTCTTCTCTTCTTCTTTTATGGAGAGGCCGGTGTAAAGACCATGTTCGCCTCATGTCTCTTTTTTCTCTTCTCTTCTTCTTTTGTAGAGAGGCAGGTGCAAAGACCATGTTTGCCTCGCGACTCTTCTTTATCTTCTTCTCTTCTTCTTTCATGTGGAGAGGCGGGTGCAAAGACCGCGTCTACCTCGTGACTCTCTTCTTTTTTTTTGCGGAGAGGTAGGTGCAAAGACCATGTTCGCCCCACGACTCTTCTTTCTCTTCTTCTCTTCTTCTTTTATGGAGAGGCAGGTGCAAAGACCATGTTCGCCTCGTGTATCTTTTCTCCCTTTTCTTCTCTTCTTTTTTTTTATGGAGAGGCAGGTGCAAGGACCATGTTTGCCTTGTGATCATTCCTTTCTCTCTTCTTCTCTTCTTTTTTGTGGAGAGGCGGGTTCAAGGAACGTGTTCATCCTGTGACCGTTCTTTCTCTTCTTCTCTTCTTCTTTTATATATGGAGAGGCGGGTGCAAAGACCGCGTCTACCTCGTGACTCTCTTTTTTTTTCTTCTCTTCTTCTTTTGTAGAGAGGCAGGTGTAGAGACCATGTTCCCCTTGTGACTCTCTATTTTTTTTTCTTCTTTTGTAGAGAGGCAGGTGCAGAGACCGTGTTCGCCTCATGTGCATTCTTTCTTTCCTTCTCTTCTTTTGTGTGATGAGGCGGGCTCGAAGACCACGTCTGCCTCATGTGTCTTCTTTTGGTTCTGCTCTTCTTCTTTTATGTGAAGAGGCGGGTTTAGGGACCACGTCTGCCTCATGTGTCTCTTCTTCCTTTTCTTCTCTTCTTTTGCGTGATGAGGCGGGCTCGAAGACCACGTCTGCCTCATGTGTCTTTTTTTCCTTTTCTTCTTTTCTTTTGTGTGATGAGGCGGGCTCGAGGACCACGTCTGCCTCATGTGTATTCTTTCTTTCCTTTTTTTCTTTTGTGTGATGAGGCGGGCTCGAAGACCACGTCTACCTCGTGCGTGTCTTTTTCTTTATTCTGCTCTTCTTTCCTCATTAATGCTTCCACGCTGGGGTGTATTTCTCTTAACGTGCCCCCAGGTTGGGGTGTAGCTTTATTTGGTATGCATCCCCTTGAGGGGTGTGTTTTGCCTCTTTACCTTTGTGCCCCCAGGCGGGGCGTATTTTTCAAGGCTTCTATGCCCCCAGGTGGGGCGTGCTTCTTTTTCTGATGCCCCCGAGCCGGGGAGTCTCCTCTATGGCTTCTATGCCCCCAGGCGGGGTGTATGTTTCTTTATATGCCCCCAGGGCGGGGTGTAATTCTTGCTTCTTCTGCCCCCGAGGCGGGGTGAACTCTTCTTCTTTGCTTATGTGCTCCCATATCGGGTTTATTCCTTTCTTCGTATGCTCCCCCTAAGCCGGAGAATGTTGTTTGTTCTGCTTCAGATGCCCCCCGGGGGGGGATATATGTTGCTTCATGGACCCCGAGACTGGGATGTATTCCTTCTTCAGATGCCCCTAAGCCGGGGTGGACTCTTTTCTTCTTATACTCCTAAGGTAGGATGCAGCTTTTTCAAATGCCCCTAAGTCGGAGCGCGCTCTTCATGGCTTCTATGCCCCCACTGGCGGGGTTTGTCTCTTCTTCAAATACCCCTAAGTTGGGGTGGACTTCTCTTCATATGCCCCTAAGTCGGGGCGTGTTCTTTATAGCTTCTAGGCCCTCGAGGCGAGGTATGCTTCTTCTTCAAGTACCCCCAAGACGGGGTGTGACTCTTGGCTTCATATGCCCCCCCAAGGCGGGGTGTGTTTTACTTCTTGTGCCCCACAAGGGTGGGGTGTATCCCTTTACGGCTTCTGTGCCCCCGAAGCAGGGTATGTTGTTTCTTCAAATGCCGCTTGGGCGGAGTATATCTTTCTTCTTATGCTCCCAGATCGGGATGTATGTCTCTTTGCTTCTTTACGCCCCTGGGTGGAGGTAGATGCTTCTGCTTCTTATGTGCCAAGGGCGGAGTGTATTTTTGTGCCCCCTAGGCTGGGGTACATTCTTCATGTGGCAGCCGCCGCGGGACCTGAGGCAGATATGGTGCTGAGGAGGTTCCTGATGCTCTTCTTTTGGAGGCTCCTCTTTGCCAACCAGGGAGACGTGGTCAACTGCCGCCTACTGCCACTGCTCGAGGATGTTGACCGAGTCGGGGACTACGCCTAGGGAGCGGCGGTCCTGTGGACGCACTTTTTTCACCTGTTATTCTCTTGTTGGTTTATTCGTTTATTGAGTGTGTGGGCGTGCTAGTCACAGAAGTGATAATTTATTCGGGCTCCGAAGAGCCCATGATGCGCTCGATCTGACTTCGTCAAACGATTGTGTGGTTCGTGTCGGGACCAAAACCCGCCTCGCCATAAAGGTCACGACGTCATTTACATCCCCCATACGAGAGAACACCCTTGATTAATCGCCGGGATTAAGGGCCTCATGGCGAAGAGATTAATTGCATGAAAGGTCTATTACGAGGTATTGAAATCCTCATGCGAGGGCGAGAAGGAAACATTCGAGATCGTGTCGGTCATGTGCTGACCATTTAATCTTCGGACGAATGTCCGGCTCGAGAAAAGCGCGATCGTCGCGGGGAGACCGGAGCATATGTACGCCAGGATGTGGCAATTTATTGTTCAGAAGAACGGAAAACATTTGGCTAAACCTCGGTTAGAGCGGTCGAAAACCAGTAAATCTGTTGGCCCGGTGCAAGGGCAAGCTGCGACCATACTGCGGTGGGCCCCCCGCGGTCGAAACGAGACTTGCATGAGCGTCATTAATATTTCCGGTGCCAAGGGGCAACGAGGGAATATCCCTTGAATCGGCTGAAAAGCCCTGTGTCCGGAGAAGCGGGTGTTCGAAACATATCGGTCATTCGGGAGACCATTTAATATTTGGACGGGAGTCCGGCTTGAGAATATTGTAATCGCCGTGGGAGGACCTGGAACATATGCGTGCTGGGATACGGCAAGTTTATTATTCCGAGACACTGAAAACATTCGGTTGAATCTCGGTTGTTGTAGTCGGAAGCCAGTGAATCTATTGGTCCGGTGCAAGGTCGAGCCAGGACCATATTGGGGGTGCCTCCCGTGGTCCAAACGAGGCTTGCGTGGGCATCATTAATATTTCCGGTGCCGAGGGCAACGGGGGAGAGTCCCGAGACTAGACTCCAGAACCGAAAACGTGTTCAAAAGGAGCGGGCTGTAGACCAAGGATATGAGCCAGATGATGACCATGATCGGGACAAGCCCGAGGTCTAAGTGTGGCCCACGGAGGTCTTATTGATATTCCCATGGAAGGAGTCTAGGGGTGGCGAGAGCCATCTCGTTCTATTCCGATTCTGTCGGTCACTTGTGGACCTTTTCATGTTCGGGCGAGGGCCCATATTGAAAGTGCGACGTGGGTGGAAATGACCCCGTACAGATGTATGCCGAGTTTATGGCAATTTCAATGAAAGAGCGGGCGTGAATCCCGCCCGTTAGAATGAATCCGATTTAATGGGCTATCGGCCCGGAGCAATGCCGGCTCACGACCATGCCGGGGAGGGAGCCGTCAGCCATATTGGTTGCTCATGGGTCTTTTCATGTTCAGACACAGGTCCGTAATAGAAATGCGACGAAAACCGAGGTGAACCCGTTCAAATGTCTGCCGAGCGTGCGGCAATTTTAGTAGTGGCTCAGAAGGGATCCGGCCTGAGAAACGAGTCCGGCTTAATCGGAATGTCAGCCCGAGGCGAGGTCGGGCCATGGCCATTTCGGGGTAATTCCTAAGACTCAGGCCCAACCTGGAAGGGCGACATTGTTGTTCCTTCAGCACCGGGTCACGAGAGAGACGAGGCTGCAAAGTGGATCTCATCGTTTTATTATTATTTAGAATTTTATCATTATTATTTGTTGATTTATGCGTATCTTTGAGTGAGTTTGTTATTACTATCTATTTATCATTTTTTTATGATTTATTTATTTATCAGTGCTATTGTTAGGTTTGTTATTATTTTTGTTCATTTTATTGTCATTCATTTGCTTGTCGTGTTTCGTTAAGTTTGTTATTATTATTTATTTTGGTTATCTTTTATTTATTTATCATTCTTATTGAGTTTGTTATTATTATTCATTCATTTTTTGTTATCGTTTATTTGTCTAATTATTATTATCGTCATTATTTTTAAGCTTATTATTACTATTACTTATTCCTTTATTATTCTTATTTATTTATTCATTTTTTGAATCTGTTATTATTTATTATTATTATTATTACTCGTATTTTCTGGAGAGAGAATGGGTCATTAGAGGGCTAAGAGAAAGGCGTACCGTTGAAGGGCTGAGGGTGTGCCGCTGAAGGGCTGGGAGTGTGCCGCTGAAGGGCCTGGGGGTGTATCGCTGAAGGGCTGGGAGTGTGCCGCTGAAGGGCCTGGGGCTGTGCCGCTGAAGGGCTGAGGAGTGTGCCGCTGAAGGGCTGAGGGAGTGTACCGCTGAGGGGCTGAAAGGGTGCCTGCCGCTGAGGGCCAAAGGAGCGTGCCGGCGAAGGGCCAAGCGGGTGTATGCCGGTGAAGGCGGCAGGAAGTGTACCGGCGAAGGCGGCATGGAGCGTGCCGGCGAAGGCAACAGGGAGTGTGCCGGCGAAGGCCACTGAAGGGAGTACCGGGGAAGAGTTGGCTAGGTGTATCGGCGAGGGGCCATGGAGGGTGTGCCGGCGAAGGGCGCGAGTGGGTGTGCCGGCCAAGGGTGTGCCGGCCAAGGGTAGCTAGAGGGTGTACCGGCGAAGGTAGCTGAAGGGGCATACCGACGAAAGGCATGGGGAGCCCACTCCTCCTCCATTTCTTTTAAGGCTTTTCTTTTCTTCTTTTCTGATTTTATTAAGTTTGCACGGGTTTCTTCTTTTCTTCTCTTGATTAATTTTCTTTCTTTCTTTTGTGAGGGCGGATGTTCAAGTTGCTTAGTTGTTGTTCGGTTCGGCTCTCTTTAAGTTAATTGCGGTTCCCTTACCTTGATTAAAGTGTTTTACCATTGTTATCTTTTTATTTATTTGTTGCTTCCTTTTGTCTTTTTAATGTGTAATCGTTTCTAACAAAAATTCGGCAGCATCTCCCCTTGACCCGAGCGTAAGGGAGATACAGGGAACGCGCCCACATGGAGTGGCGGAACCCGACAATTGGAGGTGGGTGCCCGAGAGCGGCAACACCTTTATAAACCTCGGAAAACTCGGAGGGAACGGCGAGTGGAAGACTACTCTAGGACTGGCTGAGGGGGGGAATGCACCAGGCAAGAAGGACGGGCAAGTGTGCCGGGCAAGGGAGGCACGAGAGGGTGTGCCGGCGAAGGGCCAGGCCGAGGCGTGCCGGGGAAGAATTGGTTGGGGTGTGCCGCTGGAGGCACAGTCGGGGTGTGCCGTTGAAGGCACAATTAGGGTGTGCCGTTGGAGGCGCAGGAGGGGCATGAAGGGGTTGTGCCGCTAAGGGCGGCAGGAGCGTACCGCTGAGAGCCCTGGGCGAGCGCGTGCCGCTGAAGGCCGCCAGAGGTGTATCGCTGAAGGTGCCCAAGGGCGTGCCGCTGAAGGCACATGGAGGGAATACCGCTGAGGGCGCCCAGGGGTGAGCGAAGGCAAAAATGCTCGGGAGGAAACAAACCCTAATAAAAGAAGAAAGGGAAAGGGGGCGTGAAACACCGAAGGATGCAAACACGGAGGAAATGCTTTAGAAAGACGTCCGAGAAAATACTTGCAAGCCTTCTACTTTTATTCTCACAAAAGGAGTGCCCCAAGGGAGCTAATACATGGCGACGGGAAAAAAAACAAGGGGACAAAGAAAGAAAGAAAGAAGATACAATGGGGGGAGCATGGACTCCTCCCCTCTTGGACCTCACTCTCTCTCTTCACTCGCTCTCCTTCTCTTCCTCTCTTCACACCGGTGGTGGTGGACGGGATAGCAACGGGGGAGCCGGAGCCTCCCCTCTCCTTCTTCTCTTCTTCTCTTCTTCTTCTTCTTCTTCTGCTCTTCGCGTGAATGGCGGTGGACGGAGCAGCGGGAGGGGGAGGCAGAGCCTCCCCTCCTCTTCCTCTTTCTCTTCTTCTCTTCCCTCTGCGCACAGACGGCGGTGACAAGCGGAGCAGCGAGCGCTCCCCCTCTCTTCCTCTCTTCTTCTCGTCTTCTTCTTCTTCTTCTTCTGCTCTTCGCGCGGACGGCGGTGGATGGAGCAGCGGGAGGGGGAGGCAGAGCCTCCCCTCCTCTTCCTCTTTCTCTTCTTCTCTTCCCTCTACTTCTCTTCTCCTCCTCTTCCCTTCTCTTCTTCTCTTCTGCATGTATCTGTCTGTGTGTGTATGCCCCTCCTCCTCCTTTTTTCTATTTGCAGCGAAGAGGGGTTTTATACCCCGGGCGGCGGGAGCGTCCGAAGGCGGGAAGCATCCGGCGGGGATTTAATGGGGTTTGACTCCCTTGTCCTGGGTGGCAGGAGGAGTAGGCAGCGTGGCTCTCTCCCCGGGTGACACCTCAGCAAGTCCACTGCGTGCCAAGAATCCGTAGGGCATGGGCATCACGTCGTTCGACCATTGAATTGCCTTAACGCTGTGCCGCTGGCGGGCTCAAGAAGTGTGCCGCTGGGAGGGCCAAAGGCCGTGCCGCTGGAAGACACGGCAGGCGTGCCGCTGAAGAGCCCAAAGGGCGTGCCGTTGAACGGCCAGGAGAGTGTGCCACTGAGGGCGTTGAGGGTGTGCCGCTGAGCGGCCTGGGGGGTGTGCCGCTGGGCGCCTAGGGGGTGTGCCGCTGGGCGCCTGGGAGGTGTGCCGCTGAGCGGCCTGGGGTGTGTGCCGCTGAGCGGCCTGGGGTGTGCCGTTGGACGGTTGCCAGGGCAAGTGAGTGTATAGACTTCGACAAGGCATGGGTTGTACATACTTCACCTAGCTGCAACGTATAGACTTGCAGGGGCTGATGTATAGACTTCATCGATGTACATACTTTGCGTTGAACTGGTTGATGTACAGACTTCACCAGTGTATAGACTTCGCGTTTGCCAGAACTCTGTACGGACTTGCCACACGAGTGTATAGACTTTGCGTTCAAAATAGCCAGCCAATCTACAGACTTGGAACTTGGACGTATAGACTTTGTTTGTGCATTCAGCCAATGTACAGACCTGGGGCTTGGCTGTACAGACTTCGTTTGTTCATTCAGCCAACGTACAGACTTGGGTTGATGGCTGTATAGACTTGGTACGATGAAGCGTGCCGCAGAAGGGCTGGATGGCCGTGCCGCTGGAGGGCCAAATGGCCGTGCCGCTGGGGCGTCTGAAGGGCGTGCCGCTGGAGGGCTAAATGGGGAGGTTTGAGCCCGTTGTGAGCACGAGTTGTGGCCCATTTGATTTTCTTCGAGGCCCCATGGATTATGAGCTTCCCAGGAGTTGGTTTCTCTTTGCTGTCGTGACTCCGGGGATGGCTTCACGGTAGTGTGCATATTTGGGGAGTCCGGACGACCAGTCTGTCCGGGGCTTCTTCACTCGGCGCCGTTGTTGATGTGAGGCCGAGTAGGATATCTGGGTTTGCAATTTTTTGGTGTCCACAGGTCCTCGCCTTCCTCTTTGACACGCTGAGCTCGACCAGCCAAAGGATGATGCTCCGCGGGTTCTCCCCGTTACTCCAGGTACGACTCCATTCCTAAAATGATTATGCATTTGCTATATGAATTCTTTAAATGCTTATGTGCTAACATTTAATGTAATGCAATGTAGGTGTGGGCCTACGTGCACCTCCCCGGGCTGGGGAGAGGAGAGGAGACTCATCCGGACCGGCTGCCAATCGCGAGACGGTGGATGGCGCACGGGAGGTCGGCTCCCTACGTCGCCAGGTCTGGGCTATTCAGGATGACCTGGACACTCTATGATACACTTCGGTAAGATCTTGAACTTGAACTCTGTGAATGCAACAATATGCTTATATGCTGATGCAATTGCTCTTTTTGACAGGTCCGATGGACGCCCTACCAGGGAGAGGGACACGAGGGCCTGCCGTGGGTCGTGGCGGCCCTAGCTTACCCTGGGCATGACATATGGCTCCATTGCATGAACGTGGTGGAGCCCCTCTACTACCGGCTGGTGATGAGGACCCTCAGGGTCCACCAGGCAGATGTCGAGTTCTCGGCTCCCGAGAAGCCGGAGGAGCGACGCGCGAGGACTAGCGACGGAGATCGACTGGACTAGCAGAGCAGCGGAGCAAGTCCGCGATTGGATGGGGCTCAGATGAGTGGTGCGCGCCCGCCCTGAGAGTGATGAGGCGTACCTCACAGCTTACGCTCGGCGCGACGAAGACCAGGTCTTCTGTGGCTCTCGACGACCGGTGTGATTCTAACCCCATGCTCTCTATTATGCTTTATGATTATGATGCACTAACACTAGACTTCTACATGCAGCTCAACCCCCAGGGGCGGATCTCCGAGCTTCAAGGCCTACTGCACTCCACCGTCTAGCAGTGAGACGAGCTCCGACAGGTGCTGGACCACCTTGTGAGTGTCACTGAACCTTAGACTTAATTGTGCATATGCTTATGATATTGATTGACCTAGAGTTCTAAATGTAGCGAGTTGAGGGGACGCAGCATCAGGGAGCTGACGCGCCTTCTTCTTCCTCCCAGTCGTCCGCGTACCGTGCCGAGCGGGATGCGGATTTCGCGAGGATGGTCGCACGGGCCGAGGAGGCTGAGGCCGCTCTCGCCGAGAGGGTAAGTAAACACCTACACTTCCCCTTTATGATTATGATTATGAAATATGACTAACTAACCATGTATATGCAGATGACCGAGCTGACTCGGCTCAAGGAGGAGATGGAGTAGAGCCGTGTAGCGGCGCGGGCTGAGGTTGCCCGCCTTCGGGAGGAGATGGAGCGGAGCCGTCTGACAGACGCGGTCGAGACGGCGTTTCTTCGTGCAGAGCTGGAGTGAGCCTGGGCTACAGAGACGGAGTGCTACCGAGATGAGGCGGAGCGAGCCCGGCTTCAGGTGGTGAGGCTAGAGGGCGTCGTGGAGGGAATGAGCCGACGATTTGAGTGCAGCGGAGCTCCGAGTGGCACTCATGGTACGCACGGCTCCTACAGGAGTTACTTCACGGGCTCCTCCGGTAGCCGGAGGAACGAGCAGGAGGAGTGGCGCCGACGGCCCCGAGAGGATGCGCGCTCAGCGATGCCCCCGCCATCGAAGAGGCATGAGGGCTCGGGTGAGAGTGGCGGCCCAGGGGAGGGTCAGGCTTGATGTGCTTTAGATATGACTTATGTACATATAGACAGCATGATATGATAGTGATATGACATGTTTTTGATTTTGTGAAATGAATGTGTGAATGAATGCGTGTATGCCCAATGCTAACGAACTACTCCTAGACGGACACGAGAGAGTGAGAGAGAGGGGGAGAGAGAGAGACGGGGACTTGAGTGGGAATCGGTGCAAGAAGGATAAAAACTGAGGCTTCAGGTAGATAAACGGTCATCAATATGACCGCTCCAGGATTCAAATGGTTCCATAGTGGGCCACAGATGCTTGTTCGGCCAAAGCTCCAAAGAAGGACGTAGATGGCTCCCATTGGACAATGGATTATGTAAGACGATCTTCGCTTGACCGTTGGAATTGACAGACGGCCTTACACGGACCGTCTAGTGCGCCAGAAGGCGAAGTGTGGGGAAGGAATGTAAACGGTCCTTGGTAGACCGTGTTCAAGTTCCCACGGTCGCTCGATAGACTGCGTAAGGGGAAACTATGATAGCTTCGAACGGGACTCTCTTGGAGAGTCCCAACCCGATGGTAAAGGGGCCCAACCCATGCCAAGACCTATCCTAACCCGAGTTAGAGCTATCCTACCTCAATTTTAGGGGTACTAGGCCACAAATTAGGCTTTAAAAATAGAGGGGCACTCCAATCTCGTTCTTCATACAAACCCTGTCCCTTAAGCCTTGAAAACCTTGCAAAACCTCCCCAAAACACCATGAAGAGAGATCTAAAAGGAAGCTCTATGGGTGAGGCTGGTTACCATGGTCCAAAGTCATCCAAGAAGGAGTACGGTCTGCTGCAAAGACTGACTGCCATCCCCGGGCATCTGAGCTCCAGCCCTTTGAGAGAGGTAAGTCAATGCAATTTCCTTTTATTTCATTCAATTTCTTCAAAAATGCTTATATCTTTCCTCTCTTCTTCTCTTTTCCTTTCTTTACCTCAGCTCCTCCCTGGCCCGAGACGTTATTCCACCTTGAAGTGGATGGCTCCCATGATCTGCGAACTATCCATATCAGCGATATCCATCCTTAGAGCTTGGCACTTGCATCCCCTCTTAATCCTAGCCAAAAATTACCCCAAGCTTTCCTTAGATTGGCATAGTATCACAACTTTGATAGACCTATAGCATCCACAGACACATACCTTCATCTTCCCTTCCTTCGAGGCCACCATCTTGTTAGAGGAGGTAGAGACCTACCTATCTCTTCCTAGATCTAAACTGGGTGAGGAAGACTTAGTTTGCCATACTGTTGCCCATGTGGATCCTGCCCTCATCCTAGGGGAGTTTCTACCTAACACTAAGGATATCCGTGTTAGCGCAGCAAGAGTGATATAGAAGGGGGGGGATGAATAGATCACTCCCAATTTGTAAAAACTTAGGCGGAAAATAAATTCTACAGCTTATGCCCCTCCTTAACCCGCACACAGAGAAATGCAAATGTAGTCACCAAGCAAGGCAGTATAAGTAAATGAGAATGAAGAACTAATCACATGGAAGCAAAGAGACAAGCAGATGGAGAGCACAAATAATAACAGCAAACCACAGAGGAGGCACTCGGTTTTTAGGTGGTTCGATTGCAGTCCGCAATCTACATCCACCCCTCACTCCAACTAGAATGAGGATTCCACTAGACAATGCTAGATCACTGCAGACTCAGTCTGCGAACAACATGCTGCCACACAGCTTGAACAACCAAGGGAAACAAATCCCTCAACCAAGCTCTACTACCCACAGAACTTGATACCTATTCCAGCTACCAGCTAGAACAGAACAGGAGACACCTCTCCCTTCCTCCACACACCGGAGGGAACCTGCTAATGACAGCCTGTCACTAGCAACACCAGAGATCACCGATCTCTCTTCCTCTGCAACCCAGAGGGAAACTAGAGTAATACTCCCTTCCTCCACACACCGGAGGAGAACCAATTCGAATCAGAAGGATGAACAAAATGAAAAGAAAACAAAATAGGAACAAAGACCAACGAAGAAGCAGTCGGTTCAGAAACCAATACAAATGTAGCTTCAAAGGAAACAATTCATCAAACCACAGACACTGCTCTCTCTCTCTCAAACATACTCCTCTCGGATCTGGACACTATGGAACTCTTTGCTCTTTTTCCCTTTCTGGATCGTGCAGCCTCACACATATGCCTTCTGCTTTTTCTTTTCACGATCAAGCTTCTACTGAAGGATGAAGCTCCATATTTATAGCAGATATTGGGCGTGTGGCTGCCAGGTTCCCGCCCATGAACTTTTTGCCAGATCATTTGAATTTCGACCACATGGCAGCATCCTGACTAGGTTGCCATCCACGTGTCATGTTCCTGGTGTCTTGGATCACGTGCCAGGTGCCAACCTCCGATCACGTGCCCAATCATCAGCCTGAATCGCCTGCAGACAGAGACAGATGGAATGTATATACTTAGTTAGTTCAGGCTATTTAACACGAGTGTATATACTTCAGAAACATCAACTGAGTAAGTGTGTACAACGTGAGAGAGTGTATATACTTAATGAATAAAGCGCATGTGAAGGCAGTGTATAGACTTAATGAATAAGCGCATGAATGGCAGTGTATAGACATGTGATGAACAATGCATGAACTAGCCTTGCCAATGTGTAGACTTTACATTGCCCAGCCACTGTGTAGACTTCACGAAGCCTAACCAGTGTACAGGCTTGGAAAGAGTGTGCTGTGAGCATTGAAGACTCAAGTTATAACAACAGAATGTATAGAGTTGTGGTCGGACAACCCAATGTGTAGACTTGAAGCAAGAGGCCAGTGTTCAGACTTTGAGGAAGCGATGTACTGTTTGCAATGTACAGACTTGATAGTGTAAGACTCTTAATAAGACGGTGAACAATGTATTGACTTGATGCCCAACGGTGATGTACAGACTTTGACAAGCTTGAGCCAGTGTATAGACTATGCCAGAGTGAGACGATGCATGAGACGCTCGGCTGTACAGACTTGCAAAGTTCTGAATGAGACGATTGGCTGTAGGACCGATGTACAGACTCTGAATGTAAAGGCAGGCTATATAGACTTGAATCGCTTGAAGCGATGTACAGACTTGGTGAAGCTCAAGCAGTGTATGGACTTGTGAAGGCTTCAGCGTTGTACAGACATGGAAGAACCACTGTGAATGTATAGACTTGAGTGAATAAAGTAGATGTACAGACTTGCCTAAGACGCAGCATGAGACGCTGGCTGAGATGGACGCTGTACAGACTTTGAAGAGCAGTTCAATGTATAGTCTTGAAGCCCCTGAGCTAAGGTATAGACTTCACGCTGTACAGACTTTGAGCTTTGATCGTTTGAGCAGAATGCAATGTACACACTTAGCGATGTATAGACTTGGCCAGGAAAGCGTAGGGAAATGTATGAGTGTATAGACTTGGCCAAGCGTAGTAAAAGATGTGGAGTGTACACACTTGTTAAAACAAGGTTCAGTGTATAGACTTGGAGAAGCGAAACCGATGTACAGACTTTGAAGGATTTGAACGGGAGAGTGTATGGACTTGGTGAACACTGCAATAGTAATCGGATGTATAGAGTTGAAGTTTAGACAAACCAGTGTATAGACATGAAGCTTGACAATCCAGTGTATAGAGTTGAAGCTTGGAAGGATGTATAGAGTTGAGCTGTACTGACTTTGGCAATGTGCAGACTTAACTGGTCGGGCAGTGTACAGACTTAGAATATTAAGACCAGTGTATAGACTTCAGTTAGAAGGTGCCCGATGTACAGACTAGAAGAGGATATGCCAATGTACAGACTTAATAGATCAAGCTGGTGTATAGACTTTGGTACCCAAGCTATCAATGTTCTGATGCGTCGACCCACCCTTGCTGATGAGTCGACCCACTACTGTCCATATTAACCAAACAGTGTAGATAGATGAAATAATGAAACAGCATATGAACTGAACTCACTTCGGTGATGAACCATCATAAATCTAGAGATAGAAGATTGATTTATAGTGTGAGACATCATCAAAACCATAGGGATGCAACAATCTCCCCCTTTTTGATGATGACAACACTATGAATCAAGCAATATCAAGGTTCAACAAGAGATTTATATCAGCTGCAACAAACATATTAAATTCAAGGCATGCTCATGCAGATGAATTATACATTCCCTACAACACACTCTCATCTCCCCCACAACTCATAACCATATCTTCCCCGAAGCAACATGACTCCCCCAAAGCTCAAGACAAATCCAAGACTCACTGATATTGCAGAACTCCTCTCCCCCTTTGACATCAGCAAAAAAAAATACAGAATGTATGACAGTGCTGGAAACGTGAAGAATAAGGGCAGTAACTTCTTAGTGTAGAAAGTCACTAGTAGGTCTTAAGAGAATAAGTGAGTTTGTAATCTCAAGAGAAGATTCTTTATACTCCAGTACACAATAGAGAAGTAGAATGATAGACAAGTTTATCAGCATACATAGTGGATGATTTAGAGCAGGAGTTAACAAGTATGGCCAGATATAGCTGATCATTCAACTATCCCACAAGACAGCAAGAGACGAAATCAGAGAGGTGTTCTCAAGGTATTGAGGATAAGCAATCCATTAGTTGCATAACAACAAGGAATTTTTTGTTGGAGATGATTTTCAAGAAGATCAATGAGTAAGTTGGTAGTTCACTCCTTTGACATTAGAGAGACACCTTGATTAGAGGCCTGAATCCCCAATTACTCAGAGTGAGTACCTCATTACTTCCCTTTTTTTTATTAAGGAACAGAGTTAGTAACTGTGGCTTTTGACATGAGGAAACACCTTGATTAGAGGCCAGAGTCCCCAGTTACTCAACAGCAAGCCACCATTGCTCTGTCATGTCTTTTCATTCATTTTAAGCATTTGACACCTCATGACATGGGAGAAATATTCATTTCATTGATGAAGCTCCCAGTTTCTCAGTGATCAAAACAGAACATGTTTGTTCAGTTAAGCCCTTGAGTTAAAGAGATAGAATGATTGAAAACAATACCAGAAGGACTATTTCTTGAATTGAGTCTTGAAGTCTAGATTTCAAGCTGATTGGGTCAGATATCAAGACATACAAGTTTTTGGCCTGAACCAGAATCAATGACAATGTAGGAAGATATACTTTATTCAATTAGTCCAGATCTCTGAAGGAGTACCAAAGGAAATATTCTAACTGGAGATTAGAGTCACTGACTTATAGACTTAAGAGATAAGTGACACTCTACTGTCTGAGAGAACCACACTAGATCAGTCATGCAAGACCAGCAAAGTTACGCATCTGGACAGCCCTTTTGAATCTGTCAAAGAACTTCTCTTCTCACATTACAACTCAGCTCCCCCTAAGACATAGCATTCCTCAATAAAACAATCCAGCATAATCTCAAAGCTTCCCTTTATTCAAAGCATTCCTGAAAGCTAACCAGTAAGCATTCTGAACTCCCCCTTTAGACCAGCATGAAAGAAGGCTAAACATCAGACAAACACAACTCCCCCTCATAATAAGAACAGGCTTTATAATTAAGACAATTTGTATAAGCCTAATTCTCTTCTCAATGTGGTGAATTTTTCATTATCCAGAGGTTTTGTGAATATCTCAGCAATCTGATTATCTGTGCCTACATGAATCAGTTTAAAATTATTCTTAGACACCTCATCTCTTATAAAATGGTGTCTTATCTCTATGTGTTTGGTTCGTGAATGCAAAACATGATTATTAGCAATATTGATGGCACTAGTATTGTCACAGTAAATTGGTGTGCACCCCAGGTCTACTTGGTAGTCCTGAAGCTGGTGTTTAATCCATATTACTTGTGTTCCACAACTCCCTGCAGCCACATATTCAGCTTCTGCAGTGGAGAGGGCCACAGAATGTTGTTTCTTGGAGCCCCAAGACACTAAACACCCACCCAAAAATTCACAATGGCCACTAGTACTTTTCCTGTCTAGTTTACAGCCTGCATAATCAGTATCTGTGTATGCTACTAATTTAAGTGTGTGAGATGCAGGAAACCATAAACCAAGAGAATGAGTAGCTGACAAATATCTGAAGATTCTTTTAACTGCAGCTAAGTGTAATTCAGTAAGTCTAGACTGATACCTTGCACACATTCCTACACTGAATTGTATATCTGGTCTAGAGGCTGTCAAGTAAAGAAGTGATCCAATCATACCTCGATAAAGTTTGGCATTTACTTCTTTACCTGTCTCATCTACATCCAATGAGGTATTGGTGCCCATGGGTGTTGTAATGTGCTTTAAGTTTTCCATACCAAACCTTTTGAACAGTTCCATTGTGTATTTGGTTTGGTTGATGAAGCACCCATCCTCTAGCTGCTGTACCTGCAATCCAAGAAAGTATTTTAGTTCACCAACCAAGCTCATTTTGAATTCAGCAGACATCATGGTAGAAAATTCATCACATAGTTCATGCTTAGTTGATCCAAATACAATGTCATCTACATATACCTGAACTATGATGAGATCTCTGTTTATGCCCTTGGTGAATAAAGTTTGATCAACTTTACCTCTTTTGTATCCCTTGCTGATCAGAAATTCAGACAATCTTTCATACTATGCTCTTGGAGCCTGCTTTAGACCATACAAGGCTTTGTTTAACCTGAAAACTTGGTTAGGTTGAGAAGAGTATTGAAATCCAGGAGGTTGTTCAACAAAAACTTCTTCTTTAATGACTCCATTTAAAAAGGCACTTTTAACATCCATTTGTTGGAGTTTTATATTCTTTGAGCAAGCAAAGGCAAGCAACAATCTTATAGCTTCCATCCTAGCAACAGGTGCATAGGATTCATCAAAGTCTACACCGAATTCCTGACAGTAGCCTTTGGCTACTAATCTGGCCTTATTCCTTGAGATAATTCCATCTTCATTCATCTTATTTTTGAACACCCACTTGGTTCCTATGATATTAATACCATCTGGTCTTGGGACAAGCTCCCAGACATTATTCCTTTTAAACTGACCTAATTCCTCATAGCATTGACCCAAGCTTGATCAGCCAAGGCCTCTTCTACTGTTTTGGGTTCAATTTGTGAGACTAAAGCAATTAAGTCATCATTATTCACATTTCTAAAATGAGACCTAGTCCGAAGAGGATCTTCAGGATTGCCTATGACTTTATCTAATGGATGGTCTTTAAGAAATCTAATATTTGTTGAAGACTCACCTGTTTCTCTTGGCCCTTCCTGATTGGGGGAATTTGTTTCTCCACTCGGCTGAGTCTTCTCTTCTTCCTGTTGGTCTTCTATAAAATCCCCACCATGATTGGAATCCCTGTCAAGATTTTCAACATTAGAAACATCTTTCTTTTCACTAAAAAGGATGTGTGGAGACTCTTCCACTTTCTGATCTGATATGTTAAATACCCTATATGCCCTTGACACTTCAGAGTAACCCAAGAATATTCCAGGTGTGCTTTTGGCTTCAAACTTGTCTAAATCTTTCTTATCATTGTTATGAATAAAACATTTTGCTCCAAAAATTCTGAAATAAAACAAGTTTGGTTTCTTACCTTTTAGAAGATCATAGGGTGTTTTCTTGTGAATGGGTCTTACCATGGCCCTATTGATTATGTAAGTTGCTGTATTGGCCGCTTCTACCCAAAACCTTCTAGGTAATTTACTTTCAATCAACATGGTTCGGGCCATCTCCACCACAGTTCTATTTCTTCTCTCCACAATCCCATTCTGTTCAGGTGTCCTGGGAGAAGAAAACCTGTGAGTTAGTCCTTCTTTTTCACAAAGATCAGTAAACATGGAGTTTTCAAACTCACCTCCATAGTCAGATTGAATAGAACAGACCTTGTACTTCCCTTCTTGTTTAACCTTATTGAAAAACAGATTAAACTTTTGAAATGCATCACTCTTATTTGCTAAGAAAAATATCCATGAATATCTAGAGAAGTCATCTATGATGACGTAGCCAAACCTGTTTCCATTAAGACTCTGAGTTCTAGTGGGACCGAAAAGGTCCATATGAAGAAGTTCCATTGGTCTAGAAGACAATGGCTCGGATCTTAATTTAAAGGAATTTCTGGTCTGTTTGCCTAGAGCACAGGCATCACATGCTTTTGATATTGAGTTGAATTTAATTCTAGGCATGCCTCTAACTAAATCATGCTTGACCAATTTATTTAAAGTTGTAAAGCTAGCATGACCTAGACGTCTATGCCATTCAAAAGCATCATTTTCAGAGTTGGCAGATAAGCAAATAGTAGATTCAGATTTCTCATCTAAGTCTACAATGTAGACATTATTAATCATGTTGGCTACAAATTTAATCACATCAGAATTTGTTTCAAGGATTTTGCATGAACTATCATCAAATACAACCCTGTGACCCCTATCACATAACTGACTAATGCTAATTAGGTTGTGTTGAAGCCCTTCCACAAGTAAGACTTTTTCAATGGAGTTTGTGGAAGACTTACCTACTGTACCAACTCCAATTATTTTACCTTTGTTCTTTCCTCCAAACTTGACCAGACCCCCTGGCTTCATCTCTATCTTGCTAAACTTGGATCGGTCTCCTGTCATATGCCTGGAGCAGCCACTGTCGACGTACCACTTGTTGTCTTCAGCTGCCAGGCCGACCTACACAAATACATCAAGCAGAGTGATTTGGAACCCAAGATGAGTTGGGTCCAAGGACATTGTTCAAATCTCTGATCAAGTGTTTAGGTATCCAGATTTACTTCAGCATGGTTTTCTCTGGCACCTTCCTTTCTGGTTTATTAAAGTTGAATCCAGCTGGACTGGAGAAGTGAGTTCTATTCCATTCATTAGTCTTCCTATTCCTAGGAAATTTCCTGTAAGCTTGTTGATTAACATATTTTTGACCATGAAAGTTATTTCTCCAGTAGGTCCTGTTTGGACCCATCTGATTGTTGTAATTCCAGCTCTTATTCTGATTCACTTTCTTGGTCCATCTACCATTTGTGTTCTGGTGAGTGGGCTTAGTGTTATTCTTCATAAAATTCATTCCCATCTTAAATGGTTGTCCAGTACTGGTTTTTGTGTTTTCTTTAGGACTTTGAATTTCCTTAGAGCTGTTTGAGCTGGATGGTGTGTCCAGCTTCTCTTTTCCCTTCTTTGGGCAGAAGGTGATGGTCTTGAATTGCAAGGGTCTCTTGTTGGTTGGGTCATAGCCTAGACCCTCCTTATTGAAATTGACCCTAGTCCCTAGTATAGCATCTAAACTAGTCTTTCCTTGACAAACTTTTCTAAGACTTTCTGTTTGTCTTCCAGCTCCTTTTGAAGGGACTCAGAATTTTTTACGAGTTCAGCATCTACTTTCTTCACAGCTTCATATTTCTCTGAGTTCACTCTAATTTCATTCATGCTTTCTTCAATTTTAGTTTTGAATTCATTGAGTTGTTTTTGACTTTCTTGAGTTTCTCCCTTGAGCTTATCATTTTCTTTCCTTAGTGAGGTCATTTCTTCTAGTTGTTCTTTTAGTTTCTCATTTTCCTCACAGACCAGAGTTTGTTCTTCAACATTTGTGTTAAATTTTATTTTCAGAACTCTGTGCTCTTTACTAAGAGAATTAAATTTATCTAACAATTCACCATAAGCATCCTCCCAGTCATCAATTGAGAAATTTTTAAAAACATTTATTACCTCCGCTTCACTGTTTGCCATAAGGCAAATTCCATCTTCATATTCTTCTGAGGAAGCGTCTTCGGGGTCTTCTTCTTCCTCGCTCCATGTGCAGACCATCGCCTATGGCTTCTTCTTCTTCTGCACCTTTATGTTTTTCTTCTGAAGATAGGGACCCTTCTTCTGGAGGTCTGGGCATTCGCCTTTCATATGTCCCTGTTTGTTACAATTAAAACATGTTAGTCTCTTTGGATTACTATCCCTGTAACTAGTAAATTCTGCACTCTTGTTGAAAGAGTGTGGCTTCTTCTTCCTAAAGGTCTTTCCCTTTTTCTTCAAAAATTTTCTGAACTGTCTAGTGAGCATTGCCTGCTCCTCTTGGTCGAGATTTGACAAACCTTCAAGCTCGGACTCGGACTCGGGGCTACTGCTGCTGCTCCCGCTGTTGCTACCCTTGTTGCGGGAAGCCCTTAGAGCCACATTTTTACCCTTCCTCTCACTTCCTTCTCCACCTCCTTGGAAATTCATCTCATAGGTCATAAGGGATCCTATGAGTTCATTCACAGTCAAGATAGTCAGATCTTTTGACTCCTCAATCACAATGGCCTTAGTGTGCCATGCCGGGGATAAAGATCTAAGGATTTTCCTGACTATATCTACCTCAGCAAGATCCTTCCCTAGCCCTTTAAGAGTATTTGTGATCAAAGACAACCTGGCATACATTTCAGTTATATTCTCATCTGCATTCATCTTAAACATTTCATACTTAGAAGTGTAGAGGTTTACCTTCGAGGCTTTCACTTGAGCTGTACCTTCATAGATCAATTGCAGCTCATCCCACATTCGCTTGGCAGTCTTGTAGGCAGATATACGGGCATACTCCTCTGGATGAACAGCACACTGGATGATATTCAGCGCCGTCCAGTTGAGTGAAGAGAGCTTGACATGGTCATCTGTCCAAGCGTCCTCGTTTGGTGGCAGATCATATGGCCCCACCGTAATCACTCTCCACAGTTTATGGCTCTGAGCCCTGATAAACACTTCCATCATGTTCTTCCAAAACAGATAGTTACTACCATCAAAATACGGAGGGCGACTAATGGATTGACCATCGGCCATGAAGGTTCTAGGACCACTAGCATTTCCTTGACCGTTCGTCCACATGGCGTAAACCTGCTCTGATACCAATTGTTAGCGCAGCAAGAGTGATATAGAAGGGGGGGTGAATAGATCACTCCCAATTTGTAAAAACTTAGGCAGAAAATAAATTCTACAGCTTACGCCCCTCCTTAACCCGCACACAGAGAAATGCAAATACAGTCACCAAGCAAGGCAGTATAAGTAAATGAGAATGAAGAACTGATCACATGGAAGCAAAGAGACAAGCAGATGGAGAGCGCAGATAATAACAGCAAACCACAGAGGAGGCACTCGATTTTTAGGTGGTTCGATTGCAGTCCACAATCCACATCCACCCCTCACTCCAACTAGAATGAGGATTCCACTAGACAATGCTAGATCACTGCAGACTCAGTCTGCGAACAACATGCTGCCACACAGCTTGAACAACCAAGGGAAACAAATCCCTCAACCAAGCTCTGCTACCCACAAAACTTGATACATGTTCCAGCTACCAGCTAGAACAGAACCGGAGACACCTCTCCCTTCCTCCACACACCGGAGGGAACCTGCTAATGACAGCCTGTCACTAGCAACACCAGAGATCACCGATCTCTCTTCCTCTGCAACCCAGAGGGAAACTGGAGTAATACTCCCTTCCTCCACACACCGGAGGGGAACCAATTCGAATCAGAAGGATGAACAAAATGAAAAGAAAACAAAATAGGAACAAAGACCAACGAAGAAGTAGTCGGTTCAGAAACCAATACAAATGTAGCTTCAAAGGAAGCAATTCATCAAACCACAGACACTGCTCTCTCTCTCTCGAACATACTCCTCTCGGATCTGGACACTATGGAACTCTTTGCTCTTTTTCCCTTTCTGGATCGTGCAGCCTCACACATATGCCTTTTGCTTTTTCTTTTCACGATCAAGCTTCTACTGAAGGACGAAGCTCCATATTTATAGCAGATATTGGGCGTGTGGCTGCCAGGTTCCCGCCCATGAACTTTTTTCCAGATCATTTGAATTTCGACCACATGGCAGCATCCTGACTAGGTTGCCATCCACGTGTCATGTTCCTGGTGTCTTGGATCACGTGCCAGGTGCCAACCTCCGATCACGTGCCCAATCATCAGCCTGAATCGCCTGCAGACAGAGACAGATGGAATGTATATACTTAGTTAGTTCAGGCTATTTAACACGAGTGTATATACTTCAGAAACATCAACTGAGTAAGTGTGTACAACGTGAGAGAGTGTATATACTTAATGAATAAAGCGCATGTGAAGACAGTGTATAGACTTAATGAATAAGCGCATGAATGGCAGTGTATAGACATGTGATGAACAATGCATGAACTAGCCTTGCCAATGTGTAGACTTTACATTGCCACTGTGTAGACTTCACGAAGCCTAACCAGTGTATAGGCTTGGAAAGAGTGTGTTGTGAGCATTGAAGACTCAAGTTATAACAACAGAATGTTTAGAGTTATGGTCGGACAACCCAATGTGTAGACTTGAAGCAAGAGGCCAGTGTTCAGACTTTGAGGAAGTGATGTACTGTTCGCAATGTACAGACTTGATAGTGTAAGACTCTTAATAAGAGGGTGAACAATGTATTGACTTGATGCCCAACGGTGATGTACAGACTTTGACAAGCTTGAGCCAGTGTATAGACTATGCCAGAGTGAGACGATGCATGAGACGCTCGGCTGTACAGACTTGCAAAGTTCTGAATGAGACGATCGGCTGTAGGACCGATGTACAGACTCTGAATGTAAAGGCAGGCTGTATAGACTTGAATCGCTTGAAGCGATGTACAGACTTGGTGAAGCTCAAGCAGTGTATGGACTTGTGAAGGCTTCAGCATTGTACAGACATGGAAGAACCACTGTGAATGTATAGACTTGAGTGAATGAAGCCGATGTACAGACTTGCCTAAGACGCAGCATGAGACGCTGGCTGAGATGGACGCTGTACAGACTTTGAAGAGCAGTTCAATGTATAGTCTTGAAGCCCCTGAGCTAAGGTATAGACTTCACGCTGTACAGACTTTGAGCTTTGATCGTTTGAGCATAATGCAATGTACACACTTAGCGATGTATAGACTTGGCCAGGAAAGCGTAGGGAAATGTATGAGTGTATAGACTTAGCCAAGCGTAGTAAAAGATGTGGAGTGTACACACTTGGTAAAACAAGGTTCAGTGTATAGACTTGGAGAAGCGAAACCGATGTACAGAATTTTAAGGATTTGAACGGGAGAGTGTATGGACTTGGTGAACACTGCAATAGTAATCGGATGTATAGAGTTGAAGTTTAGACAAACCAGTGTATAGAGTTGAAGCTTGGAAGGATGTATAGAGTTGAGCTGTACTGACTTTGGCAATGTGCAGACTTAACTGGTCGGGCAGTGTACAGACTTAGAATATTAAGACCAGTGTATAGACTTCAGTTAGAAGGTGCCCGATGTACAGACTAGAAGAAGATATGCCAATGTACAGACTTAATAGATCAAGCTGGTGTATAGACTTTGGTACCCAAGCTATCAATGTTCTGATGCGTCGACCCACCCTTGCTGATGAGTCAACCCACTACTGTCCATATTAACCAAACAGTGTAGATAGATGAAATAATGAAACAGCATATGAACTGAACTATTTTTTTTTAATCAAACACCGACCAATCAAAGAACGCACAGGTCGAGTGCACCCTCCCTCAGAGAGGAAGAATGTTCTCACTCCTCCTGGCCGTTCCCAGTGGTCCTAAATTTTATTGATATGAGATTAACAATGATTACAACCCAAGGGGCAAATGCCTAAAAAGAAACAAAGGGCAAGTAAAGAGAGCCCGAGCTAGGGAATAAGGGTCAAAACCCAACTAAAGAAAAACTACTAGCAATCTTGTAATGACGAAAAGAAGGCAAGCCAGCCTTATCTACTCTTAAAGCACCCTTGGTATGCTGTGGTAACTCCTTTGCTTTGGTATAGAGTTGGTTAGTTGTAATACCACAAGCATAAGAAGCCAGTGAATCAGCTACTTGGCTTCCCTCTCTGAAAATATGATAGAACTCACTGCCACTTTCTTGAAGGAGAGTTAATGTTTCTTTCCACCATGGGTAGACAGCCCAATTAGGAGGAGTACCACTCCTACATGCATCCACAATCAAGGAACAATCTGAAAATATAGCCAAGAGTTTAATGCCACTTTGCTTTGCAATATTTAGCCCATCATGTAATGCCCTGCATTCAGCCATAATGCTATTTCCAATACCATAAGAGAAGGCAAAGCCTATTATCAGGTCCCCAGAATTGTTCCTGATACATCCGCCTCCACCACATCTGCCGGGGTTACCTTTTGATGCCCCATCAACATGAAGGGTATATCCCTGTTTTGCAAGTTTACAGGTGACCATAATGGAATGTTTGATCTGTACCCGAAGCAGCAAACCATAGGAGGCCAAGCACTTGATTTTAGCAGGAGAAAGGGGCCTGCGGAAGACAATTTTTTCTACCACCATCTGGACAGAAGAGAGGATTTTCCTTTTAATGGCAGTGATATTAATTGAAACCCCTTCAAACTTGGAGGCACATCTCTGCTTCCATATTTCCCAAAGCATGAGGAATGTAGCGTACATTCCAGCTAAACTAAAAGCTGAAGGCATACTAGTTGCAGATAAGAATTCCCAGCACCTACTAGTGATTTGGTCTCCCAGCCATATTTTATTACTGATAAGGGGTAACAACCAACCCCATAATTCTGAAGCCAATTCACCATGAATGAAGACATGATTGAGATCTTCATGTTTAGGAAGGGAGCAGCAATTACATTTTGAAGCCATTTGGATGCCACAATCAATGACCCTGCTATCAACTGGAATTGCCCGGTGGATGAGTTTCCAAATGAATAAAATTGCTCTTGGATTGAAAGTAGGATGCCATAATTTTGCCCATGCTGACCTCTTCACTCCTTTTGTGCGAATTAGATTGTAGGCTGATTTAATAGTGAAACTACCTGTAGCAGAATTCATCCAAAAACAGGTGTCAGCCTCATTGTTAAGCTGGACAGTAGGGATATGTTGACCATTGCTAATAAACCCCCAAGCCATATGCTGAGTATTTCTGATAACATCTCTAACAGAGAAAAAAGGGATTACATTCCCATTATTTCTGTTTGCAGCCTGATCTGCATTAAAAATAGGACCATTACCAGTCCAATTATCTCTTAAGAAATCAGTTGTATCTCCAGACCCAACAAACCACCTGCTATTTTCAAGAACAATATCTCTGGCTTGTCTGAAAATTGATTGAGGCATGCCAAGAGGAAAAGGTTTTTTACTGCTGGAGATATGAGCTTTAATGAATCTCTGTCTGGCATATTGGGACCACGGTGATGAACCATGAAGAATACTCCATAACATCTTAACAGCAAAGGCAATCTGGATACTTCGGAAATCTCTAATGCCAAGGCCACCCTCTGTGTGAGGTTTCTGGATGTGAGACCAGGCAATCAATGCCTGCGCTTGATGCCATGATCCCCTTGCCAGAAGAAGGCTGCACATTGACTTTCCATGAAGCTGATTATCTTTTTCGGAATAAAGCAAGCAGAAGCTAAATAGACTGGCATACTTTTAAGAACAGAGTTTATAAGAACAGCTCTGCCAGCTTGAGAAAGTAATTTGGATTGCCAGCCTTCTAATTTGTTCTGAATCCTTTCTATAAGGAATTTGAAATCTGAACATAGGTATCTGCCCTTTTTAATTGGAATTCCAAGATATTTGATTCCATCAGTATGGTACTTGTAACCAGTAAGTGTCCTAACAGCCTGTATTAATGATAAGGGGGCCTTAGCTGATAGGATAAAACAACTTTTTGCAGCGTTTACCTTTTGTCCCGAGCCACCTTCATAACTATTGATAAACTGCTGGAAAGCCCCTATATTTCTTCTACTAGCATTTAGGAAAACCAGGGTGTCATCTGCATATAGCAAGTGGGAAATCTGCATTGACCTTCTGGGTCCAGCATATCCTATAATTCTCCCAGATTGAAATAGTGCTGATAAACCTCTGCTTAAGACCTCCGAAGCAATAATAAAGAGATAAGGTGCTATGGGATCTCCTTGTCTAATGCCTCTACTGGATTTAAAAAAGCCAGAAATCATTCCATTGAAGTTAATAGAGAACCAGCAATTATATAGAAGCATACCAATTAAGGAAGTGAATCTATTGTAGAAGCCAAACTTTTTCATCACTGCTAATACAAAATCCCACTCCATTCTATCATATGCTTTAGCCATGTCCAGTTTAAATATCATATTATGGCCTCTAACTTTCCTGTTAATGTCCATCATCAATTGTCTAGCAAGGGAGATATTATCCAAGATAAACTGCCCTTTCACAAAAGCACCCTGCTCCTTAGAAATTATACTAGGCAAAAGAGGAGCCAATCTATCTGAAATGATCTTGGAGATAACTTTGTAAGAGAAATTACAAAGACTGATAGGCCGAAAATCATTGAATGATTTAGGTTCATGAACCTTGGGAATAAGGGTTATTAGAGAAGAGGATATTCCCTTTGGAAATGGAAAACCTTGGGAAAATGCAATGACAGCATCACAAAAATCATGTCCAATAATATCCCAAACTGCTGTGAAGAAATCCGCAGAGAATCCATCTGGACCAGGGGAGCTGGCGCCTTTAAGAGACCAAACAGCTTGACGGATCTCTGAATGGCTCGGTGGAGCACAAAGGACTAAGTTTTGAGTTTCAGTGATAATCTGTGGGATATAGTTGAGCAATTCAGAGTCCTGAGAATGACTCTCAGACGAGAAAAGACATTTAAAATAATTCTCAGCATGTTTCCTCAGAATTTCATGATCAGAGCACCATTCGTTAGAATCCCCTACTTTGAGTCTTCTAATAATGTTTCTTCTTCTATTACACTGTGCAACCGCATGGTAAAAGGAGGTATTTCTATCTCCACATTCAATCCAGTCAACCCGGGATTTCTGATGCCAAAAAATTTCTTCTCTGGATAAAGCTTGATTAAGCAAGGCATTGGCAGCTTTAAGCCTGTCCTTATTATCATAAGAAGGATCAGAGTCAAAGTAGCTTTGCTTAGATTCAACCTCAACTTTGGCATAGCTAACAGCAGAGTTTATGTCCCCAAAAATTTCTTTGTTCCAGGTACGAAGAGAGGCCTTAACTGTCTGTAGCTTGATAAAAAATCTTGTCAGAGGATTAGGGTCATGAATTTGAGATTGCTGCCAGCTGTCTGATACAAGATGTTTAAAAGAATCATGAGTGCACCACATTTTCTGAAAAATGAATCGACCTGGGTTGCTCAGCTCTTTATCCATATGTAGTAACAAAGGAGCATGGTCCGAAGGACCTCTGGGAAGATGCTTAACAGTCAGCTGTGGAAAAGAGGAAAGACAATAGCTATTCACTAACACTCTGTCAAGTCTAGCCTTTATATTAGCAGCTCCAATTCTGTTATTAGTCCAGGTCATAGCATTTCCTATAAATCCAATATCAGTCAGGCCAGCAGAGCTAAGGCAATTATTAAAATCAGCCATTGTAGCTAAGGCCGGCATACTACCCCCTACCTTCTCCGAGGGGCGAAGAACACAGTTAAAATCTCCACCTATCAGCCAAGGTATAGTAACAGAAGAAGGAAAGGAGGCAATATCACTGAACAGAGATTGTCTTTGGTTAGGGTCACATGAAGCATATACAATGGAGTAATATGTACAGAAAGAATTACCATTCTTCAATCCAAGAGTTAAATGTTGGGGGGAGGAAGCTATTACTTCCAAATTGAATCTTTCATGCCAGAAAACCCAGATTTTTGGGTCTTCGGGGCTACTACAAGCAAAACCCCCGAGCTTAATGTATCTCCCCAGAGTTGAGGCTTTATTTAAATTCACCATAGGTTCCAGGATGGCCACAAGTTCTACCTTATTGGACTGTACAACTTCTTTTAAGCATCTCTTGGTACTACCATTCCCTACTCCACGAGCATTCCAAATTAAAGAGGATATTATCATTGAGGTTCCCAGGGAAAATCTTCCATGGATCTAGCTTTAGATCTAGTAATAATCCCCTTATCCTGCTGCTTACCAGTAATTTCAACACAATGTGATTGATCATGTGACTGCATGAAAACATTATCCTGCCAAGCTTTTTCTGCTACCTGCTTGTTGACCATTAGTAATTCATTCGTCTATAATTTATTTGAATCTTCTAATCCAGATTTCAGTTCCACTACAACAGTAGTACCCTTTTCTATCACCTTTATTTCCTCAGAGCAAATAGTAGGCTCACAGTTACCACAGCCATTGACATTACCAGTCTCTTTACAGGTAGGCAGTAATTGGTGCTCTAAGTGAGGCTCACAAGTGCTACCTGGATTAGTGTCCAAATCTGAGAGTTTCCCTTCCTTGAACATCAACTTGTGATCATTGCTGGTCGGTAAATTAGAATCCTGTGGAACTTCCTCTGGAATATCTGTCTTTTCCAACAGCTCAAATTTGTTATCAGTTGCAACATACTGTCGAACAGTTAACAGACCATCCTGCCTAGGCCGGAAGGTCTGTTTTGTATTTTTAGCAGCAGGTTCTTGAGCCAATTGAATCCGGGCCATCCTGCCCTGTTTCATTTTACATTCTTCCTCTGAGTGACCCAGCTTATGGCAGAAGGAGCAGAGCACTAGAACACGGTTATAACTCACTTTTTGCCAATAACCAATCCCATTCAGATCTATCCAAATCCGTTCATTACGCGGGGCAGAAAGATCCATTTCTACACAAACCAAAGCCTCTGAGGTGTCTGATAGAGCCAAAGATTTTTCATGTAAATGCAGGACTGCACCAAAATTTCCAGCTATCGATCGGAGACAGTCTTCGTGGTACAAATTAGCTGGTAAGGCTGGAAAACCAATCCAAACAGGAACAGTCGAAGGATCAGCATCAAAATTAAAATCAGATGTCCATCGGAAAAATCTGAACAAAAATCCTCTGATATACAGGTTCTTCTGAATTAAAAGCTTCATAAAATCCGCTTCGCAATCAAGCCGCAGCAGGAGATGTCTTGGATTGAGCTTGCTAATAATAACTTCCGAAGAGATATTTAGCCGCTGCTCCAAGAAACTCTTAATATCCGAAAAAGCTGGGAGGCCATAAGCACATTTGGCAACAATAGAGAAGGATAAAAACTGGATCGAGGCTTGAATGTCCTTCTTAGAGAAATACACCGCCGGCTCTCCTCGGTCAGTAAATGCAGGCTCCTTGATTGGGATTTCTATCTTCAGTCGCTGCCTGGAGTCCATCAACACCTGCGCGAAAGAACGGCGAGGAGTAGCAGCAGAAGAAGATTGAGCTTCTTCTGGAGTCTTCAGCATGGAAGAAACCCCCACCACTCCGGCCATGGCCGGCGGGGATGGAAGAGAGACAAATCGGGGAGGCGGGAATACCAGAGTTTCTCACACTAGAAATTTAGAGAGGGAAAAAAGAATATCTGAGTGCTGTCGCATATGAACTGAACTCACTTAGGTGATGAACCAGCATAAATCTAGAGATAGAAGATTGATTTATAGTGTGAGACATCATCAAAACCATAGGGATGCAACAATCCGCACCATGATTGGTCCACACCATATCCATTTGCTACCCCTAAGCCAGTGGGTCATAGCTCATTGTAAAAATAAGTGTGGGTGGGATGAAGCCGTAGCCAAGGCGGTTTCTATCTGCCTATGTGGTGCCATACTCTTCCCCTCTGCCGACCATGTCCTAGATATCCCCATCCTTAGCACCATTAGTGGCCTGTGGCAGGGTCTTTCCATCTCTCAGGCCGTGCTCGCTTACCTTTACGAGGGCCTTAACTCAGCAGCCTTAGGGGGCCCACTCTTTGACTCTATGATTCTCTTGGAGTGCTAGATGGGAGTCAGGTTGAAATTCATGCCTAGGGAGGATGTCACTTCTATTAGCCGGATCTTTGGGAGCCATCCTCTTTTCTTCATTGGCAGTTCTTTCAGGTTTTCTCAGTAGGTGGAGTGTCGGACCACAGACAAGAAGACCAGGGATGAATGGCGTCTCTACATCAACACTTTGCCCCTGGACCGGTTCGTGATGCGCCCTTCCTTCCTCCACGGCACTACCCTGAGGCTTCCTAGGAGGCTGGGGTTGGACACGAGGCTTGTGGGTGACACCGATCTGGCGATGTACAACCCCTAGAGGTGTTTTCTACAGGCCGGGCTTTCCAGGATGACAGTTCCAACGCTACCCCACCTTCCCGCACTTCATCCGAGGAGGCTCGGGATAGAGGAGGATGAGCAGGTGGTCAGGAGTGCGCTGATCATGTGGGAGCTCAGCAAGGTACGTACCCTACCTGCGGAGGTAACAGAGCTTCAGGAGGAGTATCAGGCTTATGTGAGATCACACCTCGTGGGGATGCCTGGCTGAGGATTGAGTGATTTTATCCTTTATGATGTATGAAGCCCATGGATTGATTTTGATTTGTTTATTTGATATTGAAAATAAAGGAATTGAATGTTTGATTGGAATAAAGTTGGCCTTGTCTCTTGTGTGAATTTGTGGATTGAGATGGTTCTCTGGCAAGGAAGCGATCCGCCATAGACCGCTAGATGAAGTAGATGGTCTGAAATGGACCGCTCCTTAGATAGATGGCAGGAGTTCAGAACGACGGTCCAGTTGGTCTATCGATAGGCCGTTTAAAATGGTAGAACGGTTAGTGATGGACCGTTTGAGAATAATACGCGGTGGGCTCGTGAGATAACATGAAGGCGGCCTCATGAAGGCCGTCTAGAAGACTGAAATGGTCATTTGATGACCGTTTGAAGGATATAGACGGTCATATGGAGACCGCGTACCCGTAGATGCCAGCATCATTTATAAAAACTTGCCCCTACACACACACTCAGACAAAAAATAGGTTAAATCTATTTTAGGCTTAACCCCTTACCTGTAGCAAGTTAGGGAATAACTAATCCTTGATTTTTGGTCAAGGGAATAAGCCTTATTAAATAGGAAAAATGACGAAAGGAACGGATGCAATGCATGCCATGAAATGCAATTGATGATTTTGAAAATATTTTTGCAGTTTTAAAGATATTTAATTTTTATAGATTTTAAAATATTTGATTTTTTATGTTCTGAAATATTTGATTTTTTGGGGTTTTAAAATATTTGATTTTTTTTGATTTTGAATAATTTAACTTTTTTGGATTTTGAAATATTTGATTTTTTTGGATTTTGAAATATTTGATTTTTTTGAATTTTGAAATATTTGATTTTTTTTAGATTTTGAAATATTTGCTTTTTTTATTTTGAAATATCTACTTTTTTGGATTTTTAAACCATCTCAAACTCGGCGACGGGAGACCCACATATCTCATTAGGGGTTTCCCAAGCACAACGTGCATCAGGGGTGACCATCCATGGCCAAGGTCCAATTTCACTTAGCGATGCCTCTGTTGAGGCCATACTCGGGGTACGATCCAGTCCTTGAGAAATTAAAAAGAGAATCTAATAGGGAAGCCGGTAACAGGTATAAAGGTTTTTAGGGCTTGAGCTCTTCTCACGACAATCCCTCTTCAAGAGATTTGGTTTGTTGCGCCGGGGCTTTGTGTCCATCATCGAACCTTCATCTGCTCTAGGCACGCATACGACCGGGCTCATGACGTCCCAGGGGGGAAATGTACTGCCACTCTTGCCATACCTAGTTTCATTCTTTGGGAGCATTTAGACTTTTGAGCTTCGAGCTTTTAAACGAGCTTTTAGCTTTTGCCTTGATTTTGCCCTTTTTCTTCTTTTTTTCTTTTCTTACTTTCTTTTTTCTTATTTTTGCGGAATGAGGTCATAACAGACTGCCCCTATTTGAGACCTCCCTTTCATCAGGGTGTCTAGATCAGTTCTCGCCCCTTTATTCACCACTTGCCCATGTTGTCAGCCGAAGAGGAGAAAAATAATGATTTTCACTTTCGCCTAAGCATGGCCAAAGGAGAAACGGTGCTGTGTAGAAGAGGAAAACCCAACCTCGGAGGTCGTGTAGTGTGTGAGTGTCGTTCTGGGGATCTCCCTTCATGATCAAGGAGAGAAACACCCCGCCATCGGGCCGTTGCTAGCTTGACTCTAAGGATAAAAACGTTTGAGATACAACTCATTCCATGGACTAGACAATTCTTCGCCCTCTGCGTTGACAAGATAGTACGCGTTCCCAGGATAAATTTCTTTGATAATGAACGGACCCTCCCAATTGGGTTGCAGCTTAGACCTAGGACCTGCTGATCTAATAAATTTACGTTTCAAAATCATATTACCCACTTAAAATTTTCTTTCGATGACCTTCTTTTAAAAATGACGCGAGACACGTTTTTGATAAACGGAGACATGATTGGCCACATTAAGTCTCTTCTCATCCAAGAGTTCCAACTGGACTAGCAATGCCTCTCAACGTTCATCAAGATTAAGTGCTTTGTCGAGCTGCACTCTTAGGGAAGGGATCAAAATCTCATACGGGAGTACCGCTTCCATCCCATAGGTGAGAGCAAAAGGAGTTTGCCCCGTGGGAGTATGGATGGAGGTGCGATAAGCCCATAGAGCTTCTACTAATTTGTCGGCCCAATCAGCAAATTTATGCGACTCACATATTTTTTTAATAATTTTAAGAAGAGTCTTATTGGTGGCCTCGGCTTGGCCGTTGCCTTGGGGATAGTATGGTGATGAATGATGCAACTAAATGTTGAATTTCTTACATAGGTCCTGGAGTTCTTGTGACACGAACTGAGGTCTGTTGTCGGTGACGATGTCGCTCGACACTCCAAACCGCGAAATGATGTTCTTGAGGATGAAGCGGCAAACTATGGTAGCTTTGATTTCTGCATATGCTTCAGCTTCTGCCCACTTGGTGAACTAGTCTGTAGCGGTTAGGATGAAAGATTTTTGTTTGACTTGGGAATTTGGATCACCTAGTGGGCCTACAATATCAAAAGCCTACATGGAGAATGGCCAAGGAGCATAGAAAGGATGGAGAGATGAAGCAGGAGCGTGAATTTTATCAGCATGGAGTTGGCACAAAAGACACCTACGGACATAGGTGGAGCAATCTTCTTCTAGGGTCGGCCAGTAATAGCCCTGCCTAAGAATCTTCTTCGCCAAAGCCTGACCATTAACATGCCCTCCACACTCGCTCAAGTGAGCTGCTTCCACAACTTTCCAGGCCTCATCACACTCGCTCAAGTGAGCTGCTTCCACAACTTTCCAGGCCTCATCATCGTCTAAGCATGTCATGAGAACTCCCTTAAGAGCCCGCCTATACAACTCTCCTGCAATAATAGTGTATCTAGAGGTGACTCTTCTTATGGCCTTGCGCTGCACGACGTTGGCTGATTCTGGGAATGACCTGTCCCTGCAATACTGCTTGATTTCATGATTCCAAGGCAATTCCTCTTCTTCTAAAATTTCCTCGAGCTCAGTTAACGATACTTCTTTCAAATCCTCCTTCTCAGCCTTCTTCTCTACATATCGCCTAAGGTTGTCGAACCAGGGGTCCTGAAGGGAAGGCACATCTAACCGCTGGACCACAATGGTCTCAGTGGAGCGACTGAGGGGGAAAGCTAGGGAAGAATCAAGCGATGCAAGTGCATCGGTGAGGATATTCTGAGATTGAGGGGTATGAATGTAAATCAGCTTATGGAATTGCTTAGCCAAGAGCGTGACCAAATCTTGATAAGGTTTGAGCTTTGGGTCATGGGTGCGATAAGTGGAAAGAACTTGACGCAGCACCAACTTAGAATCTCCTATAATGTTTAAGTATCACACACCCAGAACGTAGGCGTGCTTCAATCCAGCAAGGAGAGCCTCATACTCGGCTATATTGTTGGTAGCAGGAAAAGAGAGTTGATATGCAATGGGGATGGTCACTCCCTCTGGAGAGAGGAGGACAGCGCCGATCCCTCGACCTTGAGAATTGAGTGCACCATCGAAGTGCATTGACCAAAAAGGGTGATGATTGAGCACAGCCAAGTGTTCATCAGGGAACTCATCCTAGATAGAATCTGTACAAGGGATAGGTAAATGAGCAAGATGTTCAGCAATAGCATATCTTTTGATACCTTTCTGAATGACGAAGGTAATATCAAATTGGGATAAGAAGCTCTGCCAGCGAGCTAACCTACTAGAAAGGACGGGTTTCTCTAAAAGATAGCGAATTGGGTCCATTCTAGAGATCAACTTAACCTCACAGGCAAAGAAAAAAATGTTTCAACTTCTAAGCTACCCAAACTAAGGTTGCGCAGGTCTTCTCCATGGCAGTACACTTCGCTTCAGCAGGATTAAACAACCTAGAGAGGTAGTAGGCTGCCCTTTCCTTCCCTTCATCATCCACTTGTGCCAGGATAGCTTCTAGGGAGTCATTGATAACAGGAATGTATAAAATCAGGGGTTTTCTAGGAACAGGGGGTTGCAAAACTGGGGGATTAGACAGATAAACCTTCAGATCCTCATAGGCCTTTTGGCATTGTTCATTCCATTCAAACTTAGCCCCCGCCTTCAACAGTTCGTAGAATGGACGACACCTCTTAGAATGCTGAGATATAAACCTCCGAATGAACTGTAAACGCCCAATCAATCCTCAAAGCTCGGTAATGTTTTTCGGCGGCGGCATATCCATAACGGCCTTTGCTTTGTTTGGATCAATTTGAATCCCCCGCTTACTAACTATGAAACCCAGTAGCTTCCCTGATGACACTCCAAACACACATTTCTTTAGATTCATTTTTAATTTGTACTCCCTAGCCCTTTGAAACACCTTGGCCAGGACAATGGGGTGTTCTTATTTTGACTTCGACCTCACCAGAATATCATCCACATATGCCTCCATATAGACGTGCATCATGTCATGGAAAATTGCCATCATCGTCCGTTGGTATGTGGCACCCGCATTCTTTAGTCCAAACGGCATGACCACGTAGCAGTAGGTGCCCCAGGGCATGGTGAATGAGGTCTTTTCTTGATCTTCGGGAGCAAGACGGATTTGGTTATACCCTGAATAACCGTCCATAAACGAGAGGGCTTCGTACCCAGCCGTGTTGTCCACCAACACGTCGATATGAGGAAGCGAGAAATCGTCTTTAGGAGATGCCTTATTCAAGTCCCTGAAATCATTGCAGATTCAAAAGTTTCCATCCTTTTTCATCACAGGGACAATATTCGCCACCCATTGAGGATATAACACAACTCTAACGAACTTGGCCTTATACAATTTATCAACTTCCTCTTTTATCCTTAAGGCCATTTGGGGGTGGAATCTTCTTAATTTTTGCTTAACGGGCGTTGCCCCTAGTTTAAGTACCAATCTATGTTCTACCAGGGTGGGGTCAAGGCCCAGCATGTCCTCATAAGACCAGGCGAATAAATCGCTATACTCCCTCAAAACCTTGATTAGCTCCTCTTCAACCTGAGGAGGAAAATTAGTAGAAATAATTATGAGCCTGGGATCCTCTTAAGTTCCAAGATTAAGTTCTTTCGTGGGTTCATCCACTACCGATGATGATTCACCAAATCTCTTCAAACCCTGCGCGTACAAATCGTCAGTGTCATCCACGTCGCTATCCTCATCATCGATTGGGTCCTTCTCATCTATGATTTCATAAACACCTAATCCATCATTGCTCGAAACCCCATCTAGCCCTCCATCATCTTCCAAGATGATGGCTGTCTCTACAAACATAGGGCACTTAAGGAGGGAGTGACAACGTTGAACAAGATCTTCAAGAAATCTTTTAGGAACGGCTTTAGAATGACGCGTCACCAGACGCGTGGCAAGCGTGGAGGGGTTGGAGACATTGGAACAAGTCCCTAATTCACTAGACTCAATCGACTCTACTTCTCTAAGCTCAACAAGTCCTACATCTAACCTAGGGGATAGAAAATCTACAGGAAGGGAAATAGGGGTCTCGTGCCCCTGGGAAGAATGCGGACAAAACATAGCATAATCCTCCATTGAAATCTCCGTTTTAAAATTGGCATTTTTTTTGGAGATCGGAGGAAATCACGCAACAAGAGGGGTTAGAGGAGGAAGGAGGAGGAGGAAGTTGAAGGGGGAAGAGAGATGGAAAGAGAACAGCAAAAATTGGATCGGATGAAGAAAACCACATGTTTGTGAGATCGGATGAAGAGGACCACATGGTGGAAAGATCAATCGGTGGGCACTGCCCACATGCACACGGCACAAACAAAACATTGAATGGCCTTTCCGTAAAGAATGGATTGACCATGATTGGACGTGAACGAGGAATGGATTCCAACTGTTGAAAAAGGGAGGCGAGGCGGGATAGTGACCAAGAAAAAACAATGAGGGAGCTCCCCCTTTCTCGCGGTCTCCGATAAATTGGCTCTGCCGGAGAGCGCTTCACAAGCTGCATCTTCGATTTCTTTGAACAAACTTCTTCTTCATGAAATAATTTTTCAAAAGTATTACAAAAATCTTCCATATCACCCACCAGCCCCTTCAGCGGCGGTAGCGGGTCAATAACAGCATAAGCGGCATCATTCTTCATATCAGAACAAGGCGGCCTCTTCAGGGTACCTAGCATTAATGGGCCTTTCACAAAATGTTGACAATAGTCCCACGTCAGCGGCCCGGAATCTCCCAGAATTGACAATGCTGACTCTTGGTAGCCGAGGCCTCTTCTGCTCATCTTTCTGCCCCTTGGGATGGGCGTAGTCCGCCCCTGTAATTGGGCTCCGAGACCCATGCCTGGCTTGTAACCTAATTTCAAAATCATGTTCCAACCCTTAGAGTCTATTATCTTGGACTTGTCTTTGACATTGATAGGTATAGTGGCGGGCTTGCGTGACGCATATGCCAAGGGAAAATCCAAGGCCATTACATAAAGGACCAGCTTATTGCTTATCCAGAGAGTTGGCAAAATATTATCAGAAATAGCTTCAACGGTCTGCACCGTGGAAATACTTTTCACCTTGACCACCCGCCCCTGAAATGGAAATTTGAGGCATTAGTGAGCAGTCGAAGGCACAACATGAAGACTGTCGATCCACGGTCAACCCAGTATGGCTTTAAACATAGGATCTATGTCCAACACATAAAATTCCACAGCCATTGTGAGAGGCCCAAGCTTGGCCTGAACAGTCACCACCCCATGGCGTGCTCTCCTCGAGTTGTCATAAGCAGCAATAGTCATCGGGGTTGGCCTTAGCATATCCTCAGAAATATTGCAGGCACGCAGAGTGCTCAAGAGACAAACATTTATTGAATCTCTGGTGTCTACTAGAGCCGCGTCGACCACCACTTTATTTAATGTGATTGAAATGCAAAGTGGCATCTGGCGTGCCTCAGGAGGTGCTAATTCTGATTCTAAAAAAGAAATGGACGGCCCCTTTGTAATCGTGGCCAATGCTGATGGTAAACTCTCTACTGCCATGTCCTCACTGACCATAACTTTTTGAAGGAAAGTTTTCAGAGCATCCTGGTGCAGTGTGGACCTCTTAATCAACTCCAATATTGAAATCTTGGCTGGCGTCCTGTCCAAGTGCTGTAGTAGATCATATCTTGTGCCAGGTAGGGGGTCGGCTTCTTCTTGCTCAACTGTGGATGAGAAAACTGGAAGGTTGGGTGTAGGTGCACCAGTAGAGGGGTAACTTTTCTGAAATAAACGCCCGCTCCAGAGGTCTAGGTTCTGTGCCGGCACGGCATTGGATGGACCCCCGACTGGCCCAGTGGGGTAAGTGGAAGGAACAACAGTGGGAAAGGCAAGGGTGGAGGCCGGTCTAACAGGCCCTGGCGGAAGGATGATAGGTGAAAGGTTAGGTGAGGGGGTGACAATGGAGCGGATGACAGGCGAGGGTGCAAGGATGGGCGAAATGGTGGGCAAGGTGGTAGGTGCAATGGGTGGTCTGGAGGGAATGGTGGGTGTAGCGGAGGTCAGAATGGTGGGCGAGGTGATGGAGGGGACAGAAGGTGATGGGGAATTGGTGTATGTATGGTGGATGGCCAAAAGACGAGCAGGAGTCTCATCATCGTAGGACCACCCAGCGTTGGGAGCGGGGCGGTGAACAATATTTACCTGAGCCAGTGCCAGCGGCTGCTGTTGAGGAGCGGGCGGGTGGTTCGGCATTGGATCCTGATGAATCCCTAACTCTAGTGCAGGCTACTGCTGCTGCTGTGGTTGAGGTTGGTGAGGTTGCGGCTACTGCGACGCCGACTGCTACGGCCTCGGCGCTTGTCTTCTTCTCTCTTTCATGTCTTCAATCAACTTATGCATCTGTGCCCAATCAATTTTCCGTCCCTCATGCAAGTCATAAACAAGGTCACGGAACTGATAGCACCTTTCTATAGTGTGCCTGGGCTGCCGATGATATATGCAATACCTGGACTGGTCGGCGACCGGATTCCAATTCGGGCGTTCCGGAGGGACCTGAAGATCACCAGTGTACATCAGAGCCGAGAAAATGTCTGGGAGTGTTTCGGGAAGTGGGGGGTAGTGGGCTCTCTTGGGACCTGGTAGAGCAGGTGCGTAGCCATTTGGTGGTGGGACATTATGGTACTATGGCGGCTGTTGTGGCTGTTGTGGTGGTTGTTGTGGCGGCTGAGGAGAGGGAAATGATGGTCTGGTAGCTGGTGGAGCGGTGAACAGGGGGTTGCACGGAGGTTGCTGGATGCGTGGTGGAGCGGATTGATTGGGAAAGTGGACAGCCTGCACCTGCTCGTTTGTCTGGACTCCTTCAGTGACTGGGCCTTGGGGTTTTCTAGTGGTTTTGGGCTTCTGGGCCTCGAACAAAGAATGAATGGGGGAGTCCTTAAACTGGGTCTGGATGAACCGGGCCCTACTATACAACTGGTGCATGTTATAAATATCATTCATGGCTAATATGTTCCGGAATGTGGGAGTGGCATTAGAAATTAGCAGCTTCACTTTCTCTTCTTCCGGAATCTACCTGGGCACACGGGAGGCCACCTGCCTCCATCTGTCAGCATAAGTAGCAAAATCTTCATCGGCCTTCATCTTCTCGGCCACTAAATCAGTAAAAGAATATTCCGGGCCCACCCGGTCTTGGAACCTCTAAATAAACTTTTCTTTGACAACTTTAAAACTCTCCGCCTCCTCCAACGATAGAGTGTAGAACCATTCCAACGCCACCCCGTCCAACGAGCGGTGAAAAAGATACGCCATGAGGCAGTTGTCATGCTAAAACTGCGCCGACTCGAATAAGAACTCCCTTATATGAATGAAAGGGTTGCCATTCCCATCGTACTTGCAGTACGTGGGGAGCTGCGACTGGGGAGGGAAACGGATATCATGAAAATTGGGCACGGGGATATCAGCAAGGGATTGTGGGCCGACCCGCTTATGAAGAAGGTCAATCTGTTGCTGCATGGCAGCCCACTTATCAAGAAGTTCCCATTCCCAGGAAGGAGGAGGCAAAACTGAGAGAGCAGACCTTGCATATGGGGCCGATGGATAGACCGACGGAGGGGGAAGCCTGTAAGAAGGATAGTGGGCCAAGGAAGGGCCCATATCCGCATGAGCTAGCTGGGCAGCTCCTGATTTAAGACGAACAAAGTCAGGCGGGGCCACAAGATCCTGCGGCACTGGAGAAGTGATGATATAAGGATCTGAATAAGAAGACGAGGGGATCTGGGTCTTCCCCTTATCAGAAATCTGATGAGTCGAGCTAGAAGTTTGGCCCACTTCCATACTAGAAATGGGAGGGTCCAGGGATGGACAGGAGTAAGATCAATGGGCGTAGCAGAGGCAGCCCCTAACCCAACAACTGGAGATGAAGTGGCGGCAGCAGACATGCCATGAAGAGAAACAGAGGACGGGGCGTCCGGCCCCTGCAAAGCTTGATGAAGGATGTGAAGCTGAGTTAGATCTAACTGGGCCATCATATGAAGGATTTGATTGGCCGAGTTCTGAGAGGAGGAATCAGAAGGGGACGGTTGAGCACCCTCAATAACAACAGATGGGAGAGGAGGGGCGGTCCCCTCTCTTCCCTGCACGTGCGCGACCCTGGGCGGGTCCTCTAACAATCCTTGAGGAAGGGAATCCTCACGGGCCTGAGAGAAATCATAAGAAGACATGGTGGAAGGGGAATCAAACAAGGGATTGAGGTAGGAAATGAATAAGGAATTACCCCTAGGAGAAGATCCTGAGGGTGTGAAGCAACTCCACTTGCACCGAATATCTTGGAAATGAAAGGAATGACACCTAGTGAGGACCTAAAACAACAATGATCACCCAAAATGCACACACCAAGAAAGGAGAGAAGAGGCAATCAATCATCAACCAAGTTTTGAATGATGCACGAAAGTTTTTATGTGTTTCCCCTTTTGGAACCTTTAATGAATTGAATTAAATGAGGTTCTCTCAACAATAAGGTTCCTAGTAGGAGTGGAATGGGGACTTGGCTGACTCTAAGTGTACTCTCTCTCTCACGGATGCAACCTAGACTCGGGGTGGTAAGGTACAACCTGCCCGGCATCCGTGTAGGAATCCACAGCTCACAGGGGCTTACGGAGTCCTAGGTAAGGTCACCTAGTCGACTCCAAGGAATATGGAGACGAGAGGATCCTCTACCAAGGTAGGAATGTAACTAGTATGATAAGATGTATGAATCCTATGTGCACCGGAGTGCATGCAAAGTCTAGCCTAAAGTTAACAATCAAGGATCAAACAATATGACAATATGTGGCAATAACCATGCAAAAATGGATAACAACCAGGGGAGATGGAAAGCACCAAAACAATCATGAAATGATATGAAATAATGCACAAAACATCAACTTCGGGTGCACTGTAGCAGCATAAATGGTTTGATGGGAGACCGCGCAGGGAGCATAGACGGCCCTGGACACGACCGCTAAAGGATAGGGAGCAGCAAAAATAAAAAAATACTAAATGGAAATGAGTGGGAACAACAGGAATATGAGCGTACCTGAGCGAGTTGGGCGGTCTAACAACCGACCGTGACACCTATGAAACGGCCCTGACAGGACTGTGTGACAATAACAAATCGACAAAAATATGAATGGTAGGAACGTACCTGAGGTAGGAGTGGGCGGTCTATCGACCAGCCGCCTGATAATGTAAACGGCCTTTCAGGAGACCGCGCACAATCCCAGGAACAAAAAACAACAACAATCGAACTTGAAAACCCAAGTGGACTAACAACTTATCAAGCCACACAAAGAAAGGTAGGTCAGCAAAATCAGAAGCATGATGGGCAATAGGAGTCCCACCGTGATCGCCAAAAAAAGGGGGTGTTGACAAGTTTTCCTTCCCTCCTCTTCCTTCTAACTCGAAAGTAAATATGCCAAATTAAAGGAATGAACTAAAGGGGGGAAAGGGCAACCGATGAACTACTCACGCACGAAAGAATGCTATGATCGCCACCAAGGTACATAGCACAATGGGAGAGTACCACACACCTTGGAACGGGGGAGAAAAGAGTGAAGACACTCGACAATAGATGCGACGTTGGCAAAGGAAACGATCCTGTGGAGTCCGCTTGCGGATGTAGACGGTCGCTCGACTGGCCGCACACAACACTGCAAAGGAACGCGGGAAGAACAGTTGTTTGGAGCCTAGACGGTCCGAACGCGGCCGCGAACAGGAGATGGACAGTCTACGGAAGACAGCTCACAACTAAAGACGGACGAAGACAAACCACGTAAGACCACCAGACCCCAAACTAAGGGACTTGATCCTCCACCCCTTCCGGCTGGCCAGAGGGGATGGGCCTCATGTTAAAGCTTCTACTGACCTGCAAAACATAGTAAAAAACCAAAAATATAACCCAAATTAGCCTTGTGAAGTGTAGTATCTATAAGAATGAATGAGAAACTAAACACAGAACGGAATGGGGGAAACTTGGGGGGTTGGGTTTTTAACCCCTATGGGCGTGAAAAACAATAGGAGGAGTGATAGGATGAGAACGACAATGAAAAACGTGGTTGAAAAGTGGGATAATGATGATGGAATGACAACCAAATGACTATAAAACTATACTAAAGATGCTAAAAGAAAAAACTACTCCCTGCACTGAAGGCTTAAACGGACGTAGAAAGCCTTCCTCCGTGACTGTGGTTCTCTCAAGAATTCGGCAGCACTTCGTCGCGAACGTAAAATCTCCCCCCCCCCCTTGAGCTTGGACCAAGGGTACTATTTGTAGACCCCTGAAAGTCCACTCAAAATTGAGGGATTTTCAGCGAAAATTAGGATAAGATTCTGAAGGATAAATCAAAGATAATATCACCAGCTTTCACCGGGATCAAATGGAACTCAATTTGGTTGAGAATCCGCAGAGAAAAATGGGGATGAAAGAGCTCATTTGACCATGGATAGAGAGAGAAAAATCAACCAACCCAAGGATCTCGGCAGTATAAGCGGTCGATCGATGGGCCGCTTACCTCTTCACACGGTCGATTGCTAGACTGTTTACACGTGTCGGTGATAAATAGAAAAAAAAGATAAATAAACCATTTATCCCAGCGAACAGACCGGATGGCACGGCATAGGACTCTCAAGATAAAAACGATCCACCACTAGACCGCTCCAATATCCACACAGCTCATTACTAAACCGCGTACCAGATGTCGGTGGAAAATCAATAAAAATAGGATAAATAGACAATTATCTGAAAGTCATCCCGTTTAGGACTCTGGCCAATAAATGGTCTAATGAAGGACCGCTCGACCATCCCAAATGGTCTAATGGAAGGCCGTCTAAAAGGATGTCGGTGAGAATTTAGAAAATAGCAGATTAATCTAGATATAAGTCAAACGGTCTCCAAAGAGACTGTGCAACTTTCCAAACGGTCTATCATTAGACCGCCTATATGCTGGGCGGTAGAAATTAATAAAATGGGACAAATAAGCTCATTTATCCCCAAAAAAATAAATGAAATCAAGGCCTACTAAGCCTGACTTCGAGAGCGAACCTAGCCAGGGAGGAAGTAACCATAAAATAAGCCCAAATACATGCCAAAAAATAGGCCTCAATGAGTAATGGACAACCTGAGGCATCAAAATAGGGGTAAGAGGAATGACTCAACTCATAGGCAAAAAATGGGTGTCAACAATGATGAGGGCCACTCTCAGATTGGAAGCTCCTCAGGCTCAGGACTGACTGCGAGGAGGGCTACTTCTCCTTTCTTCTTCTTCTTCTCAGAATCTCCTTAAGGCTGCTCTAATGGTGCTCACTCTTCTTTCCTTCTCACAACACTGGGCTTGCTTGGACCTAGCATTGAATTGCACGCTTCTCTTTTCTCTCTCACAGATATTTCTCAGGCACACTCTTCTCTTGGGCTCTCTTCTTTTTCTGGATGACAGCTTCTTCTTCAAGGGTTGCTCCAACAAGAGCAAGTGAAGGAGGGACGTCCAATTTAATAGGCCTCGAAGGCCATAGACTTTCCTTCCAAGTCTTATGCAATTTGAATGGCTAGTAATAAACAAAGAGGTTTGACCAAGAGAAGCCTATCGAACCTTAATTCCTATTGCAGAAAGGACGTCCTTTTCCCAGGGAAAATTTTCCTTTCAGTCACAATCCTTGCTGGCTGGCGCAGGGGATTGGACTTGCAGAGAGGGAGACTTTTCCAAGGGTGCTATCCTGACAGATCCTTTGTCCAAAAGGTAGATCTTGTTCACCTATGATGACAAGGACATTTGTGTGTCTTAGGAATCTTCTCCCCTCCTCAAAAACCATGTTTTCAGAGGATTGCATCGGAACTCTTTGCTCTTTGTACAGTTTTCGAAAAGACAGATCTGATAGAGTACTTTGAGTTTTCCTTCAGTCGGGTCGACTTGCTGTGAAAGTGAGGTCGACGCAGCTTTGTAAAAATGCGTTTTAAACGGCTTCTGGAAGCACCATGAGGTCGACCTTCTGATGGGATGAGGTCGATCTGTCTGTTCAAGGCACATTTTCAGCAGCTTCTGGGAGGCAGCCTGAGGTCGACCTCCTGTTGACAGGAGTTGGAATGAGGTCGACCTGTCTTGAAGAAATTGCCCATATAACGGGTTTTGGAAGACACTGAGGTCAACCTCCTGATGGAGTGAGGTCGACGCAGCTGTTAGCCTTTCTCTTTTCTGTGAAAGACTTGAGGTCAGAGCAGTGAGGCTGAGGTCAGAGGATCAATGTGCTGAGGTCGATGCTGCCTTCAAGGGATCTGTAGTTGTTGGCAAGCTTGAGCTTCATGGCGTTGATGCAAGACTGAAGGTGCGTCGACGCATCCTTTGAGAAAACTGCCTTACGGGCCATTTGTCACAAGTAACACCTATTTGTCACTCTTATCTATCTATTTGTCACCCATATCTATCTAGTTGTCACCCTTACTCAATTGATTTGTCTGCCTTCATAAGAGCAAGAGGGTGAACTCCACTTGGCTTTCTCTTCTTAATATCTTTCTATTTGCATCACTTGCTTTGATTTCCATACATCCAATAGTATTTAGCTTTTCATTACCTGCCTTGATTTCTGTGTAACCAGTTACCTCGATTTTTGTGCAGCCAGCAATGTCTTGGCTTCTATGAGCATATTTCATGCAATTTGTTTTGCCAAAGTTCTTTCTTCAAAGCTCAATTTCCTTTTCTAGAGTTCTCTTAGTGATGTGAAACAAAACCCGAGTATGAGATTTAGGATGTTTTTTCACAAAATATTTTTTTTGGATTTTCTACTTCATTTTCTTCCCTGAACTTCTCATTTTTTTCGAGAAAAATTCGTCACCCCTTTTTTTTCAAACCTTCTCCGCCATCCCTTTCTCTCAATTTTTTCTCAATCCTCAAACACACACATGTTGCTGTCCTTTTAGACAAGGAGGCCATCTATGATATCTGCCGAAGGTGATTGGATATTGAAAGACCAACATACACCAACCTGAACCGTTTGATATCTCAGGTTATGTCATCATTTACTACTTCCCTAAGGTTTGATGGACCCATCAATGTTGATATTGTTGAGTTCAGTGCTATGGATTCAGAGGGGGGGTGAATGAATCTCCCCTTTAAAAACTTCGCTCAAATTAAATCTAATGCAATCAGAGATGCGGAATTAAAAACTATTGCAGATATGTAGAGTGATCCTAAGCAAATATCTAATGTGCACAGCAATGAGATGAATACAATCCTCATGCCTATGCATGCATCTAGCACCAGTCAGATAGAAGAAATCAAACCACAGTGCACAAGGGGTTTTTAGGTGGTTCGGTCCTCCAGACCTACGTCCACCCCACACTCAACCCGAGTGTGGATTACTGCTAACTCACAGCTTGAACCGTTGGGCATCACAGCTTGCCTACAAACCACTGAGCCTCACAGCTTGCTGTCTGAGGTATCCACCTCGCCCCGCTGAGCCTCTCAGCTTGCTGTCCAGAGGAGTCCACCTCTGCAAACTGCTGGGCAATACAGCTTAGCCGTCCAGTGGAATCCTCCACTGCAAATGCTGACTAACAGCTTGAAGAAGGTTTCAAAAGAAAAACAAAAATGGAAGACACAGCAACTGAAAGCTAAAAATAAAGCACAAGTAATATAGCTCTCGAAGGAGCAGGTCTGGCTTGGATTTGATCCAAATGCCAGACAACCACTATCTCTCTCTCTTTCTCTGCTCGAGCTCTCTATCTCTCTCTTTGTCTTCTTTCTCTTCTGCTCTTCTTCTCTTTCTCTTTTTCCTCTCTGCTCTTCTCTTCTCTCTCTTTTTTCTTCTTCTTCTCTTCACACTGGATCGTATAGGCTCTCCTCAACTTCTTCTTTGATCACGATCAGTCTTCTTTTGAGGAAGAAGGCTTCCTTTTATAGCAGCAGTAGATTAGGGCATGTGCTCTCCATAGTTCCCGCCCAATCGCCTTGACCACGTGGCAGCATCTCAGGCTTGTTGCTGTACACGTGACACGATCCTGGGCAGCTCGTCCATCCTCGGATCACGTGCCCTCCTTAAGCTCCTTGATCATCAGCACATGTCAGTCAGTCGAAGGAAGTATCAGCTTAAGACAGTAAAACCCTTGTACAGACTCTATAGGGAGTAATGCAGTGTGTAGACTTTGCAATGTATAGACTTTGCAATACAACAGCAATGTATGGACTTTGCATGAGACACTGCATGAGATGCTGAACAGCCAAGAATATATAGACTTATAAAAAAGCTTGAAGCACACGATGTAATGGCTAAGGTTATGAGTGTATAGACTCTGCATGCGTGCTACATCAATGTGCAGACTTGCTGACAATGAGTGTGCAGACTCTGCGTGCAATGTATAAACAATATGCAGACTTAGGATGCAACAATGTGCAGACTCTGCTTTGAGCGATGCACAATGTATAGACTTACTAATCCACTGTGTGCAGACTCTGCGTGTGATGTGTAAACAATGTTCAGACTTGCTAAAATGATGTATGAGCATAGCAGCACATAATGTGCAGACTTCGTGCAATGCATAGACTTGTTAAACGATGCACAGCCATAGCAGCAATGTACAGACTTGCTAAATGATGCAGACACATAGCAGCAAAGTATAGACTTAGAATGCAGGCAGACGATGTACAGAGACGCTAAGTGAGACACTGTACAGACTTTCAGGAACACACGGTGAACATACTTTCTAGGTATGAAGGCAACCGCTGTACAGACTTCGTATGCAATGGCCAAACAATGTGCAGACTTGATGAACATGCAACAATGTATAGACTCTAATTGAGACAGAAGAATGTATAGACTTGCTCACATGCATGAACAAGTGGCGATGTATAGACTTGGCCAATGTACAGACTTACCACCAAGATGATGCATGAGCAGACTGACGATGTACAGACTTGCTCGAATATCAACAAATGAATGTATAGACATTGTGTGCAGGCATTGGCTGTACAGACTTGATTTCGTGCATCAATGTATAGACTTGCTCAGCCTGAAGCATGGCAATGTACAAACTTTGGACATAACAGAAGAATGTGCATACTTGAAGTGAATGCATGGACTATGCACAACGAATGTATAGACTTAGCATGAGACGCTACATGAGACGATGCAATGTATAGACTTGAGCGCTTTGTGAGACACACCATGAGACGCTTCATGAGACGGAAGGCTGTACAGACTTTGAGTGAATGCAAGCTACAGTGCAATGTATAGACTTTGATGATGTAGTTTGCACAGTATAGACTTTAAATGAGACTGTACAGACTTGGTCCGATGTATAGTGCAATGTGTAGACTTTGACGATGTACAGACTTTGCAAGAGACGCTAAGTGAGACGGTGCACAATGTATAGACTTCGCAATGACTGTAATGTGTAAAGACTTGCTGACTGTACTGACTTCTATATCTACGACACATGCAATGTACAGACTTGCTATGTCTGCGACACACGCAATGTATGGACTTTGAATGAACGTGCAGTAAGACTCTGTACAAGAGGCAATGCTGACTGATGTATAGACTTGCTAAATGATGCACACACATAACAGAAAGGAATGTGCAGACTTAATTGCATGAAGCACATGATGCAGCTAGATCCGGTACAGACTTATCAATGTGTAGACTTGCACATATGCATGAACAAGTGAAATGTGCAAACGTTGTACAGACTTGCTCGATGTACAGACTTCGCATGAAGCAAGGCAAACGGATGTATAGACTTGAAGTTCATTATGCAGATGTTGTACAGACTTGATAAGACAACTGCAATGAAATGTATAGACTATATGGCGTGTAACTGTAATTCACCGATGCAGTGTATAGACTTGACTTATGCAATGCACAGAAGATCAGGCCATGCAGTAACTCATGCATGCAGATACTGTTGATGCACCGATGCAATGCAAGACCACTCAATGCAGAATATGCACCAATGCAATGCAATCCACACTATTGATGCACCATGCTCACAGTTAATGCATATATCTCCACAGATATGGTGACTCAATGTGTTGTTCTTAACAACATAATATGGTGACTCATTCATGTTGCTATCATTAAAATAAAACATAGTCATCAAAGCACAAGGGGCACAACAATCTCCCCCTTTTTGATGATGGCAACATGATGAGTCACACTGACTCGTCAAACTATTCTCCCCCTTTGACATAAGCAAAAAGGAGATGGTTTGAGAGACAAAATTCAGCACACAAATACAGAGAATGAAATATGGTTCATTGAAATGGAGTACCCCCTTATGACAAGAAAACAACTCTCCCCTTAAATGCAGATGATCCATAACTCCCCCTGAAGCGCCGGAATGAACTCTGGTTAGCCAATGAATCAATCTGAAGTCCACCACCATAAGGATTCTAAAGTTCAGAAGACAGCAAGTGAACAAGATAATAATGGGAGTAGCATCTCACATTTGTATGGTCAGAAAACTGATAAGAGAGGATTTGTCAATACAGTTTTTGTTGAACAAGTTGTAAGAGATGAAACAGATCATGAGAGATTGTAGGGCATGCACAACTACATTAAGTCTTAACATGAAAAGACTCTCTTATCATAAAGGGTTATGAATTAGCAACTTGACCAACCTGATTTAATTATGATGTATACCAGATTTATCAATTAAATTCAATACTCATATTTGAACTCAAGTTTTAATAAAGGTGAACCAAATAACCAGATAATACTCATGACTAATCATCTTCATCTTACACACAAGATCTCAATGACTGCTTTGAGAGTTACACAGATTAGTATTGAGATTAAACACTTTTTACAGGAGCATGAGTTGACAGAGTTTGCAAAATATTTTCATTTAAAGCATATTATACATTACCTGAGCAATTTAGGTTGATCAACACCTTTTTACATGAGGCACAACACGTCTCAGGTGAAGTGACCCAATTACTCAGTGTGATAACTGTCATTGCCTCTCAACATTGAGACCAGAGTTAGCAATAGAAATATCTTTTTACGTGAGGAGACACCTTGATTAGAGGCCAGACTCCCCAGTTACTTGACACAAATATGCCATTGCTCTGTCAGGTTTTTCAATAAATTTTCACCAGAGATAACTATGGCACTTCATGACATAAGTTACTTTATTTCATTGATGAAGAACTCAGTTTCTCAGTGACCAAGTCATTGCTCTGAATTCACAGTTTTTCATTTAGTCAACATTTCTCAAGTTAATGTTTAACTACAGTACTCACTCTATGTATCTCTACCAAAGTAGCCTTGATTTCAAATTTTCAGATATCAGATGAGAGAGTCTAAAGTTCTCATGACACATGTGGTTAAAGTTCATTAAATCTTATCATTCAGATATTTTCAAGATATTTAAATGCAAATCTGAGAATACATAGTTCTTATATCAGTCTGATTCAGTGGTTATTCTTAAACCTATATGATAGGAATTTCTACATGATTCAGACTAGATTGTATGACATGCAACTTGTGTTCCTCAGATCAAGTTAAAAAAAATAACTGACCAACTAGTCAACAATAGAATTAAGTCAGTCACACCAGCTAAGAAGTATGTGAAAGATGAGTGTCAACTGGTAGTGCAACAAATAGCAAGAGAAGAGCATCAAGGTTGTTCCTCAGATTGAATCCAGTAGCTGAGTTTGGAAAGCGAACTAATCAGCCATTTCGGTAATGACTGCAAGGAATTTTAGGTGAACCACTCAAGTGTAGCGAATGGATCAGATACCTAGATAGAGAGAGTTCAAGAAATGAAGAAATGAGACAGAAAAAGCTCCCCCTGTCGAGCTGCATCATATATGCAACAAAGTATGAGCAACAATATGATTAATCAAGAATGATTTAACTCCCCCTGACTAGGTGCATGATGTATGATAAAAGCACATCACATGATTTCAAGTTTGACATTCAATTATAATCCATGCACTTCAGACATAAGTGAGTTACCATGAACATGATTGGGCAGTTCCATTTCAGAAATTTTCAATTTAACAAATCAACATGATATGCAATCATTTCAAGTTCACAATTTCATATTATGGAATTTAAGATGAGTATTCAGAACAAACCTGAAAAGCAAAATCTTGGGGTCTTCCTGTTGAGTACCTTGGTTTATATTCCCCTCGTTTTCATTCCAAGGCACACCTGTAACATGTTAATCAATTTGATCATGCAGAAACCCAAGCAGTCTTGGGTCCTGCGTTAACTCTGATAGGTGTTCAGAACAATCTTTTAGCCATGTTATCATCATGATCCATTAGGTAACAACTATCCATGGAATTACCAAATTTTGCACAGTATCTACATGATGTAACAGCCCTTGAATTCTTTTTGTGAACATTGTTATAATCATGGAATCTATGTGAGTTAGCATGAAGATTTCTGTTACTTGCATGAAATTTTGATTTACCATTACCTGCCCACCAGCATTCAGAAGCTCGGTGGCCAGGTTTTCCACATTCAAAACATACAAGTGTCTTTTCTTTAAAAACAACTTTATTTCTACCCAAAAAATTTCTATTTGCAGAGAATTTGACAAATTTGGAATTAAAGTGATTTTCCTGAGCATACCAGCAGTCCTTGACTGCATGCCCATGCTTACCACATTCAAAACACCTAAGGTGCTTGCCTTTTGAGTTATTGTTACCCCAATAGTTTTCAGTCCAGCACTCATTTGCCTTGTGCCCTGGCTTGTTGCAGGTGAAACAAATAGTATGCTGGCTTGAAATAGATCTGTATCTATATGGGCCATGAGCATGTGTGAAAAATCTAGAATTCACATTGTTGTCTTCTTTCATTATAAAACATGCATTCATTTGATGACCACGCCTACCACAGTAATAACAGGATGTATCAGATTTCTTAGTGGCATGGTTTCTATCATTTGGATTCCTAGAATGCATTTCTTCACTAGCATGCTCATCTTCAAGCAACAGTCTGCAATCATCCATTACATGCCCTATCATGCCATAATAGTGACATGACACTTGTGATTTCCTGGCAACATGATTACTAACAGACTGACTAGATGCATGTGAATGAGTACATGAGGCATGAGCATTGTGCATTGACCCATTGATTTCAACTGAGTTGACAGATCTTAGGGTGTAACCAGAAATATTCTTTACCTTCTTTGTTTGACCCTTCCTTTTCAATTTCTGATTATTCTCAACAATTTTTGTTTGCTTTTCATTCTTCTGGGCTTTGAACTGAAAAACAGATGTTGAAGGTGATTTCTGATTTTTATTTTGTTTTGGGGATTGATTTGAGGTACCAGCTACATCAGAGCTTTGCACAAAAGTGGTGTATAGCTGGTTTTTAGTGATTTTCTTAACATCAGAACTGTAACTTATCCCCTCTCTTGAATTGTCATTTTTATCTTTCATGACAGCTTTCATTTTTCCTTCATTCTTAGCAGACTTGGATGTTAATTTTTCTAGATTCTAAACCTTATTCTCTAAATGTGCTATATGAAGCTCATAATTGGCTATCTCATGTTCACTGCAATTGACACATTCACTTAGAACTTTGTTTACAGTTTTATACTTCTCAATTTCTTGTTCTAAGTTGCTCAACTTTTCTGATTCTTTATCACAGACAGTTTTTCCTTTCTTTAACATGAGAAGTTGCTCGGGCATACCAGTGTTTAACCATTTCAATTTTACAACTTCAGCTTTCAGTTCAGTGTTTTCTTCCTCAAAATTTTTAGCTTGAATTTCATTATCAGCACATCTTTCTCTTCCAGACATCAGCTCCAGTTTTTCAATTAGCTCCTCTTCCCTTTCTTCCACTTTAATTTTCTCAGTAAGCAGATTTCTGTGATCCTCTTTAAACACGGCAATTTGTTTCTTCATCCTTTCATTTTCATTATAGAGATCTTCATTTCGTTCTCTTAGAACCGAGCACATATTACAGCTTGACCCTAACAGAAGAGATATGCATTGCTTCCTTGTTGATTTTATTCAGACTAGTCTTGAGATCTTCATTATCCTTTTGAACTTCAGCATGTTCAAGCTTTAGTTTGTCCATTATAGAATTAATTTCAGTCAGCTCTTGCATGCTTTTTAGATGCTCATTTTTCTTCTCATTCAACTGATTCTCAAGTTCTGATATCTTGTCCAAGCATGTTTGATTTTCAATTTTTAGAGAACCATTTTGCTCCTTAAAGTTCTGAACATCTAGCATACATGTATCATACGATTGTTTCAAATTTGGACTGTTTTCACAGGGAGCTTTCAAATTTATCTGATCACATTTCTTTTTCAATCTTTTATTATCAGATTTTAATTTTTCACATCTATCATTAAGTTCCTCATTTATATTCCATAGATCATCAATCGAAAGTTCTTCGTATCCAGAGCTTACCCGAGATGATGATTCTTCATCATCCTTTCTCCGATCAACCATCAAGCATTTGTTGTGATTCCTGATAAGCTTTAGTTTTTCCAAAATTTCTTTGACAGACCTGCAAGAAGAAATACATTCGATTAGAGCTCTGTCAATTGATTCTTTCATTAAAACTAATGCTCTAGTGTTGACAGTGTCTTTCAATTTATCCTTCTCAGTCCATCTAGATTTATCTTTTGATAATTTGTGTGGACCATGAGTTATTACCTTCCAAAGATTAGAATCAGTAAATTTTACATACCGATGAAAATTTTCTAACCAAGAATCAATATTATTACCTCTGAACATCGGAGGATTAGCCATCGAGATATGATGAATGCACTGAAATCAGATGAGCAAATCAAGACACTAAATCGGTGAAACAGAACACAGGAAACACACTCTGCAATGCACCAAAAAATTAGCAGGATCCTCTGCAAATTGTTATATCTGTTAAGTCAGAGACCCGCTCTGATACCAAGTGTTGAGTTCGGTGCTATGGATTCAGAGGGGGGGTAAATGAATCTCCCCTTTAAAAACTTCGCTCAAATTAAATCTAATGCAATCAGAGATGTAGAATTAAAAACTATTGCAGATATGTAGAGCGATCCTAAACAAACATCTAATGTGCACAGCAATGAGATGAATACAATCCTCGTGCCTATCCATGCATCTAGCGCCAGTCAGATAGAAGAAATCAAACCACATTGCACAAGGGGTTTTTAGGTGGTTCGGTCCTCTAGACCTACGTCCACCCCACACTCAACCTGAGTGTGGATTACTGCTGACTCACAGCTTGAACCGCTGGGCATCACAGCTTGCCTACAAACCGCTGAGCCTCACAGCTTGCTGTCTGAAGTATCTACCTCGCCCCGCTGAGTCTCTCAGCTTGCTGTCCAGAGGAGTCCACCTCTGCAAACCGCTGGGCAATACAGCTTAGCCGTCCAGTGGAATCCTCCACTGCAAACGCTGACTAACAGCTTGAATAAGGTTTCAAAAGAAAAACAAAAATGGAAGACACAGCAACAGAAAGCTGAAAATAAAGCACAAGTAATATAGCTCTCGAAGGAGCAGGTATGGCTTGGATTTGATCCAAATGCCAGACAACCACTATCTCTCTCTCTCTTTATCTGCTCGAGCTCTCTATCTCTCTCTTTCTCTTCTTTCTCTTCTGCTCTTCTTCTCTTTCTCTTTTTCTTCTCTGCTCTTCTCTTCTCTCTCTTTTTTCTTCTTCTTCTCTTCTTCTCTTCACACTGGATCGTGCAGGCTCTCCTCTGCTTCTTCTTCGATCATGATCAGTCTTCTTCTGAGGAAGAAGGCTTCCTTTTATAGCAGCAGCAGATTAGGGCGTGTGCTCTCCACAGTTCTCGCCCAATCGCCTTGACCACGTCGCAGAATCTCAGGCTTGTTGCTGTACACGTGTCACGATCCTGGGCAGCTCGTCCATCCTCGGATCACGTGCCCTCCTTAAGCTCCTTGATCATCAGCACCTATCAGTCAGTCGAAGGGAGTATCAGCTTAAGATAGTAAAACCCTTGTACAGACTCTGTAGGGAGTAATGCAGTGTGTAGACTTTGCAATGTATAGACTTTGCAATATAACAGTAATGTATGGACTTTGCATGAGACATTGCATGAGACGCTGAACAGCCAAGAATGTATAGACTTAAGAAAAAAGCTTGAAGCACACGATGTAATGGCTAAGGTTATGAGTGTATAGACTCTACATGCGTGCTACATCAATGTGCAGACTTACTGACAATGAGTGTGCAGACTCTGCGTGCAATGTATAAACAATATGCAGACTTAGGATGCAGCAATGTGCAGACTCTGCTTTGAGCGATGCACAATGTATAGACTTACTAATCCATTGTGTGCAGACTCTACGTGTGATGTGCAAACAATGTTCAGACTTGCTAAAATGATGTATGAGCATAGCAGCACACAATGTGCAGACTTCGTTAATGAAGAGATGAAAGCAATTGCTGTCTCATATTTTGAACATGCTTTTTCTTCCCAACATCACTTCATTGATGATCAAACTCTTGACTGCATCCCTACTATTCTACAGCAGGCTGATAACTCCTCCCTTTGTGCTGTTCCTTCTGACTCTGAAGTCAGGGATTCTGTTTTCAAATTATCCCCGGACAGTGCCCCTGGCCCGGATGGATTCACTGGTATCTTCTATCAGTCCACCTGGCCTATCATTGGCAACATTGTTGTTCTTGCAGTGCAGGAGTTCTTCACTTCTCCCAGAGAGCTGCCTAGAAGTGTATCTTCAACTTTGGTAGCTCTTATACCAAAAAAGACAAATGCTTCTGATATATCTGACTACAGGCCGATAAGTCTTTGTAATTTTTTCTCCAAAATCATTTCTTCTATCCTAACAAGCAGGTTGGCCGGTATTCTCCCCAGAATCATCTCTCCCGAGCAGTCTGCTTTTGTAAAAGGGAGATCTATTATTGAGAATATTTCCCTAGCACATGAACTGACAGGTGATCTGGGGAAAAAAACTAGGGGTTCAAATACTATTATAAAGCTGGATATGGCAAAGGCATATGACCGATTGGAATGGGATTTTCTGTTTTCTGTTCTGCACAAATTTGGCTTCAGCAATCAGTTTATTGACTTGATTGACAAACTGATTAACAACTGTTGGTTTTCAGTTCTGCTGAATGGGGAGTCAGCTGGATTCTTTAAATCAAGAAGAGGTATTCGCCAGGGGGATCCAATTGCCCCTTCTCTATTCATTATTGCTGAGGAAGTATTAAGTAGAAGCCTGAGGACAGCTTTTTCTAATGGCAGAGTGGAATGGTATTCATGCCCTAGGGGTTGCCCCTATATTTCACATCTCCTGTTTGCGGATGATACTCTCATCTTCTGCAAAGCCAATGTTCGGTCTGTGAAGAACCTGATGAAAGTACTTAAAGCATATGAAAGAGCTTCTGGGCAATTGATCAATATCTCTAAGAGTGGATTTCTTATTCACCACAGGGGTAGTTCTAATGTAGCCAAGCGCATTCATGATAACACTGGATTCAATCAACATCAACTTCCTCAAAAATACCTGGGAGTTCCTTTTGACTTATGGCAGGAAGAAAAAAATCCACTTTACTGGTATCATCAGCTCTGTGCAGAATAAGATTGCAGCATGGAAAACAGGATATCTTTCTCAGGGGGCCAAGCTAATTCTGATCAAGCATGTTCTGTCCTCAATTCCAGTATACACTCTCACCTCGTCCCCAATCTTTGCTGGTACCCATCAATAGTTGGAGCAAACCTTTGCCAATTTCTTCTGGGGATCTTCAAAGTATGGTAAGCGTAAGCATTGGAAATCTTGGTATTCTATCTGTAAACCACTTGACCAGGGAGGACTTGGCATCATGTCTTTAAAACAAATGGAAATTGCCTTAAGGGTAAAAATGCTTTGGCAAGCTCTTTATTCCCAGTCTTTATGGGCTGACTACTTTAGAGGTAAATACATAAAGGGGGCCCATCTCTCTGATGTAAGATTCAACAACATGACTGGATTAGCAAAAAGGAGCTGGAGCACAGCAAAACACATTATCTTGCAGCATCACAGGTCTGTAATTGGTGATGGCAGTGACACTAGTTTCTGGCATGACAAATGGTTGGGCGATTTAATTCTAGCTGATCTGGCCTCTCCTGCTTGTTTTATGGATCCGAAAGCTTCTGTTAAAGACATTCTTCAGCAACCTCTCTCTGATACTTTTGCTATTCAGAATAGTGATCTACCTATGCACATTACCAATGCTTTAAGGAAGGTTTCTCTCTCCCAAGAGCAGGATATGCATGTTTGGAGCCTCTCTGCTTCTGGGAATTGTACTGTTAATTCCACCTTCAAGTATATAGGCAGTAATTCAGGGAGTCAAGTTATTATCCCATGGGCTAAGATCTGGTCTAAGTGGCTCCCTTCCAAGATTTCTGTTCACATCTGGAAAATTCTACACAACTGCCTTCCAACAGATGCCAACATTAACAAATCTGGTATAGCCTTATGCTCCAAATGTGTTTGCTGCACCAAATCTCAAGTGGAGGACTCTACCCATCTTTTTAAGAAAAGTGACATGGCAACACACCTCTGGACCTATTTCAGATCCAAAGGAATTCCTATCTATGGTAATACTGTTAGCAGGTTTATTCAAACTATCATCAACAATGCTCAGCAGAAAACTATGTATGGCTTATTTCATCTGGAAGCTCTTGGATATGGTCTTTGGGAAATCTGGAAAACCAGAAACAAGGTAAGACATGAGAATCAGTATACTTCCAGCCAAGCTCTCCTACACAAGGTTATATCCCAGGTCAAGCAAGTATGCTCTATTGCTCATCTCAAAGAGCCGTCCAACAGCCATAGGCTAATCTTAGAAGATTTTGGCATTCAATGTTCCAAGATTAACTTCTAGTCCTTCAAAATCATTAGGTGGCTTTGCCCACCTTGGCCATCCCTTAAGCTTAATACGGATGGGGCTTCCAAGACAAACAGTGAAGCAGGTGGGGGTGGTGTTATCAGAAATCACAAAGGAGATGTGCTTTTAGCTTTCTCTCACTTCTACGGCAGGGCTAATAGTCTAGTTGCTGAAGCCAGGGCTCTTCTTGATGGGCTTAAATATATTCAGACTTTGGACTGCACTAACTTTTTGATTGAGTGTGACTCCAGTGTGTTGGTTCAGACTATTAGAAGACAAGTTCAATGTCCCTGGTCTATACTCCCTTATGCTAGAAGCATCTGGAACCTTCCTCTCCAGCCGCTTCAACTCTCCCACATCTACAGGGAAGGCAATTCTGTAGCAGACACTTTAGCATCTTTTGCTTGTCATACAAAATGTAATTCCTTTTTTATTCATTCGGAGCTCCCTCCCTTTGTCAAAGGAGCTGCCAGACTTGACAAGCTAGGCATGCCTAGCATCCGCTTGATGTAATTGAACTTCAATTTTATCAATAAAATTTACCTCCTAGTGGATTGAGTGGGCACTCGCCTTAAATCCCTGGGCAAGGTTTTTGGAAAAAAAAAATGTGCAGACTTCGTGCAATGCATAGACTTGTTAAACGATGCACAGCCATAGCAGCAATGTACAGACTTGCTAAATGATGCAGACACATAGCAGCAAAGTATAGACTTAGAATGCAGGCAGACGATGTACAGAGACGCTAAGTGAGACGCTGTATAGACTTTCAGGAACACACGATGAATAGACTTTCTAGGTATGAAAGCAACCGCTGTACAGACTTCGTATGCAATGGCGAAACAATGTGCAGACTTGATGAACATGCAACAATGTATAGACTATAATTGAGACAGAAGAATGTATAGACTTGCTCACATGCATGAACAAGTGGCGATGTATAGACTTGGCCAATGTACAGACTTACCACCAAGACGATGCATGAGCAGACTGACGATGTACAAACTTGCTCGAATATCAACAAATGAATGTATGGACATTGTGTGCAGGCATTGGCTGTACAGACTTGATTTCGTGCATCACTGTATAGACTTGCTCAGCCTGAAGCATGGCAATGTACAGACTTTGGACATAACAGAAGAATGTGCAGACTTGAAGTGAATGCATGGACTATGCACAACAAATGTATAAACTTAGCATGAGACGCTACATGAGACGATGCAATGTATAGACTTGAGCGCTTTGTGAGACACACCGTGAGACGCTTCATGAGACGGAAGGCTGTACAGACTTTGAGTGAATGCAAGCTACAGTGCAATGTATAGACTTTGACGATGTAGTTTGCACAGTATAGACTTTAAATGAGACTGTATAGACTTGGTCTGATGTACAGTGCAATGTGTAGACTTTGACGATGTACAGACTTTGCAAGAGACGCTAAGTGAGACGGTGCACAATGTATAGACTTAGCAATGACTATAATGTGTAAAGACTTGCTGACTGTACTGACTTCTATATCTATGACACATGCAATGTACAGACTTGCTATGTCTGCGACACCCGCAATGTATGGACTTTGAATGAACGTGCAGTAAGACTATGTACAAGAGGCAATGATGACTGATGTATAGACTTGCTAAATGATGCACACACATAACAGAAAGGAATGTGCAGACTTAATTGCATGAAGCACATGATGCAGCTAGACCCTGTACAGACTTATCAATGTGTAGACTTGCACATATGCATGAACAAGTGAAATGTGCAAATGTTGTACAGACTTGCTCGATGTACAGACTTCGCATGAAGCAAGGCAAACGGATGTATAGACTTGAAGTTCATTATGCAGACGTTGTACAGACTTGCTAAGACAACTGCAATGAAATGTATAGAGTGTATGGCGTGCAACTGTAATTCACCGATGCAGTGTATAGACTTGACTTATGCAATGCACAGAAGATCAGGCCATGCACTAACTCATGCATGCAGCTACTGTTGATGCACCGATGCAATGCAAGACCACTCAATGCAGAATATGCACCGATGCAATGCAATCCACACTGTTGATGCACCATGCTCACAGTTAATGCATATATCTCCACTGAACAATATGGTGACTCAATGTGTTGTTCTTAACAAAACAATTGCTCTGATACCAATTGTTGTGTTAGATGGAAACACTCTATCACCACGAAGTGTGGATCTAGAGGGGGTGAATAGATCTATGGCCTAAATTAAAACCAATATAAGGCTCTAATGCGGAATTTAAACCGATCTACAAGATCACTAACTAGAACGATGGATCTGATTAGAAACTAATCAATCTGTGAAGATAATCAGAAAATTCAGTCACACACCAGTTCAAGAGCAATCTCACAAACACAAGACACACAAGATTTTTAGGTGGTTCAGTCAGGAGACCTACGTCCACCCCACACTCAACCAAGTGTGGCTTACTACTGCGCAGCACAGCTTGCGTCCGCTGGGCAATACAGCTTATCTTACAACCGCTGAGCTTCACAGCTTGCTGTCCGAGACCAAGTCTCGCCCGCTGTGGAGTTACAACTTAACCTGTCCAGAGGCTACACCTCTGCAAATCCGTTGGGGACTACAGCTTACCCGTCCAGAGGCAGCACCTCTGCAAATGCTGACTCACAGCTTGAAAACAAGAGTTCAAAAAACAAGTAAAATAGAATCAAAAGAAAATGGAAAACCCAAAAGAAATGTAGCTCAGAATGAGAAGTATCAGCTCTGGTATCTGAACCAAGAGATTGATTCACAAGCTCTCGAACAAACTCTCTCAACTCATCTCTCTCAATCTTCTCTTATCTCTTTTTCTTCTCTTCTCTGGATCGTGACTTTTCTTCTCTATTCTCAGTGACACTCTGCTACTTCAAGCTTCTCTGCCTTCTAGCCTTTTCAGTCTCGATCAGCCTTCTTCTGAGGAAGAAGACTTCGTTTTATACCAGCAGCACAGATAGGGCGTGTGTCTTCCACATTTCCCACCCAGAGTATCTTGACCACGTGGCAGCATCCTGGCTCGTTGTTGTACACGTGTCACGTTCTGGACACCTCGTCCATCCTTGGATCACGAGCCATGTCATCAATCTCTGTAAAGAGTCCCTGTCAGTCAGTCGAAGAAACTTATCAGTTTAAGGTTGAAACCTTGTACAGACTTTATAGTATGTAATGTGCAGACATTGTATAGACCTACTGAAGTGTAATGCAGTGTGCACAAGGTGAAGTATGCACAACACAACTGAATGCACTAACATGCCGTCGACCATTGTACAGACTTCATGTTCACTATGCAGACGTTGTACAGACATGCTAATGTGTTAATGTAGAATGCATCAAGCAAAGTGTGTACATTGAAGATGAATGCATAGACGTGCCGTCAACAGATGTGTGGACTTGGTGTACATGCGACAACAGTGTATAGACATTGCAGACTTGTGCAGACTAGCCAGTGTATGGACTTGGTGAGCATGCAGCACACAATGTGCAGACTTCGTACAATGCATGAAGAAGCAATGTATAGACTTGGCGTGCAATGTGCAACCAATGTACATACTTTGCAATGCCTAGTGTTAAGGCATGAGAGCACAATGCATCACTCTAGTCTATACAATGCATGCACGTTCAATCAAAGTCCATACATTGGCCTGTAGCATGCACGAAACGAAGTCTGTACATCGATGAAGTCTATACATCGCAGAGATGTGTTTGTGCATCAAGTCTATACATCGGTGAAGTCTGTACAGCCTGTGTGTTCCACGATATCAAGTCTATACACTCCTAGATCTTTACCTACGTTGCACCTGCAAGTCTATACATTGCAGCTGAGTTGAAGTCTGTACAGCCCTTGCTTTGCCAAAGTCTATACATCGTGCACTCTCAAGTCTGTACAGCCCTTGCTTAGCTCAAGTCTGTACATCGTCCATCACTCCTTTGGCAAGTCCATACATTGTGAAAGTCTATACATTCCTCATTGCCTTGCTTCATGCACCAAGTCTGCACATTCCTTACTCAAGTCTATACATTCACTGTGTAGTGTCCATAAGCAAGTCTATACATTGTTTGTGCATTCATTTGTCTGGTTGCATAATTGTAAGTCTATACATCTTTGTCTTGTGCATGCATCATTTCTCAAGTCTGTACAGAGTTCTTGTCTGTTTGACCAGCTAGTCTGTACATCAAATGTAAAGTTTGTACATCGGACTAAGTCTGCATCGGCAAAGTCTATACATCGTCCGTCTCACTTAGCGTCTCATGCTAAGTCTATACATCCTTGGCTGTTCAGCGTCTTATGATGTGTCTCATTCAAGTCTATACATGCACCGTCTCACTTAGCGTCTCATGCATATGCTAAGTCTATACATTGCAGCATGCATTGTCTCCAAGTCTGTACAGCATCTAGCGTCTCATGCAAAGTCTGTACATCGTGCATCTATTGATTTGAAGTCTGTACAGCATATGTTCTTCATATATTGTCAAGTCTGAACATTGCACATCATCATGGCTCCCTTGATGCCGTAGAAAGTCTATACATTCTATTATGCTTGAAATTTGACGCCCATCAATAGGGGCGTCCGTTCTGAATCTCACGCCTAGGAAAGAGTTGTCTTTTTGTTGTGCATCAATTTATCAAAGTCTAGACATCGTCTGGTTGTAGCAATATGCAGACTTAGGATGCAGCAATGTGCAGACTCTGCTTTGAGCGATGCACAATGTATAGACTTACTAATCCACTGTGTGCAGACTCTGCGTGTGATGTGCAAACAATGTTCAGACTTGCTAAAATGATGTATGAGCATAGCAGCACACAATGTGCAGAGTTCGTGCAATGCATAGACTTGTTAAATGATGCACAGCCATATCAGTAATGTACAGACTTGCTAAATGATGTAGACACATAGCAGCAAAGTATAGACTTAGAATGCAAGCAGACGATGTACATAGACGCTAAGCGAGACACTGTACAGACTTTCAGGAACACACGATGAACAGACTTTCTAGGTATGAAGGCAACCACTATACAGACTTCGTATGCAATGGCCAAACAATGTGCAGACTTGATGAACATGCAACAATGTATAGACTCTAACTGAGACAGAAGAATGTATAGACTTGCTCACATGCATGAACAAGTGGCGATGTATAGACTTGGCCAATGTACAGACTTACCACCAAGATGATGCATGAGCAGACTGACGATGTACAAACTTGCTAAGACAACTGCAATGAAATGTATAGACTATATGGCGTGCAACTGTAATTCACTGATGCAGTGTATAGACTTGACTTATGCAATGCACAGAAGATCAGGCCATGCACTAACTCATGCATGCAACTACTGTTGATGCACTGATGCAATGCAAGACCACTCAATGCAGAATATGCACCGATGCAATGCAATCTACACTGTTGATGCACCATGCTCACAGTTAATGCATATATCTCCACAGAACAATATGGTGACTCAATGTGTTGTTCTTAACAAAATAATATGGTGACTCATTCATGTTGCTATCATTAAAACAAAACATAGTCATCAAAGCACAAGGGGTAAAACAGATATTACCGAGCTCCAAACAAACCTTGTACCCTACCCCATATCCATTTCATGCTATCTTCCTATGAACCTATTATCTCTGCCGAGAAAGCATATCATGAGCAGCTCTCAGTACCGTGGTGATGTTGTACCAAAGGATGTGAATGCTGCCGTTGCAATGATCAAAACCAAAAGAACTGTACAGTTTGTTGACTGGTGCCCAATTGGATTCAAGTGTGGAAACAACTATCAACCTCCGACGGTGATTCCTGGGAGTGAATTGGCGTGATGGATGGTGGCGGTGCTAAGGGTGAGAAAGGTGGTATAATATGACAAAGGGGACAAGAGGGGGCTGGCTTGCTGGGGCTTCTCACCCGTCCCCTTCGTAGGGATGAGGCAACTGGCTTCTCTCTTCATCTCCGTGGCGGTGGCGGTGATGATGGAAGGCGACGATGGTTGGCGGTGGAGGAAGAATGAGATGTGTCGATCGGGGCTTCACACCCGTCCCCATCGCAAGGATGACACAATCGACGCTTCACGCTCCTCCTCCATGGATCGCTCGAGCCTTCTCAGCTCGAATTTGGGCTTTCCACCCGGGGCTCCAAAAATAGGAAAGAACAAGTAGCCATGGCTAATAGACTTTCTTCATTTCACATCATAACCTTCAACGTGGGTTTACACATTGGTTTAAATAGAAAAAACATGGGAGGAGAAAGGCCACCTTCGAATCCCAAGGGGCTTGGGTTCCCACGTGGAGTCCTACATAAGTGCATATATACACATTATATATATTACTTATGAGAAAAGAAAGAAAGGCCACCTTGGAAACCCAAGAGGCTTGGGTTCCTACAAGGACTCCTTCATAATGGGATGGAAATAATGTATATATATATCCTATTATGAAACATAACCTCGTAGGCCCACTTATGTGGCCCAATAAACAAAAGGCAAATCAGAAATAAACAAATATATTTGATAGTTTGCCAATACCGCTTGACGATTCTGTCGCCACTTGACGATCCTGTCATACCCCTCCGCTTGGAGGAGGTTCGACCTCGAATCTTGAATCTTGAACCGACGATCCCATCAAACCCCTCCGCTTGGAGATGGTTCGACCTCAAACCTCGTAGCTCAGGATCCCAGTCTGATGGAACAGCCCGATTACCTAAGCTCTGATACCATTTGATGCAAAACAAAACCCGAGTATGAAATTTAGGATTTTTTTTCACAAAATATTTTTTTTGGATTTTCTACTTCATTTTCTTCCTTGAACTTCTCTCTTTTTTTTTCTAGAAAAATTCATCACCCCTTCTCTGCCATCCCTTTCTCTCATTTTTTTCTCTCTCCTCAAACACACACATGTTGCTGTCCTTTTAGACAAGGAGGCCATCTATGATATCTGCCGAAGGTTATTGGATATTGAAAGACCAACATACACCAACCTGAACCGTTTGATATCTCAGGTTATATCATCATTGACTAATTCTCTAAGGTTTGATGGAGCCATCAATGTTGATATTACTGAGCTCCAAACAAACCTTGTACTCTACCCCCGTATCCATTTCATGTTGTCTTCCTATGCACCTGTTATCTCTGTCGAGAAAGCATATCATGAGCAGCTCTCAGTACCGTGGTGATGTTGTACCGAAGGATGTGAATGTTGCTATTGTAACGATCAAAACCAAAAGAACTGTACAGTTTGTTGACTGGTGCCCAACTGGCTTCAAGTGTGGAAACAACTATCAGCCTCCGACGGTGTTTCCTGGGGGTGAATTGGCAGGATGGATGGTGGTGGTGCTAAGGGTGAGAAAGGTGGTATAAGACGACGAAGGGGACGAGAGGGGGGGCTGGGGCTTCTCACCCGTCCCCTTCGTTGGGATGATGCAACCGGCTTCTCTCTTCATCTCCGTGGCAGTGGCGGTGATGACAGAAGGCGACGATGGTTGGCGGCGGAGGAAGAACGAGAGGTGTCGACCGGGGCTTCACACCCATCCCCATCGCAGGGATGACACAATCGACGCTTCATGCTCTTCCTCCATGGATCGCTCGAGCCTTCTCAACTCGAATTTGGACTTTGCACCCGGGACTCCAAAAATAGGAAAGAACAATTAGCCATGGCTAATAGACTTTCTTCATTTCACATCATAACCTTCAACGTGGGTTTACATGTTGGTTTAAATAGAAAAAACATGGGAGGGGAAAGGCCACCTTGGAATCCCAAGAGGCTTCGGTTCCCACGTGGAGTCCTACATAAGTGCATATATACACATTATATATATTACTTATGACAAAAGAAATAAAGGTTACCTAGGAAACCCAAGAGGCTTGGGTTCCTACGAGGACTCCTTCATAATGGGATGGAAATAATATATATATATATATATATATATATATATATATATATATATATATATATATATATATATATATATCCTATTACGAAACATAACCTCGTAGGCCCACTTATGTGGCCCAATAAACAAAAGGTAAATCAGAAATAAACAAATATATTTGATAGTTTGCCGATGCCGCTTGACGATTCTGTCGCCACTTGACGATCCCGTCATACCCCTCCGCTTGGAAGAGGTTCGACCTCGAACCTTGAATCTTGAACCAACAATCCCATCACTCAGTCTTTGCTTGCACATATCGTTAGTCTTGAGTCTATTGAGCCTTTTGCTTGATCTGCTTGAGGCTTCATTGTTGGAGAGGGTTTGGAGTCGACGTAGTGACGACTTGGAGTCAACTCCATTGCATCATTTTTGAGCTTCTGAGCCATTTGTCTGCCGAGCTATCCATTTGTCACCATTACTCCTCTATCTGTCAACCATAAAGGGCTATTTGTCACCCTTAACTAGACAGTTGTCACCTTTGTAGCGTGAGCTGTTTCTGCTTGATTGCGTTGACGCATAGTGACGTTGCATCGACGCAGCCTAAAGTGCTTCGCCGTTCTTGAATAGTGAGGTCGACGCATCCTTTGTATAACTTTAGTTTTTAGCTTTATTTCATCGGAACCATAGCTCCACGTCCTTTGATGTTTTCCCAAATCACTTTAAACTTTATTTCTGTAGAGTTAAGCCCCTTTGCTCCTATGATTGAGCATGAACAAAACTTCTTGCTTGCATGGCCATTTCCTATTACATTGATGCATTATATCATGTATTACGTATCTATATGAGGCCATTCACATGCCAGTGCTGACTCTTTGATCTGCGCAACATGAACATTGACATCATCAAATACAAATCAGACTCACTAATGACTCATTGTCAGACATCATCAAAACAATAGAGTTAAGCATGTTCCACACATGCCCAACAGTTATTCTCTCCAAATTCGTAGCTGATGTATATATATATCCAAAGGAGTGCAAAAGACTAAGAAACCCCTTCTAGAACCTTCCAAAATGACCCTAGTATGTCTATCAAGAACCCAGGGGCAAATGGGTAAAAGATAGAACCCAAATGGATTGAGTTAGATGGGTTTCGGACTCAGATATTGGGCACGTTGGCCGTAATTGGTCGACTGAAGTTTGGAGTCGATCGACCAAATAATAACCTTGTTTTGACTGGTCGTTCTGGCTATTTCGGTCGACCTAAGCCTTCTGGTCAGTCGACCAAACTCCGAGACTTTTTAGTCTTGACAACTCTGCCTATATTGGTCGACCGAAGGCTTCTTGCCGGTCGACTGAAGTTCCTGCAGAGTTCATAATACAAGGGGAAAATGTAAGAAATCAAGCTCAATACTCCAAGTTAAAGATGCATGAAGTATAATCATGTAAAACTCATGGACAAGGTGCATGTAAGCACTTTGTAAGCTTAATTAACCACAACTAAACATCAAGATCATATAGTAATGAATTTGTGCAATAAGGGTGAGCAGCATGAAACCAAATTCCACATGAATGATGTTAAAAGATTTGAACACATTGTTTCCTTTACAAATCCATGGATAAAACGCATTGGCTTGATGCTAAGAAAGCATGGGGTCGACTCCATCCTTTGATGGGTTGACTCTATGAAGAGGCATGTAGTCCCATGCAAGTGTTCAACATGTGAAACCATGAATGAAGTGCATTAAGAAAAACTACGTGAAATGTACATGGTGAGGTCAACGCAATGCTAGGGTGAGGTCGACACTATGTGAAATGAAAAGGCATGACTTAGCTTGGTTTTACAAAGAGAGGTCGACTCCATTGAGATGGGGTCGACGCACCCATAACATCAACAAGAGGGTGTCGACTCTAGGAGTCGATCCCTATAACCAATAAGCTCCAAACATCATCCAACGAAGGATTTGAGGACTTAAGCCTTACCAAAGGTTCTTGATGAATTAAACATGACATGTACCACCTGTTTTAGATTGTGGATGGCAAGGTGCTTATCCGAACATTTGTTTTAGCTTCCAAGCGACCGCCATGAATTTTGATGCTGCAAGAACACAATAAAATCAAGTTAGTATACCACATGCAATATTACACACGTATTTTTATTTCATTAAAACACCACCACCTAAATCAATTTCCTTGCTTGATAAGACTTCTTCAAAAACCATGTTTGACAAGACCACTCATTCAGAAATACTCCAAATAGACTGCTCTCATGAACATCCATTCATCAACCAATACCATACTGTTTTTATGCAAATCTTCAATGAACACACTCATCTTAAGCAAAGCATAAACCATCAAGCAAAGGTTTCATTCTTGAAGTTAAGTCACACAAACATCACCAACATAAAGTTTAGTTATCATCAAAATATCACATGCAAGGCATACAACAATCTCCCCCTTTTTGATGATGACAAACTTTATGATACAAATTACACATATTTTCTTCTCCCCCTTTGACATAATCAAAAAGTGGGAGGAAAGCAATGAAGAGCAGATGAGTATTGAGCAAAGACAATTTTCAGCCTTAAACTTAAGCAAAACATTCTTGAGCATGTAGAGGAGGATAAACTCATACTAATTGAGAAATCAAGTTTATGAAATTCAAGAATCAGTTAAAGCCCACATCAGAAGTCCAGATGATCAGTTAAAACCCGCTCAAGTGAAGACAAAGTCAATATCATTGAAGCCACCAGAAAATAGTTGACTCATCAACAAAAGTAGTGATTTTCTTTAATTATCAGATTTTTGACTTCTTTGTAAATGCATGAAGCGTGTTGGATACAAATGATGACACATTTAATGCACACAATGCAATCAAGCAGATATGTGTATTTACATGGAACATACCTCCCCCCTTTTATTTAAAAGGATGGGATAGGTGTTCGAAATATGCAAGTGAGTCAGTGCAACCAGAATGTTCATGTGCAACACCTAGGAGATTGTGCAGTCATATAAAAGAATCATGCAGCCAATGCAGTCATTCAATTTTCTGAATACACATTAAATCAAATTACCAAAGGTGTAAGTGATTAACATGAAAATATGTTTTTAGCCATATGGATATTCAGATTTTCAGTTCAACACAATGAGAAATTACATAGACTACACTTTATTTTAGGAGAACATCATATGGGAGGCTACGCTCTGCCCTATTATATTTTTCGCACCAAATTTTTCATCAATTTCACAATGACAATCTAAATTTTTCTAGGAGTGATCAGGTTCAAATAATTCCCTTTTACGCGAGGAGACACATGGAGCACATGCCAGACTCCCGGTTACTCAGAACATTGACATTTTCACTTCACTTGAACAGAGGTACTTCAGTACAACACTTTTCAAAAATGAACCATATTACGTCTCAGGTGACGTGCATCCAATTTACTCAGTGAGAGTGAGCATTGCTCTGCCTTTCATTTTAGCATATCATTTCAATAGAGGCAGACAGCTTTTTTCTCAACTGCCTCTTCTAGATACATGCAACATGTTCAATTTCTTTAGAGTGTTAAAAGGAAATTCCTACATCCTTATGTTTAACACTCATTTTCAAATTTTATGCAAGAAGTGTATGAATTTGATTTAGCATGTATACCAAAAATTTAATGAACACATAACAGTGTAGCTCCCCCTGCATAGATGCACTTATCAAATATTTACTCCCCTTGAGTGTGTGACTTGAGACACACAAGTGACGACTCAAATGCAGAATTATTTAGCAAGAAGTATGAGGTCATAGAAATTCCAAGGACGGGGGTTTGAATAGCATATATTAACATGCAAGCACATAATGAGAATATGCAAAATGCAATGCACCGAGAAACATGGGTGCAGAATGTAACATAGGTGTAAAATGTAAGTTTTTAATTTTCATTTGAATGATCTAAATGCACCTAATGCATGAATGCTAATGCATGCAGCGTATAACCTATATGAGAATGCAATGCAAGATGCAAAAGCTTAATTCACACTCCTAGTGACCGGAGCATTATTCAGATTTAAATGATGAACAACAAACATTTTTCATCACATGACCTTTATAAGCAAGGGTGCAGAAATAATCTGAAACATGCAATGCAGTCCAATTGTTTTTAGAAACTATTTAAAAAAAGATTTTCAGTAACATTTGAGAAGTTTAAAAAAATATTCACAAGCTAGTCAGATTTTTCAAGTTCTGGTACGAGGCAGAGGTGAAGGTCCGAAGACCCGACTCACACATAGTGAGAGCTTCCAGGTGGACGTAATCCACCCTTCCACTACACACCATTTGAGATATGAGATACGCAGTTAAGCTCAAATGTGCTCATGCACTTCCGATTGAGAATCATTGATTTAGTCATTTTTAGCACAGCAGAGTGGAGGAACAACAGTTCAAATTTTTATAATCAGTACCTATCATAAGAACAATATCACCATGTGCCATAAGCTACTATAGAGATTTCAAATATTTACAACCAAGTTATTAAGCATAAAGGTTGATTCAAAGATCATATAGAACAACACCATAATCCAAGTGGGTCGACCCTGGGGGTCGACACAATCAGAATTCCTTCGAGCAGCTAGAAGAAAGTGTCAACACACTCATTTTCACATATTCACATTTTCAAGAATCATGTACAGAGAATAATGATCAATTCAGCTTTAGCAATTGGCATGAGATATACTTCTAGAAAAATGAGTTAGAGTCACAATTGCAGGTCATTCATTGAAAACTCCCCCTTACTAGGTGCATCAAATGACATTTAGAGAGAAAAACACAGTAAGCTTCAATTTGAAAATTGCTTTCAAAGCTTACCCTCAATTGGCAACAAGTAATCAGAAGTACACAAGATCACACAGAACAAGCGTTTTGTCTATGTGCAAAGCAGACTATTACAAGGACTCCAAGTAAGATCAGAAATCTTTCAGCAGCTTTTAGCATAGTCATTAGCACAAGATGAACTTTCTTAGAAACGAGCCTTAGCCTCAAGTACATATCAACCAGATAGCAACTCCCCCTCACAATGTGCATGAATTTCACAATTGATATCTTGACATAATATCATGCATCATATGACTTATATGAACAAGTGACTCATGATACCAAGCGAAGGCACATTCTCATGCGTCGTGATAGATTTCAGACAAGAATGGCATGCCCTTCCTTAGGTCACTGTTTAATATACCATGAAGTCATACAATGATGATCAGATAAATGCAGTGCAATCTTATAAGGAAAATAGATTTTTCATGATCTTTATAGATGCATTTTCAGTTAAAACAAGTTTCAGTTATTCAAAGAGAGCTCATATTTTTTTTTTACACCTGTGCCTTGAGCAGCCATTATTTTTCGAGTCTTCCACTTAGTCTTAAAACATTCCTGCAGCAAAATTCTCATTTCCAAGATTTAGGTACCCAAGTCTTCTTGGGTCCTAGATGGTTAGTTGCACCTCTAGTGGGTGCTCTCCACATTTTCTGGGCATACATATCATCAAAATTCATTAAAACACAGTCATGCATGATATGCCCTAATTCACCACAGTAATGACAACACTTTGAAGTTTTCACAGACTTCTTGTAAGCATGAGCATTAAATTTCTGTGACCTTGCAGAAATGTTATCAATATTAACATGGAAATGAGTCCTTCTATTTGCTTTCCAACATTGTGACACATGGCGTCTTAGCTTTCCACAGGAATGATAGTGATCAGAAGAGTTTCTTTTCTTGGATGTGTTTTTCCAAAATGAAGGTTTTCTTTGTTTACTGAACATAGTTTCATTTCTATATGCATGGAAGCTATTCCTTTTCATGATGTTGCATTCATACATCATGTGTCCATACTTTTCACAATTAAAATAGGAAACACTTTTTCTTCTCTTGGAGACAAATTTGTTTTCGCATGCTTTCAAATCATCCTTTTTCATTACCAGGCAATCATGCATCATATGACCACATTTACCATAATAAAAATAGGAGAGATTTTTGTTGGAAACATGGTGTTTAGCGTTATGCTTCCTATCAAGGACATTTATACAAGCATAATTGTTTTTTAGTTTTTAGTTTCGATTTATTTTCTGTTTAACATCATATTTTTGGGTTTTCTTTTTAGCATGCTGAACCAGGTGAGCATTTGAGGTACTAGCTACATCCGAACTCGAGACAAAAAAAGTATATAGTTTATTTTCAAAATTAATTTTGTTCACCGGATTATAGCTCAGCCCCTCTCTTTGGAAGTTGACCTTGATCCCCAAGATTTTATCTAGATTTTCTTTCCCTTCGACAAATTTAGACAATGCAGTATTTAAATCATTGATTTCATTTTCAAGTGATGCAACATGCATCTCATAACTAGCAATTTCATGTTCACTGTAAACAACACTTTCATTCAACACTATATTGGCTGTTTTATAACTCGCAATCTCTTGTTCCAACACATGTAATTTTTTAGATTCATCAACAACCAGACATTTTCCCTTTTCAAAAACAAGCAATTTCTCAGACATGGTTGTATTCAAATATTTCAATCTTTCATTCTCTTTTCTCACACATGAAATGGTTTGTTCATGCTTTTTAATATCAATCAAGAAGGATTCATTTTCAATTTTGAGTTCTGAGCATCTATCATATGAAGAATTTTCATGAAAAGGTTTTTCAAGACTTTTCAAACTACTTTCAAGCAAGGAAATCTGAATCAACATCGCACTATTTTCCTTTTTGAGTTTTTCATTTTCATTTACAAGATTCTGACTCATAGTTTTCATTCCATGAAGTTTTTCAAGTTCAGAACCCTTATCACAAGAAACATTATCATGGAAAGTGTCTTCAACTTTCTTTTTGAGCTTTCTATTTTCAGATTTTACCTTCTTATATTTTTCCAGCAATTCATCATAGAGGTCCTATAATTCTTCGAAGGGAATTGCATCGGTTTCAGAAGTTACCTCTTGATTTCCTTCACTATCAGAATTTACCTTAGAACTTTCTTTACTCGAAGGAAAACAATTGTTTGCCATCATACACGCTTCCGTTGGCCTTCCTTCACGAACTTCAATCAAAAAGTCCAAGATCTCCATGGCTATCCTACATGATGAAACACATGGAAATTTGTCATGATCAGTTGAAGCTTTAAAAATATTTAAAAGCATAGAATTATCATTGTGTTTCTTCTTGTGCTCATCAGTCCATTCCGATTGATATTTGGGCAACTCATATGAACCATGCATAACTGAATTCCAGAGTTTGGGATCAATGGTATTAACAAATTGATTCATGCGCCCAAGCCATTCAGTGAAATTTGAACCATTAAAACGTAGAGGGAGAGAAGATAAACAACTATTAGACATGATACTTATGATGCTCGCTGACAGGGATCTCTCTATAGGTCGTTAGACCTCAAGAACATAGAGTTGTGGCTTTGATACCAATTGTTGGCCTGGTAGGCAAGCGGACAAGAAGGGGGGGTTGAATTGTCCCCCAAGCGATATGACAAATTTTAAACTAACTTCGCAGAATTAACGAGATTGATGAAAAATATACTAATCAAAGTAAACTTAGGTTCTCTCAATCTCGCCGAGCTCACTCGATGTATGCATTAAAAAGCATTCAAATCACAATAAGGCAAATCATAGGAACATAGTGATTTTTAAGGTAGTTTGGGACCACGACGGACTCCCTACGTCCACCCCTCATCAAAACTTGGTGAGACTCCACTGATGGAAAACCAGCACGGGGATAAACCCCAACATGGAGCACGGCTGCAACAACACGCAGGATGACGCCTGCACACACACAGGGACAGGCCCCAACCCACACACGGAGACAGAGTCTCCAACATGATCCGACGACCGGATCAACAACCCACACACACGCTGCAACAGTCACAACACCAAATACACACACGATCGCACACAGGCGATCAAACCACACACGTATATCTCTAAGTTCAAAAAAATTAAAACAAATGCTCAAGACATGCTCAGACTGATATATAACTCAGGAGGAACATCAGAAATAAATAGATAAAGATGTAAAGTTTATCCCCCTTGATTTCCAAGGCCAAAAGATGACGATGCTTGAAGCTCAGGTCGGATGGAAGACAGATGATCATAATTTCAACATCCTCCTGATCCTCTCTTCATTCCGCTTCACTTTCTCCTCTACCTCAAGCTCCAGAAATGCCTTGTTGGAGATGAAATGTCCCTCTCTTCTTCCCTATTTCTTCTTCTCCCCTTTCTTCACCTGCAAGATAGGAAATGTTAGCTCAATAGGGTTATTCTCTCCAAATTCGTAGCTCATGTATATATATATCCAAAGGAGTGCAAAGACTAAGAAACGCATTCTAGAACCTTCCAAAATGACCCTAATTTGTCTATCAAGAACCCAGGGGAAAATGGGTGAAAGATGGAACAAATGGATTGAGTTAGATGGGTTTCGGACTCAGATATTGGGCGCGTTCGCCGCAATCGGTCGACCGAAGTTTGGAGTCGGTCGACCAAACTATAACCTTGTTTTGACTGGCCATTCTGGCTATTTCGGTCGACCTAAGCCTTTTGGTCGGTCGACCAAACTCTAAGACTTTTTAGTTGTCGAGTTCGGTACAGTATTCAGAGGGGGGGTGAATGAATATAGCCCTTTTTGAAATTCGCCCAATTAAAAATCTTCACCCAAAATAAGATTTCGCTCACTTAAAAACTGGAATGCTAACAAGACAAATTAGAACACTCATCTACTGAACCTATAAGCAAACAGTTGAGCGCCCTATGCATTCATCTAGCGGAAGCACAAATAGAACAAAACAAACCACAATGCAAGAGGGTTTTTAGGTGGTTTGGTCCAGCAGACCTACATCCACCCCACACTCAACCCGAGTGTGGCTTCCTGCTGACTCACAGCTTGAACAGTTGGGCATCACAGCTTGCCATGCAAACCGCTGGGCAATACAGCTTAGCCGTCCAGAGGCAGCACCTCTGCAAAACCCGCTGACTAACAGCTTGAAGAAATGTATGAAAGGAAAATGAAAATGGGAAACAAACAGCAATCGGAAGGCTGTAAACAATGAAGCACAATGTGGCTCTTAAAGAGCTGACTGGAGTGGATCTGATCCAACTTCCAGTAGGAACGATCTTCTCTCATCTTCTCTTCTCTCTCTCTCTTCCTTCTTCTTCTTTTCACACTCTGCTCGAGCTCCCTATCTCTTTCCTTTTCTTCTTTCTCTTCTGCTTCTTCTCTCTTTTTCTTCTCTCTATCTGGATCGTGGTGGCTCTCTGCTGCTATAGCATTCTCTGTTCAAGCTTCGCCTCTTGAATCTCGATCATCTTCATCCGAAGATGAAGCCTTCTATTTATATCAGCAGCAGCAACAGCTAGGGCGTGTGGTCTCCACAGCTCCCGCCCAATCAACTTTGCCACGTGTTAGCATCTCAGCTCCTTGGATCACGTGCCAGACACCAATGGAGTGGTGGAAGGTACGAAAGCTTATCCGCTTGTGACTGATGTGGCAGTTGACGACTGAAGGTGGGATCACCTTAACGTGCTTAGCAACTGGAATTAGATGGCGTCAACCCTCTTGCTCCAAGGAGTTGACGCAGCCTTCTAATATCTTCTTCCTATGAAACTCAAGTCTGATGCGTTGACTCCATCAGCCAGCTGCGTTAACGCATCGGCAATCCAGTGATCAAGGTCTTCAGCAGATAACCGTGCTGCGTCGACACTGATAATCCATAGCGTTGACGCAGTGGTGTTCCAGAGCTGAATGTATATCAGACTCAATTGCTGCGTGGACGCTGTCTTGCAATGGCGTTGACGCACTGCAGTATTCTAGTGAGCTATGGACTCTGCCTCATTAACTACTGCGTCGACGCTGCTGTAGCATGGAGTTGACGCAGCCAGGTGAAGCTCTGAAATCCTCTTCAACTGAAGCGTGGACGCATTGAACTCCCAACGTCGACCCTGTTCTTCATTGTTGTCATCATATGAAGACAGTGTATAGACTTTAGAACTGATGCACGATGTACATACTTCATGAGACTCGAATGAAGGCAAGCGATGTATAGACTTCACGACTGATGAATGTAATGCAATGCAATGCAGTCCAATGTACAGACTTCCTAAATGCTTCAAGACCATGCACATCAAATGTCTAGACTTCACAAGGTGAACGGCTGTACTGACTTCCTATGTGAAGACAGCCGCTGTACAGACTTGTTGAAGTGTGAAGGAGTTGAGTGAATAGACTTCATGATGTGAAGACTTGCCAAGATAGCAGGCCGATGTACAGACTTGAGCGAATCAAGGTCTGTATAGACTTGAAGCATAGAAGGTGGGTAAAGATGCTACAGTCCAATGTATGGACTTAGCTTAGACAATGCATGAGACGAAAGCTCTGTACAGACTTGTAAAGCCTGAAGCCCAATGTGATGTATAGACTTACGTGAGACGCTCAATGAGACGCTCAATGTACACACTTCAATTTCTAGTGTATAGACTTGCCTTAGACGCTAAATGAGACGGACATTGTGCAGACTTGATGTGCCATGCATGAATAGTGCAATGTATAGAGTTCATGTGCTGTGCAAACTGATGTATAGACTTGAGCTAAGCAAGCTACAGTGCCGATGTGTAGACTTGACCAATGTTCAGACTTGAATGCTCGACCAGTGTACAGACTTGCAAATCATTCAGCAATGTGCAGACTTCGATAAAACACAACGTGCAGCAGTGTATAGACTTGGTTCTGTGAAAGCTACAGTGCAGTAGGATGTACAGACTTCCTATATGAAGGCAATGGTTGTACAGACTTCATATGATACACTGACAATGTACAGACATGATTCAAAGGCCAGTGTGAAGACTTCACGATGTATAGACTTTCCAATCCTGAAGGCCAATGTGTGGACTTCAGGTGAAGACCAATGTACATACTTTGAATATGAAGACTCATCGTGCAATGTTGTCTAGACTTAGAATGCAACGCATGAAGCAGTGAATAGACTCTGAGTGCAACCAATGTCCAGACTTGATGGTGTGCTGTGCAAACATGCTAAGATGCAATGTATAGACTTATGCGAGCATGCTGCAGCCATTGTACAGGCTTGTCAATGTATGGACTTTAAGTCCAATGCAAAGCAGCAATGTATAGACTTTGGACTTCGCCATGCTTACACTAAGCGAAGTACACACTTGCTGAACCACTGTATAGACTTATAGAGTTGACGCTGCAGACTTGATAATGTTGTGTACACACTCACAGCGTTGACGCTGCAGACTTGAGACACACTCACAGCGTTGACGCTGCATGAGACACTAAATAAGATGGACAGTCTGAGGGAGTCGACCCATCAAGGATATCAAACATGGCACACTCATGCAATCTCCACAGACTAAATCAGATATAACACACTCAAGCATTCAAATCAACATGCCATCATCATAAAGAAAACATAATATCATAATGCACTTACTGTGTTGCAATCATCAAAATAAAACAGCATTGCTATCATCAAATCAACATAGCACATGCTTGTGCCTAAGGGGCACAACATTAGTCTGGCCAACTCTGCTTATATTCGTCAACCAAAGGCTTCTTGCCGGTCGACCGAAGTTCCTACAGAGTTCATAATACAAGGGAAAAATGTAAGAAATCAAACTCAATAGTCCAAGTTAAAGATGCATGAAGTACAATCATGAAAAACTCATGGACAAGGTGCATGTAAGAACTTTGTATACTTAATTAACCACAACTAAATATCAAGATCATATAGCAATGCATTTGTGCAATAAGGATGAGTAGCATGAAACCAAATTCCACATGAATGATATTAAAAGATTTGAACACATTGTTACCTTTAAAAATCCATGGATAAAATACATTGGCTTGATGCTAAGAAAGCATGGGGTCGACTCCATCCTTTGATGGGTCGACTCTATGAAGAGGCATGCAGTCCCATGCAAGAGTTCAACATGTGAAACCATGAATGAAGTGCATTAAGAAAAACTGTGTAAAATGTACATGGTGAGGTCAACGCAATGCTAGGGTGAGGTCGACACTATGTGAAATGAAAAGGCATGCCTTAGCTTGGTTTTACAAAGAGAGGTTGACTCCATTGAGATGGGGTCGACGCACCCATAACATCAACAAGAGGGTGTGGACTCTAGGAGTCGATCCCTATAACCAATAAGCTCGAAACATCATCCAATGAAGGATTTGAGGACTTAAGCCTTACGAAAGGTTCTTGACGAATTAAACATGACATGTACCACATGTTTTAGATTGTGGATAGCAAGGTGCTTATCCAAACATTTGTTTTAGCTTCCAAGCGACCGCCATGAATTTTGATCCTACAAGAACACAATAAAATCAAGTTAGTATACCAAATGCAAGATTACACACGTATTTTGATTTCATTAAAACACCACCACCAAAATCAATTTCCTTGCTTGATAAGACTTCTTCAAAAACCATGTTTGACAAGACCACTCATTCAGAAATACTCCAAATAGACTGTTCTCATGAACATCCATTCATCAACCAATACCATATTGTTTTCATGCAAATCTTCAATGAACACACTCATCTTAAGCAAAGCATAAACCATCAAGCAAAGGTTTCATTCATGAAGTTAAGTCATAGAAACATCACCAACATAAAGTTTAGTTATAATCTAAATATCACATGCAAGGCACACAACAAGCCAGAAGCCTCCAACGTCGCAGAGGCACCAAGGACAATGAAGCTGGTGGGCTACCACGTCTACCACACTAACTCCTGCACCTCAAGTAGCAAGAGGCGCACACCATCCGCCAGGAGGGTGGCCAGAAAGAATGTTGGTACACTGCAAAGCCGGCTATCCACTTTGGGCAAGTTCTTGCTCATCGGAAGTGTCCGAGTATTTTTGAATTGCCAATAGGCCAGGATTACACCCGATAGGGTGGTTTCAATAGTGCCGGTGCACAATTCCTTCCAAGGACTAGCCCAAATCAAAACGGACCGCTTCGAGACCAAGGCAAAGGGAGGGTTGGCCTTAAAGCCAACCAGATATAAGCAAATTTAGGAGCCCAAACAAGCAAGGGCCTCGATTTCAGCTCCACTAAGGCCTGTCATGGCTAGTGGACCAGAAAGAAGACAAGAAGAAAAGACCGAGATGCTGGTCCAACCGCGTCTTGAACCAGCATTCTTGAACCAGCATCCCGGAGCTGCGTTCTATGGGCAAACATCTACCGATATGATGAGAAGCATGGCAGGGCCACCGAACAAGGCCGCCACACTTGCAAGTCTTCGACACAAGTCAAAGTGCCACGATATGTGATACGCCCTGCTAAAGGGCAAAATGATACTACTCGAGCCGTCAGGGGACACCCCCACAGCACCTCTCTGGGGATGCGGCAACCTTTAGAAGCTATGAGTGTCGTGGAAAAAGGTCGGGAGCGATGAACCAACCAGGAAGAAATGAAAGATGTCAGCTCGGACTGCTACGGGCCACTCCTCAACAAGCAAGTTGCGCCGTGGATTTCGATGTTCACTAGACTAACCTTCCTTGGTCAGCCAAGCAACCAGGTGATTCAAAGAAGCAAGCCGCTCCAGGTCTTTACATGCAACATGGCTGGAGTGCCTGGCTACTATGCGGCTTTGCATGAAGATCATGATGAGATGACTAGGCTCGCTGGAGGGCTGGATCCTTCTACCAGAAGAGGGGAGGCTACAGCTGAGACAGCACAAGCCCACTTTGAAGAAACTGGCACTGATCTGATCACAATGACTGTAAATGTGATCACTGCCGAGAATGACGACGACGGACCAGTGCATTCTCCAGATGTTCTGCCAGAAGCAGGAGGTCAGGGTCCTAGCTCCTCCATGCCCGATCCGGCTGTGATGATGATCCTCTGGAATTATCAACAAGAAGTTGAGATGTTAAAAAGGCAACTCAACGAGCTAAGCATGTATCTTGCGGCCTTGAAACAAGTCGAGGTCCCTCCTAAAACCTCACAACGAGGTGCTGATGAAGTCAAAGCTTCCCCTCCAATGATGGCCTCTCAATTGGCACCTGATTACACTAGGGGTATGACCCCGATACCACAGCCTGCTCCTCAGCATCAAGGGGCTGCAGCTATACCTTAAGCAACGGTGCCGAAAATGCCGCAGATGCAGCAAGCACACTTCCGCCTAGGCCTAGTCGTCCTGACAATGATGAATAAAATGATGATAGAACAGATGATCGAGAGGAAGCTAGCCGATCGAGGCAGTGATGACTATGCTTCATTTGATGTATAGAAGGTGTCGTACTCGGTCCACCATGTTGCCAAAAGGCTACCCCCTGGCGTCAACAAGCTGCCAAAGTTTGATAAACTTGGCGGGCAAGGATCGCCCAAAGAACACATAGCCTACTACTTTAATGTGATGGGCGAGCTAGCACCTGAGGAATCCTACTTGCTGAAGTTCTTCGAATCCTCCCTCATGGGCCTCGCATTTGAGTGGTACTCAAACCTACCAGCCAGGTCTATCAATGACTGGCCAGATATGCAACGAAAATTCTGGGAACGGTTCCATGTTGCTGAAAGGGAGGTCATTGTGGCCAAACTATATGCCTCCAAGCAGAAGAGTGATGAAATATCCTTAGAGTATATTAAAAGATGGCAAAATCTCAGCATGAGATGCAAGCATCCGCCACATCAAGAAGATGTAGTTCAAATCTGCAAACAAAACTTGAGGAGCCAGATCCTCGAAAACATGATCGAAACTCAAATTAGGTCTTTCGACCGGGTAAACAATGTGGTGGCAGAGATCGAGGCCTTCCTCTCCAGTGGTTCCTCTGCCCCTATTGCCACAATCTAGAAGGCCAAATCAGTTGATAAGCGGCCCGCGCCTAAGGAGGTTAATGCAGTCGACTTCAAGGTGTTCGAGTAGCAAAAAGATAATGGGGTTGCCCACCCTCCCCCCGCCAAGCCGACTGAACGACAAGAAGGCTCCTCCTTGCGAGCCAAGATGAGTAAGCTCTACTCCTTTCCTAAGAAGAGAACTCGGGTCCTATTTGAATGGGCCACCCAATACAACAAAATCACTCTTCCGGACCCGAAGAGACCCGGTGATGCCAGAAGAAAAGATGATCCCCAATTCTGCCCATATAACCAGGCGCTTGGGCACCCCATTGAAGGTTTTTATATGTTTAAAGATACTATTGAAAGCCTGATCAAGAAGGGGGAGCTCCAGATGGGCAAACATAAGGTGGATCCTCCACGCCCTCATGAACTGCCCGAGCCCAAGAGAGCAGTCAACATGGAATCTATATACCGGCAGTTGCCTAAAGAGGTGTTGGAAGCCCGTACAACCTGATATAGATCTAGATGTGGGGTGAATAGATCTACCCCAAATTTTAAACCAAGATTAAGCAGATAAATGTAGAATTAGAAATTACTTAATCAGAATAGCCAATTCAGACACAGAATCACTAGAAGACGTAGTCAAGTGATATGTGAGAACTATCAATAGAGAGAATGAGTAGATTCAAGTAAAACACAACAACAGTAAAACTAGATTCCAGATAGATGAAATGTGAAGAGGTACTTGGCGGAGTTTGAACTCAACGAGTGTCATCACGCAAGATAAACTGCTTTTTAGATAATCCTGACTTATCCTTCGAGCAGTAACTTTTGATATACCTCATTCACTTTCTTGAATACGCAATATATCAATCAAAAGACACACGATAATAGCCAGATATATGAATGCAACAGTCACACACCATCAAGCATAGACACGTAATTTTTAGGTGGTTTGATCTCCTGCAGAGATCTACGTCTACCCCACACTTAAATCAAGTGTGGCTTCACTGCTGATTCATAGCTTCCAATCCCCTGATCCACAACTTGGGGAAAAGCTTCCCAACATACGCTGTGCCTTACAGCTTAAGCTATCAGAGGAATCCTCCTCTACTGTTGAAGATTATAGCTTACCCACCACTGACTCACAGCTTGCTATAACAAGAGTTCTAAATGAAAAATAGAAACACCAGAAAATAGAAAATAGTAAAACGATATGTAGCTCTTACAAAAAGCAGATCGGCTCTGGTACTGTACCAAGAAGCCAGGAATGATGACTTACAAAATTTCAGACTCACACCCTTCCAACGACTCTATGCTCTTCTCTAAAAGATCTCTCAAAACCCTCTCTGGATCTTGCTGGAAGTTCCTCTTGACTTGGCTGCTGCTTCTCCCTTTCTATTCTTTCTCTGTGTCTTCTCTCTTGTGTATCCTTCGTATGTCTATCTCATGTATGTCTTCAACAATGGGTGATCTACCCATTTTATAAGGCAACAGATGATGGGCGCATGGAAACCACATTTCCTGCCCAAAAATTCATTCAGATCTGAGCTTGGGATGGCCACGTGGTAGCATCTGGACTGAGTTACTTTCCACGTGTCATGCACAGCACTTCACCTTTTGCCTTGGATCACGAGCCTTTTATCTTGGTACTTTAGTTGCTCGTGACTTAAGGTTCACAGGTAGTTGGGACACGCGTCAGGTGTTTGATCATGAGTCTCACCTATCATTATAACGAACAAAGTATCAGTCACGTGTTATGGACTTAGACAATTCACATGTTTATAGGTATAGGCACAGATGCAAGAGTGAAGAACTAGCATAGAATATATCATGCAGCTAGCACAGACCTGAAATGCACATGCATTGACCTTAATTGCGCGTGAGGCACAACTTGTTATGATATAGAACATATAGTGCACTAACCATCTACACTTGTTAGGATCGGTGCGATGGATTCAGAGGGGGGTGAATGAATCTCCCCTTAAAAAATACTCCCAATTTAAACACTACTAATTACGCCCAGTTAAAATCTGTGGAAAGGCAAAGACGCGGAAGCAATATGGGTAGGTAATTAGCACGAACTGGGTGTTCTCTATGAAGGACAGGAAGATGACAGACAAACACCCATTCAGAACTTAGCAGAAAAGACTGATAATAAAACTAGACTTCGCCTGACTTACACGAGACCTAAATCAAATGTGCGGTATGCAAATAAACCACTCACTAGATGGAAGACCACATCGAGCCTAAGCATGCATCTAGCGAACCACAATAGACAATCAAACCACTGCACATATGATTTTTAAGGTGGTTCGGTCCTCCAGACCTATGTCCACCCCACACTCAAACCTGAGTGTGGATTCCGCTGCCAAACAGCTTGAAAATCGCTGGGTGACACAGCTTGCCTACAAACCGCTGACTAACAGCTTGACCGCTGGGCATTACGGCTTTGCCAACCGCTGGGGACTACAGCTTAACCCGTCCAGAGGAATCCTCCTCTGCCCGCTGAGCAACACAGCTTGCTGACTGAGGTATCCACCTCGCCCGCTGACAAACAACTTGAAGAAAGGTTAAAAATGAAAGCAGGAAACAAGAAATAACAGCGACTGAAAGCTGTAATCAATGAAATGCAAATGTGGCTCCCATGGAGCTGACTGGATTGGATTTGATCCAAATTCCAGTGAAGATAGATCTTCTGATGGAACCTTCTGTCTTCTTTTTCACGAACTCTCTCTCTATTCTTCTGCAACTTCTTTCTTTCTCTCTCTCTCTCTTTTTCTTTCTCTTTCTCTTCTTCTGGATCGTGCAGGCTCTCTCTGTTGTTCCCCTATGGTTTTGATGTCAGCAAGCACTATGAGTATGAATTGTTTTGATGTCAGCAAGCACTATGAGCATGATTGATTGATTGATTTGAGAGTGGGCACATTCATCTCATTGCATTGTCTGTCTCTGCATTGGTGCAACTCTAGTTCCCGCATAACAAGTGTAGTTTGCATCGGTACATTAACTGTTGTTGCACGTCATATAGTCGATGCATGATCTGGTAAATAGACTGCATTGTTAGTTCTCCTGCATACATTGCATCAGTTCAATATCTGCCATATGCATACATTACATCGGTGCATTCATCAGGTGCTTTATTTCGAAGTCGATGCGTATTCATGAGCATAGTCAGTGCATTCGGTTGTTTCATGCATATAAAAAGTCTACACATTCTCTGCTGATATGTCCGAGCATTCATTCTCAATGTGCATACTTTCCTATATGCATTTATGTGATCTTTCAAAACATAGTCTATACACTCTTTACCATGCATTCAAAGTCTATACATTCCATTGCTGGTACGAGTGCTTAAGTTCATGCATCATAACTCCAGCAAGCCTATACATTCTTGCATCGTTGTGCTTCACGCATACACAAAGTCTGTACATCGTCTTGTCGCATGCATGCAAAGTCTGTACATTGTGCATGTGTGGACTTTGAATGCATGACACTGCCTTACGTATGTATGCAACAGAATGTATAGACTTTGAATGCCGGGTGAAGAGTGTACAGACTTTGTCTTGAAAGATGCACAAATACATATAGGAAAGTATGTACAATGACAATGAGTGCTCAGGCATGATATCAAAGAGTGTATGGACTTAGTGTGCATGCGACACCAATGTACAGACTTTGCATGCATGCGACAAGACGATGTACAGACTTTGTGTATGCGTGAAGCACAACGATGCAAGAATGTATAGACTTGCTGGAGTTATGATGCATGAACTTAACCACTCGTACCAGCAATGGAATGTATAGACTTTGAATGCATGGTAAAGAGTGTATAGACTTTGTTTTGAAAGATCGCACAAATGCATATAGGAAAGTATGCACATTGAGAATGAATGCTCAGACATATCAGCAGAGAATGTGGAGACTTTGTATATGCATGAACCAACCGAATGCACTGACTATGCTCATGAATACGCATCGACTTTGAAATAAAGCACCTGATGAATGCACCAATGCAATGTATGCATATGGCAGATATTGAACTGATGCAATGTATGCAGGAGCACTAACAGTGCAGTCTATTTACCAGATCATGCATCGACTATATGACGTGCAACAACAGTTAATGTACCGATGCAAACTACACTTGTTATGCGGGAACTAGAGTTGCACCAATGCAGAGATAGACAATGCAATAAGATGAATGTGCCCACTCTCAAATCAATCAATCAATCATGCTCATAGTGCTTGCTGACATCAAAATAATTCATACTCATAGTGCTTGCTGACATCAAAACCCTAGGGGCACAATAATCTCCCCCTTTTTGATGATGGCAACACTATGAGACACACAGATCCAAGCTATCTCCTCCTTTGACTTCATAAAAAAGAGAAAAAAGCATGAGATATGAACAGATTGATATAACATCTCCCCCTTTGACAACATGAAGGCACATAAGAGCTATTCTCCCCCAAAATGAAGTATGCAGATAACCCAAAACTCCCCCTGAAGTGTAGGAATGAACTCTGGTTATCCAATGGAGCAATGTGAAATCTGCCACCACAATAAAACAGTAATGGTTGTGGCACCTTATGATTGTATGGACAGAACAATGCAGGTGAAACGCCCACAGAACTAGAACTGGTTACAGAAACAAGATGGAAGATTCCAGCATTGTGGGCAAGAGTAGGGGTGAGAAACAGTTAAAGCACAGTACATCTCAAGGAGCAATCAATCAACTGATAAGAGATAATTGTCAACAAAGGTCCTGTTGATCAAGTTGTCAGGAGTGAATCAGACCATGAGGGATTGTAAGGCATGCACCACTACAATAAGTCTTAATCATGAATAGACTCTCCTATCATAGAGGGTTATGAATTGGCAACTAGACCAACCTGATTTAATTATGATGTATACCAAATTTATCAATTAAACTTAATACTTATATTTGAATTCAAGTTTTGATAAAGATGAACCAAATTATCAGATAACACTCAGGACCAATCATCTTTGTCTTACACGCATGATTTCAATGACTCCTTTGAGAGTTACAAAGATTAGTATTGAGATTAAACACTTTTACAGGAGAATGAGTTGACAGAATTTGCAAGATATTTTCATTTGAAGCACTTTATACTTTTCTTGAGCAATTTAAGTCAATCAACACCTTTTTACGTGAGGCACAACACGTCTCAGGTGAAGTGACCCAGTTACTCAGTGTGATAACTGTCATTGCCTCTCAACATTGAGACCAGAGTTAGCAATAGAAATATCTTTTTACGTGAGGAGACACCTTGATTAGAGGCCAGACTCCCCAGTTACTCAACACAAATATGCCATTGCTCTGTCAGGTTTTTTAATAAATTTTCACCAGAGATAACTATGGCACTTCATGACATAGGTTTACTTTATTTCATTGATAGAGAACCCAGTTTCTCAGTGACCAAGTCATTGCTTTGAATTCACATTTTTTCATTTAGTCAACATTTATCAAGTTAATGTTTAAAAATAATACTCACTCTATGTATCTCAACCAAAGTAGCCTTGATTTCAAATTTTCAGATTTCAGATAAGTGAGTCTAAGGTTTTCATGACACATGCGGTTAAAATTTATTAAAGCTTATCATTCAGATATTTTCAAGTCATTTAAATGCAAATCTGAGAATACATTAACCTTATATCAGTCTGATTTAGTGGTCATTCTTAAACCTATATGATGGGAATTTCTACATGATTCTCAGATTGAATTGCAAGGCATGCAGCTTGTGTTCCTCAGATCAGATCAAAAATATAGCTGACCAACTAATCAACAATAGAAACAAATCAGTTACACCAGCTAAGAAGTATGTGAAGGATAAGTGTAAGCTGGTGGAAGAAACAACAACAGGAAAGAGGAGCATCAGAAGAGTGTATATCAACAAACAATAGCTGAGTCTGGAATACAGACAGATCAGCTATTTCAGTGAAGACAGCAGAGAATTCAATTGAAACAAATTGAGAGCATTAGAAGATCCAATGAACTAGACAGGAGGATTTCAGATGAAAGTGAATAAGATGATCTAAAAAGCTCCCTCTGTCTAGATGCATCATATATACAACAAAACATGAGCAATAGTATGGTTAATCAAGAATTATTGAACTCCCCCTGACTAAGTGCATGATATATGATGAAAGCACATCACATGATTTCAAGTTTGACATTCAATTATAATCCATGCACTTCAGACATAAGTGAGCTACCATGAACATGATTGAGCAATTCCATTTCAGAAAATTTCAATTTAGCACCAACAGAGCAACATGATATACAGTCATTTCAAATTCTCAATTTTTGGATGATGAAATTTAGACAGAGTGTTCAGAACTGACCTGAAGCGTAGGATCCTAGGGTTTTCATTTTGAGTGCCTTGGTTTATTTATCCCTCTTTGTTCATTCCAAGGCACACCTACAATACAGCAAACTATTTTGTACAAGCAGGTACCCAAGTGATCTTGGGTCCTGAAGTACGAGTGGCACCTATGAAGGGTGCTCTCCACCGTTTTTGAGCATTAAGATCATCAAGATCCATCAGCTTACAGTTGGACATTGAATGTCCAAACTGATCACAGTAGTGGCAAGTAACATATTTCAAGCTCTTTTTATGCACATTATTGTGATCATTGAATGTATGACCATTGAAGTTTCTATTATTATGCACATGAAAGTTCCGTTTTCTGAAACCGGCCAACTGGCATTGATTTACTCTATGGCCAGGTTTTCCATATTTAAAGATTGAAGAATTCATTCTGTTAAAATTCTCATACAATGCATGTCTTTTTGCAGGGATTTTAGTAGGTTTGGAGTTAAGTGTTCTTCCCTTAGCATGCCAACACTTTGCAGCAATGTGGCCCAATTTGCCACAACGAAAGCAATGAAGTTTTCTTTTAGGAGTTGCATGATATTTAGCATGGAGTTGTTTATCATGCATTCCTACAGCAGCTAGATCATCTAATTTCATTTGTCTACAATCATACATGAGATGACCTATCTCATGACAGTAAAAGCAGTGACTTCTTTTCTTTTGAACAAAAGAAGGTTTCTTAGCATGAACATTTCTAGCATGCATTCTATCAACATTCAGATCATCCTTTTCAGCACAAGACAATTGTTCATAAAGTGACCATGCTTGCCACAGTAATGACATGAAACATTATTAGATTTCTTTGAAGCATGGCATTTATCAAATAAGTTCTTAACATGCAGATTGTTCTTTTTATTTTTTAATGGTTTTTTATTTTCAGTTGCAGTAGACTATTTTGGGGATTGTCTTGAGGTTCCAGCTACTTCAGAGCTTGTCCCCTTTCTTTGATCACTTACTTCATCTTCCGAAGACATTTTCATTTTGCCTTTATCCTTAGCAAACTTAGATGAAGTATTATTTAGCTTAGTGACTTTACTTTCCAAGGAGATTATGAGATTTTCTGAATCAACTTTCTCCTTCTCATAACCAGCCAGTTTTTCTTTTAACAAACCAATTTCATTTTCTTTTCTGTTCATATCTGACTTTAGGTTTTCATTTTCTACCTTCATACTTCTGATTTCATGCAGCATTTCTTTTGTTAGTTTCTTCTTCTCAGATTTAATTCTATCATACTTCATCAACAAATGTTCATTCAAAGCGACCAAATCTTCAAATGAAAAGTTAACAATATTAGAGTTTACCTATGACGAAGTTTCTACAATTTGAATCTGATCTTTATCTGAAGCCATAAGGCATTTCACTTCGTCCCAACTCCTACTGGCTGCTAACATCTCAACCACTTCGGAGGCACTGCAGCATTTGACTTGTCACGTCCCGAGCGCGGAAGTTTACCCGTGGCACGACAGTTTTATATAGAACCAAAGCGAGCTAGCTATTCGATGAAATTCTTCATTTTGATAGTTAATAGAGTGCGCAAATAATTAATACTTAACTTGAAATTGATACAAATAGGATGATTGTTACAACTAATCAAATGACAACTACATACATTTCCAAGTCCAACTACTAGGCTTCAAGCCCTTATTACAGTTCTAATCAATTGGACTAACACAACTAACGTCTAACATAACTGGATATGACTGACATAAGTGGGATTACAATAACAGAATTTACACCAGCACAATTAACAAGATAACATGATAACTCCATTTCTACACTCGTCACTCAGACTCATTCCCTTCCGAGTTCTGGCCGATATCTGAACTACCTGAAAAGGTTAGAAAACAACTAGATGAGCGAATAGCTCAGTAGGATTTACATCTCAAGTTCTAACATGCTTTAAGTGAATTACAAGTTCATTTAATGTAGGTAATCTACGCATGCAGACAGATAGATAACAAAGAATCGCAAGATCGACAAGAGTAGAAAGTGATAGTATATAGATTTCACCGATAGGAGTAAAAAGTGATAGTATATAGATTTTACATTTCAAGCAACAATAGAAAGTGATAGCAAATGAGTGAGAGGTAATAACAACATGTTAAACAAGCTAGCAATCGTAAGCAAAGCAATTTCAAGTATGTATATCTGGAATTGGCTATTTATAAATTCATTCAAGTAAACACTTTTACCCTTCTGCGGGTCTCAAGAAATATCACGAGAATGAGTGGAATGCCTAAAGTCTAGCAAGCAAGTACTCCGGTGCAATGTCAAACACCGTGGTCAATAATCTCCCATGGGCACAAGTACCTTTGGGTGCTCCTCCCAGGACCAGACCGGGCCCTATATGTACAGCATTGGTCATGTTTGTTGACATCCACTCTCATTTATAGCCAATATGGAATTTCAAGGGTTGACCAAGTAGGATGTATATAAGGTGGCTAATAGAATAGAATCCAAGGCGTATCGTTATGTAGGGACGAACTAGGAGTAAAATCAGAAACGTTCGAAGCACGGAAAAACTAAAACTAGGTGAGATTGGTACCTTGTAGGCTACCAAATAACGTCCGGGTCAGGGATGCCCATCAATTTAAGCAGATTTATGTAAATTAATATGTATCTAGTTAGTTTCTGTGTCAAATTTTAGTTACACATAGACAACATGGAGGTGTCTACATTTGGCTATATATATACATCTTGTCCTACATTTGTTAGAATGGGGGGTGTCCATTTTATTTTATGATGATTAACTAGTGTCATATTATAACATGTCGTATTATAACATATACGATTGTACGAGAAGACCTTACAATTATAACAACGCATTGGACAATTCATGTTATAATATTAGACTTGCTAATTATACTTGCTAATATAGTACCTTCATATATGTTAGACTAATTTGTACGGGCTTTCTGCTTCATTAGTTGGTAATATATTAACTTATATATAAGTATATTACAATATGTGTATCTATATGTATCTATCTATATATTACAATATGTGTATCTATATGTATTTATTTTATGCTGCTGTTCTCTATATATGTATATTGGATTCCTTATTTATATGCTATTCTCTATATATGGATATTGGATTCCTGTCAAACTATGTGAGGTGTCGGCATTTAATGTAGTCACACTATAGGAGGTGTCGACTCCTTGAATTGTAGATGTCCAGCTATATAGATGACTGTCTGGACATTCACCGAAGAAGAGGTGTCGACCTTTGTTCTTGGATGGATGTGTATATATAACTCGTTATCTCACAATATATGTCGACATTCATTCTTGTAGATGTCAGTTAGGTATATACATCCTATAATCCTAAATATATATATATGTTCTGTCCACATTTTAGTAAGGGGTGTTAACATCTAGCAGCACAACATGGTGGTGATATAGAACCTGATCTATAGTTTATGGAATGCACAATCTTAATTAATGCATTTTGATTTCATTCTTTGATTTTTTTACAGGCCTGGAGATCTTCAATTCAAATGTGGATTCAAGTCTTTGGTGAAGGTTCTATCATACTTTTATTTCATTTATGTTTACATAGTGGGTTTCATTCGGTTCAAGGCAATTCTTACCAAGTGTCGACACTTGTGTTTGGCGTTGAGTTCCAGTGTGTGTCGACACTTGTGTCGACACATGTGTCAACACTAGTGTCGACACATTGGGTTGGTTTTATTATTAAGTGTGTTTAGTTTGATTAATCTTATGTTAATTTGGTTAAGCATGTGTTTAATTAAGTTAATCATGTGGTTTTATGTAGGTGTTATATTAGTTATATATATATCCTGTCCAATATCATGTTATATGTATATATATTCATGTTTTATTATATTTTTTTCCTTTATATATATACAATGGAAGTGTCGACACCTATATCTAGGGAGGTTTTAGGGTGGTGTCGACATTTGTTCACTATACTGTATATATATAAGGTGATTAGTTATATATGTATTCTGTATATATTACATTGTTCTTGTTCTATATCTATATATATTATATATGGAGTTGTTATGAGGTTTATGGTGTCGACATTTAGTCGACCCCTTTATTAATATGTATACATATTCTACTGTCTGTACATATAGTGATGTATGGAAGTGTCGACACCTACTATGTGAGGTGTCGACATTAGATATATTATATATATCATGTGCAGATTCGTATGTAATTATATATATATGTGCAGATTCATATGTATAATATATCTGTGATGTTTCGACATATATATAAAGGCATATCTTGGTGTTGAAGATGCCGACGGCCCGACATATAGATGGGGTGTCGACACCTTGTTTAATAGAGGTGTCGCCACGGTGTTGACACCTTTTACAGTGGGGGTGTCAACACTAAGTTTTAGATTAGTAGATTAATAGGTTAATTTAGGTATACTGAAGCACCGAGATCAAAGCTATTACATGCTCATTTCATTATCCTTACTTTACTAGTAGGAGGCTAACACATGTTGTATATAAAAATCACATGGGGATGAGCCTAAGACTAACTACCTAGACTAATCATCCTAGATTAACTACTGGTTTAGGTAGAAGTTGAGAACACCTACCTCAGAGTTGCAGGAGCAGAAAGCCTCAGAGACTTGACTCCCCTTCTCCTCAGCAAGCCTTGTTCTAGAGAAGGTTTGCTTCCATACATGTATATTATAAGTGTTATGAGTAGACAGGGGAAAACAAGATCCGTGAAACTCGGATCTCAGTGGCAAGCCAGCCCATACAGGCTGCGTGTGATGGTGACGTGAGAGGGTGGACACAGGATGTGCGATGGTGACGTGGGAGGATAGTTTTACTCATGTCACATTATTTACATTGATTTTATATCTAATGAACCATGGTAATAAAAATAGTAAAATATATATTTTTGTAATCCCTAGAATTTTCTGATAATTGTCATGATTTTATTTTGTTAAAAATATGCTAAAATAAAATTCAAACCGAAACTCAGTTTTACCTTCAAAGATTTTTATCTTTAAGAATTGATGGAATCATTGCATGAAATTTCATGACTAGGATCCTTACATTTTTCTCTTATTTTACATATAATTTATTTCACGAAATTTCTTTTAAATAAAAGTGACACTATTCATATTTAAGATAAGTGTCGACACTTGTGCAACACTTAGGTAGTGAACATTTTACCTTAACTAGATAAGGAGTGTTGATATATATAATATATATATTAAACTCTAGTATTTTGAAAGGTCAACTACAATTAAATTTTAACCAGTTTTATGTATAACCGTGAAACAATCACCTGTGTTAATTACTTCTTGAAATTTGATAAAATCTTTAGTTTCCTACTTAGAATTAGTTATAGTATTACATTGTTCCATTAACATAGACAACTATTCACGTTATTTAGAATTGATATATATATATATATATATATATATATATATATATTTGTCATTGGTGATAATATGGATATATCATATATATCATATACCTTTAGATAGCATATTAAATTATTTATAAATGAATTATTTTGTCAATTAGTTATTTTCTTATCCCACTTCCTGTCCTTCATTACCTTATCTAGAGACCATTATATTAATTCTTTTCTTAAAATATAATTTGGCATTTTCTAAGCATCTATTCATAATTGATTTAAAATATTAATTAAATAAAATTTGAATATGAGTTCAATAATAATTAAATGTTAAATGTAATTATTAACATATGCGTATAAAGGAAATTGTTGGTTAATTCAAATAGAATTATAGGAGTTCAATATAAAGAAAATATTCAATATTAAATATATGTAGAAAATTATTTTTTTCCACCATTTAATAATATATGTAAATATATGTATAAATTTCTTTTTATATATATATAAATTTCTATTCTAAAATTTTCGGGTGTTACACCCTCCCCTACTTAAAAGAATTTGGTCCCCAAATTCAACTGCATGCGAATATTATAGAGGGTATAGGATACTCACAGTCTAAAATAGTTCTGGGTATCTTCTTTTCATAGATTCCTCGGTCTCCCAAGTAGCTTCTTGCTCCGAGCATCGATTCCATTGGATTTTTACCATAGGGATCGTCTTGCTTCTTAGAACTCGGACTTCTCGATCGAGGATCCGCATCTGCCTTTGTTCATACGTGAGGTCCCTTTGAATCACCAATTCAGTATGGTTGATGACGTGAGAAGGGTCGTGCACATATTTCTTCAGCATAGATATATGAAATACGTTGTTCACTTCCGAGAGTTGAGGGGGTAAGGCAATATGGTAAGCCACCTCGCCCACTCTCTCCAATACCTCAAATGGACCGATAAACATTGGTGTAAGCTTGCCCTTAACACCGAATCTTCTAATACTTCGGCGGGGAGATACTTTGAGAAATACATGGTCACCCACTTGAAATTCCAAATCTCTCCTTCTGTTATCAGCATAAGATTTTTACCTGCACTAAGCTACCTTGAGTCTCTCTCTAATAAGGTGTATCTTTTCAGTTGAATCTCTAACCATATCTGGGCCTAGAAGTTGCCTTTCACCGACTTCATCCCAGCATATTGGAGATCGACAACTCCTGCCATAAAATGCATCGAAAGGTGCCATCTGGATACTGGCTTGGTAGCTATTATTGTAGGTAAATTTGGCTAGGGGTAAGTGGTCATGTCAGCTTTCGCCGAAATGTATAATACATGCCCTTAACATATCTTCAACAACCTGATTTGTTCTTTCAGTTTGACCGTCTGTCTCGGGATGAAAAGTAATGCTAAAGTTGAGTTTCGTTCCTAGAGAATGTTGTAGACCCTTCCAAAAATGAGAAGTAAAGCGTGGGTCTCGATCAGATACTATAGACACAGGAATTCCATGCAATCTAGTAACCTCCTTGATATATAAAGCAGCAAGAACATCAACCGACCATCGACTCTTGATAGGCAGGAAATGAGTCGATTTAGTAAGGCGATCGATGATTACCCATATTCCATCATGTCCGCTCCTAGACCTGGGCAAACCCATGATGAAGTCCATGCCGATGTCTTCCCATTTCCACTTGGGGATGTCTAGTGAATGGAGTCTTCCAGCGGGTTTCTGATGTTCTGCCTTCACTTGTTGGCATGTCAAACATCTAGACACAAAGTCTGCTATCTCCCTTTTCATGTTGGGCCACCAATAGGTTCTCTTTATATCTTGGTACATCTTAGTGGCTCCAGGGTGGATCGTATACCTCGATCGGTGAGCTTCATCAAGAATCCTCTTCTTCAGCTCAGGACTGTCGGGTACACATGTCCATTCATGGTATAATAATCTGCCATCGAGTGCCAACCTGAAATCAGATTTCTTGTCCAACTTCTCTTTTATTTCCACAAGGGTAGGATCTTCTTCTTGCAACCTCTTGATTTCAGCTAGCAAATCCGGATGCACACTTATGAGAGATAGAGTAATACACCTGTCATTCTCACCCATGCTTATATTGAATTCAGAAAATTTTTCTAGTAGCTTCCATTCTTGAACCATACAGTTGGCCACTAGGGCTCTCGGCTTCCGACTAAGGGCATCTGCTATGGAATTACCCTTGCCCGGATGATATTGTATATTGAAGTCGAAATCCTTGAGATACTCGAGCCAACGCCTTTGTCTCATGTTCAGCTCCCTCTGAGAGAATAGATATTTAAGACTTTTATGATCAGAATATACAGTGAATTGCTCTCCGTAGAGATAGTGCCTCTAGATCTTTAAAGCCAATACCACTGCGGCTAGTTCTAAATCATGCACATGGTAGTTTTCTTCATGCTTCTTTAATTTCCGAGAAGAGTATGCAATGACTCTTCCATTCTGCATCAATACACATCCGAGGCCGATACCAGATGCATCGGTATATACCTCGTACTTCTCTCCTTCAATTGGTAGAGATAAGACTGGAGCAGTAGTCAAGAGATCCTTCAAAGTTAGGAAACTCTTCTCATAGTCTTCACTCCATTCATAAGGCACTTCCTTGCGAGTCAATCTGGTAAGAGGGACAGCAATCTTGGAGAAGTCCTTAATAAAACGCCGGTAGTAACCAGCTAGACCCAAGAAGCTTCGAATCTCCGTTGCATTCGTTGGTCGTCCCCAATTTTGTACAGCTTCGACCTTCGCAGGATCAACAGAAATTCCATTCTTTGATATAACATGGCCTAAGAATGACACTTCTTCAAGCCAGAACTGGCATTTGCTGAATTTGGCATATAGCTTGTTGTCCCGCAATATCTGTAATGCCTTCTTGAGATGCACTTCATGATCTTCTTCAATTTTTGAATAGATCAATATATCATCGATAAAGACCACAATAAATTGGTCTAAATAAGGCCTGTAGATGTTGTTCATTAACTGCATAAAAGCTGCGGGGGCATTTGTTAGTCCAAAAGGCATAATAGTAAATTCGTAATGTCCATACCTGCTTCGAAATGCAGTTTTATATATGTCTTCTTCTTTGATCCTCAATTGGTGGTAACCAGACCGAAGATCAATCTTGGAGAAATAGTTAGCCTCAGACAATTGGTCGAACAGCTCATCAATTCTCGGCAGCGGGTACTTGTTCTTGATTGTAAGATGGTTCAACTGCCGATAATCAATGCATAGCCTAAATGTTCCATCCTTCTTTTAACAAAGAGCACGAGTGCTCCCCAGGGAGAAGTACTCGGCCTAATGAATCCCTTCTTCAGTAAATCCATTAGCTGCTGTTTTAGCTCCTTTAACTCGGCGGGAGACATTCTATAAGGTGCCTTAGACACAGGACCGGCACCAGGAATAATGTCGATAGTGAACGACACTTCTCTTACTGGGGGTAAACCAGGTAGTTCTTCTGGAAATATATCGGGAAAGTCCCGGATTACTCGAATGTCTTCCACTCTTGTCCTCTCGACTTCCGTGGTAGTCACAAAAGCTAAGAAAGCCACACATCCTTTATTCACAAGTTTGCTAGCTCGAAGAGCTGAGATGAGAGGGGATTTATTCCGAGGGCTAATATAAACTAACTCGAAATAATCTGCAAAAGTTATCTTACCATACCGGCAGTCTACCGTTGCTTGGTAGGTGGATAACCAGTCAGCTCCTAATATGACATCATAATGCTCCATATCAAGGCATATCAGGTCGACTGGCAGATTGTTATCTTGGACCATAACCTCACAACTTGGGTAGTGATGCATGATATCAGACTTGTTTCCAAGAGGTGTAGATATTACTAAATCTAACCATTCATGTTCTTTAGAAAACGAGGCAGTAAATCTCTTGGAAACAAATGAATGAGTTGCTCCAGTATCAAATAGAACTTTTGCAGGTTTAGAGCAAACAGTTAATGTACCTTCCACGATTCCCCCTTCCATGGGTTCCGTCCCTTGAAGAGCTTGTAGACGGCCTTGTTTCTTTACCAGACGCTTCTCGTCCTTATTGGCTTGTTCCTTCATCAAGGGGCAGTCGGGGATTCGATGCTCTCGACTCCCACATCGGAGACATGCTCCCAATTTCCTCCAGCATTCCTCAGTCTTATGACCAATCACAATACTTGCAGATTTCCCTGGAAGGTGTGATGGCAGAGGAAGGCTTATTGTTGATTGTAGAGAAGGGCTTGTTGCTTTTCTAGAACCTCTTCTCTTTGGAAAATTCTCCTCCATTTAAGAATCACTTCTTGCCAAATGGTGGTTTGAAGTTTCCCATACTAGGGACGGGTTCCTTCTTGTCCCTGCCTCGAATCCTTTCAGAGAATTCAGTGGCATCTTCCAATAATTGAGCACGCCGAACCATTTTCGAATAGACTTGGATGTCCATTGGCGCCAGTTGTGTAATATATTGGGGCCGTAGTCCGTTGAGAAATCTCCTCGCCTTCATCTTTTCCGTACACACTAAGTGGGGTTCATAATGGAAAAGTCTTGAGAATTGGGCCTCATATTCAGCCACCTTTAGGCTCCGTTGCTTTAACGCGGCAAATTCCGTGGCCTTCTTCTCTTGAACACGGTCAGAAAAATACTTGTTGTTGTAGTGTTCAACAAACTCCGCCCAGGTGACATGGTTGTCGGGCAGTGTTGTTTCTACGGATTCCCACCAGCATCGAGCATCACGTTCTAGTTGAAAGGTAGCCAATAGAACCTTCTCTGCATCTGTACATTGCATTACACGGAAGATCCTTTCTATTTCCTTCAGCCAATTCTCGGCATCATCGGGGTCCACCGAACCCGTGAATCTTGGTGGGTTCATGTTACGAAAATCCCGGTGAAGGTCACCAGCTCCACGGTGAGCACCGCCAGCACCGCCTTGCGCCACTTGCTATAGCGTCTGCGTAAGTCCTTGCACAGTGCGCTGCATCTCGCGCCATTGTGCTCTTTCAGTGGCCATAATCCTACAAAAGAATTAAGGTGTAATAAATATTGGGTTTCGTTATTATGGGGTCAATTGTCATTGTTAAACTTAACCCATGGCTTTACCCATCTCACTAGGTAAGACCTACACCAATCCTTAGACAATACTATTCTTAGACTCAAAAAAATAAATTTTTTTTTACCTAGGAAATTACTATCCTAGGCTCTGATACCAAGAAAAGCTGCACGTCCCGAGCGCGGAAGTTTACCTGTGACGCGACAGTTTTATATAGAACCAAAGCGAGCTAGCTATTCGATGAAATTCTTCATTTTGATAGTTAATAGAGTGCGCAAATAATTAATACTTAACTTGAAATTGATACAAATAGGACGATTGTTACAACTAATCAAATGACAACTACATACATTTCCAAGTCCAACTACTAGGCTTCAAGCCCTTATTACAGTTCTAATCAATTGGACTAACACAACTAACGTCTAACATAACTGGATATGACTGACATAAGTGGGATTACAATAACACAATTTACACCAGCACAATTAACAAGATAACATGATAACTCCATTTCTACACTCGTCACTCAGACTCATTCCCTTCCGAGTTCTGGCCGATATCTGAACTACCTGAAAAGGTTAGAAAACAACTAGATGAGCGAATCGCTCAATAGGATTTACATCTCAAGTTCTAACATGCTTTAAGTGAATTACAAGTTCATTTAATGTAGGTAATCTACGCATGCAGACAGACAGATAACAAAGAATCGCAAGATCGACAAGAGTAGAAAGTGATAGTATATAGATTTCACCGACAGGAGTAAAAAGTGATAGTATATAGATTTTACATTTCAAGCAACAATAGAAAGTGATAGCAAATGAGTGAGAGGTAATAACAACATGTTAAACAAGCTAGCAATCGTAAGCAAAGCAATTTCAAGTATGTATAACTGGAATTGGCTATTTATAAATTCATTCAAGTAAACACTTTTACCCTTCTGCGGGTCTCAAGAAATATCACGGGAATGAGTGGAATGCCTAAAGTCTAACAAGCAAGTACTCCGGTGCAATGCCAAACACCGTGGTCAATAATCTCCCATGGGCACAAGTACCCTCGGGTGCTCCTCCCAGGACTAGACTGGGCCCTATATGCACAGCATTGGTCATATTTGTCGACATCCACTCTCATTTATAGCCAATATGGAATTTCAAGGGTTGACCAAGTAGGATGTATATAAGGTGGATTATAGAATAGAATCTGTAGCGACCCGGATTCCGAATACCCGGTGTACTCGGTATAAATACCGAATACACGTGATACCACATGGGACCCGCGAGGCCTCCCAAGCGCGGGAAAGCGCCGAAGGGAAAAAGAAGTGTTTGGAATACATTGAAGCCAGCAGATATAACAGTAAGCAATTAAATTTCATTACAATGGATTGCTAAAGTAGCAGAAATAAAATTACTTTTTCATTAATAATTCAAATGTTTACAATTATACACCCGAGTCCAGTCCAAAGGAAAGACAACCAGTGTAGCACAGTACAGTCTGACAGAAAAGAACGTACACAGAAGTCGGGGGAAGCCCGATGCAGGTACAGCTGGCAGCTACAGCAAACGCGCTCCACCAGGAACAGCAGAGGCAGACGGCGAAACCCACCTGAAAAGCAGGGGTGAGTCTCAACAGAAACTCAATAGGGGTCACGCGGATCCCCACTGGAAAACGCACAGAGTAACGGAAGCAACTACGGAAACAGCAAGTGCAGCAAAGCAGGAAAGGCTACACTAAAAAGTTGTAAACAGACAGGGCACAGCAGGAGTAGGGAACAGGCTAAGAGCAAGGGGAGCTCAACAACAAAGAAGAGCGAGGCCGTAAAACATGGGACGACGGCCACCGAAGAGAACTCGGCACCCTAAGCTACTCCAAACGGCAACAGACGGTCGACCCCAAACTCACACAGTAGGGTAACCCAGTCCGACAGCCAAAGCAAAAGCGAAGGCAGACGCCGAAGCCAAAAACACAGACAAAACACGACAGGAGACATCGTGCACGCAGCCCCACGCATGACGAGAATGTCATGCCAACGACGGAACACTGACCTCGAGTACGGCCACGAGAGGGCAACTCACGAAGGTCACAGCGCACAAGAAAAACGCGAGAGTCACAGCACCGAGTGACAGGAGCACCCTCCTCCCAGAAGAACAGCCAGATGCGTCTACTGACGACTTACACTGCGCCACAAGTGTCATGTCTCTCAAGGACAAGACACACCAAAAACTAGGTCCGAGGAACAACAGTTCCAAGGAAACATGGTACCACAGCACAGGACTGCAGCACCAACTGCTTGTGACTAGTCAGGGCCACGCCCGTCGGCGCAAGTCCCCAGTCCCTGACCACGTGTGCACACACTGACCACCACCTAGGCCAGGCCTCTAGCTAGTATTCCCCTCGATAGGACGCTACCGTTGGCCGGGGCCCACGGAACTAGCTTAAGAACCGTACGTACCAAACGCAACAGGAAAACCCCTCCACCACTCCCGGTGGGTCGGCAAAAGCCTAGGGCTACAACTAGTGGAGGCTCACAAGGCACAAACTCCGAAACACAGGTGCCAACGCACAGACAGTCAAAGGAAGACTCGTCTCGTGCACCCCAAAGCACCAAGGCAGCTAAACAACCGCCAACAGACTCAGGACCAGGCAACTAGACCTACAACGTAACGATCCCTGAGTCGGACGACTCAAAGGCAAGATCGTCACAAACAGCGGAACAAGCCGCCAATCGGTCTAATCCTAAGCCAGAAGAAACCACGCTCCGCAGAAAACGACACACGGAGACCTGAGGGAAACGCCAAGAACCCTCAGCATGAATGGACATGCAAATCGAGGTTGAGCAACACCTCGAAGCATCCAGAAGCAGTGTCTCGAGTCAGACACAACCACCGAGACACGCACACACAAGGTCACACGTCAACCATTGGGTCACACCGGGTTGACCTGAACCAAACAACAGTACACAAAAAGTAGGATAGAGGATCTTACCTCAAGCAAGAAGACTCTTGGCTACCTTACAACATAGTATTAACCCTCATAGGACGTCAGGAGACATCCACGGAACAACGGGTAGACCACAAGGACAGCCAAAACAAGCCGAAACCGAAATCACAGAAATCGGAGCACAAGGGATGTAACGCACCACCCCTGGACCGCTACTAGCAAATAACGGTCTAGACCTAGGCCGTTACACACCAAACGACGGTCGGACGACAGGTCGTCGCTCACACCACCTAAACCACTCTAAAGCACAAACACACGAAGCAAGGCCAAGTAACGCACAAGGCCAAGCGCGTTACAAACAAGCAATGCGGCAGGGGAGACCCGTCACAATCAAACGACGCACGGGGGCAGGCTCGTTATTCTCAACGGCACAGCCACCCTCAACCCAGCATAAAACAACGAACGACGGTCGGAGCCAGGCGCGTTATAACACAACGACGCAAGGGGGTATATCCGTTATATCCAACGGGCACAGCCACCCAAGCTCGGCCCAACAGAATGTAACGGCCAGGGGCAGGCGCGTTACACTCAAACAACGCACGGGGGCACGACCGCTGGAGGCACCGCCGCAACAGGTCAAACATCGGTCAAACAGCAAGTAACGGCCAGGACCAGGCGCGTCACTTTCCTCTAACGCGCTGGGTCAAGCGCGTTAGATCAACCGACTCAACCCCAAAACAAAACGACAAAGAGGAAGGAACGCGCTAGCCTAGGCGCGTTACAAGGAAGCGACGCGCCACCCTAGGGCCGTCACTTACCCAGAAGCCAGCAAACTCGAAAACGCCTAAACAAATGGCGGTCTGTCGTAGGGCCGTCAGAGCCAAATAACGGCCACTGAAACGACCGCTACATCGGTCACGGCGGGAAAACAGAGGAACGGCCGAATCGGCCCGTTCCACGCCCCATTCACGCCGAAACGCAGGGGATACAAACCCAAACGACAAATAACAACATCAGGGGACTCCAAACCCCACATGCAAGCTCAAAAACGCAAGATCCGGGCGATTTAGACAAATCGACCCTAAGTGGGTCACCGAGGTTCCCAGGCTTCTACCGGCCTCGAATGAACACCAAATCACACGAAACCAACGTGGATGGGATCCTAACATCCCAACGGTCAGTTAGAAACTAACTACGCCGCAAATGGTCATCGTTTACCGGCCGACCCTAAAAACCACGAAAATCACGGTTTAGGCAAAACAAGCCCAAACTCGGCCGTTTCCTAGCCGAACGCCGTGCAATGGCAGGGAAAACGGAGAGGACGAAGTAAGGATCAGTCACCCTACCTCCACCGAAGAAACCGTGCCCCGAAGGGACTAAACCACGCCGAAATCCACTCGCGAACCGATTTCACCGGCTTTGAATCCACCGATCGGGATCGCGCCAGAATCGATCCGATCCTCGCCCCATCGCGCACCTCGACAGCTCCACCTCGTCGCCACCTCACCCACGAGCGCCTCCGTCTGCAGCCGGAGCCGGAAGGGGGAGAGAACGAGAGAGAACGGGAGAGAGAGTGTGAGATCGCGAGAGTGAGGAGAGAGAGAGAGGAAAAGAAAATTAAAGAAAAGAAATTAGGAAATTTTCCTAATTTCCAAAAATTCTGAAAATGCGCCGAAAATACACAAATTCAGAAAAATACGCAAAAATAGTCGAAACGACCGGCTCGAAGAGTACATCGTCGCTGCAGCATGCACGAGTTCGAGAATTGACAAACAAACTCACCGTAGGGTTCCATAACTAGTACGTGAGAAAAACCCACACGGCTCGTCAAACTCAACTCGAAAGCCACAAAAGCAAACTGAAACTCAACAAAACCAATCCAAAACAGATCCGAAAGATCCAACAAAGATCCCACAAGACCTGTAAAGGATCCAGCAAAGATCTACCAAGGATCCAGGGCATTACATCCTCCCCTCCTTTAAGAAATTTCACCCTCGAAATTAAGGACTAACAAAGGAGAAGCAGGGAAGAACAACCCAACAATACAACCACGATAAACGACATAATTCTCGAGAAACACAGCTCAGAGGAACACTGTCAAACCATAATTATAGGTATACACTCTAGCTTCCAAGACAGCAAGTCCACAGCACGAGTATGGCACCAAAGTGAACACATCTGACACCTCCGAAGCAATGGCAACGTCGCTTACGTCTCACCAGATAAGAGACACGACTGCCACAACAACCGAGAATCAACACCGAAAAACACAATAACAGCACGGCAAGCAGCAGCATACACCAGGAGACACAGTCCTTACAGCTGACAGCTCGCAACGTCATCGGCTCGAGTGCCAAAGGCGACAGGGAACACCTGGCATACAGAACGCCAACGACCACAACACCACTGGACCACAGGCACAATCAAGTCAGTCCTCACTCAGATATCACATCTGATCAAGTCGCAAGCTCACTCTACCCAAGAAGGGAGTACAGCAAAGCCAACTGACAAGACCATGGTCCAAGATAGAGACACAAAATCATAAAGAAACAGCGCCCAAAACGACAACACACGGCAACACCTGCAGGATTCCGGCTCCGTACAACACACAGAACCAAGGAACACAACTGCAAGCAGGGTCACATCAAGGCACAGGAACAGCTGAGCACACGACCACAAGAGACAGGTCACGCATCAGACTGCTCACCAAGAGAAGACCCACAACAACGAGAAATGACAATACTCTCGGGGAACGCATCTCAAGGACTACGAACATGCCTCGAGAGCACAACACCAAAGAAAGAAATGATGAGCAAAAAGGGTACTCAATCAGTAAGGAATGCCGACAAATTCCCCAACACTCGCAAATGCCAATGCCAACACTAGAAAACCACAAACAATGGCACGGCAACATACATAGTCAAGGCACGAGAAGCCAAGACGAAGTCACATCGAGAATGAACAAATCTCTCGACAAATGGGTAGCTAGCCCACACACTTCAGCCGCACTCTCAACAACATGCACAGGCAACGAAACAACCTCGGTAATCGCACCTCAGCACACACCAGGCGCCATCGCAATCAACAAAGATCGCAATTCACATGCCACGAGCACCGATCCTGCGAACAACCGATCACAAGGGGCCTAAGTTCAACAAAGGAAGAGCACCAGCTTCAGCACAAAGCACGCGGAAAGAGCTAATCTCAGTTTACCTTCATGTCCTGGAACAACAAATGAGCCTTCACAATACATAAGCCGTTGGACACGGCACGACAAATACGGTACACGATAGCTCTTAACACCATTACGGAGTCCAAAGCCAAGCAACCGTACAATAAGAAACAGATCAGGCTCAAAACAAAGCTGTCCACACTTAAGCAGACGCAGGACAAAGTGATGCGGGACGAGACCATGGACACGACAAGCTCGTGACTGCCCCTTAACGAGGGAAGCGTCGGATGTGCGCGGTTGAGAAACCGGCAATGAGCTAGGGTGATCGGCTCTCTTTTGTGCCCGGATCGGGTCACGGGACGGTCTCGCACTCTCTCGCAGCAGCGGTAATGAATAGATAAAGCGAGCTAGATATCCCTACACATACTCTCTAGCAGCGGCATAAACAAATATATATGAAGTAAGCAAAATGCCGAGAAGGGAGCGAAAATGATACCTCCACGCGCTCGGCGTGGGGACGACGGACCCGGTCGAAAACTCGTACTCCCGGGAAACTTAACACATAATAATTACAGCAATGGGAACATGCCCACTCCATGCAGGGAGGTAAAGGGCTATACAAATGGGCCCGGGAAGACCGAATTTGGGTTGACGGGCAGCTTCGTGTGTTGATTCGGCTACACGCGTGTTCACGACCGTGGGGCCCACGTGCTGTCCGGAGGGGCCGTGTGGGACCCGGTGGTACCGCTGTAGTGGAGACACTTGGAGAAGCGCTCCCCGGGCTGGCGGCACGCTGGTTCGCCGGCCGGAGGCCGGGCGGCTCCATTCGGCACCGGTCGGAAAAACCGATCGGAAATCTGCCGGTTCTGTATTTCAGCGCGCGCTCCGGCGAGAACGGACGCTACGATCAGCACCTGTGTCGGAATGCGACGAGATCAGAGCTGTTAGAAAGCTGCTTCGAAGTACTGCAATCTAGTGACCTTCAAAAAAATTCACCATATTTGTACTTTGTGTTGGCGAATTTTATATGCTACTGTTGTACAGTAATCGAAGACTCAGATCTGCAGAGAACTTTCCTGTTGATTGCCTTTGACCGTGAAGTAGATGTCCGAATTTGAAGATGTGTTCTTCAGAAAGGTTGTAGGAAATCGAACAAGGAAACCATGACTATTTTTGGATCTGGATTTGGAGGTGGTGGTGATTTGTTCGGATTTTGGAGGTGGAGGGTGGTCGGATCTGGGATCTGACTAGAAACACTGTATCAGAGGAAGAACACGAATTTCTAAAAATAGATAGAAGGTTGATAAGAAATTAAGAAACTTTGTGGAGGTAGGGGGTGATGGACAGAACTCTCAGTAAAATTGGGAGGGTTTGGCTAAATTAAAAAGATGGTCGGAGGGGGAGAACTCAGAGATTCTATCACTGTAGATAGAAACCTGGCAGATCTGGGATGACAGATTGGACGAAAATGTAAAAATACGAAACGATGGAATTATGGCGTGAAACTTTAGGTGGATCTTGGGATGCAAGGGCTGAAAACACCATAAAAAATTCAGATCAATCCAAGCTCGTGGCTGAGACAGACAATTCGTGGAAGCTGCTGTGGTTGGATGAAGACAGAACTACAGAGGCGGCTTGATGGCGACACAAACATCGGCGGTGACGGCGGCGGCACAGACGATCACCGGAGGTTGAGAGGGGATGATAGAAGGTAGAATCACTCTAGAACTTGGGGTTGGAGAGGTTGAGAGGTGACTGATCCGGGTATAGATGTAGAATCGACCCCATACTCATCAAGTGAGTCCACTCACCTCTTACTCATAAGAGACCGACAACGAGCTTGCACAAGACTCATGCAGACTTACCATGCAATACACACAACAATCGACTCGAAGCACACCACACAAATAAACCACACAAATAAGAAACCGACTCATGCATGACTCTAGACACACCTATTGTTAGTCCGACCCGTACATAGGTGACGGCGGACCAGGACACCCGAATGTGTGCCATGCATGCATGTTATGTAACCGGAGATGGGTGGTATGGGGAACACCTAAACATCCAAGTATGACCCAGTCATGCATGGACGGCCCTTCAGGTTTAGGAGACTTGAGTGGGCTAGGAAAGCCGGGTGTGGAAGAGCCGGGTGTAGGTATATCGTGGATGGGCTTGGTTGATGTAGATGACCCGACCGGTGGGAAAGGGGTGTGAAAGTGGACTTCCCCGATAAGGTATGAAGGAAGTGATAGGTCATGGGGCCCACTAGAGTAGGGGTCGAATGGGTCAAAGAAAGCGTGACCCCTCGGTTCCTCCATTACATAGTCCCGTGTTTGGAATTCATGAAGGTGAGGGTCACCTCCATCCATCGTGATAGATGGGACCGTGTATAGGAGATATGACTCTTCCCTCAGAAGAAAAGTAATAAAGTCGGGCTCATCCGGTAGCGGGAGAAGTAGAAGAACCTCCGTGGTAACATAACCCGTGGTACATATGGAGGTAATGGACCCTATGGCCAGATGGGTGAAGCTACGACTAGTGGGTAGGTCGAAGCCTCGGGCCAATAAATGTGTAAAGGTCAACTGCCGGTCTAACCCTTTAAGAAGGTCGTCCAATGTGTCCACATAGTGACGAGACCGGAAGGTGGTATGAAATGAGTTACTTGACACTAGTGGTAGTGTGGGGTCCATTGATGGGAAGGGAGGTGGGACCAAGCCATCCTTGAGCCAACTAAGAAGCGGCTCGGCTATGAAAAGCGTACCCGTTAGAAATACGGGTGGCTCGGGCCTTGGTGGTTCCAAATGAGAGGACTCCGAATCAAATTCAGAAATAGAGATGGATGACATTGGAACTCTCTCGAGTGGTGAAGACCATGGTGTAGGCGGCTGGGAGGTGGATGCTTGTCGAAAGCCACCATACCGAGAGAAGTGTGACTCAAATGGTTCGACCACTAGAGCGACCGTATAGGATTCCGCTAGAGAGAATGCATTGCGGATAAGACATTCCAATTGGAAGTGAAGGCGCAAACCTCTCCGGAACTGAAATGCGGCCGTGTTGCTCTCCTCTCCCAAGCCATGTTCCAACCAATACTTATGATATGCCCGAAGGTACTCGGACACGGACCTATCACCGTGGATGGGTCGACATGGGTGGGCCATAGTTGCCAAAATACGGGAATGGATCCCTAGGAATGGATATGCAAGGCCATTTGGGCAAGACACTAGACACGACCCTAAGTAATGCAAAGTTGGAATGCATGCACACTAAGGACCCTAGACGTAAACCAAGACTTGGTACGTGGCGGAGATAATTGACCCGAAGGTCACTCGCGCAAGTGTGCGGCCTTCCCGATAGGCGTAGCCTAACGTTCGGACAACACCTTTTGATATACTGAGTAAAGGGATGTAAATGCAAAAAGACACTTTTTTTTGTTTGTTTTAGAAATATGATGATCCTAGACTCCACTTAAACTGACTAATGACTAGACGTAAATGACACTCTTTTTTTTTGACACCCTAGACTCAACCTGGCTCTGATACCAAATTGATGCGGGACGAGACCACGGACACGACAAGCTCGTGACTGCCCCTTAACAAGGGAAGCGTCGGATGTGCGCGGTTGAGAAACCGGCAATGAGCTAGGGTGATCGGCTCTCTTTTGTGCCCGGATCGGGTCGCGGGACGGTCTCGCACTCTCTCGTAGCAGCGGTAATGAATAGATAAAGCGAGCTAGATATCCCTACACATGCTCTCTAGCAGCGGCATAAACAAATATATATGAAGTAAGTAAAATGCCGAGAAGGGAGCGAAAACGATACCTCCACGCGCTCGGCGTGGGGACGACGGACCCGACCGAAAACTCGTACTCCCGGGAAAATTAACACACAATAATTACAGCAATGGGAACATGCCCACTCCACGCAGGGAGGTAAAGGGCTATACAAATGGGCCCGGGAGGACCGAATTCGGGTTGACGGGCAGCTTCGTGTGTTGATTCGGCTACACGCGTGTTCACGACCGTGGGGCCCACGTGCTGTCCGGAGGGGCCGTGTGGGACCCGGTGGTACCGCTGTAGTGGAGACACTTGGAGAAGCGCTCCCCGGGCTGGTGGCACGCTGGTTCACCGGCCGGAGGTCGGGCGGCTCCGTTCGGCACCAGTCGGAAAAACAAATCGGAAATCTGCCGGTTCTGTATTTCAGCGTGCACTCCGGCGAGAACGGACGCTGCGATCAGCACCGGTGTCAGAATGCAACGAGATCAGAGCCGTTGGAAAGCTGCTTCGAAGTACTGCAATCTAGTGACCTTCAGAAAAATTCACCATATTTGTACTTTGTGTTGGCGAATTTTATATGCTGCTGTTGTACAGTAATCGAAGACTCAGATCTGCAGAGAACTTTCCTGTTGATTGCCTTTGACCGTGAAGTAGATGTCCGAATTTAAAGATGTGCTCTTCAGGAAGGTTGTAGGAAATAAAGCAAGGAAACCAGGACTATTTTTGGATCTGGATTTGGAGGTGGTGGTGATTTGTTCGGATTTTGGAGGTGGATGGTGGTCGGATCTGGGATCTGACTAGAAACACTGTATCAGAGGAAGAACACGAATTTCTAAAAATAGATAGAAGGCTGATAAGAAATTAAGAACATTTGTGGAGGTAGGGGGTGATGGACAGAACTCCCAGTAAAATTGGGAGGGTTTGGATAAATCAAAAAGATGGTCGGAGGGGGAGAACTCAGAGGTTCTGTCACTGTAGATAGAAACCTTGCAGATCTGGGATGACAGATTGGACGAAAATGTAAAAATACTAAACGATGGAATTATGGCGTAAAACTTTAGGTGGATCTTGGGATGCAAGGGCTGAAAACACCATAAAAAATTCAGATCAATCCAAGCTCGTGGCTGAGACAGACAGTTCGTGGAAGCTGTTGTGGTCGGATGAAGACAGAACTGCAGAGGCGGCTCGATGGCGGCACGAACGGCGGCGGCGGCGGCACAGACGATCACCGGAGGTTGAGAGGGGATGATAGAAGGTAGAATCACTCTAGAACTTGGGGTTGGAGAGGGAAGAACAGCAGGGGAGGAGAGAGGGGCGCACCAAGCTCCTTGCTTACACACAAAAATTCTGATTTTTCATTGCTTTTCTCATAAAAATACAAGCTTATATATGTTTTACATCAAATGCAATGTGGACCCTTGGATCTAGGGAAGGGGAATCAAGGGCTGGGATTAAGTGTGAATCACACACAAAAAATATAAACTAATCCTAGTGGAATGGGGCGCCCCCTTGACTATATGTAAGGTTGAATGGGTAGTTGAATGGTAGGTGGCCTACCTTGGACAAAATGGGTCACTTGTATAGCCATGTGGCATATGACTAGTCCAACCTTCTAGATGTCCACCTAGGATGGTTGACCAGCCCCACAAGATGACATGGACCAATGGGAATGGGCTGAGGGCCCCCTTGCTGGTCCTACTGACAAATTACATAGAAACCCACACAATCTACGGGAGTGACGCATTGGCCGATAAAGCCATACAATTGCGCGTATACTTTCCCGTGGATATAAAAATAAACTAAAGGATATAAATGTAATATGAAAAGTTACTGGCTCGGTGTCGATTCCCATCACAAAGGCAACACCAAGACAGCAATTCCAAGGTAAATCTCGAAAAAGATTCCACCAGAAGGGACGAGAAGTAAGAAGCTCAATAACAACAGCTCACCAGGAAGGGAAAAACCTAGGCTCGCCCGAGCAACTTCTCTAACACGGAATCTAATCGAACACTTCAACAGAAGCAAAACACATCAGGAGCTACACAGACTCAAGCCGGGACAACCAAAGCAATGTAAGAACGTGCATGGCCATCACACCAACCCTGAAAGTCATAAGCCACCTGAGCAAAACACAGAAACATCTCGAGCAATGCACTACAGGTTCACGCCAACCGACAACCACTGCCAAGTGCAACACGATCAAGACAAACTTCAAAACCGAACGAAGCACCTCGTCACACCCAGACGAGAGCAAAACCATCGCGTATAGTGCCAACCAAGCACGCACAAGACCACATCGCAATGAACACCGCGATAAACCATCGCAACACCTACGCCAGCAAGACTGTACTGGACCTTCACGACTCTGGTAACTGTATATCTGGATTTCCATGTATCTCACACGACAATGATCTGATAGCTCAGAAAGGAACTCCGAACATCTCAGAACACTGCTCTGATACCAACTATAGCGACCCGGATTCCGGATACCCGGTGTACCCGGTATAAATACCGAATGCACTTGATACCACATGGGACCCGCGAGGCCTCCCAAGCGACGGAAAGTGCCGAAGGGAAAAAGGAGTGTATGGAATACATTGAAGCCAGCAGATATAACAGTAAGCAATATAATTTCATTACAATGGATTGCTAAAGTAGCATAAATAAAATTACTTTTTCATTAATAATTCAAATGTTTACAATTATACACCCGAGTCCAGTCCAAAGGAAAGACAACCAGTCTAGCACAGTACAGTCTGACAGAAAAGAACGTACACAGAAGTCGGGGGAAGCCCGACGCAGGTACAGCTGGCAGCTACAGCAAACGCGCTCCACCAGGAACAGCAGAGGCAGACGGCGAAACCCACCTGAAAAGCAGGGGTGAGTCTCAACAGAAACTCAGTAGGGGTCACACAGATCCCCACTGGAAAACGCACAGAGCAACGGAAGCAACTACGGAAACAGCAAGTGCAACAAAGCAGGAAAGGCTACACTAAAAAGCTGTAAACAGACAGGGCACAGCAGGAGTAGGGAACAGGCTAAGAGCAAGGGGAGCTCAACAACAAAGAAGAGCGAGGCCGTAAAACACGGGACGACGGCCACCGAGGAGAACTCGGCACCCTAAGCTACTCCAAACGGCAACACACGGTCGACCCCAAACTCACACAGTAGGGTAACCCAGTCCGACAGCCAAAGCAAAAGCGAAGGCAGACGCCGAAGCCAAAAACACAGACAAAACACGACAGAAGACATCGTGCACGCAGCCCCACGCATGACGAGAATGTCATGCCAACAACGGAACACTGACCTCGAGTACGGCCACGAGAGGGCAACTCGCGAAGGTCACAGCGCACAAGAAAAACGCGAGAGTCACAGCACCGAGTGACAGGAGCACCCTCCTCCCAGAAGAATAGCCAGTTGCGTCCACTGACGACTTACACTGCGCCACAAGTGTCATGTCTCTCAAGGACAAGACACACCAAAAATTAGGTCCGAGGAACAACAGTTCCAAGGAAACATGGTACCACAGCACAGGACTGCAGCACCAACTGCGAGTGACTAGTCAGGGCCACGCCCGTCGGCGCAAGTCCCCAGTCCCTGACCACGTGTGCACACACTGACCACCACCTAGGCCAGGTCTCTAGCTAGTATTCCCCTCGGTAGGACGCTACCGTTGGCCGGGGCCCACGGAACTAGCTTAAGAACCGTACGTACCAAACGCAACAGGAAAACCCCTCCACCACTCCCGGTGGGTCGGCAAAAGCCTAGGGCTACAACTAGTGGAGGCTCACAAGGCACAAACTCCGAAACACAGTCGCCAACGCACAAACAGTTAAAGGAAGACTCGTCTCGTGCACCCCAAAGCACAAAGGCAGCTAAACAACCGCCAACAGACTCAGGACCAAGCAACTAGACCTACAACGTAACGATCCCTAAGTCGGACGACTCAAAGGCAAGATCGTCACAAACAGTGGAACAAGCCGCCAATCGGTCTAATCCTAAGCCAGAAGAAATCACGCTCCGCAGAAAACGACACACGGAGACCTGAGGGAAACGCCAAGAACCCTCAGCACGACTGGACACGTAAACCGAGGTAGAGCAACACCTCGAAGCATCCAGAAGCAGTGTCTCGAGTCGGACACAACCACCGAGACACGCACAAACAAGGTCACACGTCAACCATTGGGTCACACCGGGTTGACCTGAACCAAACAACAGCACACAAAAAGTAGGATAGAGGATCCTACCTCAAGCAAGAAGACTCTTGGCTACCTTACAACATAGTCTTAACCCTCATAGGACGTCAGGAAACATCCACAGAACAACGGGTAGACCACAAGGACAGCCAAAACAAGTCGAAACCGAAATCACGGAAATCGGAGCACAAGGGATGTAAAGCACCACCCCTAGACCGCTACTAGCAAATAACGGTCTAGACCTAGGCCGTTACACACCAAACGACGGTCGGACGACAGGCCGTCGCTCACACCACCTAAACCACTCTAAAGCACAAACACACGAAGCAAGGCCAAGTAACGCACAAGGCCAAGCGCATTACAAACAAGCAACGCGGCAGGGGAGACGCGTCACAATCAAACGACGCACGGGGGCAGGCTCGTTATTCTCAATGGCACAGCCACCCTCAACCCAGCATAAAACAACGAACGACGGCCGGAGCCAGGCGCGTTATAACACAACGACGCAAGGGGGTATATCCATTATATCCAACGGGCACAGCCACCCAAGCTCGGCCCAACAGAATGTAACGGCCAGGGGCAGGCGCGTTACACTCAAACAACGCACGGGGGCACAACCGCTGGAGGCACCGCCTCAACAGGTCAAACGTCGGTCAAACAGCAAGTAACGGCCAGGACCAGGCACGTCACTTTCCTCTAACGCGCTGGGTCAAGCGCGTTAGATCAACCGACTCAACCCCAAAACAAAACGACAAAGAGGAAGTAACGCTCTAGCCTAGGCGCGTTACAAGGAAGCGACGCGCCACCCTAGGGCCGTCACTTACCCAGAAGCCAGCAAACTCGAAAATGCCTAAACAAATGGCGGTCTATCGTAGGGCCGTCAGAGCCAAATAACGGCCACTAAAACGACCGCTACATCGGTCATGGTGGGAAAACATAGGAACGGCCGAATCGGCCCGTTCCACGCCCCATTCACGCCGAAACGCAGGGGATACAAACCCAAACGACAAATAACAACATCAGGGGACTCCAAACCCCACATGCAAGCTCAAAAACGCAAGATCCGGGCGATTTAGACAAATCGACCCTAAGTGGGTCACCGAGGTTCCCGGGCTTCTACCGGCCTCGAATGAACACCAAATCACACGAAACCAACGTGGATGGGATCCTAACATCCCAGCGGTCAGTTAGAAACTAACTACGCCGCAAATGGTCGTCGTTTACCGGCCGACCCTAAAAACCACGAAAATCACGGTTTAGGCAAAACAAGCCCAAACTCGGCCATTTCCTAGCCGAACGATGTGCAATGGAAGGGAAAACGGAGAGGACGAAGTAAGGATCAGTCACCCTACCTCCACCGAAGAAACCGCGCCCCGAAGGGACTAAACCACGCCGAAATCCACTCGCGAACCGATTTCACCGGCTTTGAATCCACCGATCGGGATCGCGCCAGAATTGATCCGATCCTCGCCCCATCGCGCACCTCGACAGCTCCACCTCGTCGCCACCTCACCCACGAGCGCCTCCGTCTGCAGCCGGAGCCGGAAGGGGGAGAGAACGAGAGAGAACGGGAGAGAGAGAGTGAGATCGCGAGAGTGAGGAGAGAGAGAGAGGAAAAGAAAATAAAAAGAAAAGAAATTAGGAAATTTTCCTAATTTCCGAAAATTCCAAAAATGCGCCGAAAATGCATAAATTCAGAAAAATACGAAAAAATAGTCGAAACGACCGGCTCGAAGAGTACATCGTCGCTGCAGCATCCACGAGTTCGAGAATTGACAAACAAACTCACCGTAGGGTTCCGTAACTAGTACGTGAGAAAAACCCACACGGCTCGTCAAACTCAACTCGGAAGCCACAAAAGTAAACCGAAACTCAACGAAACCAATACAAAACAGATCCGAAAGATCCAACAAAGATCCCACAAGACCTGCAAAGGATCCAATAAAGATCTACCAAGGATCCAGGGCATTACAGAATCCAAGGCGTATCGTTATGTAGGGACGAACTAGGAGTAAAATCAGCAACGTTCGAAGCACGGAAAAACTAAAACTAGGTGAGATTGGTACCTTGTAGGCTACCAAATAACGTCCGGGTCAGGGATGCCCATCAATTTAAGCAGATTTATGTAAATTAATATGTATCTAGTTAGTTTCTGTGTTGAATTTTAGTTACACATAGACAACATGGAGGTGTCTACATTTGGCTATATATATACATCTTGTCCTACATTTGTTAGAATGGGGGGTGTCCATTTTATTTTACAATGATTAACTAGTGTCATATTATAACATGTCGTATTATAACATATACGATTGTACGAGAAGACCTTACAATTATAACAACGCATTGGACAATTCATGTTATAATATTAGACTTGCTAATTATACTTGCTAATATAGTACCTTCATATATGTTAACAAGTGTTATATATGTTAGACTAATTTGTACGGGCTTTCTGCTTCATTAGTTGGTAATATATTAACTTATATATAAGTATATTACAATATGTGTATCTATATGTATTTATTTTATGCTGTTGTTATCTATATATGTATATTGGATTCCTTATTTATATGCTATTCTCTATATATGGATATTGGATTCCTGTCAAACTATGTGAGGTGTCGGCATTTAATGTAGTCACACTATAGGAGGTGTCGACTCCTTGAATTGTAGATGTCCAGCTATATATATGACTGTCTGGACATTCACCCAAGAAGAGGTGTCGACCTTTGTTCTTGGATGGATGTGTATATATAACTCGTTATCTCACAATATATGTCGACATTTATTCTTGTAGATGTCAGTTAGGTATATACATCCTGTAATCCTAAATATATATATATGTTCTATCCACATTTTAGTAAGGGGTGTTAACATCTAGCAGCACAACCTGGTGGTGATATAGAACCTGATCTATAGTTTATGGAATGCACAATCTTAATTAATGCATTTTGATTTCATTCTTTGATTGTTTTATAGGCCTGGAGATCTTCAATTCAAATGTGGATTCAAGTCTTTGGTGAAGGTTCTATCATACTTTTATTTCATTTATGTTTACTTAGTGGGTTTCATTCGGTTCAAGGCAATTCTTACCAAGTGTCGACACTTGTGTTTGGCATTGAGTTCCAGTGTGTGTCGACACTTGTGTCGACACATTGGGTTGGTTTTGTTGTTAAGTGTGTTTAGTTTGATTAATCTTGTGTTAATTTGGTTAAGCATGTGTTTAATTAAGTTAATCATGTGGTTTTATGTAGGTGTTATATTAGTTATATATATATCCTGTCCAATATCATGTTATATGTATATATATTCATGTTTTATTATATTTTTTTTTATATATATATATACAATGGAAGTGTCGACACCTATATCTAGGGAGGTTTTAGGGAGGTGTCGACATTTGTTCACTATGTTGTATATATATAAGGTGATTAGTTATATATGTATTCTGTATATATTACATTGTTCTTGTTCTATATCTATATATATTCTATATGGAGTTGTTATGAGGTTTATGGTGTCGACATTTAGTCGACCCCTTTATTAATATGTATACATATTCTACTGTCTGTACATATAGTGCTGTATGGAAGTGTCGACACCTACTATGTGAGGTGTCGACATTAGATATATTATATATATCATGTGCAGATTCGTATGTAATTATATATATATGTGCAGATTGATATGTATAATATATCTGTGATGTTTCGACATATATATAAAGGCATATCTTGGTGTTGAAGATGCCGACGGCCCGACATATAGATGGGGTGTCGACACCTTGTTTAATAGAGGTGTCGCCACGGTGTTGACACCTTTTACAGTGGGGGTGTCAACACTGAGTTTTAGATTAGTAGATTAACAGGTTAATTTAGGTATACTGAAGCACCGAGATCAAAGCTATTACATGCTCATTTCATTATCCTTACTTTACTAGTAGGAGGCTAACACATGTTGTATATAAAAATCGCATGGAGATGAGCCTAAGACTAACTACCTAGACTAATCATCCTAGATTAACTACTGGTTTAGGTAGAAGTTGAGAACACCTACCTCAGAGTTGCAGGAGCAGAAAGCCTCAGAGACTTGACTCCCCTTCTCCTCAGCAAGCCTTGTTCTAGAGAAGGTTTGCTTCCTTACATGTATATTATAAGTGTTATGAGTAGACAGGGGAAAACAAGATCCGTGAAACTCGGATCTCAGTGGCAAGCCAGCCCATACAGGCTGCGTGTGATGGTGACGTGAGAGGGTGGACACAGGATGTGCGATGGTGACGTGGGAGGATAGTTTTACCCATGTCACATTATTTACATTGATTTTATATCTAATGAACCATGGTAATAAAAATAGTAAAATATATATTTTTGTAATCCCTAGAATTTTCTGATAATTGTCATGATTTTATTTTGTTAAAAATATGCTAAAATAAAATTCAACCCGAAACTCGGTTTTACCTTCAAAGATTTTTATCTTTAAGAATTGATGGAATCATTGCATGAAATTTCATGACTAGGATCCTTACATTTTTCTCTTATTTTACATATAATTTATTTCACAACATTTCTTTTAAATAAAAGTGACACTATTCATATTTAAGATAAGTGTCGACACTTGTGCAACACTTAGGTGGGTAAGTGTCGACACTTGGTGTCAACACTTAGGTAGTGAACACTTTACCTTAACTAGATAAGGAGTGTTGATATATATAATATATATATTAAACTCTAGTATTTTGAAAGGTCAACTACAATTAAATTTTAACCAGTTTTATGTATAACCGTGAAACAATCACCTGTGTTAATTACTTCTTGAAATTTGATAAAATCTTTAGTTTCCTACTTAGAATTAGTTATAGTATTACATTGTTCCATTAACATAGACAACTATTCACGTTATTTAGAATTGATATATATATATATATATATATATTTGTCATTGGTGATAATATGGATATATCATATATATCATATACCTTTAGATAGCATATTAAATTATTTATAAATGAATTATTTTGTCAATTAGTTATTTTCTTATCCCACTTCCTATCCTTCATTACCTTATCTAGAGACCATTATATTAATTCTTTTCTAAAAATATAATTTGGCATTTTCTAAGCATCTATTCATAATTGATTTAAAATATTGATCAAATAAAATTTGAATATGAGTTCAATAATAATTAAATGTTAAATGTAATTATTAACATATGCGTATAAAGGAAATTGCTGGTTAATTCAAATAGAATTATAGGGATTCAATATAAAGAAAATATTCAATATTAAATATATGTAGAAAATTATTTTTTTCCACCATTTAATAATATATGTAAATATATGTATAAATTTATATATATATATATATAAATTTCTATTCTAAAATTTTCGGGTGTTACATGACTATACCAGGAAATTTATCAGTATTTATCGCCCTTTTGATTAGGTACAGGGCCCTCTGATTCTCAGAGAATTTTAATCTGTCTGAAGTTTTCCATAAGGATCTATCCTTTGGAACTTCATAAGAACTGTGTGCAATGATTATCCACTGATCTGGATTAATCTGCATCACATATTCTCTAAATTGATTAAACCACTTGTAAAAACCCGAACCTTCAAACTTCGGAGGATCAATAGTGAGCTCCATGCTCAGACAGAATAAGGATTCTAAATAGAACACAGATCAACCACAATCCAAGCGAGCGAATTACCCCTAATCGCACCGAACATATAATGGTAAAGCACCAAAATGAAATAAGCAGGATCCTCTGCAGATCGCTGGATCTGGAAAGTCAGAGACCCTCTCTGATACCAATTGTTAAGATCCGTGCGATGGATTCAGAGGGGGGTGAATGAATCCCCTCCTCAAATTTTGCCCAATTAAAATCTCTAACTAGTGAGTGGATGCGGAATTGAAGAGGTTCACTTAGTTATCTAAAGTGTTTACCGAATATCAGAAAGATGACGTGAAGAACGGTGTCAGAAGAACTCTTAAAACCAATGTCGAACAGTCAAGGTTCAACCATACATCTCACCAGCCAGAGAAAGACTGATCGGCCCTAAGCATTCATCTAACGAAATAAGACTACGCAATCAAACCACAGTGCACAAAGGAATTTTTAGGTGGTTCGGTCCGCAGACCTACGTCCACCCCACACTCCAACCAGAGTGTGGCTTCCGCTGATACACAGCTTAACCCGCTGGGCCTCACAGCTTGCCTACATCTGCTGAGCATCACAGCTTACTTCCGCTGGGTAGTACAGCTTAGCCATCCGCTGCCTAACAGCTTGACCCGCTGGGCAATACAGCTTAGCCGACCAGAGGAATCCTCCTCTGCAACCGCTGAGCAACACAGCTTGCTCCGCTGACTAACAGCTTGAATAAAGGTTCAAAATAAAACAAAAGATGATAAATCACAGCGACAAAAAATTGTAAACGATGGAACATAGATGTGGCTCTCATGGAGCTGACTGGCTTGGATCTGATCCAAAGTCCAGTGAAAATAAATCTTCCGATGAAGCTTTTCTTCTTCCCTTAGAGCTCTCTACCTCTCTCTTCCTTTCTTTCTCTTCTTCTGCTTCTCTATACTTCTCTGCTGCTCACTCTTTTCTTCTCTCGATCACTACTCTCAAAAGCTCTCTCTCTCTTTCTTTCTTCACTGCATTATGCATTCATGCTTAAACTCTAGGCATAGCAACTCTGCACATTGGTTGTACATTACACACAATGTCTGTACACTCATTGATGGCATGCCTGTGCATTCATCATCAATGTACATACTTTATTATATGCATACTGCATTACACGCTATAAAGTCTGTACAGGCTCAGTTCAAATATCAAACTTACTCGATGCATCCTTTCTTTCCTTTCAGATTAACTCACACTGATAACAAGCCTGATCTGACAGGACTGCTGCTCGAGGAGCTTAAGAAGGGCACGTGATCCAAGAATGGAGGAAGTGCCAGGATCGTGACACGTGTAGTGCAGCAGGCTGAAATGCTGCCACGTGTTCAAGGCGCTAGGGCGGGAATTCATGGAGGACACACGCCCACCTATCTGCTCCTGCTATAAAAAGAAGACTTCTCCATCTGGAGAAGATGCTCGTGCAGAGAGGATCAAAAGTTACATTAGAAGAGTAGAAGCAGACAGAAACTGCACGATCCAGAGAGAATAAAAAAGAAGAGAGCATAGGAGGAGAGTGTTCGAAAGAGAAAGAGAGAAGAAGAGGAAGAAAGAGAGAGAGAGAGAGCTTTTGAGAGTAGTGATCGAGAGAAGAAAAGAGTGAGCAGCAGAGAAGTATAGAGAAGCAGAAGAAGAGAAAGAAAGGAAGAGAGAGGTAGAGAGCTCTAAGGGAAGAAGAAAAGCTTCATCGGAAGATTTATTTTCACTGGACTTTGGATCAGATCCAAGCCAGTCAGCTCCATCAGAGCCACATCTATGTTCCATCGTTTACAGCTTTCTGTCGCTGTGATTTATCATCGTTTGTTTTCTTTTGAACCTTTATTCAAGCTGTTAGTCAGCGGAGCAAGATGTGTTGCTCAACGGTTGCAGAGGAGGATTCCTCTGGTCGGCTAAGCTGTATTGCCCAGCGGGTCAAGCTGTTAGGCAGCGGATGGATAAGCTGTACTGCCCAGCGGAAGCAAGCTGTGAGGCCCAGCGGGTTAAGCTGTGTATCAGCGGAAGCCACACTCTGGTTGGAGTGTGGGGTGGACGTAGGTCTGTGGACCGAACCACCTAAAAATTCCTTTGTGCACTGTGGTTTGATTGCGTAGTCTTATTTCATTAGATGAATGCTTAGGGCCGATCAGTCTTTCTCTGGCTGGTGAGATGTATGGTTGCACCTTGACTGTTCGACATTTGTTTTAAGAGTTCTTCTGACACCGTTCTTCACGTCATCTTTCTGATATTCGGTAAGCACATTAGATAACTAAGTGAACCTCTTCAATTCCGCATCCACTCACTAGTTAGAGATTTTAATTGGGCAAAATTTGAGGAGGGGATTCATTCACCCCCCCCTCTGAATCCATCGCACCGATCTCAACAACACTCGTCAGGCAAACAATGCACTGACCTTGGTTATGCAAGATGCAGGTGTGCACTGACTTTATTACGCATGTATGAAAACATGCATAGACCTTTATATGCCTGAAGCATACAATGTGCCGACCCTAGCAGACAATGCGCTGACCCTTGCATGCGTATATCAAAAAAATGCACCGACCTATATATGTGTAAGATAAAATGTGCACAGACCTTAGGTAGAATAAAGACTAAGAATGCACCAACCTTTTATGCTCAATGCAGACGCTACACTGACCTGAGTCTGTGCATATGTCAATATGCGCCGACCTTATCTTGCATCATGAATGATGTGCACAGAACTTGCTTAGTGCAAGACAACACTTGCACCGACCTTAAGTGTGCGAGACAAAAGCCTACACTGACATTATATGCTCACAATAAATCATGCTCCGACTTATATGCATTTCTTACACAAACATGCACCGACTAAGTGCAAGCACAATGCAGACGTGCACCGACTATATGTGTTTCTTCAGAAGTATGCACTGACTATATGCAACCACAATGCAGATATGCACCGACCCTATCAAGCACCAAAATCGATATGCACCGATCTTATGCGTACTTCTACAAAACATGCACCGATCTTGATATAGAGTCATACAGGATGTGCACTGACCTTAAATTCAGACTTAAGAGAGTGTGCAGAAGTGTTTTATGAAAAGGTCTGACATATTCGAAATTCATCAAAATACACAATATTACCATGGTCAAGGTAAAGTCACCAAAGTCAACTCTATTGTTGTCAATCATTCAAAACATAATCAGCACACAGCAATTTCCATACTGCTGATCAACTCTAGAGGAGACCCAACATTCTCTCCCTTTTTGATGATGGCAACACCCAAAATTATGATGTATTTTGATGAGACAAGTTTAATCCAATATAAGATGTATTTAACATGAAGCACAATCAGACAATGCACAGATGCAGACCTATCACAAATTGACATGTAGATAATGATTAAAGTGCTGATCACCTCCTATGCCATAACTAAACCATATATGATCCATCAGATAACAATTAATAAGCTCTCCCCCTGAACTGGCCAAGTGACTCTACCCCCTGAAGAAAGCCTCCCCACAAAGTCCTTTTTCTTTCCCCCTTTAGCAAGATTATCCAAAAACAACAACTCTCCCTTAATCAAAATACCACGAAGTCCTTTGTCTCTCCCCCTTTGCCATCAGCAAACAAGGAGTAAGGAATATTGTGCAAACGAAGAAGAAGGGTAACCAGAGGAGGAAGGGAATAAGGTAACACCCTCTGCAACAGTTCAGTAGATTAGCATATTATATGGAAAGTCTTCAGATAGAGAATCACAATTATGCATTCTAGACAAATGTCTGGTTTAATAGTGATAAGAAGGTAGAGTAGATTCACTGAAAATCATAGATAAGGTTGCAACACCCGTTTATAGCAGTAAACCTAAGTCACATAATCATGATAGACTTGGTCAAAATTGTATCCTACTAATTTCAGAACCAATGAATATCTATGAGAGTGACTAGAATAAGTATTGAGGTTAAACAATTTGACACTTAGTAAAACATGAATTGCAAGGGTTACAACAACCTTTTTTAACTTTTGAAATTTTAAAACTAAGCTTGTTGAACAGACATGTATCTTCTATGCCTTTGACATTAAGGGTACACATGGGTTAGATGCCAATACCCCCAGTTACTAAGCACAGACTACCATATCTATCTCTGATCAAAAAATAGCAGTCATGCTTACACCTTTTTGCATAAGAGTACACGTTTATTAGACGTCAGTACCCCCAGCTACTCAGGGAAACCAATTCTACATATTTGATCATGTGAACATAGTTAACATGAAGCACTTCATGACATGAATTTTTCTTCATTTCATTGATAGAGTACTCAGTTTCTCAGTGCTGTTCAGTCATTGCTCTGCCAATTGATTTATTCATTTCTTTTTCTAATGCTTTTCTTTTTGCTACCCTTTTAATTTGCAAAGTGACTTGTTTAAAAATAATACACTATCTGAGTTTCTCAACCTAGATTTCATTAAGTCTTTTATTTTTAGATACTGTAAAGATCTTATCTGTTACATCATGAGAAAGAGGTTGAGAGCTATAACCAATTTTCTATCACCTTATCTTCTGAGTACAGTCTTTAAACTCTACAGTTTATTAAAATTAAACCATCAGTTCATTCATGAAGCAAACATGATTCTTATAGTAGAAGACATGTAATAATTGCTACTTGAACTAATGAACTGATTGCAAGACTGTCATCTGTTTAGGATAAGGGAATTGACATTGAAGCACATAATCATCTCTTGAGGGATATCAAGAAGTGGAAATGACACCAAGTAATGGAAGTGGATCTAAACAATGCCAATTGATATATTTGAGTTCAAGAGACACTAAGTGATGAAAATTTCTGTGTATGAGGAGAGAATTTGAATGATAGGAGTTTGAATTTTCAAAAACACTAATCTGAACGCTGACTAAAAATCTTGAACATATCTCACCCAGATATGACATAACCAGACTCTCCCTGACAAAATAATGTAGCATGGACAGGCAATCTTATTCTAAACAAAAGCTCCCCTTATTTATATGCATCTTTATTCAAGCATCCAAACACAATTATCCACAAGACACAAGACCCAGTATGACGAAGTGCAGTGCAATGCATGGACTCTCTTGATTCATGGTACCTGACGGAGGATATGGTATAGGCTTTCAGACATACAGAATCTGTCTTTCCACCATATATCATTTGATATACCTCTAAAATCAAGATGACACAACTATGACAATGATAAAGCTATTAGTAATCAGACTTGCAGCATTCTTAAGACAGATCAGAACATTTATTCAAGAACTTTAAAGATAGACTGACATACAATCATTCTCAGAACTAATCCAAACATCAATACAAGAATGAAGTGAGAATTAATCATCATGCTGAAATTTACATAAACCTAATTCTTTTCTTAAGAATTTAAATCTTTCATTTCCCAAAGGTTTAGTAAAGATGTTAGCAATCTATTTCAAAGTTTCAATAAAATTCAGTTCAATTTCATTCTTGCTTACTGCATCACTAAGAAAATGGTGTTTAATTTCTATGTGCTTAGTCCTAGAGTGATGAACAAGATTTTTAGTTAAATATATAGCACTAGTATTATCACATAAAATTGGAATGCATCCCATTTTTATCTGATAATCAGTGTGTTGGTGCTTGATCCAGAGTACCTGGGCTGTACAATTCCCTGCTACAACATATTCTGCCTCAGCAGTGGATAGAGCAACAGTGTGTTGCTTCTTAGATGCCCAAGACACTAGACAATCACCTAAGAATTGGCAGTACCCACTAGTACTTTTCCTATCAATCCGACACCCAGCATCGTCTGCATCAGTGTAGGCTAGTAGGTCTAGCTCACACCTAGCAGGATACCAAAGGCCTAGTTCTAGGGTGCCTGACAGATATCTAAAAATCCTCTTAACAGCACTGAGATGAGACTCTTTAGGACTAGCCTGAAATCTAGCATATAAACACACAACAAATTGAATATCAGGCCTAGATGCAGTAAGGTAAAGAAGAGATCCGATCATACCTCTGTACAGCTTGGTGTCAACCAATTTACCTTTTGGGTCATCATCAAGGCTAGTTGATGTACCCATTGGTGCTGTTATCTCCTTGAGGTTTTCCAATTTGAACTTCTTCAGTAGATCTCTTATATACTTGTACTGAGTAATGAAGGTTCCTTCTTTGGTCTGTGTCACCTGCAATCTAAGAAATAATTTCACCTCACCTATAGAACTCATTTCAAACTCATGTGTCATTAAGTCAAAAAATTCTTTACACATTGTTGGGTTAGTTGAACCAAAAATAATATCATCCACATATATTTGAACAGTGAGAATGTCTGGATGACATACCTTTGTGAATAAAGTTTGATCAATTTCACCTCTTAGGAACTTCTTGTCTGAGAGAAACTTACTAAGCCTGTCATACCAAGCTCTAGGAGCTTGTTTCAATCCATATAGATCGTTATTCAACTTATATACATGATTAGGAAAATCTATGCATTCAAAACCAGGAGGCTATCTTACAAAGACATCCTCTTTTATTTCTCCATTCAGAAATGCATATTTCACATCCATCTGCTGAAGGGTGATTCCTAATGAGCATGCATATGCTAACAGAAATCTAATAGCCACCAACCTAGCCACAGGGCCATATGACTCTTCAAAGTCAATGCCATACTCTTGATTGTACCCCTGAGCTATCAGTCTGGCCTTATTCCTAACAACATTGCCCTGCTCATCGGTTTTATTCCTGAAAACCCATTTAGTCCCAATGACAGTCCCATGATCAGGAGGTGGAACTAGGTGTCATACCTTGTTCCTGTCAAATTGATTTAATTCCTCGTGCATGGCATTGATCCAATGCATGTCACTAAGGGCACTGTCTATGTTCTATGTGTGATACTAATGCAGAGGAGTTTAATTCAGTCTGAGCTCTGAGATAAGATCTGGTCCTATGGGGTTCATGCAAGTTACCAATTATATTATCTATAAGATGATCTCTAAGAAATCTGACATTGATAACTTGATTACCTTGATCCTCATTTACCTCCCCCTGAGAACCAGGCTCCTCTTCATCATTGTCTTCAGATTGATCAGCAGGACTTTCATCTTTCAGAATGTCTCCATTATTCCACTCCCTGCACAAACCATTATCAAGCTTAGTCATTGTTTCATCAAAGACCACATGTGGAGATTCTTCTATTGTCTTAGGGTTTAAATTGTATACCCTATAGGCTCTAGATGTTTCTGAATATCCTAGAAAGATTTCAGGATCACTCTTAGGTTCAAATTTATCAAGATCTATTTTAGCATTGACATGCACAAAACACTTACAACCGAAGACCTTGAAATAAGATAGTGAAGGTTTCTTACCCTTGAGAATTTCATAAGGAGTTTTCTGGGTAAATGACCTTACCATGGCTCTGTTGACTACATGGCATGCAGTGTTGACTGCCTCAGCCCAAAATTTCTTTGGTAGGTTACCTTCCACTAGCAATGTTCGAGCCATCTCCACAAGGGTCCGGTTCCTCCTCTCTACTACACCATTTTGCTCTGGAGTCCTTGGAGAGGAAAACTTGTGGGTTATACCATTATCCCTGCAGAAGTCATCAAACTTTGAGTTATAAAACTCACCACCATGATCATACAAAATATTCTGAATGGAATTTTCATTATTCTAATTTATTTTTAAATAGAACTCCTGAAATTCATTAAATGAATCATGTTTGTGTGTGAGGAAAAGCACCCAAGTAAATCTAGAGAAGTCATCAACTAACACGAAACCATATCTTCTATTTGATAAACTAGCTGATCTAATGGGTCCAAAAAGATCCATATGAATCAGCTCATATGGTTTAGAAGATAGGTTTTCTGTTCGAGACTTGAATGACTTCCTAGTCTGTTTAGACTGAGTGCATGCCTCACATACAACATTATCAATCTTAAGAGATATTTTAGGAAGTCCTCTAACCATGGAATGCTTATTCAGTTTGTGTAGCACTGTATAACTCGCATGACCTAGTCTACGATGCCAAAGATAGGCTAGGTCATCCTTGTTAGCAATAAGACACAGGTTTGAATGTGCTACATCATCTAGGTCAACTAGGTAAATGTTATTGACTCTTTTGCTAGAAAATTTAACATTATCAGAATTAGGATCATAGATGTTGCAACTAGTAGAGTCAAATACTACCCTATGACCTTTATCACAAAGCTGGCTAATACTTAATAAATTATATGCAAGACCTTCTACCAGCATAACTTCATCAATGCAACAGGTAGAGCACTTACCTACCTTTCCTGATCCGATAATCTTACCCTTGGTATTGCCTCCAAAGGTGACAAGACCTCCATTCTTTTAAACCAGCATACAAAATTTGGCCCTGTCCCCCATCATATGCCTGGAGCAGCCACTGTCCAAGTACCATAAATTTTGCTTGGCTGCCAGGCATACCTGCATCAAGGATCAAGTAGAGTAGTTTGGAACCCAAAAATGTTTCGGCCCCAAAACAACAGAAACATCATCAAGATAGGATAGCAAACATTTAGGTATCCACATTTGTGTTGGAACTGATTGCTTTGTGGATTTGTTTGTTTTCTTTTTATTGTTCCTATTTTTATTGTCATTCATAGTGTGGAAAACATTTGGTGAGGTGTGCCATGGGTTGGTCCTAGGCTGACCATAAGAAGTATGTTTCATTGGATTCCATGTCCTGGATTGCCCGAACCAATTTCTATCCTGAGGTGTGTAGTTCTGAGTAGGATTTGAATGGTATGCAGACCTCCCATAAACTCTACCCCTTCCAGACCTACTAAACTGATATGGATGTGCATAATTGTAAGTATGGTAGGTCTGAGCTTTGGGATGATTTCTATTAGTCTCCGAACTCCTGACAGTTGTAGGTCCATCTGGAAAATGCATGGGAGTGGTTTGTGTCTTCTAGTTACTTTTCTGTGGAGACCTATTTGATTTATTCTGTGGTTTTGATGTAGCAGAAGGTTTACCCCTATTCTGGTGCTTGCCCTGAGGTGTAGACTTGTGTGTGTGTGAATTGCTGAACACCTCCACCTTTTGTTTGCCCTTGTCCTGAGCACTGGGCTTTTTCTGATTAGTAGTTTTTACAAAAAAAAAATTATCAACTTTGTTTGAGGGGTGTTCTTTCCCTTTTCTGCTACAAATGAACCAGTTTTAACTTTAAAGCTCCTTTTTGCAGTGGGATTAAAACCAAGACGTTCTTTTCGAAAATTCACTTTTGTTCCTAAGAGAGCATTTAAGTTTTTTGTACCTTGAGTCATGCTCTCAATAGTTTTCTGCTTATTCTCATTTTCTTTCTCAAGGTTTTCAATGTATTTCTTTAATTCACCATTAACACCCAAAATAGCTTCATACTTTTCATTTACAATCTTTATTTCATTTTCACAATTTTAAAATTTCAGCTTTAAATCATCAATCACATTTTTAAACATATCATTCTCCTTTCTAGCATCAATTAAAACAGATTTTATTTCATCAACTTCAACGACATATTGTTTTAGACAAGTATTTTCTATTTCAAGATATGCAATTCTGTCAGACATGGAAGTATCATTAACATGATAATTGACTTTTCTTTTTAACTGTCTATTTTCTTTTCTAACATCATCAACTTTATCTAACAATTCACCATAAGCATCTTCCCAATCAGTAAGAGTGTAATTTTCGAAGGGAGATGTTATCTCATCATTTTCTTCTTCTCTATCGCAATCCCTAGCCATCAGGCATACTTGACTTCCTTCTCCTTCACTCTCTGAGGTGCAGCTAAGATTGCCCTCATCCTCATCGCTCCAAGTACTTATCATAGCTTTGCCATTCGTAAGGAATGACAAATTGATGGGGATATCAGAGCAAGACTACTTACTTTTTATTTTGCATTTGAGTCCTTTTATTTGCATTTATATGCTTGGGAAAAAATGTACGCAATTGTAAGGCTTTATAAACCAATTTGTCATTCCTTAAGATTGTTTGGGTTTTTGTGTAAAAGTCTAGTAGGACCAGCAAGGGCCCCCCCATCTCTTTCCCGATTGGTCCACCTAAGCCTTAGGGTCCCATGTGGGGCTGGTCAAAGGTCCAAGGTGGGCTTTTAGATGCTTGACCATTCAAGGGGACAAGGTGGAAGAAAATTCAAAATTGGACCAAGCAAATTCCAAGATGCTTCCCCCTTATAATATAGTTTATCCCATGTTATATTTTTTATTTAATTTGGTCATTTGACCACATGGGGAAGAAAATCCCCTCTCTCCCATGAAATTCCCATCCCCCCACCCCTTGCCATTCTCTATATAAGCCTATGTATAGTGTCATTAGAGAAATTAATGAAGAATTAAGTATTTTTACCAAAAGCAAGCCCAAGGGGCACCCCTTGTGTCTCTCCTCTCCCCCTTGCAGCAGTGATTGCTGCCCATTCTAGGGTGTGAAGCCCTCATCTTGGTGTGACTCCAAGATCTCCAACCTCTGCTGGATGCGACTTCCGACCGCCTCCTTCCGTTCGTGCTGCCATCGCGTCGCCACCGCCATTGCCGGAGTTCTGTCCAAATCAGGACATAACTTCATCTCTAAAATTTTATCTTTTTTATTATTTTCTGTTCAAGCCCTAATTTTGAGGATTTGTTCTCCCTGTCTCCCCTAATCTCCAGTTCAAATTTCGTGCCATTTGGCCTTAGTTTGATATTTTTCCCATAGTTTTATTCTTCCCCTCAATAATCTGCCATTTTGTAGATCTGCAGGACAGTGTCACCTATTCGTATTTTCCCCACCCCCTTAACAATTTTTAAAATTCCACAAAAATTCTTCAGTGTTCTTCACGTTCCTCCCTACCTCCAATAATTTTGTTAGTCCCTGGAAAAATCATTTACCCCTCGATCAAAGGTTAGTTTCAGGCAGATTCCCTTCTGTCCTGAGTGTCTGTCAACAGATCCACAGAAACAACTCAAGCTTGTAGAGCCTCCCATTTCACATACCTTCGTTGGATCGACCCACAAAAAATATATGTTGTAGATCTGGGAGTCCTCTTTCCAACGCCACTGGTCTTGCCTCGATCTGATTTCAGATCTGAGAGAATTAATTCAAGCAGCCAAGGCGTGCTGATCTATTCCCTGTGCAAGTCTGAAATTACAGTCCGAGAAAAATTCACAAATAAATATCAAAAATCAACTTCAGGAGCCGCCACTCCTAGGAGTCGACAAGGGACGTCCTACCAACGTTCCAGTCAAGCGGCGCCTCCAAAAGATCTCAGGAAGGTGACGTTCCTTTGTAGGCCAAGGCTTGCTGTCCAGCGAGTCAGAACCGAGTCGGCGCAGCACCGAGTCGGCACAGTACCGAGTCGGACCAGCAGGCCGAGTTTGCCCCGAGAACCCTCCCAGTTTGCTTCCCGTCAACCCTGGATCGGTCCTCCCGGGCCCACTTGTAGCCCTTTACCTCCCTGCGTGGAGTGGGGAAAAAAATCACTATTGTAATTAAATTTTTACCATTGTATCGGGAGTTACCGTAACTGGCCGGGGTCATCTTCCCCACCCCCGGAGAGTGGAGGTAAACTCGCCCCTTCTCTCTTATCGCATTTCGCTCAATTCGTATATATTTGAATGCCGCTGCGAGTGTTAGGTATCTAGCCCGATATATATTGTTATCACCGCCACGAGAGAGAGTGCGTGATCCGTCCCGTAACTCCACCCGAGTTAACGTGGAAAGTCCGATACCCGAGACTCACTGCCGGTTTCTCAACCGCGCACGGTCCCACGTCTTCCCTCGCTTAGGGACGATCGCGAGATAGAGTTCTAGGTCGCGTGTCTGTCCCGCATCAATTTGGTATCAGAGCGCCAGTTGAGTCTACGGTAGTCATTTGCAAAACTCCAAAAAAAAAGAGTCGTTTAAGTCAAGTCTAAGTCTAAGTCGGTCTAAGTGTCACATTTGCATAGCATTAATCGATATATCAGAAGGTGTTGTCCGAACGTTAGGCTACGCCTATCGGGAAGGCCGCGCACTTGCGTGAGTGATCTTCGGATCGATTAACTCTGCCACGTATCGAGTCTTGGTTTAAGTCTAGGGTCCTTAGTGTGCATTAGTTAGTGCATTCCAACCATGCATAGTCGTGTCTAGTGTCTTGTCCAAGTGTCGACATGTCTAGCATGTAGTTTTTCCCCCCATTTCCAATGGATTTCTGGTCGCCCAGGCGAGATAACCGTTGGCACACTCATGGGTTGGGCAACCATCCTCTCCACTTCCGTAGGCCCGAAGCCTCGAATTTTTATGGCTCCAATGACCCGAGCGACTACCTCAAGTGGGAGGCCGCCATGGACACATACTTTGATTGTTATACCATGTCTGAAGCCGGGCAATTATATTTTACCAAGGAGAGGCTTCTACACGAGGCCGCCGAAAAGTGGGACCACATTGAGCGCTTGAGAGAGGTTAGGAGGCAATGGCCCATCGAATCATGGTGGGACATGAAGAGAGAGCTTAGAAGGGTCTACCTTCCCCATCCTGTTCCTTCCAACCCGTCCCACCCATTTACTTCCAACCATGTGGGTCACACCTCCAGCCGACCCCACCAACTCACTTCCAACCAAGTGGGTCATATCCGGAGGTAAGAAGCCCCTCAGGTACCCAAGCTTAGGCCGGTTGATTACGGGCGAATCCACCGCTATACCCGTACTCTAACCCATACCGTTGCCGAACTTGTGCAAATGATTTCAGATCGGGTGGATAGGAGGTGTGCGTATTTTGAGTCGTTCGTCTCCCCTTGCCCACTTCCGAGACCGGACGTAGCCATACCCAAGCCTAGGGATGTCATAGCCAGTAACCCCAACCCGGCCCCACCTCCGGGGTCCCAAGGACCTCTTCCCCTCCGGGAGGACGTTCCTTTCCCACCCATTAGAGCTCCGTTGCCATCACCCTTATCTTCCAATCTTTATGTGGAGCTATCTCAGCCCGAGCCACCCGTGTTTCTAACGGGAAGGTTTTTCATCACCGAGCCACTCCTTAGTTGGCTCAAGAATGGCTTGGTCCCACCTCCCTTCCCATCCATGGACCCCACAATACCTCTAGTGCCAATCAACTCATTTCATACAACATTCCGGTCTAGTCACCATGTGGATACATTGGGTGACCTTCTTAACGGATTAGACCGGCAATTGACATTTACGCACTTGTTGGCCCCAAGCTTCGACCGACCCACAGGTCGTAGCTTCACCCATCTGGCTTTGGGATCCATTACCTCCGTGTGCACCATGGGTTGTGTCACCACGGAGATTCTTCTACTCCTCCCGTTACCGGCCGAGCCCGACTTCATTCCTTTTATCTCGGGGGAGGAGCCATATCTTCTATACACTGTCCCATCTACCACGATGGATGGAGGTGACCATCACCTTCATGAATTTCAAATATGGGACTATGAAATGGAGGAACCGAGGGGTCACACATTCTTTGACCCATTCAACCACTTCGCTAGTGGACCTCGTGACCCACCATTTCCCTTACACCTTGTTAGGGAAGTCCACTACCACACCCCTTCCCCACGGGCTAGTCCGCCAACACCAAACCCGGGGATCATTCCATTGTCATCATATAGGAGTGTCAAAGAAGGTGAATTCGGTTCTCCACCTATCAAATCCACTAGGGAGCATGTGCATGCATGGTGCCTCTTAAGATGTTTATGAGTTACCCATTCTGCCAACCACCGGTTACATCTAGTGTATGCATGGCACACATTCGGGTGTCCTGGTCCGCCACCGCACATGTATGGGTTGGACTAAAAATAGGTTTGTCTGGGGTATTGTGTGTCTGTGCATATATCGAGTCGAGTCGGTAATTTGTACGCTCGCGTTGTCAGTCCCTTTCGAGTGTGATACTTGTCGGACTTTGGGATCCGCTCTACCTCTACATATCAGATCTAGTCACATAAAGGGACCTAGCGGTGATTCCTAGTGAGCCTTCGAGCCGCCTCCCCACCCCGGAGTGTCCACCTCTAGCCTCCTCCCCAGCAGCGTGTGCATATCAAATCTATACGGGATGAGCAGGTGTCGAATACTTGGAGTGAAGCGTACTCCGCACTTCCTGGTACGATGACGGATCCACCGGCGTCACGAGCAGTCGCACCCCTTACTCGACGGGGTCAAGTTCTTCCCACCCGTGGAGAATTGATGGGGATATCAGAGCAAGACTACTTACTTTTTATTTTACATTTGAGTCCTTTTATTTGCATTTATATGCTTGGGAAAAAATGTACGTAATTGTAAGGCTTTATAAGCCAATTTGTCATTCCTTAGGATTGTTTGGGTTTTTGTGTAAAAGTCTAGTAGGACTAGCAAGGGCCTTCCCATCACTTTCCCCATTGGTCCACATAAACCTTAGGATCCCATGTGAGGCTGGTCAAAGGTCCAAGGTGGGCTTCTAGATGCTTGACCATTCAAGGGGACAAGGTGGAAGAAAATTCAAAATTGGACCAAGTAAAGTCCAAGATGCTTCCCCCTTATAATATAATTTATCCCATGTTGTATTTTTTATTTAATTTGGTCATTTGACCACATGGGGAAGAAAATCCCCTCTCTGCCACGAAATTCCCATCCCCCACCCCTTGCCATTCTCTATATAAGCCTATGTATAGTGTCATTAGAGATATTAATGAAGAATTAAGTATTTTTACCAAGAGCAAATCCAAGGGGCACCCATTGTGTCTCTCCTCTCCCCCTTGCAGCAGTGATTGCTACCCATTCAAGGGTGTGAAGCCCTCATCTTGGTGTGACTCCAAGATCTCCAACCTCTGCTGGATGCGACTTCCGGCCGCCACCTTCCGTTCGTGCCGCCATCGCGCCGCCACCGCCATCGTCGGAGTTCTGTCTAAATCAGTATAAAATCTCATCTCCAAAATTTTATCTTTTTTTATTATTGTCTGTTCAAGCCCTAATTTGAGGGTTTGTTCTCTCTGTCTCCCCTAATCTCCAGTTCACATTTCGTGCCATTTGGCCTTAGTTTGATATTTTTCCCATATTTTTATTCTTCCCCTCAGTAATCTGCCATTTTACAGATCTACAGGACAGTGTCACATATTCATATTCTTCACACCCCCTTAATAATTTTTAAAAATTCCACAAAAATTCCTCAATATTCCTCACGTTCCCCCCTACCTCCCATAATTTTGTTAGTCCATGGAAAAATCATTTACCCCTCGGTCAAAGATTCGTTTAAGGTAGATACCCTTATGTCCTCAGTGTCTGTCAACAGATCCACAGAAAAAACTCAGTCTTGCAGAGCCTACCATTTCACATCCTATCGTTGGATCGACCCATGAAAAATATATGTTGTAGATCTGGGAGTCCTCTTTCCAACGCCACTGTTTTTGCCTCGATCTGCTTTCCGATCTGAGAGAATTAATTCGAGCAGCTGAGGCGTGCAGATCTGTTCCCTGTGCAGGTCCGAAATTACAGTCCGGGAAAAATTCACAAATAAATATCAAAAATCAACTTCAGGAGCCGCCACACCTAGGAGTCGACCAGGGACGTCCTGCCAATGTTCCAGCCAAGCGGCGCCTCCATAAGATCTCAGGAAGGTGACGTTCCTTTGGAGGCCAAGGCTTGCTGTCCAGCGAGTCAGAATCGAGTCGGCACAGCACCGAGTCGGCGCAGTACCAAGTCGGACCAGCAGGCTGAGTTCACCCCGAGAACCCTCCCAGTTTGCTTCCCGTCAACCCAGGATCGGTCCTCCTGGGCCCACTTGTAGCCCTTTACCTCCCTGCGTGGAGTGGGCAAAAAAAATTCACTATTGTAATTAAGTTTTTACCATTGTACCGAGAGTTACCGTAACTAGCCGAGGTCGTCTTCCCCACTCCCGGAGCATGGAGGTAAACTCGCCCCCTCTCTCTTATCGCATTTCGCTCAATTCGTATATATTTGAATGCCGCTGCGAGTGTTAGGTATCTAGCCCGATATATATTGTTATCACCGCCACGAGAGAGAGTGAGTGATCCGTCCCGTGACTCGACTCGAGTTAATGCGGAAAGTCCGATACCCGAGACTCACTGTCGGTTTTTCAACCGCGCACGATCCCACGTCTTCCCTCGCTTAGGGACGATCGCGAGCTAGAGTCCCAGATCGCGTGTCCGTCCCGCATCACATCCTCATCGCTCCAAGTACTTATCATAGCTTTGCCTTTCGTATTTGTCTTCTTTGCTTTTTTCTTCAGTTTTTGGAGCTCTGGGCATTCTACCTTCATGTGGCCAGCCTTCCTGCAATGATAGGAAACAGTGGTGTCAGTCTTTTTGGCAGGATTGGTTTTGTACCTTATTTGTCTTCTGTCACTGTGCTATCTTCTTCCAAAGTTTCTTCCCTCTTTTCTCAGAAACCTTCTGAACTATCGAGTCAGCATAGCAAGCTGATCACCTTCAATCTCTGACCCTGAGGAACTGTGGTCGCTGGATGACCCACTTTTACGGGAGTTGGCCTTCAATGCTGTAGCGCCCCGACTCGTAGACCCGGTCTAGTCGTAAAGACTCACGTCGGATTTCGATCGGAACGTCACAGTGGGACAACCCAAAAGGTACAATTACGGTAGAGAATTTTACATAAATATTGAGATATCATTACAGTGAAAATGAAATTACTCAATCAGTCAGCTTATAGTCAAAAGACTTCGTCCACATAGGTCGAAATAAAGATGAATAATTTAACAAGTCATTTATTACATAACCAAATTTCACACACATTTTTTTTCTAACATAACTACTTAAGATAATGACTCGTAGTAAATCCAAACCACGGTCAGAACACCACGAGATCACTCCTCGCTTTCTTCTACCGCTTCTCTTGAAAATGTTTAACAGGGTGAGTCTACGAATAGACCCAGTAAGAGACTAAGCATAGTCCCCAGTCATAAAATGTATAAATATATCCAAAGTGATTTACGATATTTTATTTTATAAATCATTCTTAGGCATAATTTCAAATATATAACATGAGATTAACACATTATAACCCAATTTCAAATTTACGATCATAAGTCATGCTATGAACATTTTATAAGTAAAACATGTACATTAAAATTTTAATCTATCAACGACAAAGTAAAAGAGAATTCATCATTTACAAACATTAACGAATGATTCTAGTACTAGGCGGAGTAGTCTCATGCATAGTGAAAGGATCCAAACAGACATAATCTGCCCTTTTCCAAATCACCATTTGATATACTGGAGATTTATTAACAATAAATATTTACAATGTAGTAACAATAAAATGCAATAACAGTTCAGTAAGCAATAACACTAATTTTAATACCAGTTCAATGAGCAGTAACAGTAATTTCAATTATCAATTCAGTGAACTGTAACAGTCGTTTCAATATCGATTCAGTGAACAGTAATAGCAGTTCCAATTTCAATTCAGTGAGCAGTAATAGTCATTTCAATAATGACTCAGTGAGCAGTAACAGTTCCAATATCAATTCAGTGAGCAGTAATAGTCATTTCAATAATGACTCAATGAACAGTAGCAGTAGTTCAGTATCAATTCAGTAGGCAGTAACAGTCGTTCAATTTCAATTCAGTAAGCAATAACAGTAGTTTCACTTTCAGTTCAGTAAACAATAACAGTGGTATAAATAGCCAGACACAGTGCTCAAACCACCACTAGAAGGACAGTCAGTCGGTACTCGATCACCTAGGTAAATAGTGATGAGTCTTGGTTACTGCGCAGAACTGGGAGAAGTCCTCTCCACCTTAAATAGTGGTACTTGTCCACCTCCAGGATTTCAATCCCCATTACCCTGGGGGCCAGTATAGTGTGAACCTCCCCATTGGGGTATTTCTATGGCTTGGTACTAGTCTCCCCCTTTGGTGGCAGTGTCCATTTGGCAGTAATTACAGTACGGTAATATATATATATATATATATATATATATATATAACTCATATCTAATGGACACATGCCACTCAAAAATCATGATGTGAATATTTAAGTATAAAATATGCTAGTACTGAATATCCTCGTTTTTTCCTGAAATTCTCAACTTATTCAAATATAATGACATGCATACATATCAAAAGTTACCAATTCTATTTACAGAGCTCAGAATGCAGTGAAATTTTAGGAAATCAATACATTTACAGGAAGGATCAAAACAAAAAATTATCATCATTTTCTGACAGCATTTATATTTTTTTCAGGATTATCTATACTTCATTTATACATTAAAAATCTCTAATTCTGTTCTCAGAACTCAGAATACATTGAGATTTTAGGAAAACAACATATTTACATGAAGGATCAATACAAAAAATTTCCATCATTTTTCAGATAATATTTATATTTTTCCCATAATTAGTTATACACCATTTATACATCAAAAATTTCTAATTTTGTTCTCAGAGCTTAGAATACATTGAAATTACAGAGAACCAATATATTTACAGAAAGAATCCAAACATAAAATTTTCATCAATTTTCATATAGTAATTATAATCTTTCCAGAATTACTTGTATTTCAACGTGTATCATAAATTGACTAAATTTAGCTACCATGTTCTGAAAATCATTTAACTTTTTCTACATATCACATTTACATGTAACATTACACATAAAAATTTCCATAAATTTTCATGTAGGAATTCGAATTTTTCCAGAATCATATAAAGTTTCTTATACATGGATAATTAACTAAATTTACCCAAAGTACTTTAAAAATCACCATAATTTTTCAAACCATCGTTCATAATAGAAATATCATTTTTAAAACTTTTCATTCTTTTCACACTGCATTACTATTTTCACACTGTATTACTATTTTTGACACTAAATAAGAAAAATATATCATGAATAATAAATCAATTAAATAAATCCAAAATGATCAGATAATTTCTAAAAATTTACAGAACGTTGTTCCACACAGAAGTATCATATATAAAAAATTTTATCATTTTACATTCAGTATGTCTAATTTCTAAAATTTTGTATCAGTTTCTAACATTTACAATAATTTATAATAATAACTTTTAAATAGATAAAATTATTCAGAATGCTTAAAATGACTAAATTATACTGAGGATTAACTTATGAATATCATATATCAGTTCTGAAATTTTCTCAGAATTTGTCATAGAATATTAATATTTATTCAATTTTTAAATTATTTGTTTAAACATTGAAAATTATATCAGTAAAGATTCCTTTATCAAAATACGATGAAATTTCCTTCAATGAGTTCTAACAAACATTTAAGTCTTCTGGTAAAGTTTCAAAGTTTATCATATAGTATTTCTATTTATCCCATAATTTTAGACTTCGAATAAAGTATCAAAAATTATGTAATTTCACTTACAAACATCTATAATTATTGATATTTTCATAATACAACACACTCAACTTAAAAACTATTTTGTTAAATTCTAAGATTTTTGTGAACATGATCTCTAATTTTTATAATTTTTACATAATTATTTATTTATTTTATCATGTATAAAAATTCATTAACAGTAATATCATAAATTAAAAATAATGAAAATTTTTCTACACATGGATCTTACAGTAAGATTCATTCTTAAAATTCATGGTGATTTTATATCACCCCATTAACCTTGTTGTATAATTAAAACCCTTTAGAATAATATTAAAATATTCCTAAATGTAAAGATAATTTGAATCAGACATGAAAATTTTTATAGAGATCCTAGAACATCAGATCCCACGATTCTGGAAGGTTTCTAAATTTACCATGCACCGATGCTAATTATAGTGTATTAAATACTTGATTTACCCTTAATCACATGCCTTAATATTGATGATTTAATACTAATCCGACTAAGATATGATTACACATAATGAAACAACGATCTCTGGACTTAACTATCTATAGAAATGCTAATTACACACCTTAAACCATCTTAAATATGTTAATCCATGCTAATCATTAGGATTAAATGCTAAATCTCTTACCTTAATGACGCTTAAACCTCTTCTTAATAGCCTTCTATCCTCCTCCTTCTTCTCTTCACGTAGCCAGCTTCCAAAGGATGCAAATGAACCCCTCTACCGCTCTATTTATAGGGGTTTTATCTAATTAAATCTTAACCATTCATTTAATCAAGGGTGGAGATTAAATCTTTAATTTAATATTATTTAATTAAAATTTTGACCTTCAAACTTTCACTAACCCACTAAGCCCACTCTTTTGACTATCTCACATTTTTTCTTTATATATATATATATATATATATATATATATATATATATGACATGTGGAGATTGACTAAATGAGTAGGTTTAGACTAAGAGAGGTTAAATAAATGAATAAAATAAGAAAATATTTTTTAACAATATATGCCGCAAAAGCGGCCAAAATGGGGAGGGGGGCGGGGCGGCGCCCGCCCTCGCACGCGCCCCCCCGCGCACGCGCGGGCGACCGTGTGGGGGCCGCGCCCGCCGTTTTTTTTAATTTTTTACGTTTTAACCTTCATTTTTTTATATTTAACCCTTTAATTTTTTTGTTAATAATTAGACCTTATTTTTTTACAATTAGTCCCTTTCATTTTATTTTATTTAGCACGTTCAATTTTTTTTATTTTTATTTTTTATTTACTCCTTTTCTTTTTCTTTAACACCTAACCCATTTCTATATATATATATTTCTTTATTTTTTTCTTCCTTCTTATCTCTTAAATATCTTATTATTATTTTTTCCATGACTAAAATAAATATAATAAAAACTAATAATTTAAACATTTAAACATGATCAATTTTTTTATTAAATAAATAAAATACTAAACGATAAATTTGTAAGGCATTACGCTCTCTTCCCCTTAAAGAAAACTTCATCCTCGAAGTTTGGGTTTAGATCACATACTGAATAATCGGGGGTACTTCTTCTTCATCTCTTCCTCTGGTTCCCATATGGCCTTCTCATGTGAGAAGTTCCTCCGTAGTACTTTTTGTGAGATCCTCCGCCTGCTCAGCATCCTCTCTAGCTAATGCAAACACCCAAGTTGGCTCTCGAGGTCTCCCTGCGGGTCCTGCTACTACTGGTCTGGCTGCTACTGGAGCTGCTACTGGCTGCATCATCTTCGGACAATCTTGGATCATGTGGCCCTTCTCGCCACAACGAAGACACCTGCCGGTGGCGCTCCAGTATACTTCCCCGCCATGTTGCTTACCGTAGTATTTACGTTCTGGTTTATCGTTGTCTCTTGCCGGTGGCGTGATCTTCCCTGTCACGAACGATCGCGACAAATTCTTCATCACTCTTTTCCCTTTGTCATTTAGATGAAATGGTGCTGATGGTATCTTTGTTGAATTCCTCTTCTCCTCTTGATATAATTCCATGTCGCTCTCTTGACGACATGTCGCGCCAAGAGCCGCCTCCATAGTAGCAAGATCCAGTGCAATTAGACAGGTCCGAAGCGACGATCGTAGACCCGCTACAACTTCTTCACCTTCCTCCTTTCATCCACAACAATGTGCGATGCATAAATTGATAATTGCGCGAACTTAGCCTCATACTCGAGCACAGTCATCGACCCTTGAGTTAGGGCCAAAAAGTCTTCCTCCATCTTATCTTGCACATGCTCCGGTATGTACTTTATCGTGAATAGCCGCATGAATTCTTCCAAAGGAATATCATGCTCTAGTCTGTCAGGTTGATTCCTTAGCACAGACACACACCATACGTCTATTTTCTCCTGCAGCATGAACGCCGCCAAACTAGTCTTATCGTCATCCGCACACCGGATGACCCAACAAATCATTTCGATCCCGCGGAGCCAGTTTTCATTCATGAATGGCTGACTCTCCCCCTTAAAAGAGGATTGATGCATCCGTCGAAATCTCTCCATTATGGTCACCCCTCCTACCATGGTCTAAAAATGTAATTATACGACTAAGTTTTCGTCCCAACAACTTACTAGTTCAAGACTTTTAGGAATGTGGATTAAGTTGATGACTATTTATGTAAATTCTCAACCGTGGACTCCGATACCATTCTCTGTAACGCCCCGACTCGTAGACCCGGTCCAGTCGTAAAGACTCACGTCGAATTTCGATAGGAACGTCACAGTGGGACAACCCAAACAATACAATTACGGTAGAGAATTTTACATAAACATTGAGATATCATTGCAGCGGAAATGAAATTACTCAATCAGTCAGCTTACAGTCAAAAGTCTTCGTCCACATAGGTCGAAATAAAGATGAATAATTTAACAAGTCATTTATTACATAACCAAATTTCACACACATTTTTTTCTAACATAACTACATAAGATAATGACTCGTAGTAAATCCAAACCACGGTTAGAACACCACGAGATCACTCCTCGCTTTCTTCTACCGCTTCTCCTGAAAATGTTCAACGGGGTGAGTCTACGAATAGACCCAGTAAGAGACTAAGCATAGTCCCCAGTCATAACATGTATAAACATATCCAAAGTAATTTACATTATTTTATTTTATAAATCATTCTTAGGCATAATTTCAAATAGATAACATGAGATTAACACATTATAACCCAATTTCAAATTTACGATCATAAGTCATGCTATGAACATTTTACAAGTAAAACATAGATTAAAACTTTAATCTATCAATGACAAAGTAAAAGAGAATTTATCATTTGCAAACATTAACGAATGATTCCAGTACTGGGCAGAGTAGTCCCACGCATAGTGAAAGGATCCAAACAGACTTAATCTGTCCTTTTCCAAATCACCATTTGATATACTGGAGATTTATTAACAATAAACATTTACAATATAGTAACAATAAAATGCAATAACAGTTCAGTAAGCAATAACACTAGTTTTAATATCAGTTCAATGAGCAGTAACAGTAATTTCAATTATCAATTCAGTGAACTGTAACAATCGTTTCAATATCGATTCAATGAACAGTAATAACAGTTCCAATTTCAATTCAGTGAGCAGTAATAGTCATTTCAATAATGACTCAGTGGACAGTAGCAGTTCCAATATCAATTCAGTGAGCAGTAATAGTCATTTCAATAATGACTATGTGAACAGTAGCAGTAGTTCAGTATCAATTCAGTAGGTAGTAACAGTCGTCCAATTTCAATTCAGTAAGCAATAACAGTAGTTTCACATTCAGTTCAGTAAACAGTAACAGTGGTATAAATAGCCAGACACAGTGCCCAAACCATCACTAGAAGGATAGTCAGTCGGTACTCGATCACCTAGGTAAATAGTGATAACTCTTGGTTACTGCGCAGAACCGGGAGAAGTCCTCTCCACCTTAACGAGTGGTACTTGTCCACCTCCAAGATTTCAATCCATGTTACCCTCGGGGCCAGTACAGTGTGAACCTCCCCATAGGGACATTTCTATGGCTTGGTTCCAGTCTCCCCCTATGGTGGCAGTGTCCATTTGGCAGTAATAACAGTACGGTAATATATATATATATATATATATATATATATATATAACTCATATCCAATGGACACATGTCACTCAAAAATCATGCTGTGAATATTTAAGTACAAAATATGCCAGTACTGGAAATCCTCTTTTTTTTCTGAAATTCTAAACTTATTCAAATATAATGACATACATACATATCAAAAATTATCAATTCTATTTACAGAGATCAGAATGTAGTGAAATTTCAAGAAATCAATACATTTATAGGAAGGATCAAAACAGAAAATTATCATCATTTTCTGACAGCATTTATATTTTTCCAAGATTATCTATACGTCATTTATACATCAAAAATCTCTAAATCTATTCTCAGAACTCCGAATACGTTGAGATTTTAGGGAAACAACAAATTTACATGAAGGATCAATACAAAAAAATTTCATCATTTTTCAGACAATATTTATATTTTTCCCATAATTAGTTATACACCATTTATACATAAACAATTTTTAATTTTGTTCTCAGAGCTCAGAATACATTAAAATTACAGAGAACCAGTATATTTAAAGGAAGAATCCAAACATAAAATTTTCATCAATTTTCAGACAGTAATTATAATTTTTCCAGAATTATTTGTATTTCAACATATATCATAAATTGACTAAATTTAACTACCATGTTCTAAAAGTCATTTAACTTTTTCTGCATATTACATTTACATGTAACATTACACAGAAAAACTTGCATAAATTTTCATGCAAGAATTCGAATTTTTCCAAGAACATTTAAAGTTTCCTATGCATGGAAAATTAACTAAATTAACCCAAAGTACTCTAAAAATCACCATAATTTGTAAAACCATCATTCATAACATACATATCATTTTTAAAATTTTTCATTATTTTTCACACTGTATGACTATTTTTCACACAAAGTAAGAAAATTATATCATGAATAATAAATCAATTAAATATATTCAAAATGATCAGATAATTTCTAAAAATTTACAGAACGTTGTTCCAGATAGAAGTAGCATATATAAGAAATTTCATCATTTTTCATTTAGTATGTCTAATTTCTAAAATTTTATATCAGTTTCTAACATTTACAATAATTTATAATAATAGCTTTTAAATAGATAAAATTATTCAGAATGCTTACAATGACTAAACTATAATGAGAATTAACTTATGAATATCATATATCAGTTCTAAAATTTTCTCAGAATTTTTCATAGAATATTAATATTTATTCAATTTTCTAATTATTTGTTCAAACATTGATAATCATATCAGTAAAGATTCCCTTATCAAAATAAGATGAAATTTCCATAAATGAGTTCTAACATCTATTTAAGTCTTCTGGTAAAGTTTCTAGATTTTTCATATAGTATTTCTATTTATCTCATAATTTTATACTTCTCAGAAAGTATCACAAATTATGTAATTTCACTTACAGATATCTATAATTATTGATATTTTCAGAATATTACACACTCAACTTAAGAACCATTATGTGAAATTCTAAGATTTTTGTGAACATGATCTCTAATTTCTATAATTTCTACATAATTATTTATTCATTTTATCATGTATAAAAATTCATTAACAGCAACATCGAAATGTAAAAATAATGAAAATTTTTCTGCACATGGGTCTTACAGTAAGATGCATTCTTAAAATTCGTGGTGATTTTATATCACCCCATTAACCCTGTTGTATAATTAAAGCCCTTTAGAATAATATTAAAATATTCCTAAATGTAAATATATTTTGAATCAGACATGAAAATTTTTACAAAGGTCCTAGAACATCAGATCCCATGATTCTGGAAGATTTTTAAATTTACTATGCACCGATGCTAATTATAATGTATTAAACACTTGATTTACCCTTAATCACATGCCTTAATATTAATGATTTAATACTAATCCGACTAAGATATGATTAAACCTAATGAAATAATGATCTCTAGACTTAACTATCTATATAAATGCTAATTACACATCTTAAACTATCTTAAATATGCTAATACATGCTAATCATTAGGATTAAATGTTAAATCCCTTACCTTAATGACGCTTAAACCTCTCCTTAATAGCCTTCTATCCTCCTCCTTCTCTTCACACAGCTAGTTTCCAAAGGATGCAAATGAACCCCTCTATCCCTTTATTTATAGGGATTTTACCTAATCAAATCTTAACCATTCATTTAATCAAGGGTGGAGATTAAATCTTTAATTCAATATTATTTAATTAAAATTTTGACCTTCAGACCTTCACCAACCCACTAAGCCCACTCTTTTGACTATCTCACATTTTTTCTTTTTCTTTATATATATGACATGTGGAGATTGACTAAATGAGTAGGTTTAGACTAAGAGAGGTTAAATAAATGAATAAAATAATAAAATATTTTTTTAACAAAATATGCCGCAAAAGTGGCCGAAATGGTGAGGGGGCGGGGCGGCGCCCGCCCTCGCGTGCCCCCCCACCCCCCGGCGCGCGGGCGACCGTGTGGGGATTGCACCTGCCATTTTTTTAAATTTTTATTTTTTTGCGTTTTAACCTTCATTTTTTTATATTTAACCCTTTAATTTTTTTGTTAATAATTAGACCTTATTTTTTTTACAATTAGACCCTTTCATTTTATTTTATTTAGCCTGTTCAATTTTTTTTATTTTTATTTTTTTTGTTTAACTCCTTTTCTTTTTCTTTAACACCTAACCCATTTCTATATATATATATATATATATTTCTTTATTTTTTTCTTCCTTCTTATCTCTTAAATATCTTTTTTTTCCATGACTAAAATAAATATAATAAAAACTAATAAATTAAACATTTAAACATGATCAATTTTTTTCTTTAACAAATAAAATACTAAACGATAAATTTGTAGGGCATTACAAATGCAATGGGTCTCTTCTTCTTCTCCAGCTCATCTGCCTTTGGCAAGTTCATCTCATATGTCATGAGTGAACCGATTAACTCATCAACCTTGGTGGTCTTTAAGTCCCTAGACTCCTCAATAACAGTCGCCTTTGTGTGCCAGATCGGAGTTAAGGAACGCAGAATCTTTCTCACCAGCTCATATTCAGAGTACACTTTACCAAGACTCCTGAGTCCATTGGTGATAATCATGAGGCGAGCATACATCTTTGTGATAGTCTCATTCGGCCTCATCCTAAACGCCTCATATTCAGAGACTAGCATGTTGGCTTTAGTCTCTCTCACTTGGGATGTCCCTTTTTATATAACCTCCAATTTATCCCACATCTCCTTAACCGATGAACATGATGAGATCCTGGAGAACTCCGTGGGATGAAGAGCACACTGAATGACGTTGATAGCGCTCCAGTTGAGTGTTGATCTTAGGATCTGCTCTCGTGTCCATAGATCCTCGTCCTCAGACAGTTCGAAGGGGCCTTTGCTAACAACTTTCCAGAGTTCAAAATCTTTTGCCCTTAAGAAAACTTGCATACGATTCTTCCAGTATGCATAGTTTGAACTATGAAAGTATGGAGGCTTGGTCGTCAATTATCCTTCGGCTGTCATACCTCTAGCATCCATGATGTCTATCTCTTCAGGATGTTAGTCCCTGCAGAAGAGTTAGGCTCTGATACCACGTGATATAGATCTAGATGGGGGGTGAATAGATCTACCCCAAATTTTAAATCAAGATTAATCAAATAAATGCAGAATTAGAAATTACTTAATAAGAACAACCAATTCAGACACAGAATCACTAGAAGACGTAGTCAAGTGATATGTGAGAACTATCAATAGAGAGAATGAGTAGATTCAAATGAAATACAATAGCAGCAAAACTAGATTCCACATAGATGAAATGTGAAGAGGTACTTGGCGGAGTTTGAACTCAACGAGTGTCCTCACGCAAGATAAACTACTTTTTAGATAAGCCTGACTTATCCTTCGAGTAGTACCTTTTGATATACTTCATTCACTTTCTTGAATATGCAATATATCAATCAAAAGACACACGATAACATCCAGATATATGAATGCAACAGTCACACACCATCAAGCATAGACACATAATTTTTAGGTAGTTTGATCTCCTGCAGAGATCTACGTCCACCCCACACTTAAATCAAGTGTGGGTTCACTGTTGATTCACAGCTTCCAATCCGCTGATCCACAGCTTCGAGGAAAACTTCCCAACATACGCTGAGCCTTACAGCTTAAGCTATCAGAGGAATCCTCCTCTACCGCTGGGGATTACAGCTTACCCACCACTGACTCACAGCTTGCTATAACAAGAGTTCTCAATGAAAAATAGAAATATCAGAAAATAGAAAATAGTAAAACGATTTGTAGCTCTTACAAAGAGCATATCGGCTCTGGTACTGTACCAAGAATCCATGAACGATGACTTACAGAATTTCAGACTCACACCCTTCAAACAACTCTATGCTCTTCTCTCAAAGCTCTCTCAAAACTCTCTTTGGATCTTGCTGGAAGTTCCTCTTGACTTGGCTGCTGATTTTCTCTATTTATGTTCTCTCTCTTTCTCTGTGTCTTCTCTCTTGTGTATCCTCCGTATGTCTATCTCTTGTATGTCTTCGACAATGGGTGATCTGCCCCTTTTATAAGGCAACAGATGATGGGCGCGTGGAAACCACGTTTCCCTCCCAAAAATTCGTTTAGATCTGAGCTTGAGATGGCCACGTGGTAACATCTAGACTAGGTTGCTTTCCACGTGTCATGCACAGTGCTTCACCTTTTGCCTTGGATCACGTGCCTTTTATCTTGGTACTTTAGTTGCTCGTGACTTAAGGTTCGCAAGTAGTTGGGACACGCGTCAGGTGTTTGATCATGAGTCTCACCTGTCATTATAACGAACAAAGTATCAGTCACATGTTATGGACTTAGACAATTGACATGCTTATAGGTATAGGCACATATGCAAGAGTAAAGAACTAGCACAGACTAGATCATGCAGCTAGCACAAACCTGAAATGCACATGCACCGACCTTAAGTGTGTGTGAGGCACAACTTGTTATGATATAGAACATATAGTGCACTGACCATCTACACTCGTCAGGCAAACAATGCACTGACCATGGTTATGCAAGATGCAGGTGTGCACTGACCTTATTACGCATGTATGAAAACATGCACAGACCTTTATATGCATGAAGCAGACAATGTACCAACCCTAGCAGACAATGCACCGAGCCTTGCTTGCGTATATCAAAAAAATGCATCGACCTTTATATATGTAAGACAAAATGTGCACAGACCTTAGGTAGAATAAAGACTAAGAATGCACCGACCTTTTATGCTCAATGCAGACGTTGCATTGACCTGAGTCTGTGCATATGTCAATATGCACTGACCTTATCTTGCATCATGAATGATGTGCACAGACCTTGCTTAGCACAAGATAAAACTTGCACCGACCTTAAGTGTGCGAAATAAAAGCCTGCACTGACCTTATATGCTCACAACAAATCCTGCACCGACTTATATGCATTTTTTACACAAACATGCACCGACTAAGTGCAAGCACAATGCAGACGTGCACCGACTATATGTTTTTCTTCAGAAGTATGCACCGACTATATGCAACCACAATGCAGATATGCACCGACCCTATCAACCACCAAAACTGATATGCCCCGACCTTATGCGTACTTCTATAAAACATGCACCGATCTTGATATAGAGTTGTTGGCACTCAAAATATGATTAACGGCTATCAAGCCTCAAAGACGAATGATACGGCCTACTGAAGCATAGAAGCCGAAGAATATCAATACACTGAAGCCTTCTCAAGCTGCTAGAGCCTCAGGTCACCCCATATGAACACCGGGGACTTCACCTCAGGAGAATCGAGATGAATTCACAACTAACCGGTAGTGCGACCAAGCCTGCCCAATGAATCGACATCGACTTCAATCGTGCCGCATAGACCATAGCCGTTGTCCGACCAAGGATAATGGTATACCTGGTGGCCCGCCACCTTATTGAAAGATTCTCCCGAGGTGAAAGAACGCCCTTGGCTCTTCAGAATAGGGGACCGAAGGCTCTGTCAGTAGAAGATCCCGATGACCCGGCATGGGTATGGCTTCTCAGTATATTGGGTCCGTTAGTGACCAAATGATCGCCCAGTCAAGGCAAAAGCACCCTGGATGGTATTCCACCTCCCAAGAAAGCCTTGAGCATAGGTCAACCCGAGCCGACAGCACGAACCACAGTGCCGAAAGCCGCGTCAGTGGAAGACTGACGTGTTCAAACTAAAGATGCACGAGGTTCCGAAGGAGGTTGCACGTCGACCCGAGAGCTTCCTCAAGACTTCTCACCAGGGTTCTGGAAGACCATGGCGAGATGCATGGCCACGGTGACTCCCAAAACCAACTCGGGACCCGCTGTCTGACCCGCGTTAAGTAAACGGGGCTTATCCGGCCCGCCCTATCCTGGCGCGCCCCTTATTCGGTGCCCTCATATCCGACGCGCCAAATGCAAGGGGCTCTCTTCGGCGCGCATTCTCCACACCGGGAGAGCTTTCATCTATATAATGTTACTTGGTTCGACCAAGTAGAAGGGGGGCAAAGTCGAAGAGAAAAAAAAGAAGAGAAGAAGAGATCACTGGCGATTGCTTGAGGGAGGGAGAGCCTGAGAGCCAATCAAACTCGAGGGAGAAAGGGTTTCCTTGGAGGAGAAGAAGAGTTTTCGCTGAGAGTCCCCTCGCCGCCGTCCTCCTCTACCCTGCGTAAAGTCCTCTGGAGCCGGAGAAGAATAGCAAGAATCCGATACTCTGTTTTAAGAAGAAGAGTCTAGGTGGGTTACGTGGTTTTCTTCCCGACATTTCTCCCGATTCCTCCCTTCTGATCCAATGTAAGCGAGAGGGGGGGAGGGCGATGATATGAGCCTATCTCCCCCCCCCCTCGTCATCTTTTCACTTTTCTTCCCCTGTGATCTCTTCCTGTGAGTAATGAAACGGCCGTCCGTGCGACAAGGCCGGCGTCGAATGTTATGTGGCTCATGTATTCGCCTCCTGTTAACAGGATGAATGTCATATGTGCATTAAGAGTTGAATGATTGATGCTGTATCTCTCTCTCGCTTTTCTCTCAATTGAACAATCCGATTGTTCCCCTAGCGTGTTCGATCTTTGAACTCGGATTCTCAACATTGGATATGCCCCTGGAATGCCACGGGCTACAGAAATGTCCCCCCTCCCGGGTCCCTTATGTTAATGAAGAGGCCATGCCTCGCTCGCTTGTTTCTATGGGTTTTACAGCTGGAGGCATACCCCTGTATGCACCTATGTCCGTCCCAACTTGAGGCTGATTCCCCTGATGCCTCTTTGCACAATTCCATTGCCCAGAGGTAAGGGGAACCACCTCCACAGCCGGAATGGTCGTGTTACGATAATCATTGTAAGGGCCTTTCTCTGTAGCTTCATTATCCTTGTTCGGGCGGCCCATATCAGCTTTCCATGAGTGCCAACCTACTCATCCCTTAACCCTGTGAGCATTAACATACTAACCCCATGAATGACAATCTGTCAATTAATTGAATGCATCTCATGCTAAGTATCCCCTTTCATCCCGCTTGTGATTTGTAGTCATTGGGTCGTGCTAGTCCCGTTGGTTTTGTCCCAATGATCCGGGGTGGGGGACACCCCCCACTGCTTCACAGAACCGCCATTTGGTCAAATGGGCTCCATCTGTGAGTGATGGATATCCCCCACGGGCCACAGGGTGAATATCAACAGGGGCTTCAGCCCGACAATTCAAATCCACAGCCCTTAGGGATCCTGTGGTGACTAAGCGATGTGTACCCCTCGTTGGCTAGCCCTCGGGGTTTCCTTCCCTGATAGTCGTCCCTTTTGTCGGATATAGTGTTGACTATGGGTCGCATGCCCCTCGTAGGCTAGCCCTCGGGGTTATCGCCTCCCTCATTAGTCACCTCATCCGCTCGTTTCAACCCACGGAACCTTGGTGCCCCTAGTAGGCTAGTCCTCGGGGTTTCCTATCCGATTGGTATCTGCTGGCCGCCGTCGTGCTGTCCGGCTTGTTAGGGGCTTACTCCGCACATGAGTATGACCCCGCTTCTCCCTTGCAATCCTTCAGGGGTGGGGAGATGCTGCCCAATTGTCGCCAGGTTTGGACTTAATAAAACATGTGTTCTTAAAACAACTAGCCTCCGTGCTTGAGTATGAACCTCGCACGAGCTTACAACTCTGCTCTAGAGGGTCTGGGGCTCCAATTCAATAAACAATCAACCCAATTAACCCCCAAACCCTCAACAACATCTTAATAAATCAAAAATGATTCAAAATACCCAAAAGAATCAGCTTAAATAGCGTGGTCTTAATCCGGCGTGCCTTAATACGGCGCAGTATCCCCCCGCGCCGGATTAGCTTTAGACTCAAAATCCCATGGTTTTAATTGGTTCATACTCGGTGTGCCCTAATCCGGCGCGCCCCAAGGCCATCACACCGGGTCAACCCCTGCCATAACCGCGCCGGTTTAATCCCCTTTACATACGTTTGGCCGTGTTGAGAACCCTTCTCCTACGCTTGGTCGGGCCGGTTTTGAATAAACACTCTCTATTGCACTGTTTTAATCCCTCGCTCATCTTTGGAGCGATCTTCGCCTCCCATGGTCGAGGTTAATAAACCCCAATCAATAATAAACCAAATAAAAAGGGGGGGGGGGGTTGTTCAAGTCCGAGCCATTTTCCTATTACGCTTCTACTAGTTTTGTTATTATCATGCTTTGTTATCATGCCTCTGTCACCATTCTCGTCTCCCTTGGCGGAGATTAGTAAACCAGACTAATCACTATCTATCTTCATGCTTTTGTTACTATGCTTCTGTATAGTCATTAACATCATGTTAATACATACATGCTTGCATGGATCCTCAGTGTATCAAATGGTATTGACGGAAGGTCGGGTTACACCTGACCGGAAGCCTTTGCTATGCGTGAGGGTGGTCTTCAGACCTACGTCCTCTGCCACGTATCGAGGGTTTCTAGCTTAAGATAAAAGCATTTCATGTGACCTCGTCATATGCATTTCTCAGCATCGTATTTCGGCCTCGGACGGCCCACTATCTCGATAATTAATCAAAGGTTTTCTTCCTTATGGGGGATGTAATTAATGTCATAGCCTTTATGGTATGGTGGACTGCTGGTCCAGATCCGAATCTCACTCTCGCCCGACACGGGTCAGAATGAGCGCATAATAAATCTATCACTTATATGACTGGCATGCCTGTGTGGTCAACTAATCGATTGATTTTTGATTAATCAATTGGTTGATCGACCCCGAACAAAATGACCGAACAAATCCTCCATTCCCACAGTCTGGCACGCCCGGTGGGACCAGTGTCACCTTTCATCTCTTTATCGAGATATGTGGGCCCCGAGGCCCTCCCAAAGACTGCTGATCGTTTGTTTGTTCTGTGTGGCAGGCAGACAATGGCATCATCGGGACTTGCTGCTGTTACCTTTGGCCCTGCGATCGTCGCTGGCAATGCTAAACATGGGCACCTGGCAATGCCCACTGTCCTTGGGTCGTTCCCTGCTACCGTAGGCTTCCCCAACTTGTTGGGGTTGGCCTTCGCCGATCTACTTCAAGTGGAGACGTCGGAGCCTACCGAGGAGACTGTGAAGAAGGTCGAGGCCTTGAAGGCTTGATGCTCTGTGGGCTCGCTTAAGAATCCGATTCAAGTCGCCAGCTGCCTGGTGCACCACATCACCAATGGGGCCCGCCCCATTCCTACCAAGAACTCCGGAGGACGCCAGCGTAGAGGCTTCCGACGGAATACTGCTACTGTTACCGAATGCCTCTCCGTGTCCGGCAAATCTATGTTGATCGGTGGAGTTCGCATCTTCCTGGATGGACGCGACGCTCAGGTGGTCCTGGATCGGGTCATCCCCACCGTACCTATTTACAACTCCTTCCAGGTCCTCTCTGGGAGGAGGGCTGAGAAAGAAGAAGCCGGCCGCCATGGCCATGAGAAGCTGGCCCCCAAGCCGAAGAGGTTCAAGTAGGTTTGGGTCTCTAAGAAGATCTAACCCACTCATCAGGATGCACCAATCCGTCACCGCCCTGCACGTGACGGAGCGGAAATGAAGAAGGAAAGGGGCCTGGCCTCGAGAAAGGAAGAGACGGTTGTGGACCCTTCACGCCGTGAAAGTTTCAGGGCCAGCGCCCGACAAGCCTACATCACCACAGTGGGAAGAAGATTCCAGCAACTCGCTGGATGAACCTGGCTTGCTTATATCCCTCCCGTGGGAGGTCGATAATTATCCCCGGTCCTACATCAGGAACGGGGACAAGAAGAGATGACCAACATGGTCAGAAGCTACTTCAGGGGTTTAGGCAACCCCTCGCTGGGCCAACAACGGCTACTACAAGCAGCCGTGGCTGAAGAAGACTACTGCCCACCAATGGCAGTTGAAGAAGAAGAAGAAAGAAGGATGACATCGTCAGTCGACGACAATGGTTATGAAGATGGCTTTGATGCTGAAGCCGATGAGACCGTCCCTCCGCGGGAAGAAATGAAAAGAATCTCTGTGTTTGAGGGGTTAACCTTCTCGGAGCATGCAAAGAGGAAGATTCATAGACAGAAAAGAAGAATGCAGATCTTTACCTGCAACATGGCTGGCATGTCCGGCCAATATGGGAGGCTTCCAGAAGATCCTCATGAGCTGGCTCAATTGGCCAAGAGGCCGGGGCCGAACACTCGAAGGGCGGAAGCTGCAAGAGAACTGTTGGCAGTGGCAAAAGAGAAGCAAGCCCTAGCCCACCACCAACAATGTGATGAATCTAATGTTCTGACCGCCAATGTGGTGATAGTGGAAGAAGAAGAAGATGTCTTGCTCGACATCCTACATGAGGGTGCATCTGGGGAGACAACAGAAGCTATCCCCAGCATTGCAGCTATGGATCCGGCAGTACTGATGATGCTACAAAAGTACCGCTAGGAGATGGAGCTGCTGAAGAAGCAACTGATGGAGAAGACAGAGCAGTCTTCAGCCTCCAAACAGCTCGAGATGCAGGGCGAGTCATCATGGGGAGCCGTCAACTAGAATGACCCTCCGCCACTTTATACCGCACGCCAGCCGGCAGAACCAAGTTTGGCGATGACTCAGCAATGCCCACCACAGCCGCTGATGTCGCCGGTGCTACCACAGGTGCACCAGACACCTCCATTACTGCATCCTCCTCCGCAGGCGACCACCCTGGTCACCCCTTACCTACAGCCGGCACATTTCTACCCGGAACCAGTTGATCCAGCCGTCATAAACAAAATGATGATGGAAAGAATGATCGAGCTGAAACTCGCAGAAAGAAGTGAATGCGATTACGTCGCATTTGATGCATACATGGTTCCATACCCACCACATCATGCTGCCAAGCGGCTCCCTCCTGTGATTAGCCACAGGAAGGGACCTAAAAGAACATGTCGCTTACTACATGACCATCATGGGTGATCTGGCCACCGACGAGTCATATCTGCTGAAGTTTTTCGGGTCCTCTCTGACGGGGCTCGCTTTTGAATGGTACTCCAGCCTCCCGGCCGAGTCGATCAGTGACTGGTCTGACATGCAGAGGAAGTTCAGAGAAAGATTTCATGTTACAGAGAGGGAGGTCATAGTGGCCGAACTTTACTCAACAAGACAAAGGATAGATGAGATAGCCCTTGATTATATCATAAGGTGGAGGAACCTCGGAATGTGATGCAAGCGGCCCACGCATCAGGAGGATGCTGTACAGATATATAAACAGAACCTCAATAGAGAGGTCCTGGAAAGGATGATAGGAATAGAAATCCGGTCATTCGATCGACTAAACAATATTGTGGCCGAGGTGGAAGCCTTCCTGGCCAGACCCACCCCTGCATCAACTACTGCCACTACACAAAATGGTAAAGCAGTAGAACAGTGCCAGGCACCCAAAGAAGCAAATGCCGTTGACATTAAAGTATTTGAACAGTAGAAGGATAAAGGCAAGAAGGCAGTTGCCACACAGCTTGCTAAAGTCGGAGATGGCAAAGAGGGTCCCTCACTGCGGGATAAAATGAAGAAGGCATACTCTTTTCCAAAGGAGAAGACCAGAATTCTATTCAACTGGATGACCCAGTATGACAAGGTCACCCTGCTTGAGCCAAAGAGGTCGGAGGACCTGAAAAGAAAAGACAGTCCAAGGTTCTGCCCCTATCACCAGATGCTGGGACACCCGATTGAAGACTGCTATGTCTTCAAAGATATTATTGAGGGCATGGTGAAGAAAGATGAGATTGACTTGGGAGAGTACATGGTCGACCCTCCACAACCTCATGATATTCCTCTGAAGAGGGCTGCTGTTAATATGGTCTCTGCATACCAGGCCTTGCCTGAGGAGATCTCTGAAGCCAGTACACGGTGCACTTATGAAATCTGTTTCCTGGCGCCCATAGAAGAACAATAGGGATGGCAACAAGTCCCTGCAAAGAACAAGAAAAATATGGCACCTCGCCCAACAGTGGGGCACATATTCGTGGCATCACACCACGACCTACCCCTCCGGTGGTAGTGCTTGTGTGGACCAATCCACCTGCAGTCGTCAGAATACCTACACACAATCGAAGGAGACAGACTCCACTGTCGACGGTCAAGGAGATTAGTCCAGAAGCCCGACGGCTGCAAGACTATATAAATGAGCTAGATGAAAATGTACAGCCCAAATTAGAACCCCTACTGGTACGAGATCATGTCCCATGGCAAGAGCTAGAGAAGCTTTCACTCAAGCAGGAGCAGCAAGCCTACGCAGCATCCGATAAGGATGGCAGCCTATTCTGGGGGCAGGCGCCAGCTGAAGAAAAGAAGAAAAAGAAACAAAAGAAGAAAAGAAAGGCCGCCAAGGTCAACAGAGGACAAGTTGTGTCCTGCAATACTCTCTCAGGTCTCTTCAACTTGCCCAGTGAAGAGGACGAGGAAGAGATATGCTTTGCACCCGGCGCCGGGGTAAGCCAGGCTGAAGCAGCTACTACAGCACATGCAATCCGGTCAGGCCTGAAATGGGGGTGCCAGCCGCCTGCTAACCATAATATCATATTCAGGGGAGAGCAACCCTACAAGATACCTTCCCCGGAGGTCAAAGGAGTCCAAATCCTTCCTCCGTCAGGCCTTTATAACCAGAATGGAGGCAGCACTACTGCTCCTTCCTTCTTGGAATTCCTAAAGATGTCCAAGGGAAAGCAGCCGTGTCAGGATGCCGACCATGCAATCGGGAGCACTCACCCGCAGCCTCAGTAGTCTTTCGAAGCTCCGGATGCAGATAAAACTTGCCCGGTAGCAGCGAACGAAGGACAACGAGACTATGGCACCAAGCAAAAAGATGCAGAGTCTGAACCTGATGAGGCAGGACCGTCAGGGACCGCAGTCCAAGACTCTTCCAAGCCCAGGTGGGCAGATGAAATGAAGCTGTCAAATGTCCAAGTCGGAAGAAGGATAATGAAGCTACTCAAGAAGCTCCCGGAAGGTTTACAATCTGGGAGATCCTTTCTTTGAGTGAAGAGACCCGACAGGCGATCGTTACTGCTTTGCAGACGCCTGCTCAATATGAAACCTGCCTGGCTGAAGCACTGCCAGAGGCCAGCATGACCTTCACTCAGGAGGACATGTTGCTCCCCACTACCAGCCACAACAGGCCCCTCTACATGAGGGGGCACCTAAACGGATAGGAGCTGAACAGGATCTTGGTCGACCCTGGCGCAGCTGTCAACATTTTGCCATACAGAATATATTAGGGGCATCACTTTAATGTATGCCTCGATAAGGCCGGAGAGATGCGTATCGCCGGCTTCAACCAAAATTGTGAAGTATCACTGGGGGTAGAAGAATTCACACTCACTCTGGCAGACTTTACTATGAAAGTGCATTTTCATGTCATCGACTCCCGCACCTCGTATAAGGCACTGCTTGGCCATCCCTGGCTGCATGAAAATATGGTTGTGCCATCCACACTCCACCAGTGCATTAAATATAGTCTCGAAGGGAAGGAAGAGAGGATATTTGTTGACCTCCATCCATTCGAAGTGTATGAGTGTCACCTGGCAGACGCTCATCTATATGCAGATCGGTCTCAAAAGACCTCTGAAGCCAAGACCCCTGCGGGGGCACCAAAAAGCACCTCTAGCGATGGTTGGTTTCCACCACTGCCGCGCGGATATATCAAGCCCAAGGCGGTCTCTCACATCACCGTCACTGGAAACGTGGGCAGGATAGCACCTCCCGCTATATACCCCGAAGCTAATGAAGTCAAGGTCAATCAGCAGCATGACCATATAAGGGTCCCGGAAGGCCTTACCAAGCCAATCCTCGGCCTCGATAATGCCACTGTCGAACCTTTCAAAGCTTGGTAGGTAGCACAGATAGATGGCCCCAGTAGCTTGTTTTATACAGTTGAGGAGCACCCTACCCGGGAAGACACTGATTGTCATCTGCCCGAAGATATAGAGAACCCACTAGCTCCCGTCCAGGGTCTAGCATTCACGACAAGTCGGATGGCCAGGATGTTCTAGAAGCAGCACATCCCCTCCGACCAGTCGCGCAAAGACAAAGAAGCATTCCAGAAGATGTGGTATCCCGCAAGTCTGGATAAAGAAATGAGACGTGTTTCTCAGCATCCAGGGTTGGGCTTCACCCTTGAAGAATATTATTACAGTGGGCGCTATGAGGTGGACACCATCTTCGCTTTCTATCCTGTTGAAAATAATCCGCTGGGGGCAACTTTTGATGAATACCCAGCAGAAGTAGAATATGCCGAACCAGCTCGACCAAGAGACTCGAAAACAGAGACCATGACTCCTTGCCGATGTTGGGAGCAAGTCTATCTTGAAGAAGCTGCCCTTCAAGCCAGATTTGACACGGCCAGCAGTAGCGAAGCCGAAGATGTTGAAGAAATAGGGACGTCTCCCTCTAGCGGGCCCCCGCTAATGATGATCTCAGCATCTCTCGTGCCAAGCGGGGAAACTTCTGTCAAAGCCGAGCAAGAGATGTACACTGCTAAAAAGAAAAGGGCCACCTCCACTAAGGACATGGCGACCCAAGAAGGCAAGATCATCTCACCTTCTGCTACAAAGCTACGATGGTACCCCAGCCCAGTAGTAAACAACCACCAGTCTTCCATGACTGCAAACCTATCTATAGCGGATGAAGCTGTCAACTCACCCCTCAAAGCTGCAACGGTGGCGGATTCGCTGATGGAACAATTCGCACAACCGCTACTAGCTGGGGCGGAGATCCTTGCTGAAGTCCAAATAGAACCAAGTGAAGAGATCAAGGTTCTCGACCTTGAAGATGATATTCCAGACTTTGTCGACCTTCAGCCAGTGCCCCCAGAAATAGAAGACGGAGGCCAAGCCACAATCGTTGAATTGATAGAAGTGAATCTGGGAGACGAGGACGACCGCAGGCTGACCTTCCTTAGAGCCCAGCTATCTGTTGAAGAACAGAAGCTCTACATCCAGCTACTACAAGAATACCTGGATTGCTTCGCCTGGACCTAAAAGGAAATGCCAAGACTGAGCCCCGCAGTTTCACAACATGAGCTAGCAATAAGCCCAGAAGCCAAACCGGTGAAGCAACCGCCGTGGCGCATGAGGCCAGAGCTCATCACTCAAATATGCAAAAAAGTTGACAAGCTCATTGATGTGGGCTTCATCGAAGAAAATCAATATACCACGTGGCTGCTAACATTGTGCCCGTGAAGAAGAACAATGGACAGATCTGGGTATGTGTTGACTTCCGAGATCTGAATAAAGCCTGCCCCAAAGATGACTTTTCGGTGCCAATAACGGAGTTCATGATAGATGCAACAACTGGCCATGAGGCCCTATCATTCATGGATGGGTCATCCGGCTATAACCAAATATGGATCACGGAACATGACCGGGTCCACACTACCTTTCAAACTCTCAAAGGCATTTATCACTATAAGAGGATGCCGTTCGGATAGAAGAACGCCGTCGCAACTTATCAGCGGGAGATGAATAGAATATTTGATGAGCTACTCTACCATAAGGTCGAGTGCTACATAGATGACCTGGTAGTCAAGACCAGAAAGAAAGAAGACCATCTGCAGGACCTCCGAGTTATCTTTCAGAGGCTAAGGCAGTATGAATTGAAGATGAAGCCTATGAAGTGTGCGTTCGGAGTATCGAGCGGAAACTTCTTAGGTTTCATCGTCAGATACCGGGGAATTGAAATAGACCTCGCAAAAATCAAAGAAATTCAGGAGTTACCCTCACCGAGGAACCTCTCCGAACTGAGATCTCTGCAAGGTCGCCTGGCATACATCCGGCGGTTTATATCCAACTTGTCGGGGCGATGCCAACCCTTTCACAAGCTAATGATGAAAGATGTTCCCTTCTGCTGGGATGAAGATTGCCAGACGGCCTTCGACAAGCTTAAAGACTATCTGAAGACTCCTCCAGTGCTGGGCGCACCGGTGAAAGAATGGCCGCTAGTTTTGTACATAGCAGCCACATATAACTCCCTAGGGGCAATGCTAGCCCAGAACAATGAAGAAGGGAAAGAAAAAGCCCTCTACTACCTCAGTCGAAGATTAGTCAGGACTGAGGAGAAATACACCTACATTGAGAAGATCTGCTTGGCGCTGGTCTTCGTAGTCAAAAAGCTCCGACACTATATGCTGTCGCACGAAATTAAGCTGATCTCCAAGGCGGATCCGTTGAAATATATCATGTCCCAACCAGCACTCAAAGGCCGCTTGGGCAAATGGGTGGTGATTCTTATGGAGTTTGATATCTCCGACGTGTCGCAAAGGGCCGTCAAGGGCCAGACCATCGCAGACTTCTTTGTTGAGCATCTAGTGCTTGAAGAATGCCCGCTGGAACCAAAACTTCCCGAAGATGAAACCCTAGAGGTCGGCCAGGTGCGATCCTCTCTATGGCAGCTGTATTTTGACGGCGCTTCCAGAATTGACGCCTCAGCCACTGGGTCAGCCAGAGTCAGAGCGGGGGCAGGCATAGTCCTGAAATCTCCAGAAGGAGAAGTCATATATACATCTTGTTCAATAAACAAGCCATGCACAAACAATGAAGCAGAATATGAAGCCCTCATAATTGGGTTACAGATTGCTCTATCTATGGAGATCCGGATGTTGGAAGCGTTCGGGGACTCCATGCTAGTTATAAAATAGCTGGAAGGAGAGTTCGATGTGCGAAAGCAAGAACTCCTCCTTTACTATCAGCTGACACTCCGCTTGATGGCGTGATTCTATGTCATCAAAACCAAGCATATTAACCGAGGATAGAATGCCCAGGTGGATGCCCTCGTAAAGCTGGCTAGTTCTTTGGCAATTCCGATAGACACAAGCCTGAATATAGCAGTAATCAACCGTCGACAAGTACCCAGTGTGACCGAGGTTTTGGCCGATGAACGAGAAAATGAAGCGAGAGCTATAGAAGAAGTTTAGCAACCCGATTGGCGGGAGCACCTTCTGCGTTGGGTCCAGCACCAACAACTTTTGAAAGAAAAAGAACAAAGAATGAAGCTCCTGAGGGTCAAAGACTCTTACGAGATAAGAAGCGGGACCTTGCTCTGAATAATGGCTGATGCCTGAAGGAAAATTCTGCTCCATTGCTTGTCTCCAGTGGAAGCTGGGCAGGTAATGCATGAAGTCCACGCCGGGTCAGCTCGAGCTCACCAGGCTGGGTCGAAAATGAAAAATGAAATAAAAAAATGGGGCTATTATTGGCCCTCCATGTTTGATGATTGCTGCAAGTTTGCTAAAGCTTGCCAAAAATCTCAAGAGCACGCCAACGTGTCCAGGAGACCGCCGGTGCCGCTACATCCCACCATACCAAGTTGGCCGTTCACCCAATGGGGCACGGACGTGGTCGGGCCACTTCCAACATCTTCGTCAGGATGCAGATATATCTTAGTAGCCACAAATTACTTCTCCAGATGGGCAGAAGCAGTTGTGCTAAGAGATGTGACGGGAGAATTGGTCACAAGATTCTTTCGGCAGCATATAATATTCCGATTTGGGGTTCCCAGCTAAATTATCTCTGATAATGGCAACCATTTCAGAAACCAGAAGGTTTATCGGCTGGCTGATAAATACAAGGTTGACTGGAGGACCTCATCCCCTTACAACCCTCAAGCCAATGGACTTGCAGAAGCCTTCAATAAAACGCTATGCACACTACTGGCAAAGACTATCAAGTCTAACAAAAAGGACTGGGAAGAAAAGATGTACGAGGCACTTTGGGCCTATCGTACGGTCTATAAAACCCCAACCGGATGTTCACCATTCTCCCTCGTATATGGGTCGGAGGCTGTGGTGCCAATTGAGTTGGAGGTCCCCTCGCTGCGAGTTGCCATCCAGCATGGGTTGGCTAGCGGCGAACAAACCAACATAGAAAGAAGACTGGAAGAGCTTGCCGAGCTCGAAGGGAAGCATCTTCGTGCGCAATAAAATATTCAACTCTACCAAGCTCGCATGTCCCATGCTTTCGACAAGCTGGTCAAAGGTCGAGAATTCAAGAAGGGTGACCTAGTAATGGTCAAAAGAAGAGAAGTGATGGCCTCCAACCCCAAAGGGAAGTTTGTTGAAAACTATGAAGGGGGTGCATACATCCTTGTAGATCACAAAGGAGTCATCTAATTCTCTCCCCTTAATAGAAAACACATGAAGCTGTATCACACAGCTCAACCGACATTCCCAGAATGACCAAAACCTACCTTAGTCGAGTGGCACTCCGCCCTGGCCGAGCCCTACCCACCTTGGTCTAGTGGCACTCCGCCCTGGCCGAGCCCTACCTACCTTGGTCTAGTGGCATTCCGCCCTAGCCGAGCTCCCCTCAAAAAAATCCCTCTATGATAGAATATCGCCATTATGGGCCTTACGCCTAAATCAGCATGAAATTTATCCTTTGCGTTAGCATTACCTTCTTGCTGACGAATAAACCCCTTTTGCGGTGCAAGACTTCGTGTCCTAGTCGACTCTCATACAATACCGCCATTACGGGCCTTACGCCCGAATCAGCATGGAATCTATCCTTTACGTTAGCATTACCTTCTTGCTGATGAATAAATCCCTTTTATGGTGTAAGACTTCGTGTCCTAGCCGACTCTCATACAATACCGCCATTACGGGCCTTACGCCCGAATCGGCATAGAATCTATCCTTTGCGTTAGTATTACCTTCTTGCTGACGAATAAACCCCTCTTTCGGCGCAAGACTTCGTGTCCTAGCCAACTCCCTTACAGTACCACTATTACGGGCCTTACGCTCGAATCGACATGAAATCTATTCTTTGCGTTAGCATTACCTTCTTGCTAACGAATAAACCCCTTTTTCGGTGCAAGACTTCGTGTCCCAACCGATCCTCACATAATATCACCATTATGGGCCATACGCCCAGATTGGTTAAAGCTCCTCCTTTGCGCTGGCATTGTTCCTCTGCCAATGAATAAATCACCTTTACTGGCGTAAGACCCTGTGTCTCAGTCAGTAGCTATCTGCCATCGCCAAGGGTCAAATATTACATGTTGACCTAGCATCATAGTCATGTTAGATGAACTGAACAAAAAAAAAAAAGAAAGATGGGGCTTAAAATAGAGGTGCCCCGTCGGCCTTGTTCCTACATCAGGGCAAGGGCAAAAATGGCTATAACCCGGCTGTGGCGGAAACCCGAAAGGGCGCCACAAGTAAAATCAGGTACCCCACCACGTGAAAATCTGAAAGGGCGCGTGGGCAAAAGCAAGAGGGGGCTGGCTTCGGCAAAAATCCGAAAGGGCGCTTAAGCTAGTAATGTGGTAATTTAAAGTTCCTCTTCACCCTCATCCCGATGAAACTCCAAAAGGGACGATCACCGTAAGTCCCACCGGAGACCTTTTCCTCAACACCCTTGTGACCCTTGTCATCATCGGCAAGATTGGTCCCCATCCTTGCGACCCTTGCCACCATCGGTAAGATCGGTCGACATTTTTCCCTTAACTTGGACCTTCCGTCCTCATTAATGAATAAACCCATCTTTTGCTTTGGCATTTAACCAATGTCGATGAACAAACTTATATTTGACCCATGCCATCATCGGTAAGATCGGCCAAAATTTCCCCTTAACCTGGACCTTCCATCCTCGTTAATGAATAAACCCATCTTTTGCTTCTGCATTTAACCAATATCGATGAACAAACTTATATTCGACCCTTGCCATCATCGGTAAGATCGGCTGACATTTTTTTATTAACTTGGACCTTACGTCCTCGTTAATGAATAAACCCATCTTTTGCTTGGGCATTTAACCAATGTCGATGAACAAACTTATATTCGACCCTGGCCATCATCGGTAAGATCGGCCGACATTTTCCCTTAACTTGGACCTTCCATCCTCGTTAATGAATAAACCCATCTTTTGCTTTGACATTCAACCAATGTCGATGAACAAGCCTGTGTTCGACCTTTGCTATCATCGGCAAGGCTAGTCGACGTCTCACTAGCCCGGATCCCTCATCCGTTGCTAACAAACAAGTCCACATTCATCCCGGATCCATTCCGTGAATAAAAAAAATTGAAGAAGAAAAAAAAAGAGAAGAGAAAAGAATGAGGCTTAAAATACAAATGTCTCGCCGGACTTGTTCTTACATAAGGGCAAGGGCAAAAGTGGCTATGACCCGACTGTGGTGAAAACCCAAAAGGGCGCCGCAGGCAAAATCGGGTACCCCACCACGTGAAAACCCGAAAGGGCGCGTGGGCAAAAGCAAGAGGGGGCTGGCTTCGGTGAAAACTCGAAAGGGCACTTAAGTCAGTAAAGTGATGATTCAAAGTTCTCACCTCCTTGCGACCCATGTCATCATCGAAAAGATCGGTCGACCTCCTTGCGACGCTTGTCATCATCGGCAAGATCGGTCGACCTACTTTTGACCCTTGTCATCATCGGCAAGACCGATCAACTTCCTTGCGACCCTTGTCATCATCGGCAAGATCGGTCGACCTACTTTTGATCCTTGTCATCATCGGTAAGACCGATCAACCTCCTTGCAACCCTTGTCATCATCGACAAGATCGGTCGACCTACTTTTGACCCTTGTCATCATCGGCAAGATCGGTCAACCTCCTTGCGACCCTTGTCATCATCGGCAAGATCGGTCGACCTACTTTTGACCCTTGTCATCATCAGCAAGATCGATCAACCTCCTTGCAACCCTTGTCATCATCGACAAGATCGGTCGACCTACTTTTGACCCTTGTCATCATCGGCAAGATCGATCAACCTCGTTGCAACCCTTGTCATCATCGGCAAGATCGGTTGACCTACTTTTGACCCTTGTCATCATTGGCAAGATCAGTCAACTTCCTTGCGACCCTTGTCATCATCGACAAGATCGGTCGACCTACTTCTGACCCTTGTCATCATCGGCAAGATCGGTCAACCTCCTTGCGACCCTTGTCATCATCAACAAGATCGGTCGACCTACTTTTGACCCTTGTCATCATCGGCAAGACCGGTCAACTTACTTTCGACCCTTGTCATCATCGGTAAGATTGGTCGACCTACTTCTGACCCTTGTCATCATCGGCAAGATCGGTAAACCTCTTTGCGACCTTTGTCATCATCGGCAAGATTGGTCGACCTACTTTTGACCCTTGTCATCATCAGCAAGATCGATCAACCTACTTGTGACCCTTGTCATCATCGGCAAGATCGATCGACCTACTTTTGACCCTTGTCATCATCGGCAATATCGGTCAACCTACTTGCGACCCTTGTCACCATCGGCAAGATCGGTCCACCTCCTTGCGAACCTTGTCATCATCGGTAAGATCGGTCGACCCTCCTTTTGACCCTTGTCACCATCGGCAAGATCGGTCCGCATCTATCGACCCTTGTCACATCGGCAAGACCGGTCAACATCCCTTTAACCTGGACTTTTCATCCTCGTTAACCAATAAGCCTCCTTTGCTTCGACATATAACCGATGTCGATTAATAAACCCAACCTTCAGTTTCCATCACCATCAACGAATCCTACTGATAGGCCTTCTGACCTTATTTCTTTTGTCCTAGGAAGCCTCTACGCCCTCTTCCTTCAAAATTTTCAGCTTACATCAGCCATAGTTTGGCCCCGAGAATAGTTACGCCACGGTGGAGCGAACACCTCACACCTTCGCTGAAGGTGTGAGCGCTCTCCTGCCCTAGTAACCCTATGTTCGGACCAAGCTAATCGTCAATAACAAAAAGAAGAAGAAGAAGAAGAAAAGGAATGAGGTCGTGATTTAGCGGCAAATCAAGACATTTCATTTCTATGAGGCAGCAAGATACATGTTACTCGGGGCATACCCCGGGGTACATAAAGGTCCACCAAAATAAAAGCAAACAGAAGAAGCTACTGCAACGGACGTCGAAAGATGTCCTCCAGCTCCAAGATACCCAAGGAAGGGTGGCGGGTCAGCTCCTACAGTTGAGACTTGGCAGCCTCCAGCTGTGATAGCTTCTCTTTGAGAGAAGCAGCTTTTCCTTCGGCCAACTCGGCTTCCTCCACATTCTGGACTTCTAGACGCTCAGTCTCTTGAAGCTCGGCCTTGGCCCTAGAAAGTTCAGCATGCAGTTCTGCTATCCGAGCTATAAGGAAAGTTCGGCGCTGCGAAGAAGTGCTGGATGCATCTCTCATCTGCTCCGCAGTCCCTCTCAAAGAGGCAAGAGCAGTTCGGCATTCAGCTAGCTCTAGTGTTATGGCCGTCAGTTGATCAGCTACTTCTTGGTCAAGAAATTCCCTTCTATTCACATACTTTAGCAGCAATACCACCCGTGGCATCCAGTCATCCATGGGGCAGCCGAAAGCCCGCAGTGAGTGGGAAAGGTGCTCCACCAAGCCCCTCAGCTATATATAAGTCAAGTCTCGGCTGGCTGTTATTGTCTGCTGAAGAGTTCCTAAGAATTGCCACACTAGGTCGCTTGGCGATTGCAAACCAAGTGGTGATGTCTCGGGAAGCTGGAAATCCACCATGCTATCCACGGCGGCCCAGATGTCGTCTCTCATCTCTGAAGATGACGACGACATGATTTGCAGGACACCTGCACTGGAACCAACTCCAACAGCTGACGCAACATGCGAAGTCTCGACAACAGTAACCTCCCTGCCAGCCTCTCAGGGTGGAGCCGCACTGGGAGCATCGATAGCTGAGGACACTTGCTCCTCGCATTCAGCCTGGCTGACCTCCATAGAGGTCGTTTCAGTAACAAGAGCCAGGGCCTTGGAAGCCCCGGCTTCTTCTTCAACACATTCTCCCTCTTCTATATCAGGAGAGCCACTTTTCTTCGAGGACAACTCTTTGTCGGCGTTAAGCGGCTGAGGTCCCGTGATTGCTATCGATTCATCAGCCCCCGCAATTATCCCAGGTCCCTCCAGACCTGTCGCTGCCGCATAGTCTTTGGGATATCGCAGAGCGATAGGCCGCAAGACTGGCGAGAATGTTGGGTGACCTGCGCCTAAAGCCGGGAGAGGTATCTGCACCGTTATGGTTGGTAGTACCACCTCAGTCTAAACCATAAGTATATGTATCAGGCAGCTGATATGAAAAGAAGGGAAGAGTAATAAAGTGAAAATGGTAGAGGGCTTCTCACCTCAACCGGCACTAAGCTCAAATTTCCAAGGGCGGACTCTGTGGCTCCAGCCCCTTCACCTACAAGTGAGACAAACGGCCCAGGGCCACTCCATGCCAACCGGGGTGGGCTGAAGGTTGTATAATCACTTTCATAGGCCGAAGATGCCCCGGCATCCTCAGTCTCTTTATCAGCAGGTGGGAGCTCCTCGTCACTAGAGTCGCCACCATAATCAACTCGTTCGGAAGAGGAGGAGTCATCCGCCCATTCCTGGCGCTCCACCATCAGAGCAGGTGTCTTATCAATAGGGACGTCACCCTCAGCAAAGACTTCCTCGGTCGGCTCTATACTAGGAGCGTCAGCCGAATGGATCTCGGGGGTAGGCTCTCCCCCTGGAATGGCTTGCTCCCTAGCAGCAGCTTCCTCTATAGCCTCAGCTTCAGGGAGTAATGTCAGTTGTATTTCAACTGAAATTTGAAGTAGGAAGCAGTCCAGCCGACTGAAGACATGGTGGTTCGTGGAAGCCTCATGAAAAAATTACAAACTACCTTCCATTTCCTGCCTGGGCATCGAGGAAGGTAGATCTCTCTCTATAGGAGCTATGGAAACTTCCCCTGCCCTTTCTCCAGTCACGGCGCCTGTTGCTACCTCCAATCTGATGATCGCAGCAACTATGCCGGCAACTGTAAAGAATAATTAGTCAAGGCGGCCAGAATAAGCAAATAAACCATGGAAGAATAAAAAGCCTACCTTTTGCTTCAAGCCCCTACACACGAGAAGCCTCGAATTCATCGAAAGATACAATTGGAGGAAGGATGATTGCTGGTGCCTGTTCTGCAGCCTTCCTCTGACGTGCCCTTGTCACCCGGATCATGGCCTCTTTAGCTTTGCCAACGGCCTCTCTCAACTGGGACCTGGTTCGCTTTCGCGAGTCACTAGGAGGCAATGTTGTCATGGTCGGGGCTGGCTCGGGGATCCCAAAATATGTCAGTTTCTGAGCTTTTATTATTAGCTCCCTGAAGTGCCGAGTCTCCTCCAAAGTGAGTCGGACTGCATACGCACGAAGGTGAGAATGATATATACTACAACAAAGGAAAAAGCTGGCCGAAGGGCCGAAATGAAGAAATGAAAGATACCTACTGGCCCCGTATAGAAGGGGAAAAGAGGCCAATAGAACAGCGTCGGCACTTTATCTTTTGAAGTTGCCTCGCGAATGAGCCAACACACATCCCCTATCTTCTCGCTCCGCTCAGCCAGTAACGCCAAGTCTGTATGTCCACGAGAAGACAAATGATAATATAAGCTCAAATGATCCAGTCCCCATCCGTCAACATACTTGAAGGAGAAAAGGAGGGGCTGATCCAGAATGGCCTCACTTGGGCCACCCACTGAATGCCCATGGGAGTGGAGCAGGGCGAACAACCAAGGAGTGTTGCTATACAAGGCATCCCGCCTATCTTCCCTACGGATAAAGGTCCGATAAGGATGCAATCTGTTAGTCTCGGGACGCCAATCAGCCACGGACAGGATAGGCTCCTCCACCGGCAGAGGGAGTTGCTGAAGAACCACCCGTTCGCTGCTCACACGGCACAATCCCCGAAGCGTCTTCACATAGTCATCCCTTCCATTTACAGACAGCTTCGGACCGGCTTTAGATGAATGGCCCTTCGCAGTCTTCCGGGCCTCCAGATAAGCCCTCACCTCTGCGTTAGTCCAAGACTTCAGCTTCTTCAAATAAGAAGGTTCAATGTCAAGGACTGGCTCTGGTTGGGAGTCCAAAAATATGTGCTCTGCGATGGCCCAGTAGTCTCGGCGAGAGCTCCTGTAAAATCCCGTCCGTGCGTTCCACCACTTGATATATTCGGGGGTGACGCGGGGGAAACGAGCAGGGGTCGGCACCCTGAATGAAACATCCTCTCGGCGGTGGAAGTAATCCCACCATATTCAGGCATCGTCATTGGATACCTGCCCGGCTCTATGCCTATTTGGCAAAGCAAATTGCGATGAGGAATGAGGGATGTGCTGATCATAGCAAAAATTCCGACTAAATCGAATGGATAGTATGGCTCCAGCCACAAAATGCCGCTCTTCCGAAAAACAAGGACGCTTGGTCTGATAGCCAGTGCCCAATCAACCAGCTCCTCCTCCAGAATGGGCCTCGTGCACTTGACACCAGAGATTGGATGAATATACTCTTCTGTCTCGAAGAGATGACACTGCCTCGTCCTGTTCACCAACGGGCTTGAATGGGCGGCCAAGCTCTAAAAGTGAAGAACCCCACACAAATCCATGGGAACCCGGGTCAGCTTGCCTCGAATGGCAAAGAGCTGTTCCGCTACTGATGTCGGTTCAGCACTCGCAAATTCTATCATCCTCAGAATAAGACGAGCAGATTGCAGCGCCCGAGGAGCAGCCTCCGGGAACAGGGTGCAGACCCAAGCATTGAAAAAATGTAACGGACCGACCATCTGCAAATTCCTAGGGAGACGTGACTTGTGCAAGTCTCCCAACATTTTGAAGATAAGGCATAAAGCCACCGGGCAAAGGGACAGCTTCGTGCCCCAAGCCATAAGACAAGCGGGATAGATGGCTTCGGCTCTGATCACGCTCTCGTCGCCTTGCGGGAGAGCGAAAGAACAAATCCAGTATGTCAGATATGCAGCACAATGTGTGACTGCATCAACATCAGTAGGGTTTGGGTCTTCCCGTTGCCCTCCCCTCGAAGTGGATGAGACGGCGACCTGTCGCAGGACCATTTTCTTCCTCTTCAAGGCAGTCGGCGCTACTATGGGGAAGTCCTCGTACTTCTTCTTCCCACCGAAGAAATGCTGGAGCCAAGTGCCCATCCGCACTCGCCTCTTCTCGCTGGGCTTTCGGGCCTCCCTCGTGTCGTACGACGAGCGGCAAAGTGTACAATACGCTTTCATCAGGTAGTGATAAGCATAGCCTGCCAAATATCGACCCTCACCATCAGTCTGGTCTTTTAGCCAGTCGGGCCAACAAACTTCCTCGTACGGTTCTCCATCGATTGGTAGGCCGCTGAGCTGCGAAAGGCTCCAGAGATCCAAAGAAGTCTCTCCCTTCAAAGTATAGAAAGTATTGTACTCGGGGCAGAATACTTTAATCATGCCGCAACACAGACCTCTGGATATGGGGTAGCGGTACCTCGAGGCATACATGATTTGATATATGCCAGCCTTGGCCAAGATGGGAGCATAGTGTTGCAGCACATAGTCTGTAAACTCTACTGCTTCAGGTCTGAATGCATGGGCGTCGGTGGCCCTCAGCTCGGCGAACCACCCCATAGATATCTGATGTTTAAAGCGGACCGCCAGGCAGACCAACAGGAAGGATTCTTCCCTATACCCCCATTTCAATGGGGCAAGAAACAAACCAAAGATTTGCTTCTCCCGGTCAACACGGCCTGCGATATCATTCCACCGAGCAGGCACGAATTCTGGGGCCCTGGTCGATAGCCCGTCTTCTAGAGCCAGATCATGCTGTCCAAGCACAACGCTCCATTTTCGGACTTCCCCGGGGAGGTAGATAGGTCTTCCCCGCACCACACAGTCTGTCAAGCTGTCCCTCTCGATTAGCAATGCTTGCTCAGCTTTGCGGATGAGGAACAAATCTCTCTTCCCTTGAAGATTGAAGCGCCTAAGGAAGGGCATCAAATGCTTATCTTTGGGGTGATCCCTCCTGACGGCACCTTCTCGGTCATACTGAAAAGAATCGCCCCCGAGGATGAGGAGGTGGCTAGTGTCTACCGTGTCGGTCTCCGAGTCCGAGGATTCTACGACCACGGCAAGCTGATCGTGCCCCCGATCCAGGGAGTGAACAATCTCCCATGTCACCACGGCACGGGAAGTAGAAGAAGAAGAGCCATATGCCATTCTATCTATAAAAGGCACATCAAAGAATAAACATGGTCAGAAAGTAGCTGATCAAGATAAGATTTCTGACAAAATTTTGGTAGAGTCTCCCCAGCTCGAGAGATTGCCAGAAAAAAGTAGGAAGACGTCCACCAAGGGAACGGTCCCTAAAAGCAGCCATCGGCATTACACCGAGGCCAAACGGGACACCCGAGGGAATAGATCCGAGGGCAAGCCCTACTAGGAGCCTCCTGGGGCTCAGAAACTGGGTTTCAAACCCCGAATAGATGAACTCTCACTCACCCGCTCGGACCACACGATGGCGTGCTTCCCTCAAACTCACTCGACACCGGAGGTGGAGGAGAAGGAGAAGGAGGAGAGAGAAAGCTCCTGTGCAAATGAACGGGTTGAAAGAAAAAACAAAGGAAGAAATCATTATTTAGGGGGGGATTCCTCTATTAATCCAGCATGCTATTGAGCACGCCGAATTAACACCCCCCCAACCAAAAGGCGTGCCAGTTATGGGCACGTCGAATTAACCCCTAAAGTAAACGGCATGCCGGATTAAACACCACGCCGTAATAGCCTCAAGACCGACCGCGCCGAATTAAGCATCGCGCCGGCATAAGGGCCCATTCCAAGCTTCTGTCACACGGACAGGAAATCTACCCAGACGGAGCTCATCCACTGGTCCTGCTTCGCTCGTGCCTCACTCACAACACCCGCGGCTGGGGGGCATTTGTTGGCACTCAAAATATGATTAACAGCGATCAAGCCTCAAAGACGAATGATACGGCCTACTGAAGCATAAAAGCTAAAGAATATCAATACACTGAAGTCTTCTCAAGCTGCCAGAGCCTCAGGTCACCCTATATGAACACCGGGGACTTCACCTCAGGTGAATCGATATGAATTCACAACCAACCGACAGTGCGACCAAGCCAGTCCAATGAATCGGCATCGACTTCAATCGTGCTACATAGACCATAGCCGTTGTCCGACCAAGGACAATGGTATACCTGGTGGCCTACCACCTTATTGAAAGATCCTCCCGAGGTGAAAGTACGCCCTTGGCCGTTCAGAATAGGGGACCGAAGGCTCTGTCAGTAGAAGATCCCGATGACCCGGCATGGGTACGACTTCTTAGCATATTGGGTCCGTTAGTGACCAAATGATCATCCAGTCAAGGCAAAAGCACCTTGGATGGTATTCCACCTCCCAACAAAGCCTTGAGCACAGGTCAACCCGAGTCGGCAGCGCAAACCACAATGTCGAAAGCCGCGTCAGCGGAAAACCCACGTGTTCAAACTAAAGATGCACGAGGTTCCGAAGGAGGTTGCACGTTGACCCGGGAGCTTCGTCAAGACTTCTCACCAAGGTTCTACAAGACCACGGCGAGATGCATGGCCACGGTGACTCCCGAAACCAACCCGGGACCCGCTGTCTGACTCGCGTTAAGTAAATAGGGCTTATCCGGCGCGCCCTATCCCGGCGCGCCCCTTATTCCGGCGCCCTCATATCCGGTGCGCGAAATGCAAGGGGCTCTCCCCGCCGCGCATTCTCCACGCCGGGAGAGCTTTCACCTATATAATGTTACTTGGTTCGACCAAGTAGAAGGGGGCGAAGTCGAAGAGAAAAAAAAAGAAGAGATCACTGGCGATTGCTTGAGGGAGGGAGAGCCTAAGAGCCAATCAAACTCGAGGGAGAAAGGGTTTCCTTGGAGGAGAAGAAGAGTTTCCGCTGAGAGTCCCCTCGCCATCGTCCTCCTCTACCCTGCCTAAAGTCCTCCGGAGCCAGGAGAAGAATAGCAAGAATCCGATACTCTGTTTTGAGAAGAAGAGTCTAGGTGGGTTACGCGGTTTTTTTCCCGACGTTTCTCCTGATTCTTCCCTTCTGATCCAATGTAAGCGAGAGGGGGGGAGGGCGATGATATGAGCCTATCTCCCCCCCCCCTCGTCATCTTTTCACTTTTCTTCCCATGTGATCTCTTCCTGTGAGTAATGAAATGACTGTCCGTGCGACAACGCCGACGCCGAATGTTATGCGGCTCATGTATTCGCCTCCTGTTAACATGATGAATGTTATCTGTGCATTAAGAGTTGAATGATTGATGTTGTATCTCTCTCTCGCTTTTCTCTCAATTGAACAATTCGATTGTTCCCCTAGCGTGTTCGATCTTTGAACTCAGATTCTCAACATTGGATATGCCCCTGGAATGCCACGGGCTACAGAAATGACCCCCCTCCCCGGGTCCCTTATGTTAGTGCAGAGGCTATGCCTCGCTCGCTAGTTTCTATGGGTTTTACGGCTGGAGGCATACCCCTGTATGCACCTCTGTCCGTCCCAACTTGAGGCTGATTCCCCTGATGCCTCTCTGCACGATTCCATTGCCCAAAGGTAAGGGGATTCACCTCCACAGCCGGAATGGTCGTGTTATGATAATCGTTGTAAGGGCCTTTCTCTGTAGCTTCATTACCCTAGTTCGGGCGGCCCATATCAGCTTTCTATGAGTGCCAACCTACTCATCCCTTAACCCTGTGAGCATTACCATACTAACCCCATGAATGACAATTTGTCAATTAATTGAATGCATCTCCTGCTGAGTATCCCCTTTCATCCCACTTGTGATTTGCAGTCATTGGGTCGTGCTAGTCCCGTTGGTTTTGTCCCAATAATCCGGGGAGGGGGACACCCCCCACTGCTTCACAGAACCGCCGTTTGGTGAAATGGGCTCCATCTGTGTGTGATGGATATCCCCCACGGGCCACAGGGTGAATATCAATAGGGGCTTCAGCCCGACAATTCAAATCCACAGCCCTTAGGGACCCTCTGGTGACTAAGGGATGTGTACCCCTCGTAGGCTAGCCCTCGGGGTTTCCTTCCCTGATAGTCGTCCCTCTCTCGGATATAGTGCTGACTACAGGTCGCATGCCCCTCGTACGCTAGCCCTCGGGGTTATCGCCTCCCTCATTAGTCGCCTCATCCGCTCGTTTCAACCCACTGAACATTGGTGCCCCTAGTAGGCTAGTCCTCAAGGTTTCCTATCCGATTGGGATCTGCTGGCCGCTGTCGTGTTGTCCGACTTGTTAGGGGCTTACTCCGCACGTGAGTATGACCCCGCTTCTCCCCTGCAATCCTTCAAGGGTGGGGAGATGCTGCCCAATTGTCGCCAGGTTTGGACTTAATAAAATATGTGTTCTTAAAACAACTAGCCTCCGTGCTTGAGTATGAACCTTACACGAGCTTACAACTCTGGTCTGGAGGGTCTGGGGCTCCAATTCAATAAACAATCAACCCAGTTAACCCCAAAACCCTCAATAACATCTTAATAAATCAAAAATGATTCAAAATACCCAAAAAATTAGCCTAAACGGCGTGGTATCCCCCCATGCTGGATTAGCTTTAGACTCAAAATCCCATGATTTTAATTGGTTCATACCCGGCGCGCCCCAAGGCCATCACGTCGGGTCAACCCCTGCCATAACCGCGCCGGTTTAATCCCCTTTACCTACGTTTGGCCGCGCCGATTTTGAATAAACACTCTCTATTGCACTGTTTTAATCCCTCGCTCGTCTTCGGAGCGATCTTCGCCTCCCACGATCGAGGTTAATAAACCCCAATCAATAATAAACCAAATAAAAATGGGGGGGTGTTCAAGTCCGAACCATTTTCCTATTATGCTTCTACTATTTTTGTTATTATCATGCTTTGTTATCATGCCTCAGTCACCATTCTCATCTCCCTTGGTGGAGATTAATAAACCCGACTAATCATTGTCTATCTTCATGCTTATGTTACTATGCTTCTGTATAGTCATGAACATCATGTTAATACATACATGCTTGCATGGATCCTCGGTGTATCAAATCGTATTGATGGAAGGTCGGGTTACACCTGACCGGAAGCCTTTGCTATGCGTGAGGGTGGTCTTCGAACCTACGTCCTCCGCCACGCATCGATGTTTTCTAGCTTAAGATAAAAGAATTTCATGTGACCTCGTCATATGCATTTCTCAGCATCGTATTTCATCCTCGGACGGCCCACTATCTCGGCAATTAATCAAAGGTTTCTCCCTTATGGGGGATGTAATTAACGTCATAGCCTTTATGGTATGGCGGACTGCTGGTCTAGACCCGAATCTCACTCTTGCCTGACACGAGTCAAAATGAGCGCATAATAAATCTGTCACTTATGTGACTGGCACGCCTGCGTGGTCAACTAATCGATTGATTTTTGATTAATCAATTGGTTTTTCGATCCCGAACAAAATGACCGAACAGATCCTCCATACCCACAAGAGTCATACAGGATGTGCACTGACCTTAAATTCAGACTTAATAGAGTGTGCAGAAGTGTTTTATGAAAAGGTCTAGCATATTTGAAATTCATCAAAATACACAATATTACCATGGTCAAGATAAAGTCACCAAAGTCAACTCTATAGTCAACCAAGTCAACTCTACTGTTGCCAATCATTCAAAATATAATCAGCACACAACAGTTTCCATACTGCTGATCAACTCTAGAGGAGACCCAACACAACCGACACCAATGCATATGTCCCATGCGAACACTTCGAATTACCGGACCTGATGCAAGATGAAAAAAAGAAATCAGAAGTGCCAGGAGCACTAGATGACCCGCTGTGGGGGAAGATGCCTACCACAAAAGGGGAGAGGAAGTGGAATTCAATGGATAGAAGAATAGGCATTGTTCTCTCTTGCAATACACTGTCAACCCTGCCCGACGCAAGCCAAGCCGATGAAGAAGAAAATGAAGAAATATGTCTTACACCTCCTGAAAAGGAGGTATGTTATCACACCCCTCCTCCATGTGAGGGTACGGGGGTAGAAACGTCAGCCTCTGAGGGACGAGATGTTTGCAGCAATGATGATAAGATGCCGTTGGTTCTACCCAAAATCAAGGTGGAAGGCAGCACTACTGGCTCTTCCCAACTTGACCCAGCTGTGATAGCAGAGCTATATCAAAGGCTACGAGAAGTTGGAGTGATAAGAACAAAATTAAACTAGATAGGCTTATACTTGGCTATACCCGGGCAGGTTGGGCCCTCATTTGAGGCTTCGCAGGGTGGTCATGAGCCACTCGAAGCCTCACCCCAGCCAACTATGCCCCGAATAGTACATGATTATGCAGGGGTCACTCCCTTCCAATGGCTACAGCATACACCTTCAGCGCATCCTTCGGCTTCCCGGGGACGCCAGGGGCCAGATATGATACCTCATATAACACCATAGATAAACCCGCTTCTGCAATCAGGTGACTCGCACCCGAGTTTGATTATAGCACCCCCAATAAAATGATAGAGAAATTGAACTTCTTCCTAAATAAATAAATCCTACAAGAAGGCCTTATAAAAATAAACATACATTGTGAGGACCACTATATAAATATACATACATTTAAGTGACCCAACCTCACTTAAAAGCCATCGGATAGACCACACGTACATGGGTCTTCCCTTCTCCGACCCAAAAGAAATGGGCGCCCCTTACCAGGGCGCCATTCACTAAAATAGAGCCCTTATACAAGGGCACCATTTACCTTCAGGGGCCACCATCCCACACCATAAAGGTTAACCGATTATATACACGTGAAGGGGCAACTTTTGTTTAAACGCAATAGGAATGGGCGCCCTTGTACAAGGGTGCCAATTCCATGTACAGAAGCCACCCAATTAATGGGCACCCCTATCTAGGGCGCCATTTCCCCACAGTAACCCACAAGTTCTAGAAGGGGTTGAAACAAGAACAACCTATGTTTGCTGGCAATGGACCCATGAGGGAACATATACAGCAAGGCTTTCAGATCAGGTTTCCAATAGACCCTTGAGATTATTCCCTATAAACAACTCCCTCCCTCCAACGTAGAAGACCTTACTGTCAACCTGCCATTCCTATGCCATTCCTACCACTGAAGAGAAGGTTGTCTGTGCCTTTTCTCTTCTCCACCTGTAGAAGAGAGATCTTAAACTTTTCTCTTCACGTGCAGGCTACGTACCACGTCCTGCGGCTGGGAGCTTGGCTGCAGAGAACGTGAAGGGCTAGGATTACACGGTTGCACCTTGTTAACTGCACCAATAGGTAGGTGTTCTCAAAATCTGGCCTAACTAGCAGCTGAATAGGGTAAGATAGCATGCATGCGTAGAATTAGGATAACTCATCTTCCATGTTATATAGCCCATTACATGGATTTACTGAGATCAAATATACACTAGCTTTACGGCCAAATATATAGCATGTTACACGGGTTTTAAGCAGATCAACTATAGCCTGTTACGCCGATTTTATACATAGTCCATTACACTAATTTTATGAGATATGAATATATCCTGTTACACTAGTTTTACGGTCTTAAAATATTGCATGCTTAGGTCTAATATATATACCATGTTTACTAAATATACAACATGTGCTAAAAATCCAAAATTTCAGCCTTCAGGTAAAGGGCGCCCATCACCTGGGTGCCATTTCCTGAAGGGGAGCCCCAGGCTAGGGCACCCTTTAAATGGAGACCCTTCACACAGTCGCTGATTCATTTCCAGTAATTAATAAACACCATGTTTAGAAAATTAATATCTATGAAACCAAACCATTAAATTCTTGCATGAGTATGATTATGTGATCCTGATATTTTTCTCTACCTATCCATGTCCTTACTTCTTGATTCTGAAAACTTTCGACCTGATGAATAGTGTTTTGTGTCTTGGAACGTACCTGCTCGATGTGTAAACCACCCAGAAGAAAGGGCACCCCTGTCCAGGGCGCCATTTAAAGAATTGAAGACTCTCTACAGAGTCTTCATTTAAATGAAGACTCTGCAGAGGGGCACCAATTCCTTAGGAATCAAAAAAGAAAAAAAATGTTGAAATCTTGAATGGGCGCCCCTTTAAGCAGGCGCCCATTACCTGAGACATGAAAGCACCTAGGGTGCCATTTAATGAAATGAAGGCGGCCCCTCTGGGTGCCATTTCCCTTGAGTACTGGTTTCACAGAACCTCTGTTCTGTCCGCAGATTGGGCGCCCCTCAGTGAGAGCGCCAATTCCCGAAATAATGACAGCCATTAGGACGCCAATTCAATGACCTGTGGTAGCCCTTGAGATGCCAATTCCATACAGGTTCCCGACTTGCCTCTTGTTTTGTGCTGTTTTAATCATAGCTCATCTATACATGATAAAATGTCCCTGAACTCCATTCATGGAATCCACCTTATGTTCCTACAATAGTTAAACCCTTGAAATTCCATATTAGCCATAAATGAGACTGGATGTCAAAAGAAATACATGAAATGATGTGCATATAGGGCCCGATCTGGTCCTGGGAGGAGCGCCCGAAGGTACTTATGCCCATGGGAGTTTATTGACCACGGTGTTTAAGCATTGCACCGAAGTACTTGCTTGCTTGATTTGAGACATTCCACACTACTCTCTCGTGACACTACTTGCTTGACTTGACTTACGTGGCCCAGAATGGGCAATACTTGACTGCATGGCCCGAAAAAGGGTAAAGTACTTGCTTGATTGAAATATCCAATTCCTGTAACACGTACTCGATATTACTTGCTTGAACATGAATCTTACTTCCTTGAACATGAATTCTTGCTTGCCTAAAAAATTGTATCGATATCTATAAGTTCTTGATATCCTGCTTAGCAAATACTTGAAATCATATAATACTCTTTCTATGAAGTTCTTGATATCTCGCTTGTCAACTTGCTAGTACTTGAAATCATGCGATATTCTTTCTATACAGTTCTAGATTTATCACTTGTCTACCATGCATAGCTATACCGCATTGCACGTAACACATAAACTACTTAAAGATTGCTCGAACTTGAGATGTAATTCCTACTGAGCGATTTCCTCATCTAGTTCATTCTCACATTTTTCAGGTAACTCGGATAGCGACAACCATATGAATGGGAATGAGACCGAGTGAAGAGTGCTAGAGTCACCGATTATCTACTGTCAGCTAGTTGCGTCTTTTGATTTATTGAGTCCTTATCTTTGTACCTCCAATTATGACAGTCTAGTGTATTAAAACTTGTTAAGGCTTGTAGCCTAGTGTTTGGGTTTTAGATAAGGAATGTCATGGACCAGCATTATCACCATTTGGTTAGTTGGATAATTTTCATCTTGGACTATTAGTATCATTTAGAAATTAAATCTTAGTTATTAATTAGTTATTCTGCGCACTCTGACTATTGTGAAAAAGAAATCTCACTGGCCTGATTGACACGATCTATATAAATTGTCACGGTACTGAGTATCTTCTGCACTCGGGACGTGACAGTTTTCGTGGTATCAGAGCTTAAGATTTCAATTTCCTAGGAAATTAGAAGTCATGATCGAAATCTAGGAAAAAAACCCAAGTCCAAGGATAGTCTACACCTTATACTCTGTGAGATGGGTAGAGCCATGGGTTATGTTCTATAATGACATTTGACCTTATAAATTAAACATGATACTTAGTACACTTGAATTCCCTTGTACGATCATGGCCGCTAAAAGAGCATAATGGCGCGAGATGTAGCGCATCGTGCAAGGTCTTACGTAGGTGCTACAGCAAGTGGCACAAGGTGGAGCTAACCGTGGAGCTGGTGATCTCCATAGAGGTTTTTGCAACATGAACCCACCAAGATTCGCGGGCTCGTCTGACCCTGAATATGCTGAAAACTGGTTGTAGGAGATTGACAGAATTTTTCATGTAATGTAATGCACGGATGAGGAAAGGGTCTTACTGGCTATATTCCAACTGGAGCAGGACGCTCGAGGCTGGTGGGAATCCGTAGAAGCAACATTGCCTGATGGCCATGTCACATGGGATGACTTTGTTGAACATTTCAACAAAAAGTACTTCTCCGACCGTATTCAGGAGAAGAAGGCCGCGGAATTTGCCGCACTAAAACAACGGACCCTGAAAGTGGCCGAGTATGAGGCCCAGTTCTCAAGACTGTCCAGGTATGCATCCCACTTGGTGTGTACTGAAAAGATGAAGGCTAGAAGGTTCCTTAACGGGCTTCGGCCCCACTATATTACACAACTTGCACCGATGGACATCCAAGTCTATTCAGAGATGGTTCGGTGTAATGCCCTGGATTCTTATTAGGTCTTTCAGATCCTTATTGGAGAGTTTCGGATCGCTTTTGTAGGTCCTGAGTTGAGTTTTACGATCCACGTGGATTTTTCTCTCATACTAGTTACGGAACCCAGTTGAGAGTTTATTTCTCAGTTCATCGACTCGTGGACGCCGCAGTTGCGATGTACACTTCCCGAGGATCGTTTCGGCTATTTTTACGTATTTTTCTAAATTAGCAGATTTTTGGCACAAAAATCGAAATTTACAAAAATTTGGAAAATTTCCAAATTTCTCCTATTTAAACCTAACCCACCCTCTCTCCTCCCTCATTTCTCATGTTTCTTTCTCTCTCTCTCATTCTCTCTCCTCTCTGGGTCTCTCGGTGCAGGGTGCACACCGTTGCGGAGCTGGCCGAGGCGAGGACGCGATGGGGTGATCAGGACGCATGATGGGGCGACGGATTGAGCGTGGCGTGGCGCGATCCCTCGGTGGATTCCGAGACGGCGTGGATCGTTGATTTGGCATTTTTGGCACGGATTAGTCACTTCGGTGCACGGTTTCTTCGTTGGAGGTAGGGAGACGGATCACCTACTTCTCCTGCACGTTTTCATACAGTTTCGTGTTGTTCGGTGCTAGAACGAGCGAGTTTGGGCTCGTTTAGGTAAAATCATGATTTTAGGAGTTTGTAGGTTTCATTGGAAAACAACGACCATTCTTAGTAAAATTAGTATCAAACGAACCCTCGGGATGTCTGGATCCCATTCCCACAAGTTTCGTCATGATTGGTCATCATTCGGGGCCGGTAGGAGTTCGGGCACCCCGGTGACCCAATTTGGGTCGATTCGTTAGAATCGCCTGTTTCTCGCGAATGGTTCATTGCATGTGCCCCTTTCAGCTTGTGGAAGGGGAGTTTCATCATCTAGGCTTGTTTTCCCTATGTTTCGATGTGAATGGGACGTGGAACGGCCAAGATCATCCTTTCCCATGGTTTTCCCGCCGTGATGATTTGGCGGCCGTTCTAGTGACCGCTACAGGTCTCTGGCGGCCCCACGATAGACCGCCACATCCTTCAATGTGTTGGTAGTTTCGAGGTTAGTTTAGGTTGGCGGCCCAACCTCTGACCGGCACTTGCCTCTGCGGCCCTATGGTGGTGCGCCAAGGCATGTCACTTCTTGAAGTTCGCATCTGTCGGGTCGAGTCTAGCTGTCGTACGATAGACCGCTACGTCACTCTAACGGCTCTTCATTAGACCGCTAAGAATCGTTGACCATAGTCAATGGAGTATGTCAGTTCGAACTGGCGGTCCTTCCTCTAACCGCCAGAGTGTTGTGGTGCGCCTTCCATATGCCGCTACATGTTGTTTGATCGGGTCAATGTTTTAAGTTGGTTGGCCTTGGCGGCCCAACCTTCATGTGTTTCCTCATAGTAGCGCGCCTTCCTTCGGCTGCTACAGTATGTTTGCCTTAGGTCAGTGTCTTAGGGTGGTTTGTGTGGCAGGTCACTCTTAGACCGCCACGTCGGTGTAGCGCGTCTACTCTAGACCGCTACTGGTGGTTTGACTAGATAGGTCGGTTCAGGGCGACTGAGCTTAGTGGCCTAATCCTTGACCACTACAGTCCCCTAGCGGCCCAATTTAGAACCGCTAGAGTCTTGTCCTTGTTGGGGTGTAGCGCCCCTACCCTCGACCGCTTCTTCTATATAGCAGCCAAAAGGTAGACCGCCATATCCCTAGGGTGTTGTTTTCCATGCTTTTGACTCCTAAGGGTCTTGGCTTGACCCTGTGGTTTGCCCGTTGTCTCGTGGATGTCTCCTGACGTCCTATGAGGGCTATGACCACTTTATAAGGTAGCCAAGCCTGCCTATTTCTGTATTGCTTTCAAGTCGATGTCGGGGTTCTGGTCAACCCGGTAAGATCCAGTGGTTGACATAAGACCTTGTGTGTGTCTCGGTTGTTCTGTCTAACCCGAGATAGTGGTTCTGGATGCCTCAGGGTATCATTTTACCTCGGTTTACATGTCCATATGTGCTGAGGGTTCTCGGTGTTCCCTCAGGTCTTCGTGAGTCGTTCCTTCAATTGTGTCGTTTCCTCTAGCTTAGGAATAGACCGATTGGCGGCTTGTTCCGCTTTGTACGACGATCTTGACTCCGACTCGTGAGACTCAAGGATCGTTGTGTCTGCAGGTCTAGTTGCCTTGTCCTGAGTCTTTCGGTAGTGGTGTGCTGCCTTGGTGCTTTGTAGTACGTGCGATAGTGCTTCCTTGCCTATCTATACTTCAGCACTCGTGCTTTGGAGTCTGTGTCTAGTGAGCCTCCCCTAGTCGTAGCCTCGTGAAACGTTACGACATGTCGACCCACCCGGGAGTGGTGGTGTGGCAGTTCCCGATATATAGTTTTTAAGCTAGTTCCGTGGGCTCCCGGTCCAACTGTAGCGTCCTGCGGATGGGGAAAACTAGCTAGAGGCCTGGCTTAGGCAATGAACCAGTGTGTGCACACGTGGTCAGGGGCTTGGACTAATGCCGATGGGCATTACCCTGACTAGTCATTCATTACTGTAGTCCCGTTCTGGTTCTGAGAGTGTCTTAGTCTCTGCCGTGCTTCAGGCGGCAGCGTAGACGAGACACTTGTAGGCGCAGCATAAGACGTTAGTGGACGCAGCTGGCTGTTCTTCTAGTGAGGAGGTGCTTCCGTCACATGACACGTGACTCTCGTGTTTCTCACACGTTGTGACCTTTCCGGGTTAGCGCTCTCGTGGTCTTGCCCGTGGTCAGTGTTGTGTCGTGTGCACGACGTTCTAGTCGTGTGTGTGTGGTCGTGTCTAGAAGAGCATGCACGGCAATCGAGTCGTGTATGCTTTAGGGCGTCTATGTCTGTCTAAATCTTTTCTAGGCTTTTTGCCTGTCTTTGAGGGCCCGATAGATCGGCAACTCCTGACTTTGTTAGATCAGGGTTCGCCTTCCTATTGTTGCCTGGAGTAGTTCAGGGAGCCGAGGCTAGTTCGACAGCCACGCTTATTCGGTACGACTTTTCCCTTTTCTTTTAGCTGTTTTGATTTTCTTTTACAGCGTTGTAGTTTAGTTTTCCTGCTTTACTATACCTGCTATTTTAACGTGTTACTATGTTGTTTTTCAGTGGGGATCCGCGTGACCCCTACTAAGCCAGTGACACGAGGCTCACCCCTGCTTTTCAGGTGTGGTCATCTCTGCTTCTTCCGCGGTTCCTGGTGTGGCGAGTTCGTAGTGGCCAGCGGTACCTACGTCGAGCTTCCCCCGACCTCAGTGTACGTCCTTCTTTTCTGTTGACTGTACTGCTTGTCATTAGCTTTGGACTGGACTATGGTATAATTGTTAATTTTAACTGTTAATTAAAAAGTAATTTTATTTCTGCTACTTTAGCAAACCTGATTAATGAAATTTAATTGCTTACTGTTATATTTGTGGCTTTAATGTACTACACGACATTCCTTTTATCCCATCGGAGCTTTACAGCTCTTGGAAGGCTTCACGGGTTCCAAGTGGTATCGGGTTTACTCGGTAGTCCTATCGGGTACATCTTGTATCCGAGATCCAGGTCGTCACAGTTGGTATCAGAGCGTTGATGTGTGAAGTACATGGGAATATGAGATATACAGTATCTAGAGTCCTGAAAGTCCAGTACAGTCTTCAGCTGGCATTAGGTTCCCAATTCTTTGTCGCTTTGTTTTTCGTTTGTCGTCTTGTGCGTGCTGTGTTATGGTTTTTCTCTCGTCAGGATGTGACGGGATGCTCTTTTTCATCATGGTGTTCATCTCGATCATGTTGTACTTGGCAGAGTTTGCCAGAAGGCTCGAGTCTGCAGTACATTATTCGAGATTTCTCAGTGGCTTGTTCAGGTGGCTGGTGACTTTTGGAGTTGGTGTGATGGCCATGCACGTTCTTACGTTGTTTTGGTCATCCCAACTTGAGTCTGTTCAGCTCCTGATGTGTCTCACTTCTGTCGAAGTGCTCGATTAGATTCCCTTGATTGAGAAGATACTCAGGCGACCTAGGATTTTCTTTCCTGGTGAGCTTCTGTTGGTTGAGCTTGATGCTTCTCATCCTGTTTGGTGGAGTCTTTTCGAGGCAAGCCTTGGAATTGCTGTCTTGGTGAGACCTTTGTCCCGTGTCTGCTTAAGTGTGGACAGTGTTTATTCTGAGCCTGATCTGCTCCTTGGTTTACGGTTGCTTGGCTTTGGACCTAATCTTTGTCTTGAAAGCCATGGTGCACCGTGTTTGTTGTGCCGTGTCTAGCGGCCGATGTATTGTGAAGGCTCAATAGTTGTTTCAGGACGTAAGGATAAGCTGAGATTAGCAGTTTTCTTTGTGCTTTGTGCTGAAGCTGGTTCTCTTCTTCGTTTGCACTTAGGCTCCTTGTGATCGATTTCTCGCAAGATCAGTACTCGTGGCGTGTTATATTGCGATTTTCATGAATTGTGATGGCGTCGTGCGTGTGCTGAGATGCGAATGCCGAGGTGTTTTCTAATGCCTGTGTGTGTTGTGTGAGTGTGCAGCTGAAGCGTGTGGCCTAATTACCCACGGGCCGAGGATCGTTGTTGTGAGATTCTGGCCGGTCGAGAGAATTGTTCCTTCTCGATGTGACTTCATCTTGGCTTCCTGTGCCTTGATGTGGTCTTTTGCTGTGTCGTGGCTGGTGTCATTCTGGTGTTGGCATTGCCATTTATGAGTATTGGGGAATATGTCGGCATTCCTGCTGATTGGGTACCCTTGCTTCTCTGTATGGTGTCTTGGGTCTTGTGCTCTTAGGACGTGATCATTGTCCTTGAGATGCATTCCCCGAGATTATCATTTTCGTTGTCGTGGGTCTTTTCTTGGTGAGCTACTTGATGCATGGCTAGTCCCTTATAGTCGTGTGTCTAGCTGTTGTTGTGCCTGGATGTGACCCAGCTTGCGGTTGTGTTCCGTGGTTTTGTGTTCAGTACGGAGCCAGAATCCTGCAAGTGCTGTTGTTGTCATTTTATCGATGTTTCTCTATGATTTTGTGTATTTTTCTTGGCACTATGTGGACTAGGTCATGTCGGTTAGCTTTGCTATACTCTCTTCTCCTGATAGAGTTAGCTTACGACTCGATCAGATGTAATATCTGAGAGGGGGCTGACTTGATTATGCTTATGGTCCGGTGCTATCGTTGGCGTCCTGTGTGCCAGGTGTTCCCTGTTGCCTTTGGCACTGGAGCCAATGATGTTGTCGAGCTGTCTGCTGAGAGGACTATGTCTCCTTGTTTAAGCTAATGCTTGCCGTGTCTATCGTTTCGTTCTACCGGTGTCTGTTATCGTGGCATATGTCGTGTCTCCTTCCCTTGAGACGTAAGTGACGTTGCCCTGTTTCGGAGGTGTCAGACTTGTGTTCACTTGTGTCATGCTCGCTCCAGAGCGTGTGCTTGTGATTATAGTCTGACGGTGTTCCTCTGAATTATGTATTTCTCGTAATTCGTGCTATTTTCATGGTAGTGTGTTGGGTTGTTCTTCCCTGCTTCTCCTTTGCTAGTCCATAAATTTTGAGGATGAAATTTCTTGAAGGAGGGGAGGATGTAATGTCCTGAATTCTTATTAGGTCTTTCGGATCCTTATTGGAGAGTTTCGGATCGCTTTTGTAGGTCCTGAGTTGAGTTTTATGATCCACTTGGGTTTTTCTCTCGTTCTAGTTACGGAACCCAGTGGAGAGTTTATTTCTCAGTTCATCGACTCGTGGACGCCGCAATTGCGATGTACTCTTCCCGAGGATCATTTCAGCTATTTTCTTGTATTTTTTTGAATTAGTAGATTTTTGGCACAAAAATCAGAATTTACGGAAATTAGGAAAATTTCCTAATTTCATCTATTTAAACCTAACTTACCCTCTCTCCTCCCTCATTTCTCACGTTTCTATCTCTCTCTCTCGTTCTCTCTCCTCTCTGGGTCTCTCGGTGCGGGGTGCACATCGTTGCGGAGCTGGCCGAGGCGAGGACGCGATGGAGTGATCGGGACGCGTGATGGGGCGACGGATTGAGCGTGGCGTGGCATGATCCCTCGGTGGATTTCAAGATGGCGCGGTTAGTTGATTTGGTATTTTCGGCGTGGATTAGTCACTTCGGTGCACGGTTTCTTCAGTGGAGGTGGTGCGGACACCAGGGCGATCACGTGACACGTCGGCGAACCGACGGTGCCATACGCGGAGCGCCAAGTGGACTACATCGGCTTCCCATCGAATTGGGGATAATTTGGCTTCCATTTGGGCACTTTTTTGCATTAAATTTGGGCTTGTATTGAAGATTATACATGGGTTTTCAAATTGGGCTGGTTGCTAGACCCTTAAAAGGCCAATTGGTTAAAGGCCCTAGAGCATTCCATAAGAAAGGAAAGGCCTTGGACCAATATGAAGAACCCATTAGCCTAGCAAGGCCCAAATGGGCTCCCCTCCTACATGGGCTCTCTAAGTGGGAGAGGCCTCATACTAGAATGGGCTCCTTTTACTCTTGGGTTCTCAAGATGGAAAGGGCCTTAAGCTAGAGTGGATAGGTGGGCTTAAGCTAAGACCACCAAGTGGCCCATTCTAGGCCCAAGAAGGGGGCGCCCCATTTTTTGGCTTATTAGGCTAGATGGTTGATTTGTTTTCTTCTCCAATTACCACATGGGGTATTAGAAGGCTGCTGGTCAATTTTCCAATGTCTGCCACCTAACATTTTACAAGAAATTCAAAGTTAGGTGAGCCACCATTGCCCCTTGTCCCCCCCCTTTCACTATCACATTGTAATGGGTTCTCCCCCTCTCTCATTGTGTATTCCACGCAGCCCCTCCCCTCTATACCTCTTGTAATGCCTATTTAAAGGCTTTTACAATGTGTGTTTAAAGGTTAATGAAAAGATTTTGTGAGAAATTGCATTAAGTGAGTGATTCACTTCTTCTTCCTTGGGTGTGACTCCCAACCCTGTCCTGTGACTGGACAGTATTCAGGTCATGAGACTCGACCATCTACCCCCATCTTCCTCTTATCTTCTGGCTTCACCTGATTTATCCTTGATACTACTACGAGTTAGCAAGGATTCAGCTTTGGTTTCGTGTCTATCCGAGTTCGTGAGCAACGGTGGCGATTTTTCTCGTGGAGGCACACAGATCGGTTCCTGAATGCTGCCCAAAATTGAAGATGTCTGTGTTTTAATTCTTGGAGCCCAACCCTGACGCTATTAGAAGTTGGTTTCTAAAGAGAAATCGTATTACTTCAAGTCCTCTTCGTGTTGCCTCTGGTTTCGCCTCGATCCGTGACCGGTGCTGATCGTGACAGTAGTTCTCGTGGGATCGCGCGGGCTGGTCTGAGCAGGCCCGGCTGAGAACTAGAATCAACTTTCAGAGTCTGCCCCGCTTCATCCGGCCAAGATCTGTGTGAGAGATCTTCAAAGTATTTCTTCCTCCGGACGTCGCCTACCATCTCCCACAAGGAACGCCCCGATCCGACATCGGAAACCATTTGCCCAATATTTTACCGTGTTTTTGTGCAGTTCTGGGAGCACAAAACCAGAACCTCAGAAGATTTATCACTGCGCCCAGATCTGAAGGCATCTGTTCGCGATCTTCGGAGTGAAGATACTCGATCCAGTAGCCGACATTCTCCAACAAACAGTGCTCTGATCGGGCATCGGATCTGGTCGTACCAACCTCTACAAGCTCGCTGCGCAGGGTGACCAGCGCGGGCAGAACCGGATCAGTTTTCCGTCGATGTACCCGAGCGGCTCCGGCACGTGTTCCTCGCCTCCTGCGAGTGTGGCCCGTCAACCCGGGTTCCAGCAACCCCAAAATTGGCATTTGTAGCCCTATACCTCCCTGCGTGGAGTGGGCATATATTTCTGAAAGTGTAATCTTATTGCATTTGTATATCGGGGTTGTTCGGAAATCGGCCGGGAGTCTTCCCCACGCCTAGGCGTGGAGGTACGTGCTCGTTCCGATCTTTACATTTGCTGTTTAGTATGCTTTCTATATTGCTGCGATTGTGAGATTAGGGCCATTAGCTAGTTCCAAATTTCACCGTGATTGTGAGTTGTGAGTGCCCGTTCCGTAGCTCCAATCAAGCACCGAGCGCAGATTAGCACCCTAGGCGACGGTGGTTTCTTAATCGCCACGATCCCCACGTTTCCCTCGCAAGGGACGATCGTCGGGCTCAAGAGAGTCGCTGTTGAGAGACGTCTCCACCCGGAGAATACCACGGTGGTCAGCCGCCCGACTTGCCTTAGTGTGCTAGTGCTGGCCGCACAACGAGTCGGTCGTATGTCTTAGCCCGAGTCGGTCATCCGTCCCGCATCAGTTTGGTATCAGAGCGAGTCAAGTTTAGGGTAGTCTTTGCATAAGTCTTGCATAGTCTAAGGTTACCCCACACACCTTTACTCGGTATATCAAAAGGTGTTGTCCGAACGTTAGGCTACGCCTATCGGGAAGACCGCACACTTGCGCGAGTGACCTTCGGGTCAATTATCTCCGCCACGTATCGAGTCTTGCTTGTGTCTAGGGTGTAGTCGAGTCCCATTATTTTCAAAACAAACAAAAAAAGAGTGTTTTCAAATTACATTTCATCCCAATAACTCGGTATATAAAAAGGTGTTGTCCGAACGTTGGGTTACGCCTATCGGGAAGGCCGCACACTTGCGCGAGTGATCTTCGGATCGATTAACTCCGCCCTGTACCGAGTCTTGGTGTCTTGTCCTTAGTGTTCATACATCCCAACCTTGCATAGTCGGTCTCGTGTCATGTTCAAATGGCCTTGCATGTCCATTCCTAGGGATCCGTTCCCATCCTTTGGCAACTATGGCCAACCCATGCCAACCCGTCCAGGGCGACAAGTCCGTGTCCGAGTACATTAGGGACTTTGAAGTGTACCGGTTTGGAAACGAGAGCACCACGACTGCCTCCCAGTTTCGGAGAGGTTTGCGGCTTCATTTTCGGTATGAGTGTCTTATCCGTGACGCGTTCTCTCTGGCGCAGTGTTATCAGGTCGCTCTCGAGGTCGAGCCCTTCGAGGCCCGGTTTGATGCCGCCATTCGGCGAGCAGATGCCGCCCTTCGGCAAGCCTCTACCTCTCAGTCGATTCCCGAGCCGGTCGGACAGCCTACCCCATGGTCTTCCCCACCCACGAGAGCTCCCACGCTACCACCCTCTACTTCCGAACTCTATTCGGAACCATCTCATTTGGAGCCACCCAAGCCCGAACCACCCGTATTTCTAACGGGTACACTTTACATAGCCGAGTCACTACTTAGTTGGCTCAAGGATAGCTTGGTCCCACTTCCCTTCCAATCTATGAGCCCTATCCTACCTCTGGTGCCAATCAACTCATTCCATACCACTTTCCGGTCTAGTCACTATGTGGATACATTGGATGACCTTCTTAAAGGGTTAGACCGGCAATTGACATTTACGCACTTGTTGGCTCCAGGCTTCGACCGACCCACAGGTCGTAGTTTCACTCATCCCGTTTTAGGGTCCATCACCTCCGTGTACACCGTGGGTCATGTTACCACGGAGGTTCTTCTACTCCTCCCGTTACCGGTCGAGCCCGACTTCATTCCTTTTATCCCGAGGGAGGAGCCATATCTTCTATACACTGTCTTATCTACCACGATGGATGGAGGTGACCATCACCTTCAGGAATTTCAAACATGGGACTATGTAATGGAAGAACCGAGGGGTCACACATTCTTTGACCCATTCGACCCCTTCGCTAGTGGGCCTCGTGATCCACCACTTCCCTTCTACCTTGTCAAGGAAGTCCCCTACCACTCTCTTCCCACTCAGGCCAATCAACCTCCACATAGCAATAAGTCCGATGATTGGGGAACATGGCATACCTTACCTACATCTAGGGGTATTGACAAAGGTAGTTTTAGATCTCCCAATCCTCCCACATCCAAGCCCGATACACCTACTTCCGGCCCTCCCAAATCCCATGGGCAGCCGCATGCTAGGGACAAAGTAGGATGTCTAGGAGTCCCACTTTCCACCAACCACCGGTTGCATCTAGTGCATGCTTGGCACACATTCGGGTGTCCTGGTCCACCTTTTGCATATGCATGAGTCGGATTAACTGTAGGGTTGTTTAGGGTTGTGTGTGCATCAGTGTGTTTTTTTCTTTTGCTAAGCATGTTAGGAGTTTACATGACGACATTCGTCGTCACATTGAGTCCAGCAATGCGCGTTACAAAGAGCTAGCCGATGCTCACAGACACCACTGAGAGTTCCAAGAGGGCGAATATGTCATGATCAGGGTAAGACCTAAACGGTTTCCCTCTGGAACCGCTAAGAAGTTACAAGCTCACGGAGCCAGTCCATTTAGAGTGTTGAAACGCGTTGGATCCAATGCGTATGTTGTGGACCTGCCCGAGGAATATGGTATAAGCTCTACTTTTAATATTTAGGATCTAGTTGCATATAGGGACCCAGCGGTGATCCCTAGTGAGCCTTTCGAGCCATCTCCTCCCCTTGAGAGTGATCCCACACCTGAGTGTCCACCTCCAGCCCCGTTGTCACGGCAGCGTGAGCATATCGATCATATACTGGATGAGCAGGTGACAAATTACCAGGAGTGGATCCTACCCGCGCTACCTAGTGCGATGGAGAGGACGGCCCGCTACCGAGGACACGTGGATCACGCATGTAGAGTTGCAGCAGATTGATCCGGACCTTCTGGAGTGATACCGGAGCGATGCAGACCCTTACTCGACAGGGTCGAGTTTCTCCCACCCGGGGAGAATTGGTGCGGACACCGGAGCACACGAGCGGCACGGGTCGGCGAGCCACCGGTATCGCACGCGGAGCACGACTCGAGCCACTTCAGCGTCCATCTGACTCGGAGACAGCCTGGAGACTCCCCCCTGAGTCTCAACATTTATCATATTTGTTTAGACGTTATTTGTGTGTAATGTGTGTGTGTTTCATTTGATTCGGTTTGTAATTTTGATTGCAAAAGGGGTTTATTTGTAAAATGGGACCCCCGGGCCCCACGGGCCCCCCCAGACCTCTTCCCATTGATCCACCTCAGCCTAGGGCCCCATGTGGGGTCAGTCAACATTTCAAATGGAGACATCTAGAAGGTTGAATGATAAATACCACATGGGTAGACAATTGGACTTCAAAGTCCAAGGTAGGCTACCTACCATTCTACCATGTCCCCCCCTTGGTCAATAGGCTGCCCCCCCTTATATTTTATTTAATTTTTGTGTGTGTGTCACATTCAATATAGGCCATCCATTCCCCCATCCCAAGATCCAAGGGTGGCTATTGGATTTGATATGTAACCTATAAGTACCTTGTATTTTCTCATTTAGGAGAATTAATGCCATTGGAATCAAACAAATTCCAAGAGCAAGGGCTGGTGCGCCCCCCTCCTCTCTCCTCCCTCTCCCCCTTGAAGCTGTGAAGGCTTCCCTCTGGAGGTGTGACTCCTCCCCTTATCATTCCGGTCGCCGCCGCCGCCGCCCCGAGCCGCCATCGCATCACCGTCGAGATCGCCGGAGTTCTGCCTTCATCCGACCACAGCAGCTTCCATGAATTCTCTGTGTCAGCCACGAGCTCAGATCGACCTGGGGGTTTTAGGGGATGCTCCAGAGGTGTCAAGCACGTCCCAAAAAATTTGGATGGTCATAAAGATCACATTTGATATTTTTTCATTTTCGTCCAACCTTACTTTTCAGATCTGTCTGCTGTCTGTTTCCATTTCCATCCGCCCTGTGTTTCAAGTGTTCGGACCTATTTCTGATTTTTGTTAGATCTCCCAATTTTACTGGGCGTTCTGTCCATTAACCCCACCGTCTCCAAATTTTATTTAATTTTTGTGAGGCCCTCCCATATTTTTCAAAAATCGATCTCAGGGATAGCTACAGTGCTGTCCACCTGTTCCCAGATCCGACCACCCTCCAGTAAACAAATCATAACCCAGCCACCTCCAATCAGTCCACAAAAAATATCCCCGTCTTCCTTGTCCAAAATCCCATAACTTTGATGAATAGCTTAGGAGCTGAATCGGAGGTTTACTAGGCGGTCAACGGTGGTTCTCAGACAAGTGCCCTGCAGATCTGAGATTTTGGTTACTATAGAATAGGGACTTGTAAATTTAATAACGTTCTGATCCGACCAGATCCAACAGATCTCTCTGGGTCTAGATTGAAGCATTTGAAGAGAGCTTTCCAACGATAGCTCATGCATCCCGATTCGACGTCGGGATTGATCGCAGCGGCCATTTTCGCCGGAGCGTGCGCCGGAAGACAGCAACCAAAATCCGTGGGTTATTAGTTCAAGAGTTGGGAATCGGGGCCGATCGACCCTCGATCGGTGTTCCCGGCCGACCGCCATCCGTGGAGGCGTGCCACCAGGGGTCCCCATCACAGTGGGTCCCACCCCCGCAGATCTGGAGGACAGCGCCGTCCGTGGGCCCCACGGGCCCGTAGAAGCCGCCGTTCGGAAAGCACGAAAATGCGGAGTTCGGCACCGCCGGGCGACATCAAGATGCTGCCCGTCAACCCGAGTTGCGTGATTCCCGGACCCCACATGTGACCTTTTACCTCCCTGCGTGGAGTGGGTCGACTTAGTGTATTGCTGTAATAATTGTTAACCGGGAGTCCGTGATTCGGCCGGGGTTATCTTCGCCACGCCGGGTGCGTGGAGGTAATGGTCCGAACCTCTTGGCGTTCATTTGCTTAGGTAGTATATGGTCTTTTGCCGCTGCCGAGAGCGATAGGTACTAGCCCGTGTGTCCATGTCACCGCTGAGAGTATGAGAGTGACCCGTCCCGCGACTCGATCCGAGTCCGGAAGTGAGTCTGACTACCTTGAACTCTGCCGGTTCTTCAACCGCGCACGATCCGCGTTTCCCTCGCTTGGGATGACGAGTGAGCTTGCGTTTCTGTTAGCGATGTATAGCCCATAGGAGCTCTCTGTGTCAGGCTTAGTGTCTCTCCTATCATCTAGAGTCCGAGGTCCATACCACGTAGAGTCGGTCCCCGTGTCCGTCCCGCATCAGGAGGTAGAGAGACGGATCACCTACTTCTCCTGCGCGTTTTCCTACAGTTTCGTGTTGTTCGGTGCTAGAACGAGCGAGTTTGGGCTCGTTTAGGTAAAACCATGATTTTAGGAGTTTGTAGGGTTCGCTGAAAAACGGTGACCATTCTTAGTAAAATTAGTATTAAACGAACCTTCGGGATGTCTGGATCCCATTCCCACAAGTTTCGTCGTGATTGGTCATCATTCGGGGCCGGTAGGAGTCCGGGAACCCCGGTGACCCAATTTGGGTTGATTCGCCAGAATCGCCCGTTTCTCACGAACGGTTCATTGCATGTCCCCCTTCCGGCTTGTGGAAGGCGAGTTTCGTCGTCTAGGCTTGTTTCCCCAGCGTTTCGACGTGAATGGGGTGTGGAACGGCTGAGATCGGCCGTTCCCATGGTTTTCCTGCCGTGATGATTTGGCGGCCGTTCTAGTGACCGCTACAGGTCTCTGGCGGCCCCACGATAGACCGCCACATCCTTTAGTGTGTCGGTAGTTTCGAGGTCAGTTTAGGTTGGCGGCCCAACCTCTGACCGGCACTTGCCTCTAGCGGCCCTATGGTGGAGCGCAAAGGCATGTCGCTTCTCGAAGTTCGCATCTGTCGGTTCGAGTCTAGCGGTCGTACGATAGACCGCTACGTCACTCTAACGGCTCTTCCTTAGACAGCTAAGAGTCATTGACCATAGTCAATGGAGTATGTCGGTTCAAACTGGCGGTCCTTCCTCTGACCGCCAGAGTGTTGTGGCGCGCCTTCCTTATGCGGCTACGTGTTGTTTGACCGGGTCAATGTTTTAAGTCGGTTGGCCTTGGCGGCCTAACCTTCATGCGTTTCCTAGTAGTAGGGCACCTTCCTTCGGCCGCTACAGTATGTTTGCCTTAGGTCAGTGTCTTAGGGTGGTTTGTGTGGCAGTTCACTCTTAAACCGCCACGTCCGTGTAGCTCGTCTACTCTAGACCGCTACTGGTGGTTTGACTAGATTGGTCGGTTCTGGGCGACTAAGCTTAGCGGCCTAATCCTTGACCACTACAGTCCCCTAGCAGCCCAATCTAGAACCGCTAGAGTCTTGTCCTTGTTGGGGTGTAGCTCCCCTACCCTCGACCACTTCTTCTATATAGCGGCCAAAAGGTAGACCGCCATATCCCGAGGGTGTTGTTTTCCATACTTTTGACTCCTAAGGGTCTTTGCTTGACCCTGTGGTTTGCCCGTTGTCCCGTGGATGTCTCCTGACGTCCTATGAGGGCTATGACCATGTTATAAGGTAGCCAAGCCTGCCTGTTTCTGTATTGCTTTGAAGTCGATGTCGAGGTTCTGGTCAACCCGGTAAGATCCAATGGTTGACATAAGACCTTGTGTGTGTCTCGGCTGTTATGTCTAGCCCGAGACAGTGGTTCTGGATGCCTCAGGGTATTATCTTACCTCAGTTTACGTGTCCAGATGTGCTGAGGGTTCTCGGTGTTTCCTCAGGTCTTCTTGAGTCATTTCCTTCGATTGTGACGTTTCCTCTAGCTTAGGATTAGACCGAATGGCGGCTTGTTCTACTTTGTACGATGGTCTTGACTCCGAGTCATGAGACTCAAGGATCGTTGTGTCTGCAGGTATAGTTACCTTGTCCTGAGTCTTTCGGCAGTGGTGTGCTACCTTGGTGCTTCGTAGTACGTACGACAGTGCTTCCTTGCCTGTCTGTACTTTAGCACTCGTGCTTTGGAGTCTGTGTCTAGTGAGCCTCCACTAGTCGTAGCCTGGCGACACGTTACGACGTGTCGACCCACCCGGGAGTGGTGGCATGGCAGTTCTCGATATACAGTTTTTAAGCTAGTTCCGTGGGCCCCCGGTCCAACTGTAGCGTCCTGCGGAAGGGGAAAACTAGCTAGAGGCCTGGCTTAGGCAGTGAGCCAGTGTATCCACACGTGGTCAGGGGCTTGGACTGATGCCGATGGGCGTTACCATGACTAGTCACTCATTACTATAGTCCTGTTCTAGTTTTGAGAGTGTCTTAGTCTCTGTCGTGCTTCAGGAGACAGCGTAGACGAGACACTTGTAGGCGCAGCATAAGACGTTAGTGGACGCAGCTGACTGTTCTTCTAGTGAGGAGGTGCTTCCGTCACACGACACGTGACTCTCGTGTTTCTCACGTGTTGTGACCTTTCCGGGTTAGCCCTCTCGTCGTCTTGCCCGAGGTCAGTGTTGTGTCGTGTGCACGACGTTCTAGTCGTGTGTGTGTTGTCGTGTCTAGAAGAGCATGCACGGCAATCAAGTCGTGTATGCTTTAGGGCATCTGTCTCTGTCTAGATCTTTTGTAGGCTTTTTGCCCGTCTTTGAGGGCCCGATAGATCGGCAACTCCTGAGTTTTTTAGATCAGGGTTCGCCTTCCTATTGTTGCCCGGAGTTGTTTAGGGAGCCGAGGCTAGTTCGACAGCCGCGCTTGTTCGGTACGACTTTTCCTTTTCCTTTAGCTATTCCGGTTTTCTTTTACAGCTTTGTAGTTTAGTTTTCCTACTTTACTATACCTGCTGTTTTAACGTGTTACTGCGTTGTTTATCAGTGGGTATCCGCGTGGCCCCTACTGAGCCAGTGACACGAGGCTAACCCCTACTTTTCAGGTGTGGTCGTCTCTGCTTCCTCCGCTATTCCTGGTGTGGCGAGTTCGTAGTGGCCAGTGGTACCTACGTCGGGCTTCCCCCGACCTCAGTGTACGTCCTTCTTTTCTGTTGACTGTACTGCTTGTCATTAGCTTTGGACTGGACTCTGGTACATGATGGGGACATCCCCAGTCACTCCATCTTTTTCGAGACTCCGGTTGCTCGCCATCGGTGCATCATCATCTCCATCACTTAATTTTGAGTAGTAGCATGTAATTTTCATCTTATTTGAGTCATAGATGTGTAATCTTTGTTTATTTGAGTCAGTTAATAGGTTAATGGGTCAGTTTGATAGTCATTTGGGCCCAACTAGTGGGCTTGGCCCAGGGGCACCCTCCCTTGGACTACTTTAATTTGATCATTAGTTGTTTAGTCATGGTCATTTTAGTCCTAGGAAAATATGAGTGCCTATAAATAGGCCACCCCACTCCCTCATATGTAATCGTTTGGTCAATCAAAAATTGAGTGTTCTAGTGCAATTGGAGTGGATTCTCCCTCTCTCTCCCTCTCTCTCTCTAAGGGGTGGATTCCCCTATCTCTCACTCTCTCACTCTCTCTAAGGGGTCCCCCCCTCTCTCTCTCTCTTCCCTACCCCCAAATTTTGAAATTTCTTCTCTCTCCTCCCATTCACTCTTCATTAATATTCCCCCCTTCCCCATACCCTCATTCAAGTCCCCCCAACCCCCAAGATAGAACCCACCAATCTCTAAGCCACCCTTCAACCCCCAACCACCCACTACCCTTTCCTAAGCACCCTTCCATCTCCCCAAGGCTGAAGGGACTCAAACCCTAGGCCAAATTTGAATTTCCCTCCCCTTTCTAACTGATCCCCTCCCCTCCCCATCACCCCCACCACCTGGGTCGCACCCACAGCCAACCATCAGCCCTCCTTCCCCAATCTCCCCTCTCTTACCTCCACTCCCTACCAAGCCCTATTCTGGTTCGCAAGCAGCAGATCACCCGCAGATTGCAGAGAGTTCCACGGCGTCATAGTGAGGCTTCAGGAGGTGTACCATATATTTTTGGAAAGGTCGTCCAGAGAGATTTCCAAGCGAGGTGGTTTCGTCCTCATCCGAGCACCGTGCTGATCGGGAGGCCCTTTCTTCCTCGACTGCGCAAAGCCTCCCTGGCAAGAGACCAGAGCCGGAGTGGAAGCTCGACTACGACGAACCTGTTGCGAATATGATCAAGAGTTCTTCTTCAAAAATCTTCTACTACGAGTCTTCTATCATCCCCAAGAAGCAGAGCCCAGTTTGGCGACCGGACCTGAGAGTTATCATTTTTATTCCCTGGGTACAAGGTTCTACCTCCACTCAGTCTGCACCGACCCCTCCTCAGTGTTCCGAGCCTACCGGTCTGCTCCGACAACGAACGGCATCCTCGTCAAGCTTGTTACGAAGAGGACTCAAATATGGTTCCGTTGACTCTGGCTTTGCCTCATTTTGAGTTCAGGAGCGGTCGTGGCATCTTTTGCTTCCTACTACCGAGTTCCTGAAGTAGTCAGAACTATCAACCTATTCCCCTGTTCAAGCTCCTACTTTGACCAGCGCTGGCGCCCGAAGAAATTACCAAAATTCAGGCGTCATCCCGGCCCAGCTATGAGCAATCTCCAACTGGTTTCATCATCAGAAAAATTCTGGAGTGGCCGCAGCGTCCAGAGAACCAACTGCCTGTCCTGAATCATAGAGAGTGGATAAAATCGACATCGGCGACCATTCTTTGTTTCTAGCCCGATTTTTCCTCTTTTGCTTGGCCGGCTGAAGGCCCCTCCCTGTGTGGAGGTAGTTTTGGATGTATTCACAGTTAACCTCCACCCCATGATCCCCCTCCTATGAGAGGCGTAGTGTTGTAATCACTTAATCAGGGTCAAGCGGCATCGGCGCGGCGTGCGGGTGCGTATCCACGCCTCCCCACTCGCCCTCGTCTATCGGCCAGGATCGGTGTTCTCACACCGATCAGGTGAGCTCCGAGACACATCCCTCGCTGGTTTATTCATGCTTATTTAGTATTGTCTTTAGCTCCGTCAGACGGTAAGTGAGTGCTTGATCCAAATTTCCCTCCAATTGAGTGGCCACCGTGGAGTGAGGTGAAGAGCGACCCTACAACCCATGCCTTTGGCATGCTGGACGCCCACAAAATTGGGTATCCCAACCCCTTAGGGGGTCAACCAAAGCAAAACCTAGCCTTGGAACATCAAGGTCCCTCTTTGGACCCTCCCCACCATTGCCAATTTGCCCATGGGCAATAGTGTCCGCTAAGCGAGTGAGCTCGCCCGAGTAGTTTCATCATCAAAAGTTGCTTGCTTGCGAGTCATAGGTTCAAGGTGTATTGGCCTTGTGATTACCACCCAAGGTGGTGTCACATCAAGTGGTATCAGAGCCAGGTTCACAACTTGTCTCAATCAAGTTGGTCCTAGGGCGTGTTTATGCATTTCGAGTCCCCGGTTGCATCTCTTTTGTCCACTAGCATGGCCACCCCTTACCGACCTTACCCATCGGCCCTCTCCATGAGTCCAAACCCCCAAGGGATGCCTATCACTAACACACATGACCTCCTTGGCCATGTCAACTACCTCATGAAGGCCTTTACCTATGCCAATGAGCGGCTTGATAACCTATCGGGTCGACTTGACCAACTAGGAGAAAATGGCCCCACCCCAAGGGTGGATGATAGTAGGGCTCCTCCCCCACCTCCCATCTTTGATGGAACTCATCCTATTGACTATTTAGATTGGGAAGTCTCAATGGACCATTACTTCACTTGGTATCCCATGTGCGAGGATGAGAAAGTCCGATTTGCCAAATTGCAACTTACCAAACGGGCCCAAACTCATTAGTTGAACATTGAAGGCTTAAGGATAATTAGAAGGGAAGCTCCCCTCCCAACATGGGGGGACATGAAGGAACAACTTAGGGCTAGATATATTTTTCCCTCCCATTCCGAACACCGAAGCCCAAATAGCATTTCAACTCCTTCATTTCCCCTTGGCCAACCCAAGACCCTAATCACCCAATCCCCACCACTTCCCACCTCTCCCACCACTACATCTACACCCTACCTCCAAGTCCACGCCACAACCATAGCTCCACCGGCCCAAGTGGACTCTGTGTCCACTCCTCCACCGAAGCCCATGATGGCCACCACCCCCCAACCCAAAATCCCTCACCAAACCCATACCCCACAAACCTCCTTAGCCCCCACCACTACCCCTCCTTCACCCCCTAAAAGGGACACACCTCCCAAAACCAATCAAACCAAGCCTCCACACCCACCCCACCTTCCTCTTACAACCCCAATCTTACCCCAACCTAGGCCACCGCTACTTCCACTTCCAACCCCAATCCAAGTCCGACCTCGTTCACCACCCCGGATGCACCATGCGCCAATCATCATCACCCCACCCACAAAGTACCTACCCACCTCCTTGGTAGAAGAACCCATAATCTTGACACCCGACCCCATAGTGGTGAACACCCCAGATCCAACCCCCACTTTGAAAGAAACACATGCCCAAGATGAGGACAAAGCCTCGCATTACGATCTTCACTCTATGCCCTCTCCTCTAGTAGGGAGTGATCTTATCATAAGTGGGTCCTTGGCTAGATGGTTAAAAGAGAGCCCAGCTCACCCGATCATGGCCTACCCTTCCTTGGAGCGACACCTACCCATAGTGCTCTTCAACTCCTATCGCATCACCATCCAATCATCTTATCAAGTGGGGACATTAGGGGACCTTCTCAAGGGCTTAGTATGGCAATTAGAGTTGACTGGCATGTTGACCCCCATGACCAAACAACCTAGGAGCCTTGACCTCCTACACCTATGTGTTGGGTCTATCACATCAATGTGCACCATTGGTTGCTACACTAGTGACCTTTTATTATTCCTCCCCACACCCGATGAGCCCGACCTTCCCCTCAAATTGGAGCTTCTTATCTCGGGTAGAAAGCCAAGCCCTCCCCTCATGGTCGATCTACCTCCCAAGAACTTCGGCCCAATTACTTCATTAGAGGAGGATGACCCACCTTCTATGGACCTTGTGAACATAGAGTTCCTTCCTCTAGGAAGCCCAATCCATGACCCATTTGATCCCTTCCAATGGGAGCCTAGTTACCCATGTGACCCACCCACCTTACCCACAACCCACCTTTCTCTACCCCAACCAACCATGTTGGACCAAGACCACCTCTTCCAAGACTCGGGCCCCACAAAGGGAACCATCGCCATAAACAACATATGCCTAGGAAACAAGGAAGAGCTCCTCTCCATAATGCCCACCTTCTTAGATCCCTTCGACCCATTCACATGGAAGTTCAAAAGTCATCCCACATCTATGCAGATGGAAGTCACCTTTGGGATAACCATGTATGTGTCTAGGCTTACCACACCATTTGGCATGATTCATAAGTTGGGTACATTCATTCACATCACCCACATGTCAAGTAGGAAGCATAAGTGGACCGTATTCGGATGTATTGGCCCACCTTCATTCATCATGAGTCTTAAGCATGAGAGGAGCATACATGGATGTCCGGGTCCCCCGACATTTGTCACACCCATGCATAAAAGGGTCATATATGGATGTCCCAGCCCTCCTAAGTCTGTCACAGTGTTCATGACATCAAAGTATGATCGGTCTACATTTGGCTGCCCCGGTCCACCTTTGCACACCATACTTTCCACACCAACATCGCATCGTAGTGCATGGCATATGCATTCTCGCAAGCATCTAGCAACGAGCAGTGAGGACCACAAAAGGCGGGCAATAGCTTGTAAGTGGCACTTGGGATTCCAAGTAGACAACTTGGTAATGGTGACATTGAAGTGGCTCTATGCTAGGGCTATCTCCAACCCGAGGGCACAAGGACTTGGACCTTCCTGAATTCTAAGTAGCATTGGCAAACATGCTTTTGGTCTGAACTTTCCAAAGGATTCTGGGACACACCCAACTTTTCGTGTGGCAGATCCAGCACCCTATAAGGGCCCCGCGGTGGAACCTAGTAAGCATCTTGAGCCTACACTTACCTTTGTGAGTGACACCACCGGAGAGCCTCCACATATCAGCCCGAGAGCCCGACATGAGCACATGGAGGCAATACTAGATAAGCAAGGTACCATCGCCAAGAAGAGGGTGTGCCCGTGCTACCCTGAGAAGTGGAAGAGCCATCCCTCGGCTACGGTGGCAGGGTTGAGTTGGGAAGATGCTCTGCACCCGGATCTGCTTTCGTGTACTGCCACCCCGGAGGACCCACACTCGACGGGGTCGAGTTCTCCCCACCCCGGGGGTATGATGGGGACATCCCCAGTCACTCCATCTTTTTTGAGACTCTGGTTGCTCGCCATCGGTGCATCATCATCTCCATCACTTAATTTTGAGTAGTAGCATGTAATTTTCATCTTATTTGAGTCATAGATGTGTAATCTTTATTTATTTGAGTCAGTTAATAGGTTAATGGGTCAGTTTGATAGTCATTTGGGCCCAACTAGTGGGCTTGGCCCAGGGGCACCCTCCCTTGGACTACTTTAATTTGGTCATTAGTTGTTTAGTCATGGTCATTTTAGTCCTAGGAAAATATGAGTGCCTATAAATAGGCCACCCTCTCCCTCATATGTAATCTTTTGGTCAATCAAAAATTGAGTGTTCTAGTGCAATTGGAGTGGATTCTCCCTCTCTCTCTCCCTCTCTCTCTAAGGGGTGGATTCCCCTCTCTCTCACTCTCTCTAAGGGGTCCCCCCTCTCTCTCTCTCTTCCCTACCCCCAAATTTCAAAATTTCTTCTCTCTCCTCCCATTCACTCTTCATTAATATTCCCCCCTTCCCCATACTCTCATTCAAGTCCCCCCAACCCCCAAGATAGAACCCACCAATCTCTAAGCCACCCTCCAACCCCCAACCACCCACTACCCTTTCCTAAGCACCCTTCCATCTCCCCAAGGCTGAAGGGGCTCAAACCCTAGGCCAAATTTGAATTTCCCTCCCCTTTCTAACTGCTCCCCTCCCCTCCCCATCACCCCCCACCACCTGGGTCGCACTCACAGCCAACCATCAGCCCTCCTTCCCCATTCTCCCCTCTCTTACCTCCACTCCCTACCAGGCCCTATTCTGGTTCGCAAGCAGTAGACCACCCGCAGATTGCAGAGAGTTCCATGGTGTCATAGTGAGGCTTCAGGAGGTGTACCATATATCTCTGGAAAGGTCGATCAGAGAGCTTTCCAAGCGAGGTGGTTTCTTCCTCATCCGAGCACCGTGCTGATCGGGAGGCCCTTTCTTCCTCGACTGCGCAAAGCCTCCCTGGCAGGAGACCAGAGCCGGAGTGGAAGCTCAACTACGATGAACCTGTTGGGAATCTGATCAAGAGTTCTTCGACACAAATCTTCTACTACGAGTCTTCTATCATCCCCAAGAAAAGAGCCCAGTTTGGCGACCGGACCTGAGAGTTATCATTTTTATTCCCCGGGTGCACGGTTCAGCCTCCACTCAATCTGCACCGACCCCTCCTCAGTGTTCCGAGCCTACCGGTCTTCTCTGACAACGAACGGCATCCCCGTCAAGCTTGTTACGAAGAGGACTCACATAAGGTTCCGTCAACTCTAGCGGCGCCTCATTCTGAGTTCAGGAGCAGTCATGGCATCCACTTCTTCCTGCTGCCGAGTTCCTGAAGCAGTCAAAACTGTCAACATGTTCCCCTGTTCAAGCTCCTACTCCGACCAGCGCCGGTGCCCGACGAAATTACAAAAATTCAGGCGTCATCCCGTCCCAGCTACGAGAAATCTCCAACTGGTTTCGTCATCGGCAAAATTCTGGAGTGGCCGCAGCATCCAGAGAACCAACTGCTTGTCTTGAATAGCAAAGAGTGGACAGAATCGACATCAGCCACCATTCTTTGTTTCTAGCCCGATTTTTCCTCTTTTGCTTGGCCGGCTGAAGGCCCCTCCCTGTGTGGAGGTTGTTTTGGATGTATTCACAGTTAACCCCCACCCCAAGATCCCCCTCCTGCGAGAGGCGTAGTGTTGTAATCACTTAAACAGGGTCAAGCGGCATCGGCGCGGCGTCCGAGTGCGTATCCACGCCTCCCCGCTCGCCCTCGTCTATCGGCCGGGATCGGTGTTCTCACACCGATCAGGTGAGCTCCGGGACACATCCCTCGCTGGTTTATTCATGCTTATTTAGTATTGTCTTTAGCTCCGTCGGACGGTAAGTGAGTGCTTGATCCAAATTTCCCTCCAATTGAGTGGCCACCGTGGAGTGAGGTGAAGAGCGACCCTACAACCCATGCCTTTGGCATGCTTTCCACCCCAAAATTGGGTATCCCAGCCCCTTAGGTGGTCAACCAAAGCGAAGCCTAGCCTCGAAACATCAAGGTCCCACTTTGGATGTCACGCCCCGAGCGCAGAAGGAACCCGAGAGAACGCGACGAGTTTATATCAATCATGTCAATCAGAGCAAGTAGAATTTCGACATCAAAATAGAGTGCGCAATAAGATGAGCTTTTGAAACATAATCAAACACTGATACCAATGATAATAACAAACCCATAAATAAAGTCACAAACTCCAAGACTTAACAATACGAACCAGGCCCATGAGCCTTAACTATTACAACCCATTGACATAACACCATATCCAACGACAAGACTCCTAAGAATAAACTAAGGACGACAAGACATGATAAGTGGTAGTAGCACGACGCTTGCAGATTCTACGCTCGTCACTCTTGCTCCTGCCCATCCGAGTCTGAGTCATGGTCCGTATTACCTGAAAGTTTGGGGACAAGAACTTGATGAGCGAACGCTCAGTAGGAATTATATCTCAAAAACTAGCAATTGGTTTAAGTATTTAACTTTTTCAAATGAAAATGCAAGTCTATATGTAAAACATGTAAAATAAAATGTTATGGAATTGAACATGATAACGAGAGGAAATAACATATGCTGTTGATCCAAGATAAGGAATTTCAAGTATTCAAGTATTTGAATGAGTACCAAGTATATCAACAAAGTCTTTCATGTCGTGAAATAATGGCTATTAACAAGCAAGTACTTTTCTCATTCCGGGCCACGCAAGTTATGTCAAGTCAGTCAAGTCAAGCACGCAAGAGAGAGATAGAGATATAGTGGAGATGTCGTAGATTCAAGCAAGTACTTCGGTGTAATGTCACACCGTGATCAATATAACTCCCATGGGCACAAGTACTTTCGGGTGCTCCTCTCAGGACCAGATCAGGCCCTATATGCGCTGACATTGTTATATGTAATATCTAGATAACCACTTTATGTATAGCCATGGAATTCCAAGAACAAACTCATGTAAGATATCGAGATAGATTTGTGGATAGGTTCCATGGAATTCAAGGAAATAGCTTTTAGAGTTCAAAAATTGATAATGACGGTATAATCATGAGTGTCGATAAAACTGGGTAGATTTAGTTCCCCAATTGGGTACCATAACAAATAGGTATCCATATACATGGATGGTCACCCATTTGATATAGAATTGAGGTCCACAAGAACAGCATATCAATGATATGATGTCCACATTCCATTAAGAATATACACATGATATAGCATATCATGAGGGCCGGTATACCATGTTTCTAAAGAGTGACATGGTAAAATAGTGTAAGGGTTTTTATGGTACAACCTGCTCAGTCGGCCTTGAGGGAATCCAAGGCTCGAGGAGTCTTACGGAGGTCTCTATGACTAACTTGCTAGTCCAAAGGAACGGAATGTCCAATGGAGAGCTTGTAGGTTACCGAGAATTGAGGGGTAATGCGATAACCATCGTGAAACATGGGACTATATTCACGGAATGGAACATAGCGCCGATATATATATATATATATATATATATATGTATATATAGATATAGAAAACCCTCGGTTCACAGAAAGCAGCATGAAATAATTACATAGGAAATTAGCAACTTAATCTAAGTCATTACTTATCAAATTAACGCCTTTTACAGGGGCGTTTATTTATAATTTGACGACTTATACAGGGGTCGTCCATTATATAATTCTATTTTGCAGGAATTTCTATATTCTGGAATTTTAACAAAAATGCGCATTGGACAGGGGCGTTACTTTTAAATTAGCGCCCTTTGGTGGGGCGTCAGTTCTATAAGAGACGGCCTGTATCAGGTCGTTAATTCAAGTTCTTCCAAGATTTAACATAAACAGTGAAAATTTCCAGATAATACAATTTTGGGGACAACAAGTTACATGGTCAGGACAAGAAAAATAGCAGGATTCAAGGGGTATAATCATGCATTAGATTGGATTCATGGTTTCAGAGATATAAAATTTTTAAACATGAGTATTTAATAATTTCAAAGAATTGACAACTCCTGGGCAGGGCGTCAGATCTTGAATTAGCGCCCTGGGCTGGGTCGCTTCTTTTAAATTAGCGAGCTTGGCAGGGTCGCTTATTTTAAAATCTTACAGAACCTTTGAAAACGCAATAAGAGTATATGCATGAGATCATGGATGATATTATTACATAATCTATGCTAGTTTGGGCTACGTTTCTTGAGAAAACCTACAATATGATCATGATTTATGCTTGTTTGGGCTATGAGACTTGAGATAACCTACCTCTGTGGATGATCTGGTGAATAGGATGAAGGTCTGAAGCTTTTACGATGGTCTGTCTCAAACAACAGCAGGATGAAGAATGCACTTCGTGGTTAACAGGAGGAAGAAAATGATGACGATGAATGCCCGTGGTCTAGTGCAGGCCTCAGCAGGATGACGGGGGAAGCAGAGGAACGCCTTCACACATTCGTCAGCAGGAAGAAGAATGAAGAAGAGGGAGCTCCCCTTCACGTTGCAGTCAACAGGAAGAAGAGGAAGAAGCCTTCCTTACTTGCATTCGCAGCAGCAAGATGGCGTCGATGCAGCAGTAACGTTGCTACGATCGACGGAGACGTAGTTTTATAGGGTTGTGTGGGTTCTGGGGGATTCAAATGCTCAGATACGGAAGGGATTTTTGATCAAGATTGGTAAGGTTTTAAACCTACTATGCATGGACCTCACCCCTTCCAAGATAGCAGCCGCCTGCTCCCATTTGCATCGGAGAACCCTAACACAGGCCATGCAGCGAACGAGCATGCCTTAATTTAACCCTCGGGGAAAGAGACGTCTGAGACAAGAGTGTCTTTTCATTAAGTAGCGCCCTCACTAGAGGGCGTGTTTTTATAAAATGACGCCTTAACTAGGGTCGTCTTTTACATTTTTCATATTTTGGCGCTAAATTTCTATTTTTTTTCTTGGTATGAATTAGCGCCCATGATCAGGGCGTTATTTATACAACTAACGCCTTAAGAGAGGGCGTTATTTAATTAGCGCCTTAAGGAAGGGCGTTATTTCTTTTTGGCCCAATTTTATGTATTTCTCTTGGATGGTTTTACGTTTATTAAGTACCTCTAATCATATATATCAATTATTTTTATTCGTTTAGAATATTTATTCCTTATTAATTATCTGGGGTCTTACACCCTCCCCCACTTAAAAGAATTTGGTTCCCAAATTCAATTGCGTGAAATGGAGACATGGAGGGTATAGAGTACTTACGATTTAGAACAATTCTGGATATCTTCTTCGCATAGATTCCTCAGTTTCCCATGTAGCTTCTTGTTCCGAGCATTTGTTCCACTGTACTTTTACCACGGGAATGGTCTTGTTTCTTAAGACTCGGACCTCTCGATCAAGAATCTTCATTGGCTTCTGTTCGTATGTGAAGTCCCTCTGAATTACCAAATTACTATGATCAATGACGTGGAAAGGGTCGTGTACATACTTCTTCAGCATGGAAATGTGGAACACGTTGTGCACTTCCGACAATTGAGGAGGCAAAGCAAGACGATAGGCTACCTCGCCCACTCTTGCCAATATTTCGAATGGACCAATGAATCTTGGTGTGAGCTTGCCTTTAACTCCGAACCTCCTTATTCCTCGACCGGGTGAGACCTTGAGGTAAACATGGTCTCCGACTTGGAACTCTAATTCCCTTCTTCTATTATCTGCATAAGATTTCTGTCGGGATTGTGCTACTTTGAGTCTTTCCCGGATAAGTTCAACCTTCTCTACTGTATTTCTTACCATATTAGGCCCTAGTAGTTGCTTCTCGCCAACCTCATCCCAGCATATAGGAGATCGGCAACTGCTGCCGTACAAGGCTTAAAATGGAGCCATCTGTATACTGGCTTAGTAACTATTGTTGTATGAAAACTCGGCTAGGGGCAAATGATCATGCCAGCCTCCGCCAAAGTCAATAATACAAGCCCGTAGCATGTCTTCAACTATTTGGTTTGTTCTCTCGGTCTGACCGTCGGTCTGGGGATGGAAAGCAGTACTGAAGTTGAGCTTCGTCCCAAAGAGTGCTGTAGACCCTTCCAGAAATGAGAAGTGAAGCGAGGGTCTCAGTCAGACACGATTGATGTTGGGACTCCATGCAATCTCACGATCTCCTTAATATATAATGCGGCCAAAATATCAACCGACCATCGACTTTTAATGGGCAAGAAATGTGCCGACTTGGTCAGTCGGTCGATGATTACCCAAATACCATCATGTCCGCCTCTAGATTTAGGCAATCCCATGATGAAATCCATACCAATTTCTTCCCATTTCCATTTGGGAATATCAAGGGGGTGTAACTTTTCGGCGGGCCTTTGGTGTTCCGCTTTCACTTATTGGCACGTGAGACAGCGAGACACAAAGTCCGCTACCTCCCTCTTCATGTTCGGCCACCAGAAAGTTCTTTTTAGATCTTTGTACATCTTAGTTGCTCCAGGATGAATGGTATACCAAGAGCGGTGAGCTTCATCTAGAATCTTCCTTTTCAACTCAGGACAGTCTGGAACACATGTCCTTTCCTGAAACATTAGTCTTCCATCAATTGCTATCTTGAACCCGATTCTTTGATCTAGTTTCTCCCTGAGTTCAATCATTCCAGGATCTTCATCTTGCAACTTTTTGATTTCGGATAGCAAATCTGGATGCACACTCATGTGAGAGAGTGTAATACACCCATCTTTCTGGTCCGTGCTTATATTTAATCTAGAGAATTCCTCTAATAGTTTCCATTCTCGTATCGTACAGCTGGCTATAAGGGTTCTCGGCTTTCGACTCAAGGCATCAGCTACCGAATTCCCTTTACCGGGGTGATATTAAATAGTGAAATCAAAGTCCTTTAAATATTCCAGCCATCGACGTTGTCTCATATTAAGCTCCTTCTGAGAGAATAGATATTTGAGGCTCTTATGATCGGAGAATACTGTGAATTGTTCTCCGTAGAGATAATGTCTCCAGATCTTTAGTGCAAATACTACCGCGGCCAATTCCAAATCATGCACCGGGTAGTTTTCTTCATGCTTCTTCAACTGCCTGGAAGAGTATGCAATAACTCTCCCCTGTTGCATTAACACACAACCGAGGCCAATACCGGAAGCATCGGTATATACCTCATACTTCTCTCCTTCAATAGGAAGCGCCAAGACTGGAGCAGTGGTCAAACGGTCCTTCAATGTTTGGAAGCTTTGTTCACATTCCTCATTCCACTCATATGGCACTTCCTTGCGGGTAAACCTAGTGAGGGGTACTGCAATCCTTGAGAAGTTTTTAATAAAACGCCGGTAATAACCAGCAAGACCAAGGAAACTCCTAATTTCTGTTGCATTTGTTGGTTGTTCCCAATTCTTTACCGCTTCAACCTTTGCGGGGTCCACTGAGATTCCATCTTTTGAAATTACATGTCCTAAGAAGGACACTTCTTCCAGCCAAAACTTGCATTTGCTAAATTTGGCATATAATTGATTATCCCTCAATATCTGCAATGCTATTCTTAAATGCACTTCATGCTCCTCTTCAGACTTTGAATATATCAGGATATCATCGATAAAAATCACAATAAATTTGTCCAGATGTGGTCTAAAGATGCTATTCATAAGCTACATAAAAGCTGCAGGGGCATTTGTTTGTCCAAAAGGCATAACAGTAAATTCATAATGCCCGTACCTGCTTCGGAATGTAGTTTTGTGAATATCCTCGTCCTTGATCCTCAGTTGGTGATAACCCGATCGAAGATCAATTTTTGAGAAATACTTAGCTCCAGAAATTTGATCAAAGAGTTCATCAATCCTCGACAGTGGATATTTATTCTTGATAGTGAGATGGTTCAGCTGCTGATAATCGATGCACAGCCTCATCGATCCATCCTTCTTCTTGACGAACAACACTGGTGCTCCCCACGGGGAAGTACTTGGTCTGATAAATCCTCTCTTCAATAGCTCCATTAGCTGTTCCTTCAATTCCTTTAATTCTGCGGGGGACATTCTGTAGGGTGTTTTGGAAACAGGTCCGGCACCCGGAACAAGGTCTATAGTGAACGAGACCTCTCTCTCTGGTGGCAAACCAGGCAAATCTTCAGGGAAAACATCGGAGAACTCCTGAACCACTAGAATGTCTTCTAGTCTAGCTACCTTAGCCTCTGTGGCAGTTACAAATGCTAAGAATGCCTCGCATCCTTTGTTGATAAGTTTATGGGCTCGAAGAGTAGAGATGACTGGTGATCTCTTCCGGGGAGTAACGTAAGTTAACTCCGGGTAATCCACAAAAGTTACTTTTCCATTTCGACAATCTACAGTTGCCCGATAGGTGGATAGCCAATCGGCCCCTAGAATTACATCGTACTCTTTCAGATCTAAGCATATTAAATTTGCAGGTAAATTGTGGCCTTTAACCATAATCTTACAATTAGGGTAATGGAAAGTGACATCAGACTCGTTCCCTAACGGGGTAGAAATCACTAAGTTTATCCATTCCGGTTCCATAGAGAATGAAGCAGCAAATTTCTTTGAAACAAAAGAATGTGTGGCACCAGTATCAAACAGTACTTGAGCAGATTTAGAGCAGACAGTCAAAATACCTTCCACCAACCCACCCTCGGTTGGTTCCGTCTCTTGGAGAGCTTGTAAACGTCCTTGCTTCTTTGCCGGATGCTTCTCTTCCTTTGTCTCCGGCTCACTTTGCTCGTTCATCATCGGACAATCGGAATACGGTGTTCTTTACTCCCACAACGAAGGCATGCTCCAAGCCTTCTCCAACATTCCGCAGCCTGATGACCTGGCTTGTCGCAATATTTACAATTCTCCTTAGGCGGCGCCGTGATGGAGAAAGGTTTGTTGTTGCCCTTCTTGAATTTCTTCTCTTTGGAGGGTTCGCCTCCATTATTGGTCCGCTTCTTAAAAGACGGTTTAAAAGTGTTGGGGCTTGTAACATTCTCCCTTTTATCCTTACCACGGATTTTGTCAGATAGTTCCGTGGCGTCTTCTAGCAACTGGGTACGACGTACCGTCTCTGAGTATACTTGGATATCCAAGGGAGCGAGCTGGGTGATATACTGGGGTCGTAACCCATTCAAGAACCTCCTTGCTTTCATCTTTTCAGTGCACACTAAATGTGGTGCATATCAAGATAATCGGGAGAACTGGGCTTCATAATCAGCTACCGAGAGGGATCGTTGCTTCAAGGCGGCAAATTCTGCGGCCTTTTTCTCCTGAACACGGTCGGAGAAATACTTGCTATTGAAGTGCTCGACAAATTCGACCCAAGTAACATGATTTTCGGGTAAGGTGGCCTCAACAGACTCCCACCAAGCACGAGCGTCCCGTTCCAGTTGGAACGTGGCTAGAAGCACCCTTTCATTATCTGCGCATTGCATGACGTGGAAGATCCGTTCGATCTCTTTTATCCAATTCTCTGCATCCTCAGGGTTTGATGATCCTGCGAACCTCGGAGGGTTGAGGTTCCTAAAACTCCGATGGAGGTCGCCAGCTCCATGGTGTGCCCCACCTTGAGCCACCTGTTGCAAGGCCTGGGTCAGGCCCTGAACAGTTCGTTGCATCTCACGCCATTGTGCGCGTTCAGCAGCCATAGTCCTACAAGTAGTGAACCTTAATTAGTTTCATGTTGAAATTTGTAGTCGGATGCCCTACGAGGACTTATACCCACGGCACTACCCATCCTCCCAGTTTGGGATAGACCTATCCTTGGACTTGGGTTTCCTAGGACTTGAAATCCTAGGCTCTGATACCACAAAAACTGTCACGCCCCGAGCGCGGAAGGAACCCGGGTGAACGCGACTAGTTTATATCAATCATGTCAATCAGAGCAAGTAGAAATTTGACATCAAAATAGAGTGCGCAATAAGATGAGCTTTTGAAACATAATCAAACACTGATACCAATGATAATAACAAGCCCATAAATAAAGTCACATACTCCAAGACTTAACAATACGAACCAGGCCCATGAGCCTTAACTATTACAACACATTGACATAACACCATATCCAACGACAAGACTCCTAAGAATAAACTAAGGACGACAAGACACGATAAGTGGTAGTAGCACGACGCTTGCAGATTCTATGCTCGTCACTCTTGCTCCTGCCCATCCGAGTCCGAGTCATGGTCCGTATTACCTGAAAGTTTGGGGACAAGAACTTGATGAGCGAACGCTCAGTAGGAATTATATCTCAAGAACTAGCAATTGGTTTAAGTATTTTACTTTTTCAAATGAAAATGCAAGTCTATATGTAAAACATGTAAAATAAAATGTTATGGAATTGAACATGATAACGAGAGGAAATAACATATGATGTTGATCCAAGATAGGGAATTTCAAGTATTCAAGTATTTGAATGAGTACCAAGTATATCAACAAAGTCTTTCATGTCGTGAAATAATGGCTATTAACAAGCAAGTACTTTGCCCATTCCGGGCCACGCAAGTTATGTCAAGTCAGTCAAGTCAAGCACGCGAGAGAGAGATAGAGATATAGTGGAGATGTCGTAGATTCAAGCAAGTACTTCGGTGCAATGTCACACCGTGATCAATATAACTCCCATGGGCACAAGTACTTTCGGGTGCTCCTCCCAGGACCAGATCGGGCCCTATATGCGCTGACATTGTTACATGTAATATCTAGACAACCACTTTATGTATAGCCATGGAATTCCAAGAACAAACTCATGTAAGATATCGAGATAGATTTGTGGATAGGTTCCACGGAATTCAAGGAAATAACTTTTAGAGTTCAAAAATCGATAATGACGGTATAATCATGAGTGTCGATAAAACTGGGTAGATTTAGTTCCCCAATTGGGTACCATATCAAATAGGTATCCATATACATGGATGGTCACCCATTTGATATAGAATTGAGGTCCACAAGAACAGCATATCAATGATATGATGTCCACATTCCATTAAGAATATACTCATGATATAGCATGTCATGAGGGCCGGTATACCATGTTTCTAAAGAGTGACATGGCAAAATAGTGTAAGGGTTTTTATGGTACAACCTGCTCAGTCGGCCTTGAGGGAATCCAAGGCTCGAGGAGTCTTACGGAGGTCTCTATGACTAACTTGCTAGTCCAAAGGAACGGAATGTCCAATGGAGAGCTTGTAGGTCACCGAGAATTGAGGGGTAATGCGATAACCATCGTGAAACATGGGACTATATTCACGGAATGGAACATAGTGCCGATATATATATATATATATATATATATATATGTATATATAGATATAGAAAACCCTCGGTTCACATAAAGCAGTATGAAATAATTACATAGAAATTAGCGACTTAATCTAAGTCGTTACTTATCAAATTAACGCCTTTTACAGGGGCGTTTATTTAGAATTTGACGACTTATAATTCTGACCGATCAAGAGCCTATAGGGTATTTAACACCAAAGATCAAGTGGTTGAAGAATCCCCTCATATTTCATTTGATGAAATTAATGATTTTGGCAAAAATGAACAGGTCAGCAAGGAAGAAGAAGATGGGGAATTTCTGGATGGCAAAGAAAAACCGATGGAGAATGAAGAAGAACTGAATCAAGAAAGAATTCAAGGTAATTCTAATGATCAAACCGAAGGAGAGGTCAACTCAGGTAACAATCTTGAAAACTTAAGACTTCTTAGAGATCATCCCTTGGATAACATTATTGGTGGAATTCATGATCCTAGGAAGACTAGATCTCAGCTCAAGGACATTAACGAACTAGATCAACTTACCCGTCGATTATATAATTCTATTTTGCAGGAATTTCTATATTCTGGAATTTTAACAAAAACGCGCCTTGGACAGGGGCGTTACTTTTAAATTAGCGCCCTTTGGTGGGGCGTCAGTTCTATAAGAGACGGCCTATATGAGGTCGTTAATTCAAGTTCTTCCAAGATTTAACATAAACAGTGAAAATTTCCAGATAATACAATTTTGGGGACAACAAGTTACATGGTAAGGACAAGAAAAATAGCAGGATTCAAGGGGTATAATCATGCATTAGATTGGATTCATGGTTTCATAGATATAAAATTTTTAAACATGAGTATTTAATAATTTCAAAGAATTGACGACTCCTGGGCAGGGCGTCAGATCTTGAATTTAGCGCCTTAGGCTGGGTCGCTTCTTTTAAATTAGCGCCCTTGGCAGGGTCGCTTATTTTAAAATCTTACAGAACCTTTGAAAACGCAATAAGACTATATGCATGAGATCATGGATGATATTATTACATAATCTATGCTAGTTTGGGCTACGTTTCTTGAGAAAACCTACAATATGATCATGATTTATGCTTGTTTGGGCTACGAGACTTGAGATAACCTACAATATGATCATGATTTATGCTTGTTTGGGCTACGAGACTTGAGATAACCTACCTCTGTGGATGATCTGGTGAACAGGATGAAGGTCTGAAGCTTTTACGATGGTCTGTCTCAAACAATAGCATGATGAAGAATGCACTTCGTGGTTCACAGGAGGAAGAAAATGATGACGATGAATGCCCGTGGTCTAGTGCAGGCCTCAGCAGGATGACGGGGGAAGCAGAGGAACGCCTTCACATGTTCGTTAGTAGGAAGAAGAATGAAGAAGAGGGAGCTCCCCTTCACGTTGCAGTCAACAGGAAGAAGAGGAAGAATCCTTCCTTATTTGCATTCGCAGCAACAAGATGGCGTCGATGCAGCAGTAACGTTGCTACGATCGACGGAGACGTAGTTTTATAGGGTTGTGTGGGTTCTGGGGGATTCAAATGCTCAGATACGGAAGTGATTTTTGATCAAGATTGGTAAGGTTTTAAACCTACTATGCATGGACCTCACCCCTTCCAAGATAGCAGCCGCCTGCTCCCATTTGCATCGGAGAACCCTAACACATGCCATGCAGCGAACGAGCATGCCTTAATTTATCCCTCGGGGAAAGAGACGTCTGAGATAAGAGCGTCTTTTCATTAAGTAGCGCCCTCACTAGAGGGCGTGTTTTTATAAAATGACGCCTTAACTAGGGTCATCTTTTACATTTTCCATATTTTGGCGCTAAATTTCTATTTTTTTTTCTTGGTATGAATTAGCGCCCATGATCAGGGCGTTATTTATACAACTAACGCCTTAAGAGAGGGCGTTATTTAATTAGCACCTTAAGGAAGGGCGTTATTTCTTTTTGGCCCAATTTTATGTATTTCTCTTGGATGGTTTTACGTTTATTAAGTACCTCTAATCATATATATCAATTATTTTTATTCGTTTGGAATATTTATTCCTTATTAATTATCTGGGCTCTTACATTGGACCCTCCCCACCATTGCCAATTTGCCCACGGGTAATAGTGTCCGCTAAGCGAGTGAGCTCGCCCGAGTAGTTTCATCATCAAAAGTTGCTTGCTTGCGAGTCATAGGTCCAAGGTGTATTGGCCTTGTGATTACCACCCAAGGTGGTGTCACATCAGTACAATTGTTAATTTTAACTATTAATTAAAAAGTAATTTTATTTCTACTACTTTAGCAAACCTGATTAATGAAATTTAATTACTTACTGTTATATCTGTGGCTTCAATGTACTGCATGACATTCTTTTTATCCCTTCGGAGCTTTACAGCTCTTGGGAGGCTTCACGGGTTCCAAGTGGTATTGGGTCTACTCGGTAGTCCTATCGGGTACATTCAGTATCTGGGATCCGGGTCGTCACATTCGGCGTGCTCAGTTGATAGAAGATGCCACCGAAATATATGAAAGGATTCGAGGAAAGGACAAGAAGGAACCCATCACAGGCCTGAGAAATTTGAAATCATCATTCAACAAGAAGCGGTTCTTCAATGGAGGGGAGTCCTCCATGGGAAATAGGTTTCAGAAGAATGACAAGCCATTCTCCACCACTACACCTTCTAAGGAAGCTTGTAAGTACTGTGACAAAGCTGGTCATAGGATCGAGGAATGTTGGAGGAAGCTAGGAGCCTGTCTCCGATATGGAAGCCGAGATCATCGAATCCCTAATTGCCCATTGATGAATTAGCAAGCTACTAAAGATGAGAAGCATCCGACAAAGAAACAAGGCCGTTTACATGCTCTCCACAAGACGGAGCCAACTGAAGGCGGAATCGTGGAAGGTACACTAACTATTTTCTCTAAGACTGCAAAAGTTTTATTTGATACTGGAGCAACTCATTCATTTATTTCAAAGAAATTTACTGCTGAATATTCTAAAGAGCCCGAATGGTTAGATTTAGTCATATCTACACCTCTCGGGAACAAGTCCGATATCATGCATCACTACCCAAATTGTGAGGTTATGGTTAAAAGAAAAAAATGTACCTACCGACCTGATATGCCTTGGTATGAATGGGTACGATGTCATACTTGGTGCTGACTGGTTATCCACGTATTAAGCAACTGTAGATTGCCGCAATGGGAAGATAACTTTTGTGGATTACCCCGAGTTGGTTTACACTAGCCCTCAGAATAAATCCTCTCTTATCTTAGCTCTCCGAACTAGCAAACTTATAAGTAAAGGATGTGTGACTTTCATTGCATTTGTGACTGCCACGGAAGTCGAGGAGACTAAACTTGAAGGCATCAATGTAGTTCGGGATTTTCTCGACGTTTTTTCAGAAGAATTGCCTGGCTTACCCCCGGAAAGGGGAGTGTCATTCATAATTGACCTTGTTCCTGGTGCTCGTCCTGTTTCCAAGGCACCTTACAGAATGTCCCCTGCTGAGCTGAGAGAGCTAAAAGAGTAGCTAATGGAATTATTTAAAAAGGGTTTCATAAGGCTGAGTACTTCCCCATGGGGAGCTCTCATGCTATTCGTCAAGAAGAAGGATGGAACAATGAGACTTTGCATCGATTATCGGCAGTTAAACCACCTTACAATCAAGAACACGTACTCGCTGCCAAGAATTGATGAGCTGTTTGATCAATTATCTGGAGCTACATACTTCTCCAAGATTGATCTTCATTCTGGTTACCACCAATTGAAGATCAAAGAAGAAGACATTCATAAAACTACATTCTGAAGTAGGTATAGGCATTACGAATTTACTGTTTTGCCTTTCGGACTAACAAATGCCCCTACAGCTTTTATGCAGTTAATGAACATCATATTTAGGCCCTACTTAGACCAATTTATTGTGGTCTTTATTGATGATATCTTGATTTATTTAAAGTTTGAAGAAGACCATGAAGAACATCTAAAGAAGGCATTGCAAATATTAAGGGAAAATAAATTATATGCCAAATTCAGCAAGTGCAAGTTCTGGCTAGAGGAAGTATCTTTCTTGGGCCATGTAGTCTCGAAGAACGGAATTTCTGTCGACCCTTCAAAGGTCGAGACCATGAAGAATTAGGAACGACCGACGAATGCAACATAGATTCAAATTATCTTGGGTTTAGCTGGTTACTATCGGCGTTTCATCAAGGACTTCTCAAAGATTGCTGTTCCTCTTACCAGTTTGACTCGAAAGGAAGTGCCTTATGAGTGGAATGAAGGTTGTGAGAAGAGTTTCCAAGCTTTGAAGGATCTCTTGACCACTGCTCCAGTCTTATCATTACCAATTGAAGGAGAAAAATACGAGGTTTATATCGATGCTTCCGGTATTGGCCTCGGGTGTGTATTGATACAAAATGAAAGAGTCATTGCATACTCTTCTCGGCAACTAAAGAAGCATGAAGAGAACTACCCAGTGCATGACTTAGAGCTGGCCGCGGTGGTGTTTGCCTTAAAGATCTGGAGACACTATCTCTACGGAGAACAATTCACTGTATACTCCGATCACAAGAGCCTCAAATATTTATTCTCCCAGAAGGAGCTAAACATGCAGCAAAGGCGTTGGCTCGAATATCTCAAGGATTTTGACTTCACTATACAATACCATCCTGGTAAGGGTAACTCCGTAGCTGATGCCCTTAGTCGGAAGCCGAGAGCAATATTGGCAAACTACATGATTCAAGAATAGAAGCTGATGGAGGAATTCTCTAAACTCAATATTAGCACCGACAAGCAAAACGGCTGTATCACTCTATCCCACATGAGTCTACATGCGGATTTGCTACCTAAAATTAAGAAGCTATAAGAAGAGGATCCCGTACTTGTAGATATAAAGAACAAGCTGGACGAGAGACTTGATTTCAAGCTGACACCCGATAGAAGACAGTTATTCCATGAACGGACATGTGTACCCGACTATCCCGAGTTGAAGAAGAAGGTTCTTGAAGAAGCTCACCGATCGAGGTACACGATCCACCCTAGAGCCACCAAGATGTACCAAGACTTGAAAAGAACTTTCTGGTGGCCTAACATGAAAAGGGAGGTAGCGGACTTCATATCTCGCTGCCTGACTTGCCAACAAGTGAAGGCGGAACATCAGAAACACGTCGACAAATTGCACCCGTTGGATATTCCCAAGTGGAAGTGGGAAGATATCGGCATGGACTTTATCATGGGCTTTCCCAAGTCGAGGGGCGGACACGATGGAATTTGGGTAATCATCGACCGTCTAACTAAATCAGCTCATTTCTTGCCCATCAAGAGCCGATGGTCAGTTGATGTCCTTACTACCTTGTATATCAAGGAGACAGTTAGATTGCATGGAGTCCCCATGTCGATCGTATCCGACCGAGACCCACGCTTTACCTCTCATATCTGGAAGAGTCTACAACACTCTCTGAGGACAAAACTCAATTTCAGCATTGCTTTTCATCCCCAGACAGATGGTCAGACAGAGAGGACAAATCAAGTTGTTGAAGATATGTTAAGGGCAAGTATTATAGACTTCGGTGGAAGTTGGCATGACCACTTACCCTTAGCTGAGTTTGCATATAATAATAGCTATCAAGCCAGTATCTATGATGCGGGACGGACACGGGGACCGACTCTAAGTGATGCGGACCTCGGACTCTAAATGTAGTCGCGACCAGCAACATATGAATATGAGAGACACTTCGGCCCGACACTAAGAGTTCCTATGGGCTATACGTCGCTAACAGAAACGCAAGCTCATTCGTCATCCCAAGCGAGGGGAAACGTGGATCCGCGCGGTTGAGAAACCGGCAGAGTCAAGGGTGGTCGACTCACTTCCGTGCTCGGATCGAGCCACGGGATGGGTCACTCTCTCACTCACAGCGGTGACATAGACTCACGGGCTAGATTTTTATCACACTCACAGCGGTATATAACCATATACTAAACTAGCAAATGAACGCCAAGAAGTAAGACCGTTACCTCCACGCTCCCGGCGTGGGGAAGACAACCCCGGCCAAGTCCGTACTCCCAGTTAACAAATATTACAGCAGTACAAATGTTTCGACCCACTCCACGCAGGGAGGTAACAGGTCACATGTGGGGCCCGGGAGTATCGAGAAGTGGGTTGACGGGCAGCATCTTGATGTCGCTCCGACGGTGCCGAAACTCACGTTTTAGTGCTGTCTGGATGGCACGATCTGTGGGTACGTGGGGCCCACTTGCTACTTAGTCCTCCGGACCTAGCGGGGTGGGTCTCACTATGATGGTGACACCTGGTGGCGCGCTCCCCTGGACGGCGGCCGTGCTGGAACACCGGTCGGAGGCCGATCGGCTCCGATCTCCAAGTCTTGGAGTTGCTGCCCACGGATCTGCTGCTTCTATTTTGCCGCGCGCGATCCGACGAGATCTGTCACTGCAATCAGACACACAAGAGGGACCGTTGGAAAGCTCTCTCGAAGTCCTTCGACCCTCTGTGACTCCAAAAAATTTGTGAGGGCTGTACTTTTGTTGGCAGATTTATGAACCGGACTGATCTCTCCCTCAGATCTAGCCGGACGGGAATAAACCTGAAAGTTTGGGCTCTAAAAGATCTCGTGGCTGGGAGCAGAAATTCGTGGAAGAAGGGGATGTCCTGGATGGACAGAACTCCGGCGACGATAGCAATTGTGTGGCGGCGGCACGATGGCGGCGGCGGCGGCAATGACGAACTCACGAACTGATAGAAGAGGCTTAACACCTCTGATTCACAGCCTTCCCAGCTGTAGAAGGGGGGAGAGATGAGAGAGATAGGCGGCATCCCTTGCTTGCTCCAACAAAATTTAGATTTTTCTCTTCATTAATTCCAATCAAATGAAAATACAAGGTATTTATGTGAAATGACAAAAGACACTAATTAACCCTAGATCTAGAATTGGGAGAGGTAAAAGAGGGAGTGCATAAACTATTTCACCCATGTGGTTTGGAACAAATAGAATAAGAATAAAAACCCTATTAAACTATAATAAAAATGGGGCGCCCCCTTGACTTTGTGCCATTTTTTTTTGAATTTTGCTACCCTTTGTCCCCCCTTGGTCCAACCCTTCTAGAAGCCCACCATGGAGGTTTGACTGACCCCATATGGGCCCAAGAGATGAGGTGGATCAATGGGAAATTACAAATAAATCTCTCTTACAATCCGAATTACAATCCGAATAAAACACACAATACACACAAACAAAGTCCCAATAAACTATAAATATCGAGACTCAAGGGGGAGTCTCCAGGTTGTCTCCGAGCCAGATGGTAGTCGAGGTAGCCCGGGTGGTGCTCCGCATACGGTACCGACGGCTCGCCGGTTCGTGCTTCTCGCTCGCTCTGGTGTCTGCACCAATTCTCCCCGGGTGGGAGAAACTCGACCCTATCGAGTAAGGGTCAGCATCGCTCTGGTAGCGCTCCAATAGGTCCGGATCTATCCGCTGCAACTCTCCACGGGTGATCCAAGTATCCTTGGTGGCGGGTCACCCTCTCCAACGCAGTAGGTAGCGCGGGTAGGATCCACTCCTGCTAACTGTCACCTGCTCATCCAGTATATGATCAATATGCTCTCGCTGCTATGGAAATGTGGCTGGTGGCGGACACTCAGGTGTGGGATCACTCTTAATGGGAGGAGATGGCTCAAAAGGCTCACTAGGGATCACCGCTGGGTCCCTATATGCAACTATATCCGACACATTGAAAGTTGAGCTCATACCATATTCCTCGGGCAGGTCCACAACATACGCATTGGATCCAACGCGTTTCAACACTCTAAATGGACCGGCTCCGTGAGCTTGCAATTTCTTTACGGTTCCAGAGGGAAACCATTCAGGTCTTACCCTGATCATGACATATTCACCCTTTTGGAACTCACGGTGGTGTCGATGGGCATCGGCTAACTCCTTATACCGTGCATTGCTTGCCTCAATGTGACGACGGACGTTGTCATGCAGACTCCTAACATGCTTAGCAAAAAGAAAAACACACGGATGCGCACACGATACTAAACAACCCTACGGTTAGTCCGACCCAATCATATGCAAGGTGGTCCACGACATTTGAATGTGTGCCATGCATACCCTAGGTGTGACCGAATATCAGTACAATCATAAGATTGTCCTTTGGATTTGGGAGGTTTGGGTGGGCCAGGAGGGTTGGGTGTCTCTTGCCGGGCTCGGTGGGTGTCGATGGCCCGGCCCGTGGGGAAGGAGTATAATGGTGGACTCCCCTGAAGAGGTGGAATGGAGATTGTGGACCAAGGGACCCACTAAGAAAGGGATCGAAGGGATCAAAGAATGTGTGACCCCTCAATATGGATTCCCTCATCTCAAGGTCCTATGTGTGGAAGTCTAGAAAATGTTGTTGATCTCCTTCTTCCATGAAGGGAGATGGGACGGTGCATAGGATATAGGATTCCTCCCTTGGGACAAATGGACTAAAGTGAGGCTCGGGCGGTAGGGGAAGGAACAAAAGAACCTCCATGGTGGTATGGCTCACGGTGTACACGGAGGTAATGGACTCCAAAGTGGAATGGGTGAAGCTACGACTTGTGGGTCGGTCGAAGCCTGGGGCCAACATATGCGTCAACTTCCATTGGCAGTTTAATCCCTGGAGAAGGTCTTCCAAGGTATCTATGTGGTGACTAGACCGAAACGTTGTGTGGAAGGAGTTGACAGACACTACTTGTAGTGCGGGGTCCATGGATGGGTAGTAAGATGGGGCATGGACCAAACCTGTCCTAAGCCAGCTAAAGAGTGGCTCGGCTATGAGTATCTTTCTCATTAGAAACACTGGTAGCTCTGGCTGAGATGACTCCAAATGAAATGGCTCCGGGTGAGGATCGAAAATGGGTGGCAAAGGAGCACTAGGAGAAGGGCTGTCCACTAGGAGGGGAAGAGGCCCTTGGGACCCCGTAGGTGGGGCTGGGTTGGGACTACCGGCCATGACCTCCCTAGGCTCGAGTATGGCTATGTTCGGACTCGGAGGTGGGCAAGGGGAGACCAGCGACTCGAAATAAGCACATCTCCAATCCACCCGATCCGAAATCATTTGCACAAGTTCGGCAACGATGTGGGTTGGAGTAGGCGTATCGTGGTGGACTCGCCAGTAATCAACCGGCCTAGGCTTGGGTACCTGAGGGGCTTCTTGCCTCCGGATATGACCCACTTGGTTGGAAGTGAGTTGGTGGGGTCGGCTGGAGGTGTGACCCACATGGTTGGAAGTAAATGGGTGGGACGGGTTGGAAGGGACCCACATGGTTGGAAGTAAATGGGTGGGACGGGTTGGAAGGGACCGGATGGGGAAGGTAGACCCTTCTAAGCTCTATCTTCATGTCCCACCATGACTCGATGGGCCATTGCCTCCTAACCTCTCTCAAGCGCTCAATGTGGTCCCACTTTTCGGCGGCCTCGTGTAGAAGCCTCTCCTTGGCGAAATAAAATTGACCGGCTTCGGACATGGTATAACAATCAAAGTATGTGTCCATGGTGGCCTCCCACTTGAGGTAGTCACCCGGGTCATTGAAGCCATAAAAATCTGAGGCTTCGGGCCTACGGAAGTGGAGAGGGTGGTTGCCAAGCCCATGGGTGTGCCAACGGTCATATCGCCTGGGCGATTGAGATTCCATTGAAAATAGGGAACTACATGACGGACATGCTGACACTTGGACAAGACACTAGACACGACTATGCAAGGTTGGAATGCACTAACTAATGCACACTAAGGTGCACACTAAGGACCCTAGACTTAAACCAAGATCCGGTACCTGGCGGAGTCCGGGGATCCGAATATCCTCTCACGCGAGTGAATCACCTCCCCGATAAGCGTAACCTAACGGTCAGGCGACAGCTTTTCATATACCGAATAATGGTATGCAAAAGTGACACCTAGACTTAGACACCTTTTTTTGTGTTTTTGTTAAACAAAGACTAATGACTACCCTAGACTCAACTGGCACTCTGATACCAAACTGATGCGGGACGGACACGGGGACCGACTCTAAGTGATGCGGACCTTGGACTTTAAATGTAGTCGCGACCAGCAAGATATGAATAGGAGAGACACTTCGGCCCGACACTAAGAGTTCCTATGGGCTATACGTCGCTAACAAAAACGCAAGCTCACTCGTCATCCCAAGTGAGGGGAAATGCAGATCCGCGTGGTTGAGAAATCGGCAGAGTCAAGGGTGGTCAACTCACTTCCGTGCTCAGATCGAGCCATGGGACGGGTCACTCTCTCACTCACAGCGGTGACATGGACTCATGGGCTAGATTCCTATCACACTCACAATGGCATATAACCATATACTAAACTAGCAAATGAACGCCAAGAAGTAAGACCGTTACCTCCACGCTCCCGGCGTGGGGAAGACAACCCCGGCCAAGTCCGTACTCCCAGTTAACAAATATTATAGCGGTACAAATGTTTCGACCCACTCCACATAGGGATGTAATAGGTCACATGTGGGGCCCGGGAGTATCGGGAAGTGGGTTGACGGGCAGCATCTTGATGTCGCTCAGACGGTGCCGAAACTCACGTTTTAGTGCTATCTGGACGGCGCGATCTGTGGGTACATGGGGCCCACTTGCTACTTAGTCCTCCGGAGCTGGCGGGGTGGGTCTCGCTGTGATGGTAACACATGGTGACGTGCTCCCCTGGACGGCAGCCGGGCTGGAACACCGATCGGAGGCCGATCGGCTCCGATCTCCAAGTCTTGGAGTTGCTGCCCACGGATCTGCTGCTTCTATTTTGCCGCGCGTGATCCGACGAGATCTGTCACTGCGATCAGCACCGACGTCGGATCGACACACAAGAGGTACCGTTGGAAATCTCTCTCGAAGTCCTTCGACCCTCTGTGACTCCAGAAAATTCGTGGGGGCTGTACTTTTGTTGGCAGATTTATGAACCGGACTAATCTCTCCCTCAGATCTGGCCGGACACGAATAAACCTGAAAGTTTGGGCTCCAAAAGATCTCGTGGCTGGGAGCAGAAATTCGTGGAAAGAAGGGGATGTCCTGGATGGACAGAACTCCGGCGACGATAGCGGTTGTGCGACGGCGGCATGATGGCAGTGGCGGCGGCAACGACGAACTCACGAACTGATAGAAGAGGCGTCACACCTCTTATTCACAGCCTTCCCAGCTACAGAAGGGGGGAGAGAGGAGAGAGATAGGGGGCATCCCTTGCTTGCTCCAACAAAATTCAGATTTTTCTCTTCATTAATTCCAATCAAATGAAAATACAAGGTATTTATGTGAAATGACAAAAGACACTAATTAACCCTAGATCTAGAATTGGGAGGGGTAAAAGAGGGAGTCCACAAACTATTTCTCCCATGTGGTTTGGAACAAATAGAATAAGAATAAAAACCCTATTAAACTATAATAAAAATGGGGCGCCCCCTTGACTTTGTGCCATTTTTTTTTGAATTTTGCTACCCTTTGTCCCCCCCTTGGTCCAACCCTTCTAGAAGCCCACCATGGAGGTTTGACTGACCCAACATGGGCCCAAGAGATGAGGTGGATCAATGGGAGAAGGGATGGGGGGCCCGTAGGACCCAGATGGTCCCAAATTATAAATAAACTCCTCTTACAATCCGAATTACAATCCGAATAAAACACACAATACACACAAATAAAGTTCCAATAAACTATAAATATCAAGGCTCAAGGGGGAGTCTCCAGGCTGTCTCCGAACCAGATGGAAGCCGAGGTAGCCCGGGTGGTGCTCCGCGTACGGTACCGACGGCTCGCCGGTTCGTGCTTCTCACTCGCTCTGGTGTCCGCACCAATCTAGATGGCACCTTTTGAGGCACTTTATGGCAGGAGTTGCCGATCTCCAATATGCTAGGATGAAGTCGGTGAAAGACAAATTCTAGGCCTAGATATGGTAAGAGCTTCAACCAAAAAGATACACCTTATTCGAGAAAGACTCAAGATAGCACAATCTAGGCAGAAGTCGTATGCTGACAATAGGAGAAGAGATCTGGAATTTCAAGTTGGAGATCATGTTTATCTCAAGATATCTCTCGACCGTGGTATTAGAAGATTCAGTTTTAAGAGCAAGCTTACACCGAGGTTTATTGGTCCATTCGAGGTATTGGAAAGAGTGGGTGAAGTGGCTTACCGCATTACTTTACGTCCACAACTATCAGAAGTGCAAGATGTATTCCATATTTCTATGCTGAAGACGTATGTGCACGATCCTTCCCATGTTGTTGACTACACTGATTTAGTGATACAAAAGGACCTGACCTACGAGCAAAAGCCGACGAAGATCCTCGACTGAGAAGTTCAAGTTTAGAGGAACAAGACAATCCCTATGGTGAAAATCCAGTGGAATCGATGCTTAGAACAAGAAGCCATGTGGGAAACCGAGGAGTCCATGAAAAGAAGATTCCCGGAACTATTCTAGTCTATAAGTACTCCTCACCCTTCATATCTCCGTATATGCGATTGAATTTGGGGACCAAATTCCTTTAAGTGGGGGAGGGTGTAGCACCACCGATAAAATGATAGAGAAATTGAACTTCTTCCTAAATAAATAAATCCTACATGAAGGCCTTATAAAAATAAACATACATTGTGAGGACCACTATATAAATATACATACATTTAAGTGACCCAACCTCACTTAAATGCCATCGGATAGACCACACGTACATGGGTCTTCCCTTCTCCAACTCAAAAGGAATGAGCGCCCCTTACCAGGGTGCATTCACCAAAATAGAGCCCCTATACAAGGGCGCCATTTACCTTTAGGGGCCATCATCCCACACCATAAAGGCCAACCAATTATATACACGTGAAGGAGCAACTTTTGTCTAAAAGCAATAGGAATGGGCACCCCTATACAAGGGCGCCAATTCCATGTACAGTGGCCACCCAATTAATGGGCGCCCCTATCTAGGGCGCCATTTCCCCATAGTAACCCACAAGTTCTAGAAGGGGTTGAAACAAGAACAACCTACGTTTACTGGGAATGACCCATGAGGGAACATATACAGCAAGGCTTTCAGATCTAGTTTCCAATAGACCCTTGAGATTATTCCCTATAAACAACTCCCTCCCTCCAATGTAGAAGACCTTACTGTCAACCTGCCATTCCTATGCCATTCCTGCCACTAAAGAGAAGGTTGTCTGTGCTTTTCTCTTCTCCACCTGTAGAAGGGAGATCTTAAACTTTTCTCTTCACGTGCAGGCTACGTACCACGTCCTGTGGCTGGGAGCTTGGCTGCAGAGAACGTGAAGGGCTAGGATTACACGGTTGCACCTTGTTAACCGCACCAACAGGTAGGTGTTCTCAAGATCTGGCCTAACTAGCAGCTGAATAGGGTAACCTAGCATGCCTGCATAGATTTAGAATAACTCATCTTCCATGTTATATAGCCCATTACACGGCTTTACTGAGATCAAATATACACTAACTTTGCGGCCACATATATAGCATGTTACACGGGTTTTAAGCAGATCAACTATAGCCTGTTACACTGGTTTTATACATAGTCCCTTACACTACTTTTACGAGATACGAATATATCCTGTTACACTAGTTTTACGGTCTTAAAATATAGCATGCTTAGGTCTAATATATATACCATGTTTACTAAATATACAGCATGTGCTAAAAATCCAACATTTCAGCCCTCAGGTAAAGGGCGCCTATCACCTGAGCGCAATTTCCTGAGGGGGCACCCCAAGCAAGGGCGCCCTTTAAATGGAGACCCTTCACACAGTCACTGATTCATTTCCAGTAATTAATAAACACCATGTTTAGAAAATTAATATCTATGAAACCAAACCATTAAATTCTTGCATGAGTATGATTCTGTGATCCTGATATTTTTCTATACCTATCCATGTTCTTACTTCTTGATTCCGAGAACTTTCGACCTGATGAATAGTGTTTTGTGTCTTGGAACGCACCTGCTCGGTGTGTAAACCACCCAGAAGAAAGGGCGCCCCTGTCCAGGGTGCAAATTAAAGAATTGAAGACTCTCTACAGAGTCTTCATTTAAATGAAGACTCTGTAGAGGGGCGCCAAATCCTTAGGCATCAAAAAAGAAAAAAAATGCTGAAAACTTGAATGGGCACCCCTTTAAGCAGGCGCCCATTACCTGAGACATGGCAGCCCCTATGGCGCCATTTAATGAAATGAAGGCAGCCCCTCTGGGTGTCATTTCCCTTGAGTACTGGTTTTACAGAACTTCTATTCTGTCCATAGATTGGGCGCCCTTTAGTGAGACCGCCAATTTCTGAAATAATGACAGCCATAGGGCACCAATTCAATGACCTGTGGCAGCCCTTGAGATTCCAATTCCAACCAGGTTCCCGACTTGCCTCGTGTTTTGCACTATTTTAATCATAGCTCATCTATACATGATAAAATGTCCTTGAACTCCATTCGTGGAATCCACCTTATGTTCCTACAATAGTTAAACCCTTGCAATTTCATATTGGTTATAAATGAGAGTGGATGTCAAAAGAAATACATGAAATGATGTGCATATAGGACTCGGTCTGGTGCTGGGAGGAGCGCCTGAAGGGACTTGTGCCCATGGGAGTTTATTGACCACGGTTTTAAGCATTGCACCTAAGTACTTGCTTGCTTGACTTGAGACATTCCATACTACTCTCTCGTGACACTACTTGTTGACTTGACTTGCGTGGCCCATAATGGGCAATACTTGATTGCGTGGCCCGAAAAATGGCAAAGTACTTGCTTGATTGAAATAGCCAATTCCAGTAACACGTACTTGATATTACTTGCTTGAACATGAATCTTACTTGCTTGAACATGAATTCTTGCTTGCTTGGAAAATTGTATCGATATCTATAAGTTCTTGATATCCTGCTTGACAAATACTTGAAATCGTACAATACTCTTTCTATGAAGTTTTTGATATCTCGCTTGTCAACTTACTAGTACTTGAAATCATGCGATATTCTTTCTATACAGTTCTTGATTTATCGCTTGTCTAGCATACATAGCTATACCGCATTACACGTAACACGTAAACTACTTAAAGATTGCTCGAACTTGAGATGTAATTCCTACTGAGCAATTTGCTCATCTAGTTCATTCTCACATTTTTCAGGTAACTCGGATAGCGACAACCATATGAATGGGAATGAGACCGAGTGAAGAGTGCTAGAGTAACCGATTATCTACTATCACCTAGTCGCGTCTTTTGATTTATTCAGTCCTTATCTTTGTACCTCCAATTATGACAGTCTAGTTGATTAAAACTTGTTAAGGCTTGTAGCCTAGTGTTTTGTTTTTGGATAAAGAATGTCATGGACGAGCATTATCATCATTTGGTTATTTGGATAATTGTCATCTTGGACTATTAGTATCATTTAGAAATTAAATCTTAGTTAATAATTAGTTATTTTGCGCACTCTGACTATTGTCAAAAAGAAATCTCACTGCCCTGATTGACACGATCTATATAAATTGTCGCACTACTGAGTATCTTCCGCACTCGGGGCGTGACATTGATATCTCCGACGGTGGTGAACAAGTCAAGGGTGGAGCGAGCATCTAAGATGAAGCTGGCCGAGGGAGAAGTCACCAAGGCTGAATTACACATAACCAAGCAAAGGGATGATGAGTCCACCATGGACTACATAAGAAGATGGAGAGACCTCCGTGAGAGATGTAGGCGTCCACCGAGCTATGAGGATGCCGTTCAAATCTGTAAAAGAAATTAAATCTGAAGAATGAAATCTTACAAAGGGTGATGGGCATTGAAGTCAAAACCTTTGAATAGCAAAATGATTTGGTGGCCGACATTGAAGCCTTCTTGGAGAAATATTGTTCGGCTACTGTTGCCTCGGGTCAGAAGCATGAACCAGTCGACAAGTATTTCGCGCAAGAAGAGACCCGCGTCTGAGATTTTAAGGCCTTCGAGCTACAACAGAAAAAAGATAAAGAGGCAGCTGAGGCTTCTTCCACCATGCCTGCCAAACAAGGACCCTCATTAAGGGACCAAATGAAGAGACCCTACTCCTTCCTAAAAGAAAAGACTCGAAGCCTCTTCTAGTGGGCGCAATAATACGACAAAGTTGTGCTCCCAGAGCTGAAGGGACCAAGCGATGTCGAAAGAAGGGATGATCCAAAATTCTGCCTTTAGCATTAAAGGTTGGGACATTCCGTTCAAGATTGTTACGTATTCAAGGACATCATCGAAGGCCTGATCAAGAAAGGTGAACTACAAATGGGCACGTACAGGGTGCATCTACTGCACCATCATCAGACTCTAGGCCTTAATAAGGCGGCCAACATGGCCTCGATATGTTAGCCAAAGGACCATGCGCTCTAAAGGGCATCTTGATTTTCTCAGATTACAGCGGGAAGTCAGAGGAGAAATGCAAGATATAGTTGCCGTCTTGTTCTGAGGCATATGAAGTCAAAATAAATACACCCCGGCCTGGGGGCATCTTGATGTGGCACAACAAAGTGTGACACGGGATGACACGAAGCCCCTCGGACCTAGACTCGCAAGAACACTGACAAGTAGCAATGGACTCAATTTTGGTGAGTTCACTCATGTGGTGCGCACTCTCACCAGAAGGTAGCTCGGGGTTGACTGTGAGGGTCCGGGACAGGACCTTACTATTCTGGGGTTTGACTATGCTAGGGCTGACCCCTTTAGGGGTTGGGACTACCACGTTTCGTGGGTGACCAGCATGCCGTGGGTGTGGGACAATTGGTGGCCGTCGTAACTCTATCCGCAGTGGGGGCACAAGCAAGTATATCAGGATCGGGCACTCACTCTCCATCCAACGGACAGCAAGAAATGATACTAGATAAGCAAATTAAGTGCCAGGAAGGGTAGCCAAGTGCTCACCTGATCGGTTTAAAGAAATTGATCCCGAATGGAGATGAGGCGAGCGGGGAACATGCGGTGCCCCGCATGTACGTCGGAGAAGCTTGATCGGTCCTGTTTTAGTACACGGTGTGACGCCTCTCGCTAAAGGGCCGACTTTGGAAAGGGGAGTGGGAATTACAATCAACTTTACCTCCGTTCAGGGAGGGGCTTTAAGTTGGCTAGGCGAAGGGGAAAGGGGGTGACGACGAGAGCTGAACTTTCTATCTGCATAGCCTCTTGCGCTGTCTTCCCTATCTGGCACCAGCAAGTTGTCGGCAGCGGTGCTTCTTGCTCGGATGCCTGAAGAGGGTGAGGTTAGAGCCGATGGAAAGATTCTCGCCTTGGGAAGATCCAGGAAGAAGAACCAGCTCCTTCGAAGGCCGGTAGTGCCAGGAGTGGCAGTTCTTGCAAGACTGCGCCGGCACCATTGCCTGCTGACTAGAGACATCTTGCTCAGGGCCGTACTCCCAATTGGGACGTCAAAATGAGCTGGGACCAGTTTTGCTTGAAACAGGGATGGCCCTAGCTCAACTCCACCGAATATCGTCTCAATACTTGCTCGTATGGTGAGATGGCAGCTTCTGTGCACCGGTGGGGGCTAACTGGATTCAAGGCCAAAATTAAGGACCTGACTTATCGCTGCTGTAGCTCACAGGTCCGGAGGCGGATTAGGCTAGGACTGGTGTTGACGTAAAGAGGGGCGCCTCCGTGATGCACCAGAAGTGGAATGGCCCCTATTTGATGGGTGGGGAGTTGACACCGCCCGTTCTCATAAGGGCGCGTAGTCAGGACCGCCTGCTGGACAGAGGCACTTTACCGGGGATGATACTCTCAGCCGCGATGCCGAAATTAGCCAAAACCAATGCTTACGCGAAGAGGAGGGCCTAAAGTAGGTCTCCACCAAAGGGGTGGTGCTCGGGTCGCCGGATGGAGAGATGGTGGCTCCTACACTCTGACCAGCATAGGGCTTCCCTGAACAAGGGGCGAGCAAGCTGCGCACGCTAGGAAAAATGATCGCTCCGGGGTACTCTGGTGGCCAAATGGGTCCCTTCTTTCTGGTTCTAGAAGAGAGCATGCTGGGGGACTCCTCGGCCGAGGGGCGTGCCCAGAAGCTTGGTGTGGAGGTCATGGAGGCCTCTGCAACTCGTCTCTGGTTGCCTGCTGGAGTCAACTTCTGTAGTCAGACGAAAACTGCTCTCCCGGTCAGCTCCATCGTCAGATGAAGGCGCTTGAACTCCCATTGTGAAGCCGGTTCGGAGAGGAATCCATCGGTACTAGGATTGTTGCCAGAAGCTTTATAGGGGATGTGGGGATGGCACTGCAACAAGACCGGCAGTCTGCTGCTACTGCTACCTAGATGGCAGGGGGAGATAGGGTGTGAGATGGGGGAGATTAGAGGGAGGAAAGGATGGGAGGGGGAATGGGGGTTCTCCATGGTGGAAGGGGAGATGGTGTGGGTGAGGAGAGAGAGGGGGGGCACAACTAGGAAAGGTGGGGGGGCAAGAGAGAGGGAGGGGCAGTGGTGGGGAGAGGGGAGGGCATAGGTAGGCTTGGATGGGAGAGTGTGTGTGTTTGGATTTGCACTAATGAGGGGCATTCAATGGAGACCTAGGGAATATGGAGGGATGTGATGGGAGGGGGAGAAAGTCCCCTTTGGTGGCTGTGAGAGTTATGGGAGTGGTTGGGGTTGTATGGGGAAGTGGGGAGGTTGACTTGGGGAGAGGGGAGAATCTCCTTGGGGATTGTGGGAGTTATGGGGGTGGTTAGAGTTAAGGAGGGTGGTAAATGGGAGTGGGAGGGCTCTTGGTGAGGTGGATGGTGATGTGGAGGGAGGAGAAGGGGAGAGGGGCGCAGGTTTTAGAGAGAGAGGGTGAGGGGAGCGAGAGAGAGAAAGAAAAAGAGAGAGAGAGAAAGAGAAGGAGAGTCACACTCCTAGAGGGAGAGGAAGAATTCACTTAAAGTGGATTTCTATTTCTCATGCATCAATTGTTACAAATGGAGGGGGGCTAGGTCCTATTTATAGGCACCCAACTTTTTACATGACCGAAATGCCCTCGACATTCGTACAAAAGACCAAAGCTGTCCAAGAGAACAAGTATGGGCCCAAACTAGGAGGCCCAATCAACATAAAACAAGAGAATATTGGGCTCATGACCACATGACTTAATAAACAAAATACATGGATAAAAAGGATAAACATGAGGTAAGCATAGCCAAGCATTCCTCAAAAATACGTAGATGACTTGAGCCATAAGGAGCAGCGTGTGATGTCCTCATCACATCTAAAGAAATAGAAATACACCTCGGCCTGGGGGCATCTGAAGTAAGAAATACACCCCGGCTTGGGGGCATATGAAGCCTAGAAATAAACCCTAGCTCGGGGGCATATGAAGCAAAAAATAATACACCCCGGCCTGGGGGCATATGAAGCAAAAGATAATACACCCCGGCCTGGGGGCATATGAAGACAAGAAACAAATCCCGGCTTAGGGGTATATGAAACAAATATATATATACCCCGGCATGGGGGCATGTTAAGCAAAAAGTATTTGGGCTCACTGAAGCCCCACCGGGGATCTTAAGCCCATCACCGATGTTGACCGTTAGGCGACTGGGCGACGGAGGACGCTTGAAGCTCCTCACTCGGGGGGGGCTCTAATATATTCTATGCAATAGAAGAGTAGCGATTGAAAGGCAACTACGATTGCTGCCTCCCTGAAAGAAAATATGATCCGGTCATTTCGACCATGGGATTCCACCCGAAGAAGCTAGCAAGGCGGTTAAGCCAGTGAAAAGCAACAAACCCCATCCTCCTCGCCTAGGAGCCCCAAAAGAAGAAAAAAAAGAAAAATGAGTGATGAGATGAAAATGAGAACGAACAAAACGATGGCAAAAAAATGATGATAAAAAAACACAATGGAAATGATGATGAAAATCATGATGAATGATGGTTGGGGATCGGCAAAGGCACGATGAATACGTGAAGATTGTGATTGATAACCAAAAAAAGATGTTCAACCATCAGTGTTCAGGCTGATAGATGTTCGATAATGTTCAAAGAATATGCAAGATGTATGACCATCAATGCTTAGCCCGATAGATATCCAAAAATATGCAAAAAAAATAAAGAGCAAGATTTCTGACGATCAACGTTTAGGCCGATAGATGTTTAATAATATTCAAAGATATTCAAGACGTCTGATCATCGACGTTCAAGCCGATGGATGTTCGATAACACTCAAAGATGAGTATGATGAATGCATCGACACCCAAGCCGATGGATGCTTAACTATGTTTAGAAATTCCAAAGATGATCAACCATCGGCGCTCAAGCCAATAGATGTCAACGATATGCAACCATCGGTAGTCACATCGATAGATGTCCAACCATTGGCGATCAACCCAACAGATGATTAACCAATGGCGATCAAGCCAACAGATGATCACCCATTAGCATGCAGGTTGACAGAGATGCAATCATTGGTAGTTACACCAACAGATGTCCAACCATCGGCGCGTAAGCCGACAGAAGATCAACCATCTGTAGTCACACCGACAGAGGTCCAACCATCGACGCGCAAGTTGACAGATGATCAACCATCGGTAGTCACACCGATAGATGTCCAACCATTGGCCATCAAGCCAACAGATGATCAACCATCGGTAGTCACAACGACAGATGTTCAACCATTGGTGATCAAGCCAACAAATGTGCAGCCATCGGCATATAAGCCGACGGATGTCCGATCATTGGCGTTTAAGCCAACAGATGTCCAAGCCATCGGTGCCCAAGCCGACAGATGTGCAATCATCGGTAATCATGCTGAAAGATGTCCGACCATTGGCGATCAAGCCAACAAATGTGTAGCCATTGGCACTCAAGCCGACAGATGTCCAACCATCGGTGTTGAAGCCGATAGATACCTAACTGGCAGCCTAGACATTCCGTCAAAGCCCGCCTTCCTCCATTTTGGCCAACCGTTATCCTACCCTTGGCCCAGACCTTCCGTCTGCGTCAACGATGTTAATGACTCTCCTTTGGTTACTACCAACCTCTTGTCCTACCAGGGTTCCCCTCGATACATAAAACCCTCCCTCCCTTGCTTCGACATTGATCTTGTACCCACAAAAAAAACAACAAAAAGTGAAAATAAAGAGGAAGAAAATGAAAAGAAAAAAAAGAAGAAAAGAAGAAGAAATAAAAAAAAGATAAGAGAAAAAAAGGGAAAGTAAAAAAATCATCAGAGTCGTCGGTGGATGTCAATTCATCAAGTCCCACCGGAATTCAAAGAAAATCTCTCCTCCAGCCCAGACTATCCATCCTGGCCGAATAACCAAACAACTGCATTCCATGCAGTTGTAAAAGCCTCAAATATAGCTCGACATTACAAGCTTTTTGTCCCATCGATGAATAAACCTTTGACTCAGACCTTCCGTCCAAGTCAACAAATAAAAAGACCTCCTTCCTTCCGTCCAGACCTTCCGCCTAGATTCGATGATTAAAAAGATCCATTGCTTTGACTCGGACCTTCCATCCAAGTCGATGAACAAAAGGACTTCCTTCCTTCGGCCCAGACCTTACGTCTGGAGTCGATGAATAAAAAAACTCCTTTGCTTTGACACTTAACCTCGTGTCAACGAATAAACTGTGTCAATACTCGACACCCCGTCAGTACCAATGAATACACTCGTGGTTTAGACCTTCCGTCTAAGCCAACGAATAGACATATTTTTCCTATCCCATCAGGCCCATTACAAAGCCTTTGACCTAGACCTTCCGTCTAATTCAATGAATAAACAATCCTCTTTGACCCAATACTAGCTACCAGTCCCATTGGGATTGACCCAACCCCACCGCCTTAGACCTTCCGTCTCGGTCGACGCATGAAACCCTACCTCTTTGCTTCGACATCGACCCCTATTCCGATGACTAAACCTCTCTAGGGCTAAACCTCTCGGCCCGCGTGCTCACTGCGGTGAAGCGAACACCTTATCCCTTCGCTGAAGAGGTGAGCGCTTTCCTGCAAACTCACACCTGATCAACGGCCTGCCGACTCATGAAATGATATGACGAAGAGTCTACACTCGCGGACCCCGCGTACTCGTCCCTCGCTTGCGCCACCCACAGGTGGGGGGCAATTGTGGACACCTAAAATTTGCCATTAAGAGCGTCAAGCCTCTTCGAGCGGAACAAAGGCAGTGGAGAAAGAAAATAATAAGTACATCGATGCACCTCACAAGCCGCGTCGACGCAACCCCGAGCTGCGTCGACACACGCATACCGACGCATGCGAGAACAAAAGATGATGGAGAGAAACAACAAAAAAGGAGCAGGAGAGAGGGATGAGGTGAGCCGACGGCTCGCCCCTCCCGCAATGAATCTACTACCACCCATCGATCTGGCATCAAAAAGAGAACAAGAAAAAAGGACAAGAGAAGAAAAGGGAGGGGGGAGCCATTGAATCGGCCACCCTCCCATTGAATCGACAACCCTCCATCCCAACCCCTTGAGCCGGCAATGAAAAGAAGATAAAAAAAAAACATGAATGTGCCTCATGAATCGGCGTCCCTCCACCCAACTCCCCCCAACCCATGGACTTGAATCGGCCAAGCAACCCCATGGCCCCTTGAACCGGCTAAGGCCTACACTTCCCCATCGATACGGCGGCAAGCCAACCACCTCATCTGGTGGCAGAAAATGACAAGAAGTGAGAAATGTCACTTCCCAACACCGTTCATCCAAGCACAGGACTCTGTTTCACGTCGGATCATCTCAAGCAAAGCAACAAAGAACATGGGAGGAAGAAAAGAGGAAGGAGAAGAAAGAGAGAGGGGTCGAGGCCCCCATCCGAAGACCCCATCCGACGGGAGATCCTCCCCTTAATCGATGGTTAACATAAGACCCTCACCTAAAGAGGATTATCAATTGCATCAACTAACAGATAAAGCCAGGCACTCACCGATAGACTAGCCAGAGGTTCCATCCGGTCGTCTCAAACCCCCCAAGAATGGCAGATGCTACAAAGCTACAAGCCCCTACCGGCCGCTGAAAAGTCGCATCGTTCATCATCGGTCAATCCCAGGAAGACGCCCCGCTGCTCTCTACATCTCCCCTATGCACAGGCTTTCGACGACCTCGAGCAGGGTGAGGAGAGAAGAGGAGAAAGAAGGAGGAGTGGGGGTTCGAAGGTCCCCGCGTCCACTCCTATAAAAGGGACACACGATCCGTTGAAGAAGGTTGTTTGCAAGAAGAAGAGAGATCGCTGGAAAAAGCATGAAGAGAAGCAAAAAAAGAAGAGAGAGCCGAGATCCCATCTATGCGCCTACGCCTACAGAGTGAAAGGAAGAAGAAGGGTGAGGAGAGAAGAGAGAAGAAGAGGCGAGGTCTGAGGGGGAGGTGCCCATGCTCCATTTCCCCCTCACCGCTGTATTTCCCATTTCTCCCCTGTTTATTTTCTTTTGCAATGTATACCCCCCTTTGTTGTGCCCTTGAGGTTTTGATTTTGATGATGTTGAAGTTAAATCATGTAATGAGTCCTTCACATTTATTATGATGTGTAGAGTCCGTCCTATTTATGATGATAAGTTTAAGTATGTGTTTCAATGATGAAAGGAATAGGTCTCAAAGGATACTAAAGCTCAGCTGATTTCATGCAAGCAGTGCCAGAGCAGTTCAGTAGAAGTCAATAGTCCATGATGTGCTTGAAGTCAAAAATGGTCAACCGAAGTCACAAGGCAGTGCCCTGAGCATAAGGGTGAAAAATGCTTCACACGGGTCACAAATATTGATTAAGGATGACAAATAGGTCCCCAAGGGTATAAAACAACTTGCACTTTGAAGAATGGTAAGAGTTGAAGCCTTCTTGTTGATGACAAGACCACCCGCTAACCAAGGCGCTAAGGCAACATAACGGTGACAAATGAGCAGCTAGCGGTGATAAATACCCAACTAAGGCTGACAAATAGCTCACCAAGGGTGACAAATAGGTGGCCAGGCTGAATACATGGAAAATAAAGAAGGAGAGTCGACTCCAGTCACAAAAGGAGTCGACTCCAGTGCACGCTAGAAGTTGTCGCCAGATGAAGAAGTCTAAGGGTGACAATTAGTCACATAAGGGTGACAAATAGAACGGTAAGGGTGTAAAATACCCTGTTAAGGGTGACAAATGGCTGATTGCATTGGAACATGAAGAAAGATCAAGCATGTTCGATGAAATCAACTCTGCATGGGTTTCCTAACCCAACCATCTCAGATCTGGAGCCTCCTTAAGCATTGGACGACAGTGATAAACACCTTTTAAGATCAAAGGAAGAAATTTATCCGCAGTTCTAAAGGAGTTTCGTGAAGCTCGTTCCAACACCAAGAACAGAAGAAAAAGAGAAGAGCAGAAGAGCATGAACACGAACAGAAGAAGAAGATCTAATTTGATAGCAGTTTCATAAGAGAACAATCCTCTAAGATTCAAGAGTGAAATGGAGTCACTCATGGGGTGAGAAATTCTCCTCAACATCACTAGATAACCTGCAAAGCCATCTACGGTAACACTCGTTCAAGGCGACGGCTTACAAAAGATAAGGGTGACAAATGCATGGGTAAGGCAGACAAATGGGGCATTAACGGTGACAAATAGCTCTTTAAGGCTGACAAATAGCTCGTAAGGCTAAACCTTGTGTCTGCCATTGTGGACGCACTTTTTATTAAGTTCGTTGGTTATTTGTTTATTGGCGTTTATTAAGAGCGTGGGTGTGCCAGTCACAAAGTGACGATTTATTCGGGCTTCATGGAAGCCCATGGTGCGCTCGATCTGACTAATCAGACAATTGTGTAGTTCGTGTCGGGACCGAAACCCGCTGCGCCATAAAGGTCACGGCGTTATTTACATCCCCCATACGGGGGAACACCCTTGATTGATTGCCGGGAATAAGGGCCCTACGGCCTAAAGAGAATACTAATAATGCATGAGGATAGTGAAAGATGAACTATGCTAGAAACCCGTCTCGGGACGTGAATGTTCAGACTATGTTGGCCACTCACGGGCCACTTCATGTTCGGACGAAGGTCCGTGCTTGTAGTATAAAAGACGGTGACAAAACCGCGCAGATGTCTGCCACGAACAAGGCAAGTTTAATGAGAATGCAGGATTGGATCCCGGTAGGGACGGGTCAAGTTGATAGACTGTTGGCCGGAGATGATTTCGGACTATGGCCATGTCAGAAATTCCGTAAACCATGTCCGATACCATAAGGCGCCGTTGATTTTCTCTTTGCACCCAGTCCGAGGGAGTGAGTTATTAAGTGCGTAGCCCGAGCTTACTAACGTGCGCCCTCACACGCAGCGCCCCCGGAACAAAATTTTAATTATGGGGGGGTATGCTATTGCCGTCGTTCCGATCATTGAATTAAGTGGTTTATTCCCATTCCATTCTTTCTATTTTGTTTACTGATTTAGTCCTTATTCTCTCGTTTATTCTTTAATTTCAATAGTTTTCTTTCTTCTTTTCATTCTTTTAGTTTTCTTTTGCCACGCCGTATTAGCAAGTTGCAAGAAGATGGGCGCGCCGGTTAAGGGGCGCCGGGTTAAGATGTGAAGGGGCGCGCCGGAATTGGAGGGCAAGGGAGGAGGGAGCGCGCCGTTTATGTCGTCGGTTTAGGTGGTCACCAAAGGGGCACGCCGTATTTGGGCTTCGGTAAGATGGAGATGGGCGCGCCGTTCTTAGGATCCAAAGAAGGAGATGGAGGGAGGCGCACCGTTTAAGGTTTCAATGAGGAGGAAATGGGGGGCACACCATTTTTAGGTGTTCACAGAAGGAGATGGGGGGCGCGCCGTTTTAACATTTGAAGGGAGAAGATACGGGGCTTTTGTGAGGAGGGCGCGCCGGTTAGGGCCACACCGGGCTACGGTGTTGAAGGCACTTGTCGATTGAAGGTTCAAAGAGGATTTTGAGAGTGATGTTAAACCGGCGCGGTGAAATAGTCACCGCGCCGTATTAAACTCCCCCGAGGGCTTATTGCCTTGACTTTGTGTTTATTTCCTTTCACCCGTAGATAGATTTTATGATGCGTTTGTTCATCCATTTGATAGATTAAGCGACTAGGGAGGAAGTTTAGGCATTTAACTGTTCATTAGGGTGACTTAGCGTGTACTTTAAGTGTTTCGTTCGAGGGGTTTTAGTTCACAGATTTTACTGTGTGTGGTTCTTGCTCTCAGAAGTGGTTTGTTCGCTTGTTCCTGGAGGGCATCTTCTTCATTTGATCTTGAGCGTTCTTGGCCATGGCGAGAATCCGGTAGCACCTCTCCCGGACCGGGACTTGCCAGAGATAAAGGAGAGTCACCAATCGGATTGCTCCGAGGTAGACCCTCAAAAATCGGAGTAGCCTCATGGCGGTCCGAACCCAAATGTGAGTATAGAACGTTCGAGGGACAGCCTACAAGAACGACCACAGCTCACGGGTGATGATTTCGTGGAACGGGACAGATGTAGGCCATAGGTGGCCATGAATGTTCACCCTTCGAACGGGTTCCCTCAGAGTTCATGCCACAGAAGGGCAAGCTTCTGAGGACCCTAGGTAATGTTGAAAATCGGGAGGAAGAAAACGGAAGAAAAGGGGAAGGGATCAGAGCAATAGAATACTGTGCAAGCTTACAAAGTCACTCTTTTATTCATCTTCAAGGGAAAGGAAAGGAGGGAAGAGATGTACAAGAGGAGATCTACCCCCCCAAAGCACAGGGAAGAATATAACGGAGAAGATAAAAGAAAAACTAGGTGTTGAGGTGGGGGAAGAAGATACATCGGTGGGGGAGAAGGAGGAACAGAGCACAAGCTCTTCCCCCTCTCTCCCCTATCACTCTCTCACCCTATCTCTCTCTCTCTCTTTTCTTCACCTTGCAGGTGGGAATGGATGGAGCTTCTTCTTCTGTTCGGACGCCGGAGACCCTAGCCGAACTAGCTAGCCTTCCCTTCAGCCTCTCTTCTCTCAGCCCTTTCTTCTTCTAGCTCCTTCTATATATCCCTTCGGCTTCACAATGCTGCCCCTTTGATGGGGACATCACCTCCCATGCCCACGTTCACAGCTCGTCTCCTCGCCCCGGTTGTATCCGGCATGGTCTAGTTATCTAATTTTGAGTCCTACGTAATTTTATTTGAGTCATTTGATGTAATTTACATTTTACTTGAGTCATGTCCCTAGGTCTTGTGCTTATTTCCCTAAGTTTGAGAGTTATTATGTTGTTTAGTTAGTTATTGGGCCTAATTCATTGGGTTTGGCCCAAGTGCACCCCCCTACCCCCTCGGTTATTCGTCATTGAGTCTTTTGTCAGGGACTTATTGTAAAATGTGGGTTGCCTATATATAGGACCCCATTCCCCCCCATTTCAACTTAATAAATCAATCAATGAAAAATTGCCATTTTGTGAGTTCTATCTTTATTTTTATGGTGGAGTGAATCCATTAGTAAGGTGAGAAGCCTTAGGGAGAGAATCCCACCCATCCCTCTCTGAATCTCTCTCTTTCACTCCACTTTCTCTCTCCTCCACACCCAATTTCGAAAATTTTCTCTCTCCTCCCTTCCCAACCACCACTCTCCCACCTACCCTCATTAAAGGCCACTCCCCTTCCCCACACATCCCATTACTCCACCCCCTAGTCCCAAGGGAGCATCCCCAATCACTAAGCCACCCTCCAACCACCTCATCCCTTTCCTAAGCACCCTTTGTAGCAACCCTGATAAAATATTAATAACAATAAAGATTTTAAAATAAATCAAATAAATAGATAAATAAAACAATATAAAATAACGCCTCGGATAAAGGCGCTATTTAAATTATAAACGCCTCCAGCAAAGGCGTGATTCAAGAAGGGACGCCCTGACAACACGGCGTCAAATTTTAAACGCCAAAAATGGTAAGGCCAAGAAACGCCCCTATCTTGGGCGTGTTTTAAATAAAGAAACGCCCTAACGAAAGGCGCTTCTTAAGAAACGACCTGAACCAGGTCGTCAATTCAAGAATCGACGCCCTGACCAAAGTCGTTAATTCCATTCGAGTTCCGTTCGACACGGGAGCTTATCCCGGGAAGGATTATGTTAATCTAGTAAGTATTTAAATAGGGCAAGGACTCTATATTGGAAGCATTACTTCCACTAGGACTCTAACCCTAATAGGACCCCCTAAATCCCTATAAATAATTTACTGTTCGAACCCTTCAACGCTATTTGGCGTTCGGAATCTGCAAGGTACGTGAGAGAGGAATAGTTCCTCTGATTTTCTCTACATCTGTTACATGAAGAACTAACAGTTCTTCATCTTCTTCTGTTATAGGTTAAGAAGGCGGCGTACGCGAAGAACAAAGGTATTGTTCTTTTTCCCTTTTTACTTTCGGTCAGGTAGTATGAAGAAATACTAATGTTTCTTCTTCTGTTCTTGTAGGAGTTACAGAACCGAAGAACAAAGGTTCTTCACCAAAGCCTTCTCTTCCTCCTACTGTGGTTATTGTTGCTGTGAAGCAACAACGTCCCACTTTTCATATCAATCTTCAAGTCTTCAGGTAGGTTTTCTCAAGTTACTGTAGCCCAAATGAAATTAATGCAAGATATATATATACAAGCATGTCATGCATACGGTTATTATAGTTTCCATGCATTTTCTGTAATATTTTGAAATAGATGCCCCTGTCAAGGGCGCTAATTCACATGAAACGACCCTTCCTAGGTCGTAAATTTCATGTTTAACGCCCCGTACTCAGGCGTTAATTTCTTTAAACCGTTAATCACCCATCTTAAGAATTGATTATCTAAGAAATCATGATTATAAATATATGCATGATCCTATGTCTTCAACCTGCTAACTTTACTGTCATGATATTACATTCGTTCCTCTGTTATCCTGAAATTATTACTGTCCTTAAAGTTTCTGAAGGAACTTGAATTAACGACTTGGACAAAGTCGTTTTCCACATATTAGCGCCCCCTCATAGGGCGTGAATCTGAAAGATAACGCCCCTTCCTAGGGCGTGTATCGGTTAAAATCCTGAAATTTATATATTCTGAAAAATAGAATTAAATAGTAACGCCCCTGCCCAGGGCGCGTTTTGATAATTCCTGAAAATTAATTATATTTTGTCAAATATGTAAACAATAAGACACCTTCTGGTGTAGTCGTCAGATCTTGAAGAAACGACCCTGACCAAGGCGCGTTTTAGATAAATTACTGAATTAATGAAAATTCTGCAAAATGGAAACACGTGTAAACGCCCTTATGTTAGGCGTTAATTACTTGAGAAACGACTTGACCTAAGTCGTTATTTTCTGTAAACTAATTTTTATCCTGATTCTGTTAACCGATGGTTTCATATTATACATATACGTATATATCGGCACTATTCTCCACTCCGTGAGTATAGTCCCACTTTTCACGTTGTTTTATCGATCACACTCAACTCTCATTGACATAGAAGCTATCCATTGGACATTCCGTTCCTTTGGACTAGCGAGTTAGTCATAGAGACCTCCGTAAGACTCCTCGTACCTTGGATTCCCTCAAGGTCGACTGAGCTGGTTGTACCCTAAAAATCTATTACACCATTGATGCCATGTCACTCTAAAGAAACATGGGATACCGGCCCTTATGATTATACAAAGAGTATATCATAAGAAATTCTTAATGGGATGATGATATCATGCCATATCATGTCGTTCTTGTAAAAATCTCAATTCTATGATAGGAATGAGGGTATCTTACCTTTGATATACTGTTCATTTGGACCTCAATTCTATATAAAGAATGTCCATACTGATTTGTCATGGTACCCAAGTTAAGGGAACCATATTCTACCTAGATTTTTATCGATATTGTGATTATACCGTTATTATCGCCATTCTATGTCCTTTGTCATATTTTGGACTCTATTCTATCAAAGTTGTCATACCTGTCTACAAGCTTGATTATTGAAATTCTACGTTGGCTATAAACAAGAGTGGATGTCAAAACACATGATAAATGCCTACGCATATAGGGCCCGATCTGGTTCTGGGAGGAGCACCCGAAAGTACTTGTGCCCATGGGAGTTAAAATGATAAGGTATCTGGCATTATACCGAGTACTTGACTTGCCTGATTGGACATTCCACACACATCTTGTACTTGAATCGTACTTGACTTGACATGAATTGCGTGGCCCGAAAAAGGGTAATTTACTTGCTTGATACATGATAGCCAAAGTTCTTGACATGACTTGTTAAACGTACTTGCTTGAATATCTTGAATAAACTTGTTATCTTGTTGAAAGTTCATGATTAAGTTCATCTTATTTCCTTGATATTACATTCTCTCTATCTTGTCATTTTATGCGAGCATGCATAGCTTTATTGCATTCATGAAAGATGTAATTACTTACACCCCTTGCTAGTACTTGAGATATAATTTCCTACTGAGCGTTCGCTCATTCCGTTTGTCCCTTTTTACTTTTCAGGTAAGTCCGACGATGATGGAAGTCAATCGGATGGGAATGGTCAAGAGTGAAAGTGATAGAGCTGCTCAAGTGTCATCTAGTCTTTTCTATAGTTTCTTGAGTCAAATATGTATTCTTTTCCTTTTTATTAAACAAAGTATTGGATTTGTAATAGTCTATCCATTATGAAATAAAGGATTGGGTTATCTTGTTATTTTGCGCGTCTCTGTCTTTGTGTCGAATACACGACCACTCTGATTGACATGATTGATATAAACTCGTCACGTGTCTCCGGGTATCTTCCGCGCTCGGGGCGTGACAGTTTTTGTGGTATCAGAGCCTAAGGTATTCAATTCCTAGGAAAAACCCAAGTCCAAGGATAAGTTGAACGTTTAACCAAGTGAGATTGGGTAGAACCAAGGGGTAAGAGTCAATGAGTCTTTTAATAAGATCACAGTGATATAATACTAATGTAGCTATTATAATTGTAGGATAATGGCTGCCGAACGTGCTCAATGGCGCAACATGCAGCGTACCCTCCAAGGGATGACTCAAGTGCTACAACAGGTAGCACAAGGTGGTACTCCACGAGCTGGAAGCTTACACCAAGCCTTTAAGAACATGAATCCCCCGAAGTTTATGGGATCGACCGATCCGGACGATGCCGAGCATTGGGTTTGGGAAACTGAACGCATATTCCGTGTCATGCAATGCACGGATCAGGACAAAGTTCTATTAGCTACATTCCAGTTAGAGAAAGATGCTAGATGCTGGTGGGAGTCTATTGAAGCAACCATCGATCCTACTCAAGTAACATGGGAAGAATTTGTGGAATACTTCAATGCTAAATATTTCTCGGACCGAGTCCAAGAAAAGAAGGCTGCAGAATTCGCTGGATTAAAGCAACGATCTTTATCGTTAGCAGATTATGAAGCTCAGTTCTCCAGGTTGTCTAGATATGCTAAGCATCTTATTAGCACGGAGAAGATGAAAGCCCGTAGATTTCTTAATGGGCGTAGGCCCCACTATATTACTCAACTGGCGCCTATGGACATCCAAGTTTATTATGAAATAGTGCGCCGAGCTCAATTACTTGAAGATGCCACGGAACTATCTGATAAGATCCGTGGAAAAGACAAGAAGGAGCAAGTCACAGGTTCGGGTTCTTTTAAACCCAACTTTAAGAAGAGTCCTAGTAATGGAGGTCCTTCCTCTCAAGATCAAAAATTCAAGAAGACCAAGCCCTTCTCTATCACCACTACACCTTCAAACGTAGTGTGCAAGCATTGTGACAAGGCTGGTCACAAGACCGAAGAATGCTGGAGGAAATTAGGAGCTTGTCTCCGTTGTGGGAGCCGCGAACATCGGATTCCCGATTGTCCATTAATGAATGACCAAGCCGGTGATGGTAAACGCCCGGTGACAAAGAACGCTCGACTTCATGCAATAAAGGAGACCGAACAAGAAGAAGGTGGACTGGTAGAAGGTACATTAACAGTTTGTTCCAAAAGTGCTTATGTCTTATTTGATACGGGTGCATCGCATTCCATTATTTCTAAGAAGTTTGCCGACCCGTTACCGTTAGAACCAAAATGGATAAAAATAGTTCTAACTACTCCTCTTGGAAGTGAAAATGATATTACTCATCACTACCAAAACTGTGAGGTAATGGTTCAAGGTAGGAATTTACCTATAGATCTCATATGTCTCGATCTAAAAGGAGTATGATGTTATACTGGGAGCGGACTGGTTATCCAAATACCAGGCAACGGTTGATTGCCGCAATAGCCAAATTGCTTTCAAAGATTTTCCAGAATTAGTCTTTACTCGCCCCAAGAGTCGGAGCAAATCCCCTCTTATTTCGGCTCTTCGAGCAAGCAAGCTCGTCAGGAAAGGGTGTGTATCCTTCCTTGCCTTTGTCACTGTTAAAGAAGCTAAGGAAACCAAGATAGAAGACATTCAGGTAGTGCAAGAATTTCCAGACGTATTTCCAGAAGATTTGCGGGATTACCCCCTCAAAGAGAAGTGGCCTTCACCATTGACTTAGTCCCTGGTGCTGGTCCAGTTTCAAATGCACCCTATAGAATGTCCCCTGCGGAACTCAAAGAGTTGAAGGAGCAGTTGATGGAACTAATTCGAAAAGGGTTTATTAGACCAAGTACTTCCCCGTGGGGAGCACCAGTCTTATTTGTGAAGAAGAAGGACGGATCCATGAGATTGTGCATCGACTATCGACAGTTGAATCATCTCACTATCAAGAACAAGTATCCACTGCCGAGGATCGATGAGTTATTTGATCAGATTTCAGGATCCAAATATTTTTCCAAGATTGATCTCAGGTCGGGATATCATCAGTTAAGATCAAGGATGATGACATTCATAAGACCGCATTCAGAAGCAGGTATGGTCATTATGAATTCGTTGTTATGCCTTTTGGACTAACAAATGCCCCTGCTGCCTTTATGCAGTTAATGAATAGCATATTCAGGCCTTACTTGGATCAATTCATAGTAGTCTTCATTGATGATATATTGATATATTCCAAAACTAAGGAAGAACATGAGGAGCATTTAAGGATCGCATTGCAAGTATTGAGGGAAAATCAATTATATGCAAAGCTCAGCAAATGTGAGTTCTGGCTTGAAGAAGTGACTTTTCTCGGACATGTGATATCCAAGGATGGTCTATCTGTTGACCCATCCAAGGTTGAAGCTGTTAGAAACTGGGAAAGACCTACCAATACTAGCGAGATCAGAAGTTTCTTAGCTCTTGCAGGATATTATCGGCGATTCATCAAAGACTTCTCAAGATCGCCGTACCACTTACAAGGTTAACTCGTAAGGAGATCCGATATGAATGGAGTGAGGAATGTGAAAGAAGTTTCCAAACTCTCAAGGATCATCTCACTACAGCTCCGGTGTTAGCTCTACCAATAGAAGGAGAGAAATTCGAGGTCTACACAGATGCTTCTGCATTGGCCTCGGATGTGTCCTAATGCAACAAGAAAGGTCATAGCATACTCTTCACGTCAACTGAAGAAGCATGAGGAGAATTACCCGTCCATGACTTAGAACTGGCCGCGGTGGTATTTGCCCTAAAGATATGGAGACACTACTTATATGGAGTGCAGTTTACTGTATACTCCGATCACAAAAGTCTCAAATATCTATTTTCACAAAAGGAGCTAAACATGAGACAAAGACGCTGGCTAGAATACCTCAAGGACTTCGACTTCAATATACAATACCATCCTGGAAAGGGTAATTATGTTGCTGATGCCCTTAGTCGAAAGCCGAGAGCAATGATAGCCAATTGTATGATACAAGAATGGAGGTTGCTAGAACAATTCTCCGAGCTCAATATAAGCTTGGACAAGGAAGACAAATTTGTCACCTTATCTCATGTAAGCATACAGTCAGATTTATTATCTGAAATACAAGCACTTCAGGATGATGATCCTATATTAGTGGAAATCAAAGGCAGATTAGAAGGACAATCTGATTTTCAACTAACTTCTGATGGAAGATTATTATTCAAAGGTAGAACTTGTATACCCGACTGTCCGGAATTAAAGAAGAAGATCTTAGATGAAGCTCATCGATCAAGGTACACTATTCATCCATGATCAACCAAAATGTATCAAGATGTAAAGAAGAACTTTTGGTGGCCCAATATGAAAAGAGAAATAGCAGACTATGTATCTCGCTGTCTCACATGCCAACAAGTCAAGGCGGAACACCAAAAGCCTGCTGGTAAACTTCATCCTCTAGATATTCCTAAGTGGAAGTGGGAGGATATTGGTATGGATTTCATCATGGGTCTATCTAAATCAAAAGGAGGACATGATGGAATATGGGTTATTATTGACCGTTTAACTAAATCGGAGCATTTCTTGCCAATAAAAGCCGATGGTCAATTGATGTACTAGCTGCACTATACATCAAGAAATAGTCAGGTTACATGGAATTCCTGTCTCAATCGTGTCTGACAGAGATCCCCGTTTCACTTCTCATTTTTGGAAGGGATTACAACATTCGTTGGGAACAAGGCTCAACTTTAGTACTGCTTTCATCCACAAACGGATGGTCAGACCGAGAGAACTAACCAAGTTGTTGAGATATGCTAAGAGCATGCATCATTGACTTTGGAGGAAGCTGGCATGAACACTTGCCACTAGTGGAATTTGCATATAATAATAGCTACCAAGCTAGTATCCAAATGGCACCTTTCGAAGCTTTATATGGAAGGAGTTGCCGATCACCCTTATGCTGGAACGAAGTTGGAGAGAAACAACTATTAGGTCCAGACATGGTAAGGGATACAACTGAGAAGATACAAGTAATCAGAGAAAGATTGCAAGTTGCTCAGACTAGACAAAAGGCTTATGCTGATACAAGGAGAAGAGATCTTGAATTCCAGGTTGGAGATCATGTATTTCTTAAAATATCGCCTGGACGTGGCATACGAAGATTTGGTGTTAAGGGCAAGCTTACGCCAAGATTCATCGGACCATTTGAGGTACTTGAAAGAGTTGGCGAGGTTGCTTATCGCATCGCGTTACCTCCTCAATTGTCTGACGTGCATAATGTGTTTCACATATCTATGTTGAAGAAGTATGTGCACGATCCATCTCATATTATTGAACATGGAGATCTGGTGATCCAGAAAGATCTCACCTATGAACAGAAGCCTATGAAGATCTTAGATCGAGAAATACGAGCTCTAAGGAATAAGATTATTCCCATGCTCAAGGTGCAATGGAATAAGAATCCTGAACACGAAGCGACATGGGAGACCGAGGAATCTATGAAGAAACGATTTCCTGAGTTGTTCTAAGAGGTATATACTCTACACTCTCGGCGTGTATACATGATATGCAATTGAATTTGGGGACCAAATTCTTTTTAAGTGGGGGAGGGTGTAGCAACCCTGATAAAATATTAATAACAATAAAGATTTTAAAATAAATCAAATAAATATATAAATAAAATAATATAAAATAACGCCTCAGATAAAGGCGCTATTTAAATTATAAACGCCTCCAGCAAAGGCGTGATTCAAGAAGGGACGCCCTGACAACACGGCGTCAAATTTTAAACGCCAAAAATGGTAAGGCTAAGAAACGCCCCTATCTTGGGCGTGTTTTAAAAAAAGAAACGCCCTAACGAAAGGCGCTTCTTAAGAAACGACCTGAACCAGGTCGTCAATTCAAGAATCGACGCCCTAACCAAAGTCGTTAATTCCATTCGAGTTCCGTTCGACACGGGAGCTTATCCCGGGAAGGATTATGTTAATCTAGTAAGTATTTAAATAGGGCAAGGACTCTATATTGGAAGCATTACTTCCACTAGGACTCTAACCCTAATAGGACCCCCTAAATCCCTATAAATAATTTACTGCTCGAACCCTTCAACGCTATTTGGCGTTCGGAATCTGCAAGGTACGTGAGAGAGGAATAGTTCCTCTGATTTTCTCTACGTCTGTTACATGAAGAACTAACAGTTCTTCATCTTCTTCTGTTATAGGTTAAGAAGGTGGCGTAGGCGAAGAACAAAGGTATTGTTCTTTTTCCCTTTTTACTTTCGGTCAGGTAGTATGAAGAAATACTAATGTTTCTTCTTCTGTTCTTGTAGGAGTTACAGAACCGAAGAACAAAGGTTCTTCACCAAAGCCTTCTCTTCCTCCTACTGTGGTTATTGTTGCTGTGAAGCAACAACGTCCCCCTTTTCATATCAATCTTCAAGTCTTCAGGTAGGTTTTCTCAAGTTACTGTAGCCCAAATGAAATTAATGCAAGATATATATATACAAGCATGTCATGCATACGGTTATTATAGTTTCCATGCGTTTTCTGCAATGTTTTGAAATAGACGCCCCTGTCAAGGGCGCTAATTCATATGAAACGACCCTTCCCAGGTCGTAAATTTCATGTTTAATGCCCCGTACTCAGGCGTTAATTTCTTTAAACCGTTAATCACCCATCTTAAGAACTGATTATCTAAGAAATCATGATTATAAATATATGCATGATCCTATGTCTTCAACCTGCTAACTTTACTGTCATGATATTACATTCGTTCCTCTGTTATCCTGAAATTATTACTGTCCTTAAAGTTTCTGAAGGAACTTGAATTAACGACTTGGACAAAGTCGTTTTCCACATATTAGCGCCCCCTCATAGGGCGTGAATCTGAAAGATAACGCCCCTTCCTAGGGCGTGTATCGGTTAAAATCCTGAAATTTATATATTCTGAAAAATAGAATTAAATAGTAACGCCCCTGCCCAGGGCGCGTTTTGATAATTCCTGAAAATTAATTATATTCTGTCAAATATGTAAACAATAAGACGCCTTCGGGTGTAGTCGTCAGATCTTGAAGAAACGACCGTGACCAAGGCGCGTTTTAGATAAATTACTGAATTAATGAAAATTCTGCAAAATGGAAACACGTGTAAACGCCCTTATGTTAGGCATTAATTACTTGAGAAACGACTTGACCTAAGTCGTTATTTTCTGTAAACTGATTTTTATCCTGATTTGGTAACCGGTGGTTTCATATTATACATATACGTATATATCGGCACTATTCTCCACTCCGTGAGTATAGTCCCACTTTTCACGTTGTTTTATCGATCACACTCAACTCTTATTGACATACAAGCTCTCCATTGGACATTCCGTTCCTTTGGACTAGCGAGTTAGTCATAGAGACCTCCGTAAGACTCCTCGTACCTTGGATTCCCTCAAGGTCGACTGAGCTGGTTGTACCCTAAAAACCCATTACACCATTGATGCCATGTCACTCTAAAGAAACATGGGATACCGGCCCTTATGATTATACAAAGAGTATATCATAAGAAATTCTTAATGGGATGATGATATCATGCCATATCATGTCGTTCTTGTAAAAACCTCAATTCTATGATAGGAATGAGGGTATCTTACCTTTGATATACTGTTCATGTGGACCTCAATTCTATATAAAGAATGTCCATACTGATTTGTCATGGTACCCAAGTTAAGGGAACCATATTCTACCTAGATTTTTATCGATATCGTGATTATACCGTTATTATCGCCATTCTATGTCCTTTGTCATATTTTGGACTCTATTCTATCAAAGTTGTCATATGTGTCTACAAGCTTGATTATTGAAATTCTACGTTGGCTATAAACAAGAGTGGATGTCAAAACACATGATAAATGCCTGCGCATATAGGGCCCGATCTGGTCCTGGGAGGAGCACCCGAAAGTACTTGTGCCCATGGGAGTTAAAATGATAAGGTATCTGGCATTATACCGAGTACTTGACTTGCTTGATTGGACATTCCACACACATCTTGTACTTGAATCGTACTTGACTTGACATGAATTGCGTGGCCCGAAAAAGGGTAATTTACTTGCTTGATACATGATAGCCAAAGTTCTTGACATGACTTGTTAAACGTACTTGCTTGAATATCTTGAATAAACTTGTTATCTTGTTGAAAGTTCATGATTAAGTTCATCTTATTTCCTTGATATTACATTCTCTCTATCTTGTCATTTTATGCGAGCATGCATAGCTTTATTGCATTCATGAAAGATGTAATTACTTACACCCCTTGCTAGTACTTGAGATATAATTTCCTACTGAGCGTTCGCTCATTCCGTTTGTCCCTTTTTACTTTTCAGGTAAGTCCGACGACGATGGAAGTCAATCGGATGGGAATGGTCAAGAGTGAAAGTGATAGAGCTGCTCAAGTGTCATCTAGTCTTTTCTATAGTTTCTTGAGTCAAATATGTATTCTTTTCCTTTTTATTAAACAGAGTATTGGATTTGTAATAGTCTATCCATTATGAAATAAAGGATTGGGTTATCTTGTTATTTTACGCATCTCTGTCTTTGTGTCGAATACACGACCACTCTGATTGACATGATTGATATAAACTCGTCACGCGTCTCCGGGTATCTTCTGCGCTCGGGGCGTGACACCCTTCCCTCTCCCCCATGCAACCCTCCACTTCCCTAGGCCATTTGAATTCAAAAATTCCTTCCCTCCACAGCCCTAGGGCGCCCAAGACCCCTCCCCTTTAGTTAGGGGCGGCCCCCTCTCATCCTCTCCATCTTCCCTTGTTCCCCTCCATCACCCCCACCTTCTACCATCTAGAGTAAGAGGACCTGCAGAAGACCTGAAGCTTGCAGCAGCGACCCCGACCTCCTCCGGATGTTCCTAGAAACCCAAGAGCCATCGTTGGAAGCGTCTGCCTGTCTTTTTCGCAACGGCAGTGGTCTCGTCCCCATCGGAGCTTGGTGCTGCCCAGGAAGCCCATTCTTCCACGACTACGCAGATCTGCCCCGGTAGAGGTTCTGAGCCGGAGAAAGAGCTTCACCACGATGAACCTAGGAGGAATCAGGCCACGAGCTCTTCTACAAAGTTCTTTCCCTTCCTGTCTACTTTCAGAATCAAGAAGCGGAACTCCATTCGGCATCTTGTAGCATGCGTTATCAATTTTCTCCCTCAGCTTCGCAGTCCTGTTACCCACAGTCTGCACCGACCTGTCAACACTGTTCAGATTTCCCTGGTCCTCTCTGACATCATTTGGCCTCTCCATCAGTTTTTTTGGGAAGAGGACTCGTCCACGGTTCCAACGACTCCAACGGTGCTTGATTCCGAGTTCGGGAGCTGTCGGGGCATCCTCTGCAACTGCTGTTGGAAACCAGGAGCTAGCTCTGCAGAGATCCTGATCTGGAGAGAAAGCTTCACCACGACAAACCCCAGAGGAATTAGGCCACGAGCTCTTCTGAAAAGTTCTTCCTCTCCCTGTCTACTTTCAGAACCAAGAAGCGAAACTCCGTTCGGCATCTTGCAGCAGAAGTTAACAATTTTCTTCCTCAGGCGTTCGACTCTGCTTCCCACTGTCTGTATCGACCACTCCTCACTTTTCTGAGTCCTCTGATCTTCACCGGCATCTTTTGGCATCCCCGTTTGTTCTGCTGTAAAGAGGACTCACCCACGGTTCCAACGGCAACTGATTCGGAGTTCGGGAATGGTCGGGGCAGCCGCGTCTTCCTACTGTTAATAATCTGTTGCAGACAATCCGAGAATCAGCAACCCTGTTCGTGCTCCCACCCAGGCCGGCAGAAACCCCTGAAGAAATTGGCAAAATTCAGAGGCACTCCTGCTCCAGAGATGAAGAGATCCCCACTGGTCTCGCCCTCAGCAAAATTTCTGAGCAAGTTCTACAGCTGCAACACCGGCTATCTGTCCTTATCCGTAGACAACAAGCAGATTTGGTGTCATCACTTATTCCTCACTCTTTGCTTTGATTTCCTCTCCCCGCTTGGCCGGCTGAAGGCCCCTCCCTGCGTGGAGGTAGTATTGATTGTAATATCATTAACCCCCACCCTAAGGTCCCCCCTCCTGCGAGAGGTGTAGTGTTGTAATAGCTTAAACAGGTCAAGCTACCCCGACGCGGCGTGTGGGGAACCCACGCTTCCCCACTCGCCCTCGTCTCCGAGCGGGACGGGTTTCTTCAAACCGGTCGAGTGAGTGCTCCAAAACTTTGCTCTAATTCATGCTTGTTCTTTCAATATTAGTTCATAAACTCCGCTGGCCGAGTGAGAGCTCGATCCTCAAGCCCCGTTGCTTTGAGTGATCACCGTGGGAAGAGAGAGTTACCCGGTGCCTTTGGCACTTTGTCGGCCCCATTGAATTGGGCATCCACAATCTTTGGGATTCAAATCTTGGCCTTGCTGGCCCTCTACCAGCAAGGGCCCAACCCCTCAACCTCACCTTGGCATTGCCAAGTTACCCCCGGGTCTTGGTGAGCATCGGGTGAGTGGTCGCCGACATCGGTCCGTTTGATTGCGATTGTGCTTGTTTATTTAAGTCCTAAGTTGTGTCACATCAATTGGTATCAGAGCAAGTCATTGACTTGTCTCTATCAAGTCAAGTCCTAGGGCATGCTTGCATTGGTGTCATCATCAATCCGACCCTTGCATTGATCCCCCCGTTCATCATGACCACCTACTTAGCCTCCTCACCACCCATAGACTTCATCCTAGATTGGGATATTACCTTTGACGGATCACATTCTAGCGACTATCTTAGGTGGGACGCTACGATAGAAAAGTACTTCGAAAAGACTTGGGTATATGGACGGGCGAGAGTCCGAAAGGCCAAGGGACGACTTCGGGGTCAAGCCAAAAGTAAGTGGGAACACATAGAGGGCTTAAGGAGGGTTAGAAGACAAGAACCTATTCACTCATGGGAAGAGATGGAGGTAGAACTTAGAAAGTCCCCAAACATTCCCACCCCTCCTACTCAAGCACCCCTAACCCGAGGAGCACTACCACTCCTCCATCCCCACCCAGCCAACTTGAGACCGACCTTTGGTCTCCACCCCCACCACCCCCAACAATTCATCTCTCAACCATCATAACAACACTTCATGACCAAGTCCTCTCCCTTAAGACCCAAATAAACCAAACAACCACCTCTCCACCAAATCCCATGAGGATCCCCACACTCCAACCAAAACCTCCTTCCGCAAACCTATCTATCCAAACTCAATTGGCCCCCACTACCACTCCTCCACAACCAGCCGATCCCAAGGGGAAGAGACCCCTAATCGACCCGGTTTCCCCAAAAAGGACCACCACTCACCCTATTCTCACCATTCAAACTCAAGTAGACCCCGTGTCCATCCCTCCACCTAGAACCATGACGGCCACCACCACCCAACCCAAATCCAATCACCCAACCCACCTTCCACTTCCAAACCCAATCCTACCCCAACCTAGACCTCCACTACTTCCACTCCCAAACCACATCCTACCAATCCCAATCCAAGTTTCCCTTTACCCTCTACCCTGGGAACACCACACACAAACCCTCATCACCCCAAAAGACTCTCTCACCTCCTTGGTAGCAGAACTCATACCCAATCCAATAGTTGTGAGCACTCCAAACCCACCACCCACTTTGGAGGAAACCCAAGTCCAAGCTGAAGAAGGAACCTCACACGATGGTCTATACCTTACACCACCCTCTCTAGTTGGGGCAAAGCTCATCTTAGAAGAACCCATTGTTAGTTGGCTAAAGGAGAGCCCAATTCGAGAGACCCCGGCCCATGTTTTCCCTCCCATAGAACGAGACCTTCCCATAGTGCCCTTCTTCTCTTATCACACCACAATCCAAGCATCCTATCAAGTGGAGACCTTAGAGGACCTTCTCAAGGGCATAGCATGGCAATTAGAGATTACTAGCATGATGACCCCTATGGTCGAACAACCTAGGAGCCTTAGCCTCCTACACCTATGCATAGGGTCTATCACCTCGGTTTGCTCCATTGGTTGCTACACTAGCGACCTCCTTCTATTCCTCCCTACACCCGATGAGCCCAACCTTCTCCTCGATTTAGAGCTTCTTATCTCGGGTAGAAAGCCAAGCCCTCCACTCATGGCCGACCCACTTGTCAAGAACATTGGCCCAACTATCATGGAGAAGGATGACTTAACACCTTTTAAGGATCTTGAGGACATGGAGTTCCTCCCCCTAGGTGACCCATTTTATGATCCATATGATCCATTCCAATGGGAGTTAAGGGACTCATATGAGCCAACCATCTTACCACCCACCCACCCTTTCCTACCCTCACCCACCATATTGGGCCAAACCCACCTCATCCATGACCCGGGTTACACCTTGGGAGCCATGACCTTGGGCCACATATCCCTAGGTAATAAGGTTGTGCCCCACCCCATGACGACCACCTTCTTAGATCCATTCGATCCTTTCCAATGGGAGTTCAAAGGTTGTCCCACACCTATACACATGGAAGTCACCTTTGGGAAAAGTATGTATGTGTCTAGGCTTATCACACTCCTTGGCATGAACACTATGTTGGGTACATTCATTCATATCACCCACATGTCAAGTAGAAAGTATGAGTGGTCCATATTCAGATGTCATGGTCCACCTTCATTCATCATGGGTCTTAAGCATATTAGAGGCATCTACAGATGTTCGGGTCCCCCGATATTTATCACCAATTTGCATGATAGGGCCACCTACGGGTGCCCCGGCCCACCTAGGCTGACCAAAGACTACACTGCATCATTACATGATAGGTCTACTTTTGGTTGTCCAGGTCCACCCATCACTCCTAGAATGTCTGCATTCACAACATTGCATGAAGAGATCCGCAAGCACATTAGCAAGAAGAATGTGACTGATAATAGGGTGGCCGACTCTCATCGGCGTCACCAAGAATTCCACATGGGTGACTTTGTGATGGTGAGGAAGGAGAGGCTCTCCCTGGGAGTCATCTCCAAATTGAGGCTATGTGGGGCTGGTCCCTTCCAGGTCCTGAGGCGCATTGGCGCTAATGCCTATGAGTTAGATCTCCCCGAGGAGTATGGAGTGAGTCCCACATTCAATGTAGCCGACCTAGTGCCTTATAAGGGACCCACGGTGGTACCTAGTGAGGATATTGAGCATATTCCCTCTGTTGAGAGAGCACCCACTCGTGAGGAGAGACCACCAGCCAAGAGAGCCCAGCGTGAGCGCATTGAACAAATATTGGATGAACAAGTCACTACCACCCGGAGCAAGGTATACGAGCGCTATCTCGGCAGGTGGATGGATCGGTCTCATTCGGAAGACCTAAGGGCTGTACCACTTCTACACCCTCCGAGGAGGGAAGGACACTTACTCGACGGAGTCGAGTTCTCCGCACCTCGGGAGTATGATGGGGACATCACCTCCCATGCCCACGTTCACAGCTCATCTCCTCGCCCCGGTTGCATCCGGCATGGTCTAGTTATCTAATTTTGAGTCCTACGTAATTTTATTTGAGTCATTTCATGTAATTTTCATTTTACTTGAGTCATGTCCCTAGGTCTTGTGCTTATTTCCCTAAGTTTGAGAGTCATTATGTTATTTAGTTAGTTATTGGGCCCAATTCATTGGGTTTGGCCCAAGTGCACCCCCTACCCCCTCGGTTATTTGTCATTGAGTCTTTTGTCAAGGACTTATTGTAAAATGTGGGTTGCTTATATATAGGACCCCATTCCCCCCCATTTCAACTTAATGAATCAATCAATAAAAAATTGCCATTTTGTGAGTTCTATCTTTATTTTTATGGTGGAGTGAATCCATTAGTGAGGTGAGAAGCCTTAGGGAGAGAATTCCGCCCATCCCTCTCTGAATCTCTCTCTTTCACTCCACTTTCTCTCTCCTCCACACCCAATTTCAAAAATTTTCTCTCTCCTCCCTTCCCAACCACCACTCTCCCACCTACCCCCATTAAAGGCCACTCCCCTTCCCCACACATCCCATTACTCCACCCCCTAGTCCCAAGGGAGCATCCCCAATCACTAAGCCACCCTCCAACCACCTCATCCCTTTCCCAAGCACCCTTCCCTCTCCCCCATGCAACACTCCACTTCCCTAGGCCATTTGAATTCAAAAATCCCCTTCCCTCCACAGCCCTAGGGCGCCCAAGACCCCTCCCTTTTGGTTAGGGGCGGTCCCCTCTCATCCTCTCCATCTTCCCTTGTTCCCCTCCATCACCCCCACCTTCTACCATCTAGAGTAAGAGGACCTGCAGAAGACCTGAAGCTTGCAGCAGCGACCCCGACCTCCTCCGGATGTTCCTAGAAGCCCAATAGCCATCGTTGGAAGAGTCTGCCTGTCTTCTTCGCAACGGCAGTGGTCTCGTCCCCATCGGAGCTCGGTGCTGCCCAGGAAGCCCATTCTTCCACGACTACGCAGATCTGCCTAGGCAGAGGTTCTGAGCCGGAGAAAGAGCTTCACCACGATGAACCCAGGAGGAATCAGGCCACGAGCTCTTCTACAAGTTCTTTCCCTTCCTGTCTACTTTCAGAATCAAGAAGCAGAACTCCATTCGGCATCCTGTAACAAGCGTTATCAATTTTCTCCCTTAGCTTCGCAGTCCTGTTACCCACAGTCTGCACCGACCTGTCAATAGTGTTCAGAGTTCCCTGGTCCTCTCCGACATCATTTGGCCTCCCCGTTAGTTTTTCTGCGAAGAGGACTCGTCCACGGTTCCAACGACTCTGACGGTGCTCGATTCCGAGTTTGGGAGCTGTCGGGGCATCCTCTGCAACCTGCTGTTGGAAACTAGGAGCTAGCTCTACAGAGATCCTGATCCGGAGAAAAAGCTTCACCACGACAAACCCCGGAGGAATCAGGCCACGAGCTCTTCTGAAAAGTTCTTCCTCTCCCTGTCTACTTTCATAACCAAGAAGCGAAACTCCGTTCGGCATCTTGTAGCAGAAGTTACCAATTTTCTTCCTCAGGCGTTCGACTCTGCTTCCCACTGTCTGTATCGACCACTCCTCACTTTTCTGAGTCCTCTGATCTTCACCGGCATCTTTTGGCATCCCCATTTGTTCTGCTGTAAAGAGGACTCACCCACGGTTCCAACGGCAACTGATTCGGAGTTCGGGAACGGTCGGGGCAGCCGCGTCTTCCTGCTGTTGATAATCTGTTGCAGACAATCCGAGAATCAGCAACCCTGTTCGTGCTCCCACCCAGGCCGGCAGAAACCCCTGAAGAAATTGGCAAAATTCAGAGGCACTCCTGCTCCAGAGATGAAGAGATCCCCACTAGTCTCGCCCTCAGCAAAATTCCTGAGCAAGTTCTACAGCTGTAACACCGGCTATCTGTCCTTATCCGCAGACAGCAAGTAGATTCGGTGTCATCACTTATTCCTCACTCTTTGCTTTGATTTCCTCTCCCCGCTTGGCCGGCTGAAGGCCCCTCCCTGCGTGGAGGTAGTATTGATTGTAATATCATTAACCCCCACCCCAAGGTCCCCCCTCCTGCGAGAGGTGTAGTGTTGTAATAGCTTAAACAGGTCAAGCTACCCCGACGCGGCGTGTGGGGAACCCACGCTTCCCCACTCGCCCTCGTCTCCGAGCGGGACCGGTTTCTTCAAACCGGTCGAGTGAGTGCTCCAAAACTTTGCTCTAATTCATGCTTGTTCTTTCAATATTAGTTCATAAACTCCGCTGGCCGAGTGAGAGCTCGATCCTCAAGCCCCGTTGCTTTGAGTGATCACCGTGGGAAGAGAGAGTAACTCGGTGCCTTTGGAACTTTGTCGGCCCCATTGAATTGGGCATCCACAACCTTTGGGCTTCAAATCTTGGCCTTGCTGGCCCTCTACCAGCAAGGGCGCAACCCCTCAACCTCACCTTGGCATTGCCAAGTTACCCCCGGGTCTTGATGAGCATCGGGTGAGCGGTCGCCGACATCGGTCCGTTTGATTGCGATTGTGCTTGTTTATTTAAGTCCTAGGTTGTGTCACATCACCCTTTTATAGAACGACCATCCTGGGAGCGTCCCTGCCACTTCCACCTCATCCGCAACGAAGTCGGTAGTTGACTGGCTGTGCTGGATGCCGTTGATTCATCCCGTACACTGTTGCTCGTCCGAGGATGGGGCGCTCAGAGATTTGTCAGAGCTTGCCTTGCTGCCGCTGCTTATGTGCTGTTGAACGGAGGTAGAAGCAGAGCCGTGGGCATTGAATGTTCTCTGCACACCATAATGATGCAAAACAGAGCATCGGAGTGTAGATGGGATGGCTTGTTTGCGTGCCGGGGAAGCGCTTCAGAGAATAGAATGAGGGGTTAAAACGGCGCCACATTCAAAGGGGCGCCATTTTAAGCATCAAAGGGGGAGGCCCCTTCGATAGGAGCATGCCGTGTAGCCAAAGAAAAAAGGGGGCGCGCCGTTTTAAGAGGGGGGCGCGCCGTTTTAAGGACCCTTCGTGCCGTTTTAAGCACCAAATGGATTCTTTTCGAAGTCGCGGCCATTTATATGAATGTCGGCATTCCCAGAACGTTCCGGTTGCGACTCGTATGGCCTCCACAATATTCCGTTTGTAGCCTCTGGGACTCGGTCCCAGATTCTGCGTGACTTTCGTGCATGCCGAGACTGTGCCGGAGTTCCCGACTTTTCTCTGATTCAGCTCTCGGCATGGCCAGTCGGAGCGTTGTAGCTGTATCTTCTGCTTAGGGGGCTTCCTTAGCGGGTAGCGGACCACCAAGCGAGTTCTCGTCCTGATCGGGCGAGGCATGAGGTTTATTCGGCCTTTTCGTCTCTGGCTTGCTCTCGAGTGTTACGATGTGCATGCCGTACGATCGACGCCGTCATTTTTCGACGTCCACAGCCACGAAACCTTAACACCCAGGTTCGAAGCTCAAGCTTTTTGCACTTGATCCTAGGCCATGACAACCTTACAGAAGACACCTTATGAGGTACATTTCCATCTTTACAGCTGGACAAATTAAAGAACTCCTAGAAAGGGTTCATCCGGAAAATGGATTGTGGCTTGAGAACAATGAATCAAGCTTGTCTCGTTCAAACCTATCTTCAAACTACATGGAGAGAATCAATTGGGCCAATAAGAAGCCAAAGTACCATATCTCCACTTGGCCAATCAGTGGCTACTCTTTTCAGTATTTGGCAGCTTCTGTGGAGCCAGACGGTCAAGATCTCAAGCGACCCGATCAACACCAACAACTCTAGTACCATGCATGCAGAAAGCAAATATCTTCTGAAAAGAAAAAGAGAGCGCAAGGGCCATGTGTGGACGTCAAAAAATGATGGTAACAATCATACGGCATTCGCGTCTACGTGCGAGTCGAAGATGGGAAGGCCGAACAAACCTATACCTCGCCTGGTCAAGATGATAACTCGCCCGGTGGCCCACTACCCATCAAGGGAGCCCCTTCGAGCGGAAGATACCACCACAATTCTCCAACCGGCCATGCCGAGAGCAAGATCAAAGAAAAGTTGGGAACTCGGGCATAGCCCGGCATGCACCGAAAGACATGCAAAGTCTGGACCGAGCCCCAGAAGCTACGAACGGAACATTGCGGAGGCCATGCATCGTAACTAAAACATTCCGGGAATGCCAATGTTCATATAAATGGCCGCGACTTCGAAAAGAATCCATTCGGTGCTTAAAATGGCGCGGAAGGGCCTTAAAATGGTGCACCTTAAACCGGCGCACCCCTTGCTTTTACAGCACGTCGCCCTTACGCTCCAATATGGCACCCCTTTGCAAAGAGTTAATCCGGCGCTCCCCCGGCCGGGCCGTTTAAACCGAAGTACCCATTTGCCCATTTTTAAAAGCTTCTCCTTCAAATGCTAAAGCGGCGTGGCCATTTGAAGGCCAAAAAACTTAACACGGCGCGCTACTTTTGAAGAACCCATCACAATATCCTCTTCTTAATACGGCACGCCAAGTGCAAATGAGTTTAACCTCATCCTGTCCCGTCTGCCGACCGATGCTCTATTTGGCATAAATGCGTCGCACAGAGAACATTCAATGCCCATGGCTCTGCTTCTACCTCCGTTCGACAGCTCAGAAGCGGCAACGGTGAAGCAACCCCCGATAGACCTACGAACATCCCGTCCTCAGACGAACGGCAGCGTACGGTGCGAACTAGCATCATCCAGCACATCGAGTCAACTCCCAACTTCGTGGCGGACGAGGTGGAAGTGGCAGGAACTCTCCTCAACTGCCGTTCTATAAAACGGCAAGTCTGAGGAAGGAAAAGGGGTTGCTTGGTTCGGCGAAGCTCTCTGGCGTCCGAAGAGAAGAAGAAGCTCCATCCATTCACATCTGCAAGGTGAAGAAAAAAGAGAGAGAGGGTGAGAGAGAGAGAGTGGAGAGAGGGGGAGGAGCTTGTGCTCTGTTCCTCCTTCTCCCCCACTGGTGTATCTTCTTCTCCCCCCCACCTCAACGCCTAGCTTTTTTTTTCTTCTCCATTGTATTCTTCCCTGTGCTTTGGCGGTAGATCCCCTTTTGTATCTCTCTCCCCTCCTTTCCTTTGAGGATGAATAAAAGAGTGGCTTTGTAAGCATGCACAGTGTTTTTATTTGCTCTGATCTGGCTTCCCCTTTCCTTCAGTTTTCTTTCTCTCAGTTTTCTGCATCACCCGGGGTCCTCGGGAGAGCTTGCCCCTTTTGTGGCATGAACTTTGAGGGAACCCATTCGAAGGGTGAATACTCATAGCTATTCATGGCGAACATCCGTCCCTGTGGAACTTCCACAAAATCACCACCTGTAAGCTGCTGGAACTCTTGAAGGCTGGTCCTCGAGTCTCCACATGCACTTATGGGTTAACGGAGGCCTCACTCTGAGTTTTGAGGTTCACCCCGGAGCAATCCGTTTGGTGTTCCCCATTTTTTTCTATGGCAAGCTTCAGTCCGGGGGAGATGCTGCCCAAATTTCGCCAGGCCAAGAACACTTAAGAACAAGCGAACAAACTAAGTTCTCTGAAGATAATAACAGCTCATGTCTGAAGCCGCCTCTGAAGCAAACTGAACTTCCAAGCTCCTACATAATAAACCCCTTCTACCAAAAGCACTCAACTCTCGTGCTAGTTCACCTTAATAAACAATCAAAACACTTACACTTCCTCTCTACAAACCCAATCCATCAATGGGATGAGCAGATCAATTATCAAAATAACCTGCGGGTGAAAGAAAGAAGAAACAGAACATAAAACTCGCAAGACCTTATCCGGCGCGGGGCTAATCCGGCGTGGGCTAATCCGACACGGTACCCCCCCGCGCCGGTTTAACCCCACACTCAAAACCACTCTCAAACTCTTGGAATGAATAGTGCACGCTCCCATTACTTTATGAGCCTAAATCCGGCGCGCCCCCTGTCCTTGGCCTTAATCCGGTGCCCCCCCTGTGATCCCTAAATCGGCGCACCCTCCCTTGTATCATGCTAAAACCGGCGTGCCCCTAGTGTCCTGCTAAGCCGATGTGCACACCCCCTCTCTTCCCTCATACCCATTAAATCGACGCACCCCTTGGCATTCCTTAAACCGGCGCGCCCCTCCTTCATTTGTTAATCCGGCGTGCTTCGTAAGAAGTCAATCAACCAAATAAAAGAAATAATAGAAGGCTTTAAGCTAATGAGTAAAACAAATGAAAGGAACAGGGACCCGATAATCAAAGTTCCCCCCCTGACCGCCCAGGTCAATCCGCGTGCGAGGGTGCACGTTGGCAAACTCGGGCTTTGCACTTACACCTCGCTTCCCCAGACTGTGTGTGAAGAGAAAATCAACGATGCCCTATGGTGTCAGATGTGGACCTCGGAATTCTTGACATGGTCATAGTCTGAAACCACCTTGGGTCGATAGTTCGTCAAAAACTGACCCACCTCTACCGGGATCCGATCCCACACCCACATTAAACTTGCCAAGCCCATGGCAGACGTCCGCGTGGTTTTGTCACCGTCTTTTATGCTACAAACGCGGACTTCTGTCCGGAGATGAAACGGTCCATGGGTGGCCGACATATATGCATCTATGAACATTTACGCCCCAATACGAGTTTGTTTAAACGTGACCCGAGATCTTTGTTCTCGCTTTATTACCATGAATTTCAGGCCATAGGGCCCTTAGTCCCGGCAATCAATCAAGGGTGTTCCCCCGTATGGGGGATGTAAATAACGCCGTCGCCTTTACGGCACGGCTAATTTTAGTCCCGACACGAACTACACAATCACCTGATTAGTTAGATTGAGCGCACAATAAATTGTCACCTTGGTGACCGGCACACCCGCGCACTTAATAAACCCAATAAATGAATAACCAACGATCTTTAATAAAAGTGCATCCACTCCATGCCAAAGCAAGGAGTGCATAGAAGGTTCAAAGAGGGGCGTAGCAAGTAGCAAGTAGGGAGAAGCAAGGAGCAAGCAGCCCTGTTCGAAGAGCTACACCCAGGAGCGGAAGCAAAGAAGAAGAAGAAGGAGGAGGAGAGCCAGAAGCCATCTTCTGAAGATCTAAAGAAGAAACACAAGTTGTTCTTCTACATCCACTTCTCTTCATCCTACAAGAAGAAGAAGCCCTATCTCCTGCTTCCTGTGTCAAAGAAGAAGCCACTCTCTTAAGAAGTAGCTAACCTGGGAGCATCAAGAGGGCTCTTTCGATTTTAGACATGATCATTTTCATCGTGCTTGAAGTTTCCTATATCTTGTCTGAGCTTTTTATTGTGTTTTATTTTTTCGGTTTTGAACACCAATCTGCTAAGACTTTCAACCGTCCATACTGGTGATAGTAGGAAGACAGACTGAGCCAGTGTTCTCTGTTGTATGGTCTGTAAACCGTCCCTACCAGAGATAGTAGGAAGGCAGACTGAGCTGGTGTGCTCTGATCTGTGGTTTAGCCGTGTGTGCCTTCAAGTTGTGTGTCAGCAGTTTAGTGCAGTTGTACTAGGGCAGCCTCACTCTGTTGAGTGAGGGGTGGACGTAGGACTCTAGGTAGAGTCTGAACCACCTTAAAATCCTTATTTCTGTGGTTTGTTCGTGTGTTTCTTTCACTAGATGCTTGCTTACGATGGCTTTCACTTTCTTGATTGCAGCTACCGTGTGAGACTTCTCCATTGTGTGAGGGTCTTTTAGTTTCCGCTGTATTAATCTCAAAAAAGGGGGAAGATCTATTCACCCCTCTCCTCTAGATCAGCTATTCCTACACTTCACGTGGTATCATAGCCAATCTCTCATGATGTGGTCCAACGAATTTGAGAGAAATGGTGGAATGGCATCTAAGGGTCAAAGGCCTGAAAGGCATTCTGTTAATAAACCTCCCATCTTCATTGGAACCAACAACCCATATTGGAAAAATCGCATGCAGGTGTTCATTCAGGCTCAAGATCATGAAATCTAGCACGTGTTCAATAAGGGTCCCTACGAGCTGCCAGAAGATGATGATACTTGGACCCGTGAGCAAATTAGGAAATCAACACTCAACTGGGGTGCCAAGAATATAATGCAGTGCTCTCTCCACCCTGTGGAGTTTTGAAGAGTATCAACTTGTACCACAGCCAAGGAGATGTGGGATAATCTTGAGGTAATATACGAGGGCACCGCTCAGGTACGTGAAACCAAGGCCAACCTGCTAATTTTAGAGTATGAGATGTTTAGAATGAGGCCAGATGAATCTATATCTGACATGTATGCTTGTTTAACTATGCTTACTAACAATTTAACTGGTTTAGGAAAGAATTATTCAGAGGAGAATTTTGTGAGAAAGATTCTTAGATCATTAACCCCGGCCTGGACTGTGGTTGAAGAATCCAAAGATCTATCGACCACCAAGGTGGAATAGCTCATAGGGTCTGTCATGACCTATGAGATAAATATCAAGAATAAGGAAGTGGAGGTAAGTAAGGAAAAGCCCTTAACTCCAAAGGCTGGACATAGCAAACTAGAAACCTCCGAAGAAGGTGAGTCTTCTAGTAGTGATCAAGATGAGGATGAGTGATGAGGGCATCTCACAGTGCTCTCTTTGGCTCGGATCGCCTACATCACTTTGAGGAGGCCCGACTATGTGATCACATGTTATTTTCCTTTTCTTTGAGTCATATATTATGTAATTTCCTTTATTGAGTCATGTTGTTTTAATCCATTTCTCTTATTATGCTTAATTGGGTCTTAATACCTTAGTTATGGGCCAATAGGATTGAGTCTAGGACATGCTTGGTCTTTTGTCTAGTTGTCAAGAGTATTTTGGTCATGCAAAGAGTGGATGCCTATAAATAGGCCTCCCCACTCTCTCATTTGTAACCTTGATGCATTAGTGAATGAAAAATTCCAAACCTTTTACCTCCCACAAAAATCCCAATTTTTTCTCTCCCTCTCTCTCTCAATATCTCTCTCTCTCACTGTCTCTCTCATCAAGGGAAGGCATCCCCCTACTCTCTCTCCTCCCCCTCCCAACCACTTTCTCTCACTTCCCTTCTCCATTAACTCTCTCCCAAGTCCCCACACCACCTCCATTACTCCACCCCAGCCCCAATAGATCCCCACCCAATCCTTGCTCCACCCTCCAACCACCAACTACCCATTTCCCTTCCCCAAGCACCCCACTACCTTCCCAAGGCTGAAGAGACTCCTCCCAAGGCCAAATTCAAATCTCCCTCCCTGATGGACACCTCCTCTCACCTCCCCAATCACCCCCCCAAATCTAGAGATCTCCCCCTCTCCTCCATAGCCTTAAGGCCGCCCCCCTTCCTTCTCCATTCCACCCCCTCCCTTGGGCGCACCCAGCCATCCCCCTTCACCATTCTGCCATTCCATCAAGCTCAGTGCCATCCCTGATGCGGGACGGACCCGCGACTCGACTCCAAATGGATATGCGATCCTCGGACTCTAAGCAAGCTCGCGATCGTCCCTTACGAGGGAAGCATCGGACGTGCGCGGTTGAGAAACCGGCAAAGATCTAGGGTGGTCAACTCACAAATTCGTGCCCAGATCGGGTCACGGGGTGGTCTCGCTCTCTCTCGCAGCAGCGATGAAGTAAACATATCGAGCTAACGGCCACAACACACGCTCTCTAGCAGCGGCATAAACAAGTATATACAAAGAAAGCAAATGCCGAGTAACGGAGCGAACATGATACCTCCACGCGCCTGGCGTGGGGAAGACGACCCCGACCGATCTCGTACTCCCGGAATAGTAAGTAATTAAATTACAGCAATGAATATGAATGCCCACTCCACGCAGGGAGGTAAAGGGCGACACAATGGGACCCGGGAGTAGCGGGTTCGGGTTGACGGGCAGCTTCTTGTGTAGCTTCGACGGCACACATACTCACGACCGTGGGGCCCACGTGCTGGTCTGAGGGGCCGTGTGGGACCGGGGTGGCACCACTGTGGTGGAGATGCCTGGAGGGGTGCTCCCTGGGAAGGAGGCGCGCTGGTTCGCCGGTTGGAGACCGGGCGGCTCCGATCTTCACTCGTCGGAGTTGCTGCCTACGGATCTGAACTGTTGTTTCAGACCCGCGCGTCCCGACGAAATATGTTGCTGCGGTCACTCCCGACGTGGGATCGACGCACAAGATGTACCGATGGAAAGCTGACTTAAAATCCTTCGATCTATGGCCGGAGAAAGAAACTTGATTTTCCCGTTGATGGCCTTTGTCGAATTTTCAAGCTGCTGACTCATAGGATCTGAAAACTCAGGGTAGAAATGATTTTTCCTTAGAGTTGGCATTGACCGCGATGTAGATCTTCGATTCAGCCTTTGAGCCCTTCATGAAAGTTGTAGAGGCCGAAGAGAGGAAACGGGGATATATCTTATGAAAGGTTTGGTGGAAGTTTCGATTTTTTGGGGATTTTATACTGACCCGGGGTCGGATCTGGATAGCAGAGACATAACTGAATTTGGAGAAAATACACAATTTCTAAAAATAGGTAGAGGGCTTTTGAAATTCGACGAAACTTTTTGGAGGATGGGGATGGTGGACAGAACCTCCAATAAATTTGGGGATTCAAAGAAAAATCAAGAAGGGGGTCGAAACCTAGAAATACAGAGCTACTGTTACACAGATCTGAACTGGGATAGAACTAGAAGGTGGAAAGACACGAAATTGAAAAAATATAAAAAGAAAGAAAAATGAGAGGATAATTTTACAAGAGGTTGGGAATCAAGATAGGAACCAACCCTAAAAATCTCAACTCCAGATGATGTCAGAGTTGGGTGTTAAAATTCCCGTAGTGAACCTCTATCCAGCAGAATAGAACCTTGGACAGCACTTCGGAAGCGGCTTTGCGACGGCTCGATGGCGGCACGAACGGCGACGGCGGCACCAGAGATAGAATCTAGATGTAGAGGGGCTGAGATAGAAGGGGTTTACACCCTGAAATCTTAAAGGAGGAGGAAGGAACCAGAGGGAGAGAGGGGAGGGGCGCACCAGGCTCCAAGCAATTCATAGTATTTTCTTCTTCATTAATTCTAACAAATGGAAATTACAAGCATTTATACAAAATGAAAAATGACTCAAGATGCCCTCAGATCTAGAACTAAGAGGGGCATACTAGGGACATCACATTTAATCCCACATGGTCAAAAAAAATCAAAATTATAATATGTTCTAGTGGAGTGGGGCGCCCCCTTGACCAAGAGCTACCCAACTTTGACATTTTAACCCCTTTGTCCCCCCATGTGTCAATTGACTAGTCAATCCATCTAGAAGGCCACCTAGGAATTGGACCAGCCCCACATAGCTTAGGTGGACCAATGGGGAAGGACTGTGGGCCCCCTTGCTGGACCTACTATCATTTTGCATAAAAACCCACTAAGACTTACAATTGTGTACTCATATAACGCAAGGGTATACATACAAATATAAAAGGACATAAACGCAAACAAAATATGAGCGGTCTTACTTCGATGTCCCCATCAATTCTCCCCAGGTGGGAAGAACTCGACCCCGTCGAGTAAAGGGGTGATTGCTCGAGTAGCTCCGGCGGATCCGTCACCGTACCAAGTAGCGTGGGTACGCTCCACTCCAAGTGATCGTCACCTGTTCATTCCGTATATACTCGATATGCGCATGCTGCTATGGGAGGAGGCTAGAGGTGGAACACTCCGGGGTGGGGTCACTCTCAAGGGGAGGAAGCAGCTCGAAGACTCACTAGGCATCACCGCTGGGTCCCTGTAGGTGACTAGATCCGAGGCATAGATGTAGAGCTGATCCCATACTCCTCGAGCGAGTCCACTCGCCTCTTAAGGGACTGACATCAACGAGCTCGCACAAGACAAATGCAGACTCCTAACAAACCACACAAGAAATAAAACACAGAGGCACACTCATGACCCTAGGCAAACTTAGACACTCTTAGTACTACTACGACGGACGACAAGAGACACAAAGACAAGGGACATACGAAGGAAGACTCGATAACAAGGACGGTCACCGTCTACATACACTAAGTGTAAAGAAAGAATAACCCACAACTTAATGCCATGAGTTCCATCCCTTGTCAACCGTCCCCAGTTCGAGAGGACTCGTCCTCGGGTATAGAAATGTGGGAGGATCAGGGGGTGGGTGACGGGAATATAATACGGACGTCTAGTGTGAAGCACGACAAAAATGAAGTCCGGACACTGTCTCTCGTACGCATGGCAGAAATCAAACCATACCATGTCAACATAGGGTGTCGACGGTGGTACGGTAGTCTCCAGTGGTTGCGCTACCGTAGGAGAGACGGGTAAAAGTGGGATGGCGGGATCCACCGAGGATAAAGTGGGAGAAATAGACGGGTCCGGGATGACCGGTGTGAGTGGGGTGACTAACAGTCCCTGGCCCTCTATTGGCTCACTCACTAACCCTGAAACATTAGCAAGGTACTCCTTGACCAACTCTTGGTCAGCCTCATAACTCACTAGAATGAGCCCGAGTGGGACATCCTCGGTATGTGTGTCCTCTATGGTAGGGTAATGTGAAGGACACAGATCGAAGAAATGACTAGGACCCACATGGTTGGGCTCCGGGAGAGGTGGTGAGCATGAGTCCGTAGGCGGAGTGGACTGATAGGGGTGGGAGGTTGGTGACAAAGAGGTGGGTGGTGTGGACACCAAAAAATGTCGATGAGGATCATACGGCATGCACGTCTCGACATTCGAGAGCAAGCCGAAGATGGAAATGCCGAACAAACCACATGCCTCACCCGATCAGGACGAGAACTCGCTTGGTGGTCCACTACCTGCTAAGGAAGCCCCCCAGGCAGAAGATACAGCTACAATGCTCCGACCGGCCATGCCAAGAGCTGAATCAGAGAGAAGTCAGAAACTCTGGCACAATCTTGGCATGCACAGAAAGTTACGCAGAATCTGGGACCGAGTCCTAGAGGCTACAAACGGAATATTGCAGAGGCCATACATTGCAACCGGAACATTCTGGGAATGCCGACATTCATATAAATGGCCGCGACTTCGAGAAGAATCTGTTTAGTGCTTAAAACGGCACGAAGGAGCCTTAAAACGGCGCGCCTTAAAATGGCACGGCCCCCTCTTAAAACGGCGCTCCCCTTTTCTTTTTGGCTACACGGCGCGCGAAGGGGCATCCCCTTTGATGCTTAAAATGGCGCCCCTTTGAATAGGGCGCTGTTTTAACCCCTCATTCTATTCTCTGAAGTGCTTCCCCGGCGCGCAATCAACCCATCCCGTCGGCATGCCGATGCTCTGTTTAATGATGTGCATAGAACATTGAATGCCCGACGCTCTGTCTCCTCGACAGCACAGAAGCGGCAACAGCGAAGCAGGCTCCGGCAAATCCGCAAATGTCCCATCCTCAGATGAACGCCAGTGTACTCCACGAACCAGCATCATCCAGCACAACAACAACGTTGTTGCGAACAGGGCAGAGGTGGCGGGAGTTTTCTCCCCCACTGTCCGTTCTATAAAAGGCATGCCGCACTGGTGAAGAAAGAGGAGAGGCTCGAACCACCCCCCGTTGGGCTATTGAAGAGAGAAGAGAGGGCCCTTGGCTGGCCATTGAAGAGAAGAAGGAAAAGAGAGAAGAAGCCCCGTCCCTGCGCCTGCTAGGTGAAGAAAAAAGAGAGATTGAGCGTGAAAGAGAGAGGTGAGCTCGGAGGGGGAGGAGCTTGTGCCCCGTTCCCCCTCCCCCACTGATGTATTTCTTTCCTCTTTCTTTGATGTGTTTTCCTTGCTTTGGGGTAGATCTCCCCTCCTGTATTTCTTTCCCCCCCTTTTTTTCCTCGGAGAATGAATAAAAAGAATGCTTTCTTTGTGGGCATGGGCGGTGTTCTTCTCCTTCCCTCTCCCTCTCTCTATTTTTTGCTCACCTAGGGCCCTTCGAAGCTTGCTTCTGCGTAGCACAGCCTTCGGAGGAACCCGTCAGAGAGGTGAACATTCATGGCCCTCGTGGCAAACACTTGTCCCATTTGGAAAGTTCCTCACCCGTGAGTTGTGGTCGTTCTCGTAGGCTCACCCTCGAACGTTCCATACTCACATCTGGGTTCGGACCGCCGTGAGGCTACTCCGATTTTTGAGAGTCTATCCCGGAGCAATCCGAGTGGTGGCTTTCCTTTATCTCTGGCAAGTCCCGATCTGGGGGAGGTGCTGCCCAATTCTTGCTAGGGCCAAGAACAAGAACACATAAGGATGAAAAAACGAAGCTTCTTCGGACCAAATCAACCCCACTCTTGAAGCCCCTGAATAGAATGAACCTTCTGAGTTCCTGTATAAAAAAACTCACCCCTCGAATGAAACACTTAAGCATTCATGCTAATTCCTTTTAATAAGCGACTAAAACGATTAAACCCCCCCCCCTTTTCAACAACTTAATCTTCCAAATGGATGAACAAACCAACCATCAAACAGATCCTTACAGGTGAAAGAAAAGAAAACACACAGTCAAAAGCAAGAAACCCTCGGGAGGGGCTAATCCGGCGTGGCCATTGCTCCATCGCACCGTTTTAACCCTCCTCACAATAGCCCCATCTCCTTCTTCGGATGCTAAACGGCACACCCATCTCCACTCCATATCTCCCTATTCCGGCGCGCCCCTACTCCATCGCGCCGGTTTAACCTCTCAAAACCATTCCCTTTATCACACCCGGTGCACCCCTTTCAATTCTAACCCGGCGCCCTTAAAACCGGCGCGCCCCTCTCCCCTTGAATGGCCCAATTCCGGCGCGCCCCCCTTTGTTTAACCGTTAAAACGGCGCGCCCCCTGCCTACTCTTAATACGGCGCCCCCTTGAGGTTCCATACCCGGCGCGCCCCCCCTTGCCATCCTATTCCGGTGCGGCCAAAAGCGGCGCGCCCTTATTCCCTTTGGCATCCCGTTAAACGGCGCGCCCTCCTTGCCCTTGGCATCCTGCTAATCCGGTGCCCTCTATTCCGACGCGCCCCCAGACTTCCCCTTGATCCGGCGTGATTTCGTAAAGAAGAGTTAACCAAATAAAAAAGAAAAAAGAAGTTCAATGCTAATAAAAGAATGAAAGGAACTCCATCACCCGTGCCTTAATTGAATTTTTGTTCCGGGAGCGCTGCCCCCGGAACCCCGCGACCTGACCACGCAGGTCGATCCGCGTGCGAGGGCGCACGATGGCAAGTTCGGGCTCCACGCTTAACAATTCACTCCCTCGGACTCGGTGCAAAGAGAAAATCAATGATGCGTTGTGGTATCGGGCGTGGACCTCGGAACCCCCGACATGGTCATGATCCGAACACAGTCTGGGCCAATAGTTCGTTAGCTCGACCCGCTTCTCCCGGGATCTAATCCCGCAATGCCACATTAAACTTGTCGTGTCTACGGCAGACATTTACGCGGTTTTATCATCGTCTTCGATGCTTCAAACGTGGACTCGCGTCCGAATAATGAATGGTCCGATCGTGACCGACATGCACGCATACCTTGGAACCTTCGTTTCCCCGGACTATGTGTGAAGAGAAAAGCAATGACGCCCCATGGCATCGGACTTGGATCTCGGGAGCCCTCACCCGAACGTGACCATGATCCGAACTTATCACGGGCCGATAGTTCATTAGCTCGACCTGTCTTTATCGGGATCCGATCTCGCATCCACATTAAACTTGTCATACCTACGGTAGACATCCGTATGGTTTTATCGTCGTCCTTGACGCTACTAATACGGATCTCCGTTCGAATAAGGAATGGTCCGTTAGTGACCAACGTATATACCGGGATCCAATCCCGCACCCACAGGAAATGTGCCATACCTTCGGTATGTCTTTGTCGTGGTCTTCGATGTTTCGAATATGGGCTTACGTCCGAATACTGAATGGTCCGTTAGTGACCGACGTATATCCCAGGATCGAATCCCGTGCTTGCATTAAAACTTGCCGTACTCACGGCAGACATTTGTATGGGTTTATTTCCGTTTACGTCTTCAATACGGATCTTTATCCGAGCATAAAATGGTCCATGAATGACCAACAAAATCTGAATAGAACGAGACGGCTCTCACCTTCCCCGACCACGCATGTGGGAATATCAATAAGACCTTCGTGAGTCACGTCTGGACCTCGGGTTTGCCCCAACCATGGTCATTACCTGACCAGCTATCTCCGTATACGTCTTTGTTTTGGAATCTAGTCCCGGGACACTTTCCCGCTGCCCTTCGGCACCGGAGATATTAATGATGCCCACGCAAGCCTCGTTTGGACCGCGGGAGGCGCCCCCGAAATGGTCCTGACTCGATCTCGCACCGGGCCAATAAACTCGCTGATTTCTGACCGCTCTAACCGGGATTCAACCGAATGTCTTCTATCCCTTTAAACAATAAATTTGCCGTACCCTGGCATACATATGCTCCAGCTTTCCCCGTGATGATCACGATTCTCTGAAGCTGGACGCTCGTCCGAGTATCAAAATGGTCCCTTGAGTGACCGACATATTTCGAATGCTTGTTTCCCTAGACATAGGGCTTTCCGACTGATTCGAGACAGCTATCGGCTTGTTTCTCTCGATATATTTTCCTAGCCATGAGGCCCCTTTTTCCGGCGATTAATCAAGGGTGTTCCCCTCTCCGAGGGGATGTAAATGACGTCGTAGCCTTCACGGTACGGCGGGTTCCAGTCCCGACACGAACCACACAATCGTCTGATTAGTCAGATCGAGCACACAATAAATCGTCACATTTGTGACTGGCACGCCCACGCACTTAATAAACGCCAATAAACAAATAAGCAACGATTATCAAATAAAAAGTGCGTCCACAGGTGGCTGAATGCTGTCGTGGAAGATGAACTCGCCGGGTACGTGAGGTGGATATAAGGTGCAGGTCCTCCTATCCTGGTCAAAGATCGCTCTCCTCTCTTCCAACCATGGTCGCCCTAATAAAATGCATGGTCCGGCTAGCGTACCAATATTACACCATGCGCCATCACAATAAAAATCAGAGCCGATCATCCTTTCGAACTCGACAAAAGCAAAATCACGATCGTGGATAATCTCGCCCATCTTGGAGAGGGACTCCACGATATCAAGAGAAACCCAATTATCCGCCTCCCTATCGGTAAAATGGAGTTCCGTTGTGGACCCATTGGGTAGAGTGGCTTTAATAATGAGATGGGTGAAATCCAAGGGTCGGGCCATGAAGGCATTGAAGTGGGCCACCAGGGATGACCACTCGGACACATGGTCTTGGGGAACGGCCATGGGGGTGGCGAGTAGTGGACATGCAGGCACACGGTGACAAGATAGGACTCTCGTGGACTAGACACGATAATACTATGCGATGTAAAGTTGAAATGTAGACTTGACTACACACCTAGACTCGGTACGTGGCGGAGTTGATCGATCCGAAGATCACTCGCGCAAGTGTGCGGCCTTCCCGATAGGCGTAGCCTAACGTTCGGACAACATCTTTTAATATACCGATTAATGGTATGCAAATGTGACACTTAGACCGACTTAGACTTAGACTAGACATAAATGACATTTTTTTTGTGTTTTTTTGTTAAGCAAAGACTAATGACTACCCTAGACTCAACTAGCGCTCTGATACCAAACTGATGCAGGACGGACACGCGACTCGACTCCAAATGGATATGCGATCCTTGGACTCTAAGCAAGCTCGCGATTGTCCCTAACGAGGGAAGCGTCAGACGTGCGCGGTTGAGAAACCGGCCAAGAGTTAGGGTGATCAACTCACCAATTCGTGCCTGGATCGGGTCACGGGACGGTCTCGCTCTCTCTCGCAGCAGCGGTGAAGTAAATATATCAAGCTAACGTCTCTAACACACGCTCTCTAGCAGCGGCATAAATAAGTATATACGAAGAAAGCAAATACCGAGTAAAGGAGCGAACACGATACCTCCACGCGCCTAGCGTGGGGAAGACGACCTCGGCCGATCTCGTACTCTCGGAATAGTAAGTAATTAAATTACATCAATGAATATGAATGCCCACTCCACGTAGGGATGTAAAGGGTGACACAATGGGACCCGGGAGTAGCGGGTTAGGGTTGACGGGCAGCTTCTTGTGTAGCTTCGGCGGCACGCGTACTCACGACCGTGGGGCCCACGTGTTGGTCCGAGGGGCCGTGTGGGACCGGGGTGGCACCACTGTGGTCGGGACGCCTGGAGGGGTGCTCCCTGGGAAGGAGGCGTGCTGGTTCACTGGTCGGAGACCGGGCAGCTCCGATCTTCACTCGTCGGAGTTGCTGCGCACGGATCTGAACTGCTGTTTCAGACCCGCGCGTCCTGACGAAATCTGCTGCTGCGGTCACTCCCGACATCTGATAGACGCAAAAGAGGTACCGATGGAAAGCTGACTTGAAATCCTTCGATCTATGGCTAGAGAAAGAAACTTGAATTTCCCGTTGATGGCCTTTGTCAAATTTTCAAGCTGCTGACTCACAGGATCTGAAAACTCAGGGCAGAAATGATTTTTTCTGAGAGTTGGCGTTGACCGTGATGTAGATCTTCGATTCAGCCATTGAGCCCTTCATCAAAATTGTAGAGGCCAAAGAGAGGAAAATGGGGATATATCTTATGAAAGGTGTGGTGGAAGTTTCGATTTTTTGGAAATTTTATACTGACCCGGGGTCGGATTTGGACAGCAGAGATAGAACTGAATTTGGGGAAAAGACACAATTTCTAAAAATAGGTAGAGGGCTTTTGAAATATGAAGAACATTTGTGGAGGATGGGGATGGTGGACAGAACGTCCAATAAATTTAGGGATTCAAACAAAAATCAAGAAGGGGGTCGAAACCTAGAAACACAGAGCTTCTGTTACACAGATCTGAACTAGGATAGAACTAGAAGGTGGAAAGACACGAAATTGGAAAAATATAAAAAGAAAGGTAAATGACTGGATAATTTTACAGGAGGTTGGGAATTAAGAGAGGAACCAACCCTGAAAATCTTAACTCCAGATGATGTCGGAGTTGGGAGTTAAAATTTTCGTAGTGAACCTTTGTCCAGTAGAACAGAACCTTAGACAACACTTCGGAAGCGGCTTCGCGGCTACTCGATGGCGGCATGAACGGCGGCGGCGGAACCAGAGATAGAATCTAGATGTAGAGGGGCTGAGATAGAAGGGGTTTACACCCTGAAATCTTAAAGGAGGAGGAAGGAACCAGAGGGAGAGAGGGGAGGGGCGCACCAGGCTCCAAGCAATTCATAATATTTTCTTCTTCATTAATTCTAACAAATGGAAATTACAAGCATTTATACAAAATAAAAAATGACTCAAAATGCCCTCAGATCTAGAACTAAGAGGGGCATACTAGGGACATCACATTTAATCCCACATGGTCAAAAAAAATCAAAATTATAATATGTTCTTGTGGAGGGGGGCACCCCCTTGACCAAGAGCCACCCAACTTTGACATTTTAACCCCTTTGTCCCCCCATGTGTCAATTGACTAGTCAATCCATCTAGAAGGGCACCTAGGACTTTGTCTAGCCCCACATGACTTAGGTGTACCAATGGGGAAGGACTGGGGGCCCCCTTCCTGGACCTACTGTCATTTTGCATAAAAACCCACTAAGACTTACAATTGTGTACCCATATAACATAAGGGTATACATACAAATATAAAAGGATATAAATGCAAATAAAATTTGAGCGGTCTTGCTTCGATGTCCCCATCAATCCCTGCCCTCTCAAACCCCCTAGGAGACCCCAGCCACCTTTCCTCCCTCTCCCACTACCATCAGCCCTCCTTCCCTTGCAAATCCACCGCATTTCCCCCTCCATAATCCCCCCTCCACAAGTAGTTCTGGTTCAGGTCGCAGGTAGCAGAAGACCAGCAGCTTGCAGAGGGTGCCACGGCGTCATCGTGAGGCTTCTAAAGGCTTATCATACACCATTGGAATCGACGTCCAGTCAGCTTCACAACGAGAGCAGCCATGTCACCGTCCGATCTCAAAGCTGCCCAGAGGGGAAAATCTTGGCGACCTGCGCAGATCCTCCCAAGAAGACAACCAAAGAAGGATTACAGAGGCTCCCATGGTCTGATTCCGGTGATTCTTGGAGTGTCACTTGGCTGAGGGCTTCTCCTACAAGTTCTCTATCATATCCAAGAAGCAGAGCGAATTTAGAACCTCGGCATCAAAAGTTCCAAATTTTCTCTCCAAGGTGCGCCGGGTCAGTTTCTTTAAGCCTGAACTGACCCCCCTACTATTCGGTCCTCCACGATCAGCTCCGACATCTTCCGATGGCGCCGTCAGTCCCGGCGGAATGAAGACTTGACCATGATAGCAACGGTAGCTGTCTCGCTTCCAACAGAGCATGGGACTGTTCTTGGCACCCCCATCTTCCAGCAGCATCACCCTGGGAGCAACCAGAACTAGTGCAGACCAGCCCTGTTCCAGGCTCTGCCCCGGCCAACGACATCGTCACGAAATTCCAAGAAACTTTAGACGTCTTCCAGGGTCAAGTTAAAGAATTCGACACCGGTTGCAGCCTAATCAAAGCTCGGTAATGACCATGGCGGCGCCATCTTCGACTGTCTGTCCGGCGGTTCCAGAAGCTGATAGCACCGGCGGAGCTCGGCACAACGGTTTTCTAGCTTCACTCCTACTCCCGCCTGGCCAGCTTACAGCCCCACCCTACGTGGAGGTAGTGTTTGGTTGTAAATCTCTTAACCCCCACCCCAAGATCCCCCTCCTGCGAGAGGTGTAGTGTTGTAACCCACTTGTTTTCAGGTCAAGCGCCATCGCCGCAGCATGCGGGCGTATGCCCACGCTTCTCGGCGTGCCCACGTCTCTGGTCGGGATTGGTATTTTCACACCGGTCAGGTGAGCATCTGGTACCTCCTGGGCTGGTTGCAATCTTTGCTTGCTTAGTATAGTCTTTACTTGCCGTCGGTCAGTGAGACGAGAGCCCGGACTCGAACACCACCATAAGTGTGCCCATCACGGACCGTGAGTGAGTGCCTCCCAACCCACGCCCCGGCGTGCCGACCGCCCATGAAGTTGGGAACCCCAGGCCCTTAGGGGTCAGCCTAAGCCCGCTAGGTCTTCAGAAATGACTGGGTCCCACCTCAGACCCTCGCCATCATCTCCTGGTCATCATCGGGAGATCGTGTGCGCCGTGCGAGTGAGCCGCTAGTGTAAGATCGTTGATTGTGCTTGTATGCTTGTGGGTCTAGGTCTTAGGTTCATTAAGTCTTACTTTATCACCCTTGGGCTGTGCCACATCAAGTGGTATCAGTGCGGTCATAGGCTTGTTCTCACAAGTCTAGTCTTGGGGCGTCTTCACCCTAGGTCATTCATAGGTGCATCCGCACACCCGTGCATAGCCCACCCAACTTTGCATGACCACTCGTAATGGAGCTGATTATCAATCCAATCCATCCTCTTCCAATACCACAATGAATCCCAATCCCCAAGGGAATCCCGCCCACACTGAGCATGAGCTTCCCGATCACATGAGATTCCTAGTGGAGGGTATGGCTAGTATCTTAGGACGGCATGATGACATAACGGCCCGGCTTGAGCAACTTGAGGAGAATAGACCCTCCCCAAGGATGGGTGATAGGAGGGCACCTCCCCCACATGAGGAACCAGCCATAGGAGAGCTCAACCTCGACCATCCTCCCGATCCGAAAAGAGACCCACCCCCTAGGAGGAATGAGAGACCCCCCCGGGACAACCCGGATGATCACCTTATGAGACTTGTGAAAGTCGATGCCCCTACCTTTGATGGGTCCCATCACCCAAGCATCTACCTAGATTGGGAGGCGGCTATGGACCAATATTTTGATTGGTACCCAATGACCGAGGATAGGAGAGTCCAGCTTGCAAAAATACAACTTACCAAATTAGCTAAGACTCATTGGATGAACGTTGAGGCATTAAGGATAGTTAGGAGGGAAGCTCCCATCACCACATGGGGAGCAATGAAGGAACAACTCAAACTCAAATATGTCCCTCCCTCCTACCATCAAAACATCTTAGAAGAGTGGCAAGTCTTAACCCAAGAAGGGAAGACCATTATGGAGTACATTGAGAAATTTGACTACTACCTTCTTAAGTGCGGAGTTAAAGAGGATCCCACAGTCACACTTTCCCGCTTTAGAGATGGGCTTCAATTCCACTTAAAAAAAGGAGCTCTTCATGCGTCAAGTGACCACTCTAGAGCAAGCCTACCAAGTAGCCCGGAATGTCGAGAAATTCTCTCGATACACCCGAATGGTTCCCCCTAGGGGGATGGACCCCAAAGTCATGGCACCTCAGACCAACCCCCCACCTCCTCAAAGAGGTCTCCTTCCCACCCCCATGGGAGCTCCTCCCACCTGGGCAGCCCCTCCTAGTGGCACTCCATCGCCTCACCCCACAAGTGGGCCCCCCAACCCCACTCCCAATAGGCCCAATCTGGCGCCCACTCCCCCTCACACTAGGGCTGCCCTAAACCACCAAAGTGGGCGGCAATGCTTTAGGTGCCTTGGGTATGGACATTTTGCCAATCAATGCCCCACCAAGGGCACATCTAGCTTGCTCATTGAAGAGACGACCCCCCCTACCCCAAGTTGGAGTTGAAGAAGAGGTTGAGGTGTATGAGGCCTCTCCCGATTGGGAGGAGGAGTATGAGACCCACTACATGGAGACCAATCAAGAACAACCCCCTCCCCCCACCGACTCTCACCTTGGAGTGGTTAGGTGTACCCTCACTCAAGCCCAAGAACATGATTGGAGAAGAAACACCATCTTCCATACCTACATCCGGATAGGGAGTCATGCTAGGAAGGTCACCTTGGATAACGGGAGTAGTGTGAATGTGGTGTCCCCCGACACCGTCAAACTTCTAGGCCTCACCATTTCCTCTCACCCAAAACCTTATCGGGTAGCTTGGATTGATGCCACGTCCGTACCCGTTAGCACTCGTTGCCTTGTCCCCATCACCTTTCAATCCTACCAAGGCTAAGTATGGTGTGACATTCTACCAATGGAAGTAGGGAGCATACTCCTAGGGTGGTCTTGGATCTACGATGTAGATGCCACCTTCCTTGGAAGGACGAACACTTGCATTTTTACCCATGAGGGGAAGGGAATCCAACTCAACCCCTCTCCACCCCGCTCCCTTCCCAAGAAGGCATCTCCATCCCTCGAGGAATCCCCTACCCCTCCCTCTATTCCAAACCCACCAAACCCCACCCCATCAGGTCCTAATCCTAGTTTGACCATTGGGACTACAAGGAACATACACCTCATCACTAGATAAGAACTTGAGGAAGAAGTCAACCAAGGGGGACAAGTGTGTGCCATTGTCATTTGCCTTGGGGAATCCACCCCAACCGACCCACACCCAATAGAAATCCAACAACTCCTTGAGGACTTCAATGATGTGTTCCCCGATGCGCTTCCGGATAAGCTACCACCTATGCACGATGTGCAACATGCCATCGACTTTGTGCCCGGAGCTACCTTACCCAACCTCCCCCACTACCGCCTCAACCCCACCGAGCATGCCGAGTTTAGGAGGCAAATTGAGGAGCTTATCAGGAAGGGCTTCCTCTGCATTAGCAAGAGCCCATGTGCCGTCCCGGCTCTTCTCACTCCCAAAAAAGACATAACTTGGCGCATGTGTGTGGATAGCCGAGCCATCAACAAGATAACGGTCAAGTATAGGTTCCCCATCCCTCGGCTAGATGACATGTTAGACATGCTTGCTGGAGCACCATCTTCTCCAAGATTGACCTCAAGAGTGGCTATCACCAAGTTCGCATTAGGCCCGGGAACGAGTGGAAGACCGCCTTTAAGACCAAGGATGGTCTCTATGAGTCGCTTGTGATGCCCTTTGGCCTTTCCAATGAACAAAGCACCTTCATGCACCTCATGACCGAGGTTCTCCACCCCTTCATTGGCATCTTCCTTATCGTCTACTTTGATGACATTCTCATATATAGGCATTCCAAGGAAGCCCACCTCGATCACCTCAAACAAGTGTGCACCGTTCTTAGGAAAGAGAGTCTCTTTGCCAACCTCGGGAAGTGTCATTTCTTGACCAATCAACTAGCCTTCCTAAGATTTATTGTCTCATCCCAAGGGGTATCCATGGACCCCGAGAAAGTCCAAGCCATTCTTGAGTGGCCCGAGCCCAAGACCCTCCATGAGGCCCGAAGCTTTCACGGGCTAGCCACTTTCTATAGAAGATTCATCCATGGGATTAGCACTATCACCGCTCCTATCACGGATTGCCACAAGAAGGGCACTTTTGTGTGGACTAGGGCAGCTTCAAAAGCATTCCTAGAGCTCAAGGAAAAGATGACCCAAGCCCCGGTCCTTTGCCTACCCGACTTCTCTAAAGTCTTCGAGGTCACTTGTGATGCATCCGGGGTAGAGATTGGAGGCATTCTTAGCCAAGAGGGTCACCCAGTAGCCTATTTTAGTGAGAAAGTTTGTGAGAATAGGACTAGGCACTCCACATATGACAAGGAGCTTTACGCTATGGTTCAATCCCTTCGGCATTGGAGGCACTATCTCCTACCCAAGGAGTTTGTGATCTTCTCGGACCACGAGGCCTTGAAGTACCTCAACACCCAACAAAAGCTCAATGCCCGCCATGCCCGTTGAGTAGAATACATTCAGGCCTATACCTTTGTCCTCAAGTACAAGATGGGTAGTGAGAACCACGCCGCCGATGCGCTAAGTAGGCGGGTAGCCTTACTTTCCACTGTCCAGGTGGAAGTCACCGGGTTTGAGAGAATCAAAGAGGAATATCCAAATTGCCCCAACTTTGGGACTCACTACAACACCCTCTCCACTCAGCCCCACAAGGAACATGAGGGATTCATACTCCAAGAGGGGTATCTTTTCAAGGGAGCTAGGCTATGCATACCCCGGACTTCACTTCGGGATTTCTTAGTTTGGGAGTTACACGGTGGTGGCCTAGCTGGTCACTTTGGGGTCCAAAAGACCATAGAGCTAGTTGAGAGGCAATTCCATTGGCCCAGTCTCAAAAAGGATGTTGCCAACATTGTGGGGCAATGTCGCATTTGTGCCTCGGCCAAGTAACTGAGGCAAAACACCGGGCTTTACACACCCCTTCCCATCCCGGATAGACCTTGGGAAGATTTGAGCAAAGACTTCATCCATGGCCTACCTAGGACCTTGCGCAAACATGATTCCATCTTTGTAGTGGTTGACAGGTTCTCTAAGATGGCCCACTTTATCCCATGTTCCAAGACTTCCGATCCTTCTAGGGTCACCCGATTATTCTTTGATGAGGTAGTCCGACTCCATGGATTACCTAAGACCATTGTGTCTGACCGGGATGTGAAATTCACCAGTTACTTTTGGAAAACCCTCTGGCATCTAATGGGAACCCTCCTCAAATTCTCCACTGCTTACCACCCTTAAGCCAACGGCCAAACTGAGGTCGTCAACCGAAGTCTTGGGAATTTGCTCCGTTGTCTAGTTGGGGACCACCCCGGGAATTGGTATCTCCTCTTGCCCCAAGCTGAGTTTGCATATAATGATTATGTCAATAGGTCCATAGGCAAGAGTCCATTTGAGGTCGTGCATGGTTATAGGCCTAGAAAGCCTTCAGATCTTATTCCCCTTCCCCCACATGCTAGAGTGTCAGTCTCAGCTGAGTCCTTTGCACAGCATATCAAAGAGTTGCATGATGACATCCGCGAGTATATAGGGAAAAGCAATGAGGCTTACAAAAGGCAAGCAGATGCCCGACGGCATCACTGTGAGTTCCAAGTGGGAGACTCGGTGATGGTGAGGACGGAGCAGCTCCTTTGGGGTTTGCCTCCAAGTTGAGGGCACGAGGTTCGGGACCCTTTCAAGTTCTGAAATTACTTGGCAGTAACGCTTATGAGCTGGACATACCTGAGGGTTTTGGGGTACACCCTACCTTCAATGTGGCGGACCTGGTACCCTACAAGGGCCCCGCGGTGGGACCCAGTAAGGAGCTTGAGCCTTTACCCCCCCCTTGAGAGAGACACCCATGGTGGGACACCACTTCCTAACTTGGGAGGTCGACATGAGCAGATAGAGGTAATACTGCATGAGCAGGGTACCATTACCAGGCACAAGGTGTATCAGCGCTACCTGGTGAGGTGGAAGAATCATCCCCCGACAGAGGCCACTTGGGTGAGCCGAGAGGATCTGTTGCACCTTGACCTAGACATTTTGGAGCGCTACCACAGCTAGGTGGACCCATACTCTATGGGGTCGAGTTCTCCCCACCCCGGGGGATTTGATGAGGGCATCTCACAGTGCTCTCTTTGGATCGGATCGCTTGCATCACTTTGAGGAGGCCCAACTATGTGATCACATGTTATTTTCCTTTTCTTTGAGTCATATCTTATGTAATTTCCTTTATTGAGTCATGTTGTTTTAGTCCATTTCTCTTATTATGCTTAATTGGGCCTTAGTATCTTAGTTATGGGCCCATAGGATTGAGTCTAGGACATGCTTGGTCTTTTGTCTAGTTGTCATGGGTATTTTGGTCATGTAAAGAGTGGATGCCTATAAATAGGCCTCCCCACTCTCTCATTTGTAACCTTGATGCATTGGTGAATGAAAAATTCCAAACCTTTTACCTCCCACAAAAATCCCAATTCTTTCTCTCCCTCTCTCTCTCAATCTCTCTCTCTCTCTCTCACTGTCTCTCTCATCAAGGGAAGGTCGCACCCTACTCTCTCTCCTCCCCCTCCCAACCACTTTCTCTCAGTTCCCTTCACCATTAACTCTTTCCCAAGTCCCCACACCCCCTCCATTACTCCACCCCAGCCCCAAGCAATCCCCACCCAATCCTTGCTCCACCCTCCAACCACCAACTATCCATTTCCCTTCCCCAACCACCCCACTACCTTCTCAAGGCTGAAGAGACTCCTTCCTAGGCCAAATTCAAATCTCCCTCCCTGCTGGACACCTCCACTCACCTCCCCAATCTCCCCCCCAAATCTGGAGATCTCCCCCTCTCCTCCATAGCCCTAAGGTTGTCCCCCTCCCTTCTCTATTCCACCCCTCCCTTGGGCGCACCCAGCCATCCCCCTTCACCATTCCTGCCATTCCAGCAAGCTCAACCCCATCCCTGCCCTCTCAAACCCCCTAAGAGACCCCAGCCATGTTCACTCCCTCTCCCACTACCATCATCCCTCCTTCCCTTGCAAATCCACCCCATTTCCCACTCCATAATCCCCCCCTCCACAAGCAGTTCTGGTTCAAGTCGCAGGTAGCAGAAGACCAGCAGCTTGTAGAGGGTGCCACGGCATCATCGTGAGGCTTCTGAAGGCGTATCATACACTTTTGGAATCATCATCCAGTCAGCTTCGCAACGAGAGTAGCCCCGCCGTCGTCCGATCTTGGAGCTGCCCGGAGGAGCAAATCTCAGTGACCTGCACAGATCCTCCCAGGCAGACAACCATAGAAGGATTGCAGAGGCTCCCGTGGTCTGATTCCGGTGATTCTTGGAGCGCCACTTGGCTGAGGGCTTCCCCTACAAGTCCTCTGTCATCTCCAGGAAGCCAAGTGAATTTAGGACCTCCGCATCAAAAGTTCCAAATTTTCTCTCCAAGGTGCGCCAGGTTAGTTTCTCTGAGCCTGAACCGACACCCCCTACTGTTCGGGCCTCCACGATCAGCTACGACATCTGCCGATGGCACCGTCAGTCCCGAAGGAAAGAAGACTCGACCATGATCGAAACGGTACTAGTCTCACCTCCAACAGAGCACGGGACTAATTGTGGCACCCCCGTCTTCCAGTAGTATCACCCTGGGAGCAACCAGAACCAGCACAGACCAGCCCTGTTCCAGGCTCTGCCTCGGCCATCGGCATTGTCACAAAATTCCTAGAAAATTCAGGCGTCCTCCTGGGTCAAGTCAAAGAATTTTGGCACTGGTTGCAGCCTATTCGGAGCTCGGTAGTGACAGTGGTGGTGCCATCTTCGACTATATATCTGGCAGTTCTAGAAGCTGATAGCACCGGCGGAGCTCCGCACAACGGTTTTCTAGCTTCACTCCCACTCCCGCCTGACCGACTTACAGCCCCTCCCTGCATGGAGTTAGTGTTTGGTTTTAAATCTCTTAACCCCCACCGCAAGATCCCCCTCCTGTGAGAGGTGTAGTGTTGTAACCCACTTGTTTTCAGGTCAAGCGCCATCGTCGTAGCGTGCGGTCGTATGCCCACGCTTCCCGGCGTGCCCACGTCTCCGTCGGGATCGGTGTTTTCACACTGGTCAGGTGTGTATCTGATACCTCCTGGGCTGGTTGCAATCTTTGCTTGCTTAGTATAGTCTTTACTTGCCATCGATCGGTGAGACGAGAGCCCTGACTCGCACACCACCATAAGTGTGCCCATCGCAGACCGTAAGTGAGTGCCTCCCAACCGACGCCCCGGCGTGCTGACCACCCACGAAGTTGGGAACCTCAGGCCCTTAGGGGTCAGCCTAAGCCTGCTAGGTCTTCAAAAATGACTGGGTCCTACCACGGACCCTCACCATCATCTCCCGATCACCATCGGGAGATCGTGCCCGTCGTGTGAGTGAGCCGCTAGCGTAAGATCGTTGAATGTGCTTGTATGCTTGTGGGTCTAGGTCTTAGGTTCATTTAGTCTTCCTTTATCACCCTTGGGCTGTGCCACATCAATGAGGTAGCTATGCTCACCCGAAAGTTCAGAAAATTCTTAAGAAAAGAAGGTAAAGGCATCAAGAAATGGAGGCCTAGGTAAGGAAATCTTTCAGACCAAAGTCTGATAATTTGAAGAAAACTGATAGAATCATTTGTTACTCATGCAAAAAACCATGGCATGTCAAGTCTGAGTGTCCTGAAGGAGTAAAGAAAGTCTCCACAAAATCAAAATGGAAAAAGAATAAAGCTATGGTGTCAATATAGAGTGAGGAAGAAGAAGATGAGGGAGAAGCTAGCTCCACGGAGGAAGAGAACGAAGACATGTGTCTTATGGCTAAGGGAGATGAAGAATGCAAGGTACACTCTCCCTTTGAATCTTTCTCTTCTAGTGATTGGGAAGAGGCTTATTTTGAACTCATGAACAAACATGACATGTACAAGAAGGAAAATAAAGCCTTAAAGAAGAAAATCAACACCACTGTGCATGATCATAGCATGAATGAAAAGAATGTCTCTCTGGAATCTGAAATTGAAAATCTAAAGAAAGCCGTTAAGGATCTGGAACATGGAAGAACCGAAATGAAGGACTTAGAAGTTGAAAATGTGAGTTTAAGAGATGAAATTGATGAATTAACACTAAAAATGTAAAGTTATGAAAATGACAGTAAATTATCCAATGAAAAGTATGAAGCTGTCAAGCAAGTTAACATTCAGCTACAAGAAGTTAAAAAACTCAAAAAGTAATTGGAAGATAAACAAAAAACACTGGAAAAATTTGTGGATGAAAGTGAGAATCTTAATGCCTTATTGGGAACCAAAATGAACTTTAATAAGGAAGGGCTAGGTTATAATCCCACAAAGAAAAAGGAAATAGGTTTAAAGACCATCACCTTTGTGTCTTCTACAGGTGCATCTAGCTCAAACACTAAAGCTATTCAAAACAAGGGAAAAAAATGGAGGTACCTCAAAAGAAAACTCATGAAGTTCCTAAGAAACCTCCTCAGAAATCCCAGTCAAGTCACCACAAACCTCAGTCGAAGCCAACCCACACCAAGGTAGCAAATGGTCAAAAGGGTAGTACAGGTCGGCGCCCAGTCGATAGAGAGTCTGCTCAATTGCCTCGCAGATGGTATTATAACTGGGGGAGCAGGGGATGGGTCGACACTGGTTCCTACATAAGTTGACACATACAGTTGTTTGGCCCTATTACAACACTTACCCCAACAGACCTGGTCAATCCTACTTCCATATGAATTACCAAGATTTCTATCAACCAAAAACAAATCATGGGAACCAAAATAAACCATTTTCAAACTTCTACCAAAAATCAAAGGCCAAAAATATTCTAAAACAAAAAGCCAATGTGAAAATGGAAAATAAGAACATGAATTCTCCACCATGAAAGAAAATCAAAAAGGAGAAGAAAATTTGGATTCCTAAGTCAGTGGCATCATATGTGGCAGACATGAATGGTTTGATGGGACCCAATTGTGTTTGGGTTCCAAAAATTGTTGCTTATTTTGTTGTGCAGGAGTGTCTTGCGGCCGTACACAATTGATGGTACCTTGATAGTGCTGGGCCGTGGCGGAGCACAGGTTTTTAGCTTCCCAGCCGGAGCCAGTTCTTGACATTGAAGCCTCTTATTTGAAAAAGTTGAAGTCTTGGACCAATACAGAGGTGAAGGCCTATATGGAGGCCCGCAAGATTGTGAAAGGCCGCAAGACGAAAGTTGAACCGAAGCTGCCCCTGATCAACAAGGATGATTATGTGAAGACCCTTCGGGGTTTATGCCGGGTAAGTAGTGAGAGGGTGATTCTCCAACAACTCCCTTTACAGGTAGAGGAGCCCATCGCGGCTGTGGCCGACTGGCGTCGCGAGGTGGATAGGTTGTATCCCTATCGGACTTTCATTCGCAAGGAAGACAGGCGGGATGCCTTGTACGACAACACTCCCTGGCTATTTGCACTCCTTCGGTCGCATGGCCTGTCGGTGGGCGGTCCGAGTGAGGCCATCCTGGAGCATCCTCTTCAGATCTCATTCAAATATGCAGACAGGTGGGGGCTAGACCACCCGAGCCTATATTATCTCCTATCCTCTCGTGGTCATGAGGACCTGGCGCTACTGGCCGAGCCAAGTGAAAAGATTGGAGATCTGTGCTGGCTTATTCGCGAGGCGGCTTCGAGGGACAAAACGCCGTCGCTATTCTACTGGCCTCTCTTCCCCTTCTATACGGGACCGGCAAGTATGTTTCATTTCTTCTTTCAGGCCTTTTGGCCAGCTTCTTCTTTTCATTGTGGTGTGTCATTCTCACCTTCGTGCATGTGCAGTCCGACCGACTTTGGAGGAGACCTGACACTTCAGGGAACTGATCATAAAGGCCCAAAAGCCAACATATTTTGAAGTTCTTGAGCCTGCCCCGACCACGATGCCACTGCCTCCTGGGGATTCGAGGAAGAGGACTCGGTCCCAGCTGAGAGAGGCCGTCGGAAAGGCAAAAGAGGCGGTAACCCAGGTGACACGGGCACGTCGAAAGAAGGCTGCAGAGAAGGAATCGGCAACCGTCCTTCCTTCGGTTGTATCTTTTGAAGAGTTTGAAGCTTCCCGCACACAAGGGCTAGAGGTTGAAGGTAGGCTCTTTTTCTCTTCAAAGTGCATTAGCTTGTTTCGACTGCCTTGGCTAGCCCATGCTGATGGTTGCTGACAAAGTTGCCGCGGTCGTCGGACTGGAGGCGACGGTAGATGTAGCGGCTAGGGACGGGGCAGAAGAAGTCCCTACTGCTCCCGTAGAAAGGGGTCTGCTCTCTCCAACACCCAGGCAGGAGATGGAAGGTAATCTATAGTTTAGTTGCAATAGCACCGCAAATCTTCATGTCTTTAGCTAGCTTGACCCCTTCTTGCCGTAAATTGCAGTTGATATACAACCGTCATTGCTTCCGGGCTCGGAGGGTGTAGAGGAGGTGATCCCCTCGGGGCAGGGCAGACCTGCTCTTGAGGTATCATCTATTGTTGCCCCTGGTCAGGAGAGCACCGGGGAAGTTCCTGCAGAGGGTGATGCTCCTGCTGGCGAGGCTCCTGCTTCGATGGTGGAGCGTCCTGAGAGAGCAGAGGGGTCCTCTCCCTCTGAGCAGGTAGATTATGGTGGTGGCTCCAGTGACGAGGAGCTCTCACTGATTGATCTCGAGACCGATGACGCCGGGGCGTCCTCGGCCTATGAAAGTGATTATCTGACTTTCAGCCCGGCCCGGTTGTCGTGGGGTGGTCCTGAGCCGTCATTATCGCTTGAGAGTGAAGAGGCCGATGCCGGGGGAGCTGCTCTTAAAGATTTTATCTTAGTACCCGCTGAGGTAAGGACCTGCCCAGGGTCGGTGTTTGCTGTTCTTCTTTATCTTCCCTCCAGCCTCATTTTTTAATGTATATATATTTCTGATGCAGGCTGAGGTGGCGCTGCCAACCATGACGGTGCAGGTACCACTCCTGGATCTGGGAACGGGCCATGCAATTCTCCCGTCCATCCTGCGGCCTATCGCATTGCGATACCCAAAGGACCTTGCAGCAGCCATGGTTCCAGTCGGACCCGGAGCACTCGTGGAAGTTGATAGTTCGGCGGTAGCCAGAGATTCTCCGCCAATGGAGGCTGCACAGCAGCCAATTCTGGAAAAGGGTGGTCCTGCTGAGATAGAAGCCAGAGAGATTATTGAAGAACAGACGTCTTCGGCTCTCGACGTTCCTGTTGGACCCCCATCCCAGGGGGCAGGCAAAGAAATTGTTGTTGTTGAGGCTCCAGCCACCGTATCTGCCAGTGCGGTTGTTCCCCACCGCAGTGGACTGCAGCTCATGCCATCGTCCTCTTCCGGGTCGGCCGATGATATCTGGGCTGCTGTGGATAGCAGAGTGGAATTTGAACTGCCCGAGACGTCGCCACTGGGTCTTCAATCTTCAAATGACCTTGTATGGCAGTTTTTGGGGACTCTTCAACAGACCATAATGGCTAGCAGGGATTTAACTTATGTTCAGCTGAGGGGCTTGATAGAGCATCTTTCCCGATCGCTGTTGACCTTTGGTTGCCCCATGGACGATTGGACTCCACAGGTGATCCTGCTCCTGAAGTATGTAAATAGGAGGGAATTTCTAGGCCGGGAAGCAGCTGACCAGCTGGCGGCCATATCATTGAAGCGGGCTGAAAGCCGAACGACCCTCATTTCTCTGCAAGAGACTGCAGCTAGGATGAGGGATGAAGCCAAGGCCTCTTTACAACATCGAAGCTTCCTGACAGCCCGGATGGCGGCATTACAAGCCGAACTTTCAAGGGTAGAGGCCGAACTTGAAGAAGTAGATTGCCTGGGAGTCCAGAAGGTGGAGGATGCAGAGATGGCCGAGGGACAAGCTGCTTCCCTCGAGGAGAAGCTATCTGAGCTGGAGGCCACCGAGTTCCGATTGCAAGAACTGACCCGCCATCCTTCCCTGGGTATTCCTGCGCTGGAGGACATCTTCCGACGCCCTCTGTCGTAGTCTTTTTTTCTCTTTATTTGCTCCCTTTTTGACGCACTTCATGTACTCCGGGGGATGGCCCGTGTAACATGCACCTTTTACTTCATAGTAATGGAAAATCTCCATCGTGCTTTTTGAATGAAGACTCCATCTTGTCATTATTCTTTTCTCTTCCATTCGCTCGTTGTTTCTAATCCGAGTGTATAAGTCACTAGGGCAGGAGAGCGCTCACGCCTTCAGCAAAGGGGTGAGGTGTTCGCTCCACCGCGCCGTGACTTTTCTCGAGACTAACAATGGCCTATGCCAGCCGAGAGCCCAGGGGACTCAAGAGGGTATATCAAACTGGCAGGTAAGCGGTCCTGCCGAGGATGGCAAGACCCGAGAATGGGTAGTGACCGGTCCTTTCGATGATGACGAAGGTCGAAAAAGGGTAGACGGTCTTGACGATGATGACAAGAACCAGACTAGGGTAGCGACCGATCTTGCCGATGGTGACAAGGGTCGAAAAGGGTAGACGGTCTTGCCGATGGTGACAAAAACTGGGTAGAGTAGCGACCGATCTTGCCGATGGTGACAAGGGTCGAAGATGGTAGACGGTCTTGTCGATGGTGACAAAAACTGGGTAGGGTTACGACCGATCTTGCCGATGGTGACAAGGGTCGAAAAGGGTAGACGGTCTTGCCGATGGTGACAAAAACCGGATAGGGTAGCGACCGATCTTGCCGATGGTGACAAGGGTCAAAAAGGGTAAACGGTCTTGCCGATGGTGACAAAAACCGGATAGGGTGGCGACCGATCTTGCCGATGGTGACAAGGGTCGAAAAGGGTAGACGGTCTTGCCGATGGTGACCAAAAACCGGATAGGGTAGCGACCAATCTTACCGATGGTGACAAGGGTCGAAAAGGGTAGATGGTCTTACCGATGGTGACAAAAAATGGATATGGTAGCGACCGATCTTATCGATGGTGACAAGGGTCGAAAAGGGTAGACGGTCTTGTCGATGGTGATAAAAACCGGATAGGGTAGCGACCGATCTTGTCGATGGTGACAAGGGTCGAACGTGGGTTTATTCATTGGCATGGGCCACATGCCGAGGCAAAGGTAGGATTATTAACGGGGACGAAAAGTCCAAGTTAAGGGTAGAGATAGACCGATCTCGCCGATGATGATGAGGGTCGACCATGGGTTTATTCATCAACATGGGTCACCTGCCGAAGCAAAGATGGGATTATCAACAGGGACGTAAGGTCCAAGTTAAGGGTAGAGATCGACCGATCTCGCCGATGATGACGAGGGTCGAATGTGGGTTTGTTAAAGGATTTCCGGTGGGACTTTGATGGTTGTCCCTTTCGGAGTTTCATTGGGTGAAGAATAGGAGAGGAATTTGGAAATTACCACTTTACTGACTCAAGCGCCCTTTCGGGTTTTCGCCGGAGCCAGCCCCATCTTGCTTTTGCCCACGCGCCCTTTCCGGTTTGCACGCAGCGGGGTACCCGATTTTGCCTGCAGCACCCCTTCGGGTTTTCGCCACAGTTGGGTTATAGCCATTTTTGCACTTGTCCAAGTATAGGAGCAAGTCTGGCGGGGTATCTCTATTTTTAACCCCATTTTTTTTATTTGTATAGGGTGGCAGGTCGAAGTGTAATGTTCGACGCCTGGTCGACAGTGGATGGCCCGTAGTGGCAACAATGTGAGAATGCCAGCTAGAACACAAAGCCTTTAGCCGACTCGGGTTTATTCGTTAGCGGGAAGATAATGCTAACGCAAGGAAGGGCTTTCGTGCCAATCCGAACGTAAGGCTCGTAATGGCGGTGTGGCGTATTCTTTTGGAAGCTTGATCAGGGCAGAATGCCACTAGACCAAGGAGAGGGTAGCTTGATCAGGGCAGAATGCCACTGGACCAAAGGGAAGGGTAGCTCAGTCAGGGCGGAATGCCACTGGACCAAGGAAAGATAGCTCGGCTAGGGTGGAGTGCCACTAAACCAAGGAGAAGGGTAGCTCGGTTTGGGTGGAGTGCCACTAAACCAAGGAGAAGAGTAGCTTGTTTAGAGCGGAGTGCCACTAAACCACGGAAGGTAGCTTGATTAGGGCGAAGTGCCACTAAACCAAGGAGAGGGTAGCTCGGTTAGGGCGGAGTGCCACTAAACCAAGGAGAAGAGTAGCTCGGTTAGGGCGGAGTGCCACTAAACCCAGGAAAGGGTAGCTTGGTTAGGGCGAAGTGCCACTAAACCAAGGAAAAGGTAGCTCGGTTAGGGCGGAGTGCCACTAAACCAAGGAGAAGAGTAGCTCGGTTAGGGCGGAGTGCCACTAAACCAAAGAGAAGAGTAGCTCGTTTAGGGCGGAGTGCCACTAAACCAAGGAAAAGGTAGCTCGGTTAGGGCGGAGTGCCACTAAACCAAGGGGAAAAGTAGTTTGGTTAGGGCGGAGTGCCACTAAACCCAGGAAAGGGTAGCTCGGTTAGGGCAGAGTGCCACTAAACCAAGGAAAAGAGTAACTCGGTTAGGGCGGAGTGCCACTAAACCAAGGAGAGGTAGCTCGGTTAGGGCGGAGTGCCACTAGACCAAGGGAAGGTAGCTCGGTTAGGGCGGAGTGCCACTAAACCAAGGAGAGGTAGCTCGATCAGGACGGAGTGCCACTAACCAAGGAAAGGGTAGCTCGATCAGGGCGGAGTGCCACTAACCAAGGAAAGTAGCTTGATTAGGGCGAAACGCCACTAACCAAAGGGGAGGTAGCTTGATTAGGGTGGAGTGCCACTAACCAAGGAAAAGTTAGCTCCGACCGATCACTCGGGACATGTCGGCTGCACTGCATGATACAGCTTAATGTGTTTTTCGTTGAGGGGAGAGAACTGAATGACTCCTTTGTGGTCTACAAGGACGTAGGCACCTGTGGACGCGGGATTTTATTCATCTTATTATTATTTTTATTATTATTATTATTTATTTTATTTATTTATTTGGTTTATTAGGCGTGCCAGTCACATGTGTGACGATTTCATTGTGCGCTCGACTTGACTTGGTCAGTCGATTGTGAAGTCCGAGTCGGGACCAAAAGTCCGCCATACCGTAAAGGCTATGACGTTAATTACGCCCTTCCCAAGAAGGACAACCCTTGATTAAACGCCAAAATAGGAGGCCACTCGGGGCGGTAATAAAAGAAAAAATAACGGTGTGTAGTATTGAAGCTCTTTTTATTCTGTGAAGATATTTTAATGCACAGCAGATTACTACACCGACATGACCACCTCCCATGTGGGTCGTGCCGGGTAGAAATAGGACACCGTCCACGCAGTGGCGGGATGGGGTCCGGACCATCATCGGGGAGATGTCCCTTTCATATTTCTCATCTAGCCAAGGGCCTCGCAGCATTCATATTCCCCGGAAGATTGAGCCGGACGAGGGGCGTGTGATGTGCACCTCCAGGGACTTATCGGGGTTAAAACATCGATCGACATTTCGACAGCACCTCCCCATAATCTGGATTATGCCCATGGGAGAATAGGCTATCACCCACGGAGTGCCGGGATGAAAGCCGAGAAAAGGAGGGAGCGAACCTCCCGCATTGCACATGTATGCCCTGGGGCAATGTTTGACTCTTCCCTTATGGGAGCCGGTGACACTCATGCAGTGGCAGAGCTCACCTTAGCTAAAGGGGTTGCTCATAAACCCGGTACGGATCAGTGGAGCATAAGGGAGTCTGACTCCCTTTAATTTTATCCTTGGGACAGTTCTGGTGACTCATGGACATCCCTAGGTGGGTTTGATAGAAGTGTTGGAGGCTCATTGGGTGGCAGGGCAGCCTCTCGGCCCGGATTCGAATGGGTATATGAGTTCCCGGCGCGAAGACCACCGCGCCGAGAAGGGTTCTTTGCAAGGCACTATTTGGGGCGCCGGGAAGCTGGCGCTAGTGGAGTTCTCGGCGGTGGCAAGCAAGAAGGCAAAGGGGTCTTACGGCGCCAAGGCAGAATGGTGAAGGGGTTAGGCTCCCGGCGTGGGCAAGGAGGCCAAGTAATTAGGGCTCTCGGCGCCAGAAGGATGCCAGAGGGTAAGGGTTCTCGACAGGTTCAACATGGAGGGTTCCCGGTGCGACGGGGAAGAGGCCAGGAAGTAGGCTCTCGGCGCTAGGGCCAAATGGCCAAGGGAGGTTGTCGACGCCAGCGCCAAATGACCAGGGGTGTGGGCTTCTCGGCACAAGGGCAAAGAGGCCAAGGGGGTTCCGGCGCAGGCTTCTCGGCGCAGGTAAGGAGGTGGAGTTCTCGGCACGGGAAGGCTCGTGCCGAGGACTGTTTATGGAGCCGAGATGTATGAGGGCGCCGGGATGAGAAACAGAGCTTTACGGTACCCTGTTCTTGGATTTGTTGAGGATTCAGGGGTTTCTTGGTGCTTCAGGCCAAGATAGACGGGCCTTGGGAAATCAAAAGTGATCAATTCAACAGACCTGAACTGATTTTGGCTTGGGTTTCAACAGGGAAGGCCAGAAGCGGGAGTGATTTGGGAGAAACGTGGTTTAGGGTATCTCCGTCACCAACGTTCATAATAATCCCTGAGGATGATTTTGATATACTCTTCATCATCTGGGGCCAAGAGATGGCTGTCTCTGGCCCCGGGGATGACTTCAGCAGAGCCGATGAGCATGAATATGACATCTAAAATTGAGCAGCGATTGCTATACATCTGTGCTTTGCTTCAGAGGCCAAGGGATGGTCTGTCCCTGGCTCGGAAGTAAGCACGAGCGGCGTTCGAGAACCAAGCGAATAAGCAGGCGATCAATCCAACTGGGGAGGGGGATAGCATGCTACTGAATCTAAGAAGAGACAGAAAACATGGGGAGATAGTAAATGGGTTTCGGAGAAATAGACAGCAAGCATCAACTGGAGCCCGTAGTGTTCATTCATTCGAATATCACGATTACATTCGCACATCGGAGGCAATACATAAAAGAAGGTACAGGGAGACTATGCTTTGCCCTAGCGGAGTAAAACCGGCTGTGATATCACAACATACATCAGAAAGGGGAAGATGTAGAAGCAATCGGAATTAAAAGAATGAACTACAGAAAATGGGGAGGGGAGGGCGGAGCATTGACTCCTCTCCCTCTCCGTTGCCCACCTTCGATCAGGCTTCGAACTCTTTTCTTCTTTTTCCCTTCTGCTTCTTCCTCTCTCGGATCAGATTGCAGGCTCCACTCTCTTCTCCTTTTGTGGCTATCTATTCTTCTTCTCCCCTTTTCTTTTGCTATCTGTTCGGGCTTTTTGCTCTCTCCCCCCCTTTTCTTCGAATGAGGGGGTTTTATATCCCTCCTTGGTGTCCTCTCGGCAGGCTTGTCCCGGCGCGCCTCAATCGTAGGCAGAGCTCCCGGCGCGTGGGACTCAAGCTTCTCGGCGCCGCTTTTGGGCTTCGACAAGGGGATCCCGGTGCCACTTTTATAGGCCCATTTAGGGCTTTTAAGACCTCACATAGACTTCGGCCTTTATTGGTCCTTCAAATGTATCAGAACCCGAGAAGGCCCTCCACTGGTGACACAGCTTCTATTGAGATCATTCTTAGATTTTCATCAGTCGGTAGACTGGGGTTTCATTGTCATTGCCATCTGAATGATGACAAAGTCGGACATCATCTCATCGGTATCGTCACATGAATGGTGACAAGACCGGACATCAGCTTTAGCCTGAAAAGACTTCAGCCAGGTGACTGCTATTTCATCAATGCCGTCGTCTGACTGACAATGGCATCAGACATCAGCTTGGCCGGGAAAGGGCTTCAGCCAGGTAGATGGTTGATGAACTTCGTCATTGATCTTTCACTATTGGTCTGATCTTCCTTTCAATTCTATTTCTGCCCTTGCTCATTTTCAAGTTGTCAACAAATGCCCCCCACCTGCGGGCGGCGTAAGCGTAGAATAAGCGGCACGGGGTCTGCAGGTGCCTTTCATCATTCGAGGGTATCTTCCTCAATTTCTCTTTGACATTGTTCTTCGACTTAATCATGTTGCTGTAGCAATGTTATGCACATGTATCTTTCATTTTCATGTTTTTCATCTCCATATCTTCTGATTTTATTGTCAGCACTTTGGAGCCTTCTTGGCCTTGCCTTGGGCTTCTCGGCGGGAGGTAGGACCCTTCTCGGCGCGGGTGCTTCTCGGCGCGGCCTGTTGTCGGTGCGGGCATCTTCGGCGCGACCTTCTCGGCGCGGACGTCTTCGGCGGGCTTCCCGCGCGACCCTCTCGGCGCGCCCTTTTCTTCCGGCCAACGGGGGGTTCTCGGCGCGCTTTTCTTCGCGCCGAGAAGCCTTCCCCTTTCTTTCTTTTTAACCTCTTTCTTTCTTTTTAACCTCGCGAGAGGCTTTTTTACCCTCATTTTCATCGGCCCTCTCTCTCTCTTCATCTCCTCGGCGGCGAGTTTTTCCCCCGAGAGCCTTACTTCGTTCCCCCCCCTTTTTGACCGATTCATTCTCGGGTAGGTTCGTCATACGGGATTGAGTCCCATTTTATGTTCGGGATCACTCCCTCTTGGTGGGTGACTCCCTATTTTTCTTGGGCAGACCCCAGACAAGAGGAGATGCTGCCGAAATTTTTATAGGGTTTCATATTACAATCTTTACAAGACTGCCTCTTGTTTTGGGATTCTCACTCACATCTCTTCTTCGGCTGCAGATACTACAATGGCTTCCAGCTCTGCTGCTGCATCTTCTAGAGCTGTTGGGGCGAGCTCGTCAGTGTAGCCAGATATATCACGGGCTGTAGTAAATTGGCTGAACGTGCATAGCCTAGATTTCAGGTATGACAAAGTTACTGCCGTTGACGAATCATCTGATTCTGAGACGGATACAGTATCAACATCGAGGGTATATTCCACTGCAATGGAGACATGCTTCAGACGGGGCAACGACTATCGGCCGGATCTTTCGAAGGACCGCCACTTAATGCCGTTCATCCGAACTTTTACAGTGGGTGGCATGCGAGACTATCGGATAGCCCGTGCTGTCGAAGCTGCAATCCTTGCCGAACGAGATAGCCTGAAGGAGTCGGTGTACCGCCACAAGGCCATCTATTTTCCCGGGGAGAAGCGTGACTGGGACGCAGTCCTTGGTATATCAGAGCTGGAGCCGGAGAAGAAAATGTTGACCCGGGCCCCGGAATTTACACCTGCCCGGTGGGATAATGCTAGTGGCCGAGTTCATAGGGAGAAGCCTGGCTACAGTCTATTCCTGGCACCGATAAAGTGGGGGTACCGAGAAGAACCCTTTGTGTTGAATTGTTCGGCCGTCCAGTTCAAGTATCATCTAGCTGCCGGCTGGTTTGGAGATACCAAAATCACTGACGCCCATCTATTCCGGGTGGGAGCGGTGGAATTCACAGAGTTTGTTTTAAAAGAATACGCCCCTCTGCTGATCAGAGCCGGGGTATATCACAGTGTCTTTGCTTCTAGATTCCGCTATCCCATATCCCGAGGGTTGTGCTGTGGAATGTTCGAAGTATTCTGCCCTTTGTTCAACATATTCTATACAGCAGAGGGCGAAACATCTCTCGACCTCTGGAGCTTGTCACAGCTTTCTGGTCTGCCTATTGACGGCAAGCCGTATGAAGAGGTCTGCTTGGCAGATTCCGAGAAGGATAGCTCAGATGGCGAAGGCAAGTATTCACTTGGCTATTCCTACCGGTATTTAATGAAGGCCTATCGCTCCATCTGTCTGGCGCATAGTAGAGGATCCTCCAAGGGTTACCATCCTCGAGAGAAAGGCAGCAAGCTGAGGGTCCGGATAGGGCAGTGGATTCAGTATTTCTTTGACGGTCCCTTAAAATATGCAGACTTCCCTTCCATGGGTCCGACTGCCAGCAAGCAGATAAGGGCTCCTCGCTATAAGTCAGCGTTGCCATCTTCATTGCGCTGTGTAGGCAATGGTGGTCCAAATCCAACAGGGGTGGACCCTATCACACATTGTGCGGCTTACTTCACATTCTGGTTGTGCACTTTCGCTCTCCCTCAAGGGGACGAGACAATCATTCGGCCCGAAGCCATATACCCGGCATGCCAGATGGCCTGGGGAATGAGGCTGTCACTTTGCCTAGTGGCCTTGTGCTTAATCTACAAATCTTTGGGGGATCTGTACAAGCATCGGACTCCCCGCTCTTTGAGGTCCGTGGGCCCTTTTCATTTCTTCAATGCCTGGGTCTGCAGTCTATTTCCTGAATTGGCTCCTAGAACTCTGCAGGCAGATACAGTGTTACCCAGAATGATTGAATTTGCCAGTGCTGAACCTGGCTCTTTCTCTAATCAGTTGTTCAAAATAAGGGGCCGACTGATAAGGGTACCAGTGGGTGCCCCTGGCAGCATTCATTTCTAGAGCTTGGCAGCAGGTTCAGCTCCTTTGGTTCATTCTCAAAGAGAATGTAAGATGGAAGAGGTAGAGACCTATGTTCACCCCGTTTCAGGGGCTAATGTTGTTCGGTCTATTCTGGAGCCGGAGCTGGTTAGATGGGCCATGGCCATTCGACCCAGTGTTTTAGTTTTCAGGAAGGGTGGTCTGCTTCTTCTAGAACCATATTATCCATTCCGCTTTGGGCGAAACTTTGGCTATGACCAGCATATCCCTACATCAGTTGCTCAGTTTCCCCTGGATAGCCGGGCCAAGCACGGGTCCGCCATTGTCGGTGATGGCCGGTTGTGGTGGGATTTCTATCATCGCCATGATGGGGTAGTTTTCAGAGTTCCCACTGTTTCCAACTGTGTTCCCCGTGTCACATCAGAGTATATCAAATGGTGGAACATTCGGACCAGCTTTTACAGGGATGGCAGGGGTGCATTCTGGGACGTGGCCGAGCGTTCTTTCCTGAAACAACAGCCCGGGCCGGTATTTGACATCCCCGAGGCCCACCTAAAAAGGATTTATTCACAACATCCGAGGGAGGCCGAGAACTATCTGGCTCAGCGTCGAGTTCTGAAAGAAGGAGGCTTCGAGCCACCCGCTCCTGTCTTTGCTGCCATTAACGAAGATACTTTTATGAAGAACTTGAAACATCTGTGCCATGTAGGAGGCGCTCGTTTGGAGGCGCAACAGTACCCTTTCCCTGTTGAAGAGCCGCTCCTGACAGTCGTCCCCTGGAAGGGTCCGACAGATAGATTTCATCCCTATAGGACGTTTGTGCGCAGGGAAGATAGGACTCAGACGTACTACAAGCACACGTCTTGGCTGTTTGTTCTGCTGAATGTACATGGGTTATCTGCAGAGAGTCCGATAGCCGGCATATTGAATAAGCCATTGTTCATTTCTTTTCATTATGTCGACGGCTGGGGCATGGACCACCTCGACTTATTTCAATGTCTTAATTTTCATGGTCATAGCGACCTGGCATCTTTAGTGGAGAAGTGCCAGACATTTGGTGATGTTTGTTGGCTTGTCAAGGAGGCTGCTTTCCGCTCCCAGGAGGTAGCTTATCTGTACTGGCCGCTTTCTATCTTTTATGATGGCCCAGCAGGTATGATCTTTCCTTTCTAACTGTAGCGCTTTCTATTTGTTATTTAAACTCTGCATCTACTGGTCTCATTGCTTCTTTGATGTCTTCAACAGATAGGCCAGATATAAAGCGACAGGGGCTTTACAGAAAAATCATTGCGCAAGCTGAGAAGCATGCTTATTTCAAAGTCCCTGCAGCAGCACCGACGACCACTCCCCTGCCTCCGGGCAAGAAGAGAAAGATTTCTGCAGTGAAGACTGCAGTTGGGAAGGCCAGGAAGGCTAAGAAGGCCCATGCTCGGCAGTCGGCTTCAGCAGTGACGGTCCCTGGGACCCCTCTTCCTGATATCCCCTCTTTTGGTGAGTTTGAATCTCAAAGGGAGGGCGCCCAGACGTCGGTCAAGGGTAACATCAACAGCCTGCAATTGTATCTTTCATCGTCTTTTGCTGAATTTTACAGAAATCTTCGAATCTGACCCCCCCTCTTTTTGCACAGCCCAAGAGCTAGTTGTGACACCTTCTGTGGTGGAGACCAGATTGCCCTCCCCCACGCCGGGTAGTGAGGTGGAGGGTAAGTGTGCTTTTTCATCTTCTCTTGCACATTTCGATTATTTGTTTATTGTCTCTCTCACGAACCTTTCCCTGCAGTGACGGCCGGTGAGGGGGCTGCAGTTATGGAAGCAGCTGGTGATATAACTCAGCCACAGGAGGGCCATAAGACCCAGACGAAACGGGGCCTTGTCCCTTTGAGGCGCATAGTTACCCGGTCTTCATCTAGGCAGCCGTTAGGGACGCAAGTCCCGCCTGTGGATAGTGTGGAAATCTCTTCTAGCAGCTCCGCGACTGCTTCCGAGGCAGAGGGAGAAGGAGCAGATTTCAGCGAGAGCGAGATAGAGGGTATCTCCCAATCAGAGGCCCCACTTGTATGTACTGCCATTGTTCCACTGTTCACCCCCTCCAAACTGCTGGTGCCGTCTTCTGAGGAGGAACTACAGGAAGAATTTGCTGGCTTGGACACCGAGGCAGATATAACTCCTCCCTTTGCTGCTTCAGCAGCGGAGCTTTCCTCTTCCTTGCACTCCTTTGAGGATATCGACATCACATTAGAAGTGGGTCTCTCTCCTTTTCCTCATTATTATTATTATTATTATTTATCTGCTGCTTGATGTTGCATTGATCTGTTCACAGGAATCCCCTGTTGCTAGCCCGGTAGCGACTGCAGCCTTTTAAGCCATTCTATCTGACACCTTGGCTATTGTTCCTGCTTCGTCAGCCACTTGTGCAGGCGTTTCTGAGATAATTCGCCCTGTGCCGGTGAGGGTACAGTCTTCTACAGACTTAGCATTGCTAGACTTGAGGACCTCGGGGGAGAGTTTGGCCCTCATCCGGGTCTTGGATTTCAGAGCTGAGACGGACCCAGTTAGGGGTTCTGCCTTTATACCGGCCGCAGTGATGACCATTGCGCCGGAGTTAGCAATTCTCGTAATAGTAATTATGGAAACTGAACTTTTGCCTCTTCAGTCCGTAGCCCCTGCCGCCTTGACATTGAAGGAACTGGCCGTTGAAGCGGGGAATGAAGAAGGGGAGGCAGCTGCCACAGAGACCGGAGTATTGTCCATAATTGACCCAGAATCGATCTCCGTGCTCTCGGAATCTGAGGAGGAGGTGCCCCGAGAAGAGGATGTTGAAGATGCGGGTCTCACATTGGGGACCCAGGAAGCAGCCGCTCCAACACTTATTAAAGTTGCCCCTACGGGCATTCAAACAGCAACCCCCGAGGAGATGGAGGTGGAAGGCCTCTTGGTTTCGTCAGGGACTGCAGAGAGAGCTCAGTTGGCACCTTCAGCAGACCTCCCGTCTTCCTCTTCCCAGCCTGATGTTACACTATGGGCGGATATTGACAGTGAGGTGACTTTCGAAGTAGCTCCAGTTCCTTCTCCTGGCTTTACTTCATCCGAGAGTTTCGTCTGGCAAAATCTGGACATGCTGCGCCAGCTGGTGGAGTCCCAGCCTGGACTGACTTATCTGCGGCTGAAGGAGATAGCCGAGCGTTTCACCGCTGGTCTACAGGCGATGGGCTGTCCCATGGAAACATGGGCCCAGCGGGTTCTATTGTTGCTAAAGTTTATACATCGCCGGGACTTCTTGGCACATATTATGTCTGACAGACTGGCAGCTTTGAAGTTGCAAAGGAAGGAGTGCAAATCTGAGCTGGAGAAGACAGACTCTGTTCTTCAGGAGCGCCGATGCCAACTGCAGTCTCTGGCGCAGCGGGAGCAGTTCGTGCGCAGCCGGATAACCATCCTGGAGGCTAAACTGTTTGACCTCCGTGCTGAACTGCCGCAGATAACAACTTTTCGGCCGCAGATTGCGGAGGAAGTAGCTCTGTTGGAGGGGCAGGTGGTATCCTTTCAGGACGAGTCTGCTCGGCTACAGGAGGAGGAGGCTCGACTTCATGAGCTGGGGGCTGCTCCGCATGTAGGGCTTCTGGCCTTCGAAGACATATTCCGGGGCCCGTGAATATCTGTTTCCCCCTTTTTGTAATACAATTCCCCCTCAGGGGCCCTTCTTGTATTCCCTTTTTTGTTCAATGGAAAGGAATCTTTACACCAGTCTCATATGTGATTTGTTCTTTACTTATCGCACCATCAATATTTTACGGCGATTTGGCAGCGGTTTCAGCGGTCCCTATGGGAATAGCCCGTACCTAGCAGGAGAGCGTCCACCCCTTCAGAGAAAGGATAGAAAACTCGCTCCACCGCATGGCGGCCTCCGGGGGGGGGGGGTGCTTTAAACCGAATTCTATTGGTGGTAGCAAATGTCCTTCTTGGCTATACGTGCCGCGAGGGAGACGGTTTGCAGAAATGTGAACGAAGAGGCTCAGAGCATTATTCGGAACTGGCGAATGGTCCATCCCGGGGAGGTTTCAAAGCTAGTCGGGGCAGTGTGCCAATCGACCAGTATATGATTTCATCATCGATATTGGGTTTATATCGATGCAAAGGAGTTTTACAGGTTTCATCAGAGTAGACGTAAGGTCTAGACTGGGTAGAGGTTATCACAGGTGGGACCTTGAAGGGTACGTGGTTTTCATCAGGACAGACGTAGGGTCTGAACTGGATAGGATTTCATCATTGATCGGGCGAGGTGCCGGTCGATCAATAGCTAGTTTCATCATCGATATTGGGTTCATATCGATGCAAAGAAAGTGTTATAAGTTTCATCAGAATAGACAAAAGGTCTAAACTGGCAGGGTTTTAATTGGACATGGTTTCATCACTGATCGGGCGAGGTGCCAGTCGATCACCAGTGGGATGTATGTAGAGGTGTAAGTCTCGTCGGGACAGACGTAAGGTCTATTCCAGCGGGTTTTATGGCGGGTGGGACTTTGCCAAGACATACGTAGGTTTCATCAGGATAGGCGTAGGGTCTATCCTGGTAGGGTTTCATCGTTGACCGGGCAAGGAGCCGATCGATCAAGGGAAGGTTTAGGAGTTTGATCAGGACAGACGTAAGGTCTGAACTGGCCAAGCTTTATCAGACTGGTGACGGGTTTTATTGTTGGTGGGACATGTGAAAAAAAAAGAAGGGTATGTAGATTTCATCAGGGTAGACGTAAGATCTACCCCGGAAAGGCTTTATAATCGGTGGGGCATAGAGCCAGATGACCGACGGAAGGCTTCATCAGTGACGGGGAGGTGAAGACAACGTGCCGGTTGGCATGGAACTTCTGAATTACCACATTACCGACCCAAGCGCCCTTTCGGGTTTTCGCCGGAGCCAGCCTCCTCTTGCTTTTGCCCACGCGTCCTTTCGGATTTTCACGTGGCGGGGTACCCGATTTTGCCTGCAGTGCCCTTTCGGGTTTTCACCACAGCTGGGTTTTAGTCATTTTTGCCCTTGTCCAGAATGCCTGAACAAGTCTGGCGGGGTATCTCTATTTTCAACCCCATTTTTTACATATATACTTTTTGTCGTTTTATTTCTCTTTTCCTTTTTCATTGTCTTTTCTGGGACCCGAACTTTCATCCTATGGACCATGGCGCCATATGTTTATTGTGGACACACGATCATTGATGTGGGTGTCAACATCAATGCAAAGGGAAATATGGTTTCATGGTCTATCCAGACGAAAGGTCTGAATCGATTTAGAGGGTATAGATAGCAGCTCGGGCACGAGGCCGTTTGCTGAAAATATGAGTTCCATCGTTAATGTGGGGTTTAACATTAACGCAAAGGAATAGAGTTTCATGATCTATCCAGACGGAGGGTCTGAATCGATTCAAAGAGCAGTGTTGTGCTATGTCAGAGCGGACGGAAGGTCTACCCTGGATGGGTTTTAGCGTCGATCAGGCAGCGTGCCAACCGATCGATAGCAGGTTTCATCATTGGTATTGGCTCATACCAATGCAATGATTTCATATGTTTCATCAGGATAGACGTAGGGTCCAAACTGGATAGGGTTTTCATCATTGATATTGGGCGAGATGCCGATCGATCAATGGCGGGTTTCATCATCGGTATTGGGTTTATACCAATGCAAGGATTTCATAGGTTTCATCGGGATAGACGTAAGGTCTAAATCGGACAGGTTTCATTGTTGATCGGGCAGTGTGCCAATCGATCAACAGCAGGTTTCATCACGGCGGGACGTAAAGAGACCTGTAGATCTAGTTGGAACAGACGTAAGGTCTAAACCGGACAAGGTTTTATTGCTGATCGGGCAGTGTGCCGGTCGATCAGTATTAGGTTTCATCATCAGTATTGGGTTTGTACCAATGCAAAGATTTCATAGGTTTCATCGGGATAGACGTAAGGTCTAAACCGGACAGGTTTCATTGTTGATCGGGTAGTGTGCCAGTCGATCAATGGCAGGTTTCATCACGGTGAGACATAGGATAGGTTTCAGCGGGATAGACGTAAGGTCTAAACCGGGCCGGTTCTACCGTGGTGGGTCTCAGACAAAAACAAGTGGAAGTGTTTTATCAGAACAGACGGAAGGTCTATCCCGAGGTGGGCTTATTATCGAGGGAATTTTCTTGAGCAATGCATGAAGGCTTCAATAGAATAGACGTAAGGTCCATTCCGGATGGGTTTAATCGTTGATCGGGTAAAGCGCCGGTCGATCGACGAGGAGCTTTATGGTGGGAGGTAAGGCTTTCTTTGGAATCACCACATTACCGACCCAAGCGCCCTTTCGGGTTTTCGCCGGAGCCCGCCCCCTCTTGCTTTTGCCCACGCGCCCTTTCGGATTTTCACGTGGCGGGGTACCCGATTTTGCCTGCAGTGCCCTTTCAGGTTTTCACCACAGCTGGGTTTTGGGCCATTTTTGCACTTGTCCCTAATATAGGAGCAAGTCTGGTGGGGTATCTCTATTTTTAACCCCATTTTTTTTTACTTTCTTTTTGTTCTTTCTTCTTCCCTCCTCTCTTTTTTTTTAGAAGGTGACCGGTCGGAATGCCACCAGCTCAAGATGAAGGTAGCTTGGTTAGGGCGGAGTGCCACTAGACCAGGAAAGGGGGTAGCTTGGCTAGGGCGGAGTGCCACTAGACCAAGGAAGGGTAGCTCAGCTAGGGCGGAGTGCCGCTAGACCAAGGAAAGGGTAGCTTGGTTAGGACGGAGTGCCGCTAGACCAAGGAAAGGGTAGCTTGGTTAGGGCAGAGTGCCGCTAGACCAAGAAAAGGGTGTAGCTCGGTAAGGGCGGAGTGCCGCTAGACTCAGAAAAGGGTGTAGCTCGGTTAGGGCGGAGTGCCACTGGACCAAGAAAAGGGTAGCTCGGCTAGGGCGGAGTGCCGCTAGACCAAGAAAAGGGTAGCTCGGCTAGGGTGGAGTGCCGCTAGACCAGGAAAAGGGTGTAGCTTGGTTAGGGCGGAGTGCCGCTAGACCAAGAAAAGGGTACCTTGGCTAGGGCGGAGTGCCGCTAGACCAAGGAAAGGTAGATTTTGCCCGATTACTCGGGGAATGTTGGTTGTGCTGTATGGTACAGCTTCAGATGTCTTCCGTTGAGTGGCGAGAATTGGATTTCCCCTCGATGGTTAACAACCACGTAGGCCCCTCCCTCGTAGACCCTCTGTATCACATAAGGACCATCCCAATTAGCATTCAGCTTTCCTTTTGGGTTGGACGCCATGACTTCTTTTTTCTTGACCATGACGAGGTCACATTTCTTGAATTCTCGTCCTCTTACGAGTTTGTTGAATGCAGTGGCCATGCGGGCCTGATACATTTGGATACTCTTCTGAGCTCGGAGGCGCTTCCCTTCCAATTCAGCCAGTTCTTCTAATCTTCTTTCTACATTGGTCTGTTTGCCACGGACCAGGCCATATTGGACTGCCACTCTGAGTGACGGGACTTCCAGCTCTAGCGGAACCACTGCCTCTGAGCCGTATACCAGCGAGTATGGTGAGCACCCTGTAGGTGTCTTGAAGATAGTGCGGTATGCCCACAGAGCATCATACATTTTCTCTTCCCAGTCCTTCTTATTAGAACTGACGACCTTGGCCAGCAAGGTGCAGAGAGTCTTGTTAAAAGCTTCTGCCAATCCGTTTGCCTGTGGATTGTAAGGAGTGGAGGTCCTCCATTCGATCTTATACTTCTCAGCAAGCCGATAGACCTTCTGATTTCTGAAATGACTTCCATTGTCGGATATTATTCGGCTGGGGATCCCTAACCGGAAGATAATGTTCTGCTTGATGAATCTGGCGACCAGTTCACCAGTCACTTCTCTTAACGCTATAGCCTCCGCCCATCTGGAGAAGTAATCTGTTATGGCCAGTATGTACTTATGTCCGGCCGAGGAAGTCGGCAATGGCCCGACTACATCAGTTCCCCATTGTGCAAACGGCCAACTGGGAACTGTAGGGTGCAGAGTCGTAGGAGGCCTTCTAGGCACAGTAGCATGCTCTTGGGATTTCTGGCATGATTTTGTGAATTTACAGCAGTCTTCAAACATGGTGGGCCAATAATAGCCCAGCTTCTTGGTTTCTATCTTCATCTTGGGACCAGCCTGGTGGGTACATGCTGTCCCAGCATGTGTTTCTTTCATCGCTTGCCAGGCTTCCTCAGTGGATAGACATCGGAGTAGAATCTTCTTGCGTGCATCTGCCATTATTCGGAACAAAATTCCATTCCTGAGTTCATAAGAATCTTTGATTCTTAGGAGTTTCATCTTTACTTCCCTTATCTGCGGCAGTTGTTGGTGTAGAAACCACTGCAACAGGTGCTGTCTCCAATCAGACGCTTGTTCTGTACTGATGGTGGCAACTTCATCTTCTTCGGGGCACCCTTCTAGCATGCTGGGGACTTGCCGCCGGTTCATAACGACAATGTTCAGCGTCTTATTTGGTGGGACTGCTAGTGAGCTGGCCAGCTTTGCCAGTGCATCAGCCTGGGCATTGTGTCCACGGCCCACATACTTGAGCTCGATATGGTAGAATTTCGCCATGAGGCGCACAGCTTTTTGGTGGTAGGGATTCAATTCTGGCTTCCGCACTTCGAACTCCTCTTGGATCTATTTTATTATCAACATTGAATCCCCGAATACTTGAAGCATTTGGATACCCATGTTGAGGCTGATATATAGCCCGATTATCAGAGCTTCATACTCGGCCTCATTATTGGTGCAGGGTTTGTTTATAGAACAGGAAGTATGCACGACCTCCCCTTCTGGTGATTTCAGCACAATACCGGCTCCAGCCCGTATTCTGGTCTTTCCATCGGAGTCTGTCTTTGTTCTAGATGCTCCATCAAAGAATAGTTGCCACATAACTGGCTGAGCCTGGCAGGCCTCGAGTGTCTCATCATCGGGTAACTCGGTCCCTAGCATATCATTTTCCAGCACAGGATGCTCTGCGAAGAAATCAGCCACGGCCTGTCCTTTTATCGCCCTCTGGGGTGTGTAGGTAATATCGAATTCCATCAGGATCACTGCCCATTTGCCCAACCGGCCCTTCACTACTGGCTGAGTCAATATGTATTTGAGCGGATCTGCTGCAGATATCAATCTGATTTCATGTGACAACATATAGTGTCGGAGCTTCTTGACAGCAAAGACTAGTGCCAAGCAGGTCTTTTCTATGTAGCTGTAGCTTTCTTCAGTTCTAATCAGCCTCCTACTCAGGTAGTACAAGGCTTGTTCTTTGCCTTCTTCATTTATCTGTGCCAGCATTGCCCCCAGTGAAATGTATGTGGCTGCGATGTATAGTATTAAGGGCCTGCCCTTAACGGGTGCCCCCAGCACTAGAGGGGTCTTGAGATATTCTTTAAGCCTCTCAAAGGCTTCCTGACAGCCATCGTCCCAGAGGAACGTCACATCTTTCATCATGAGCTTGTGAAAGGGGTGGCATCTTCCCGACAGATTTGATATAAATCATCGGATATAGCCAGACGCCCTTGCAGAGATCTCAGTTCGGGCAGATTCCTTGGTGGAGGGAGCTCCTGGATAGCCTTAATCTTGGATGGGTCGATTTCAATGCCCCTATGCCGGACAATAAACCCGAGGAATTTTCCACTGGACACGCCGAAGGCGCATTTCATGGGATTCATCTTGAGTTCATATTTGCGCAGCCTCTGTAATACTACCCTCAGGTCTTGCAAATGGTCTTCTCTTCTTTTAGTTTTTACTACCAAATCATCAATGTAGCACTCTACTTTCTTGAAGAGCAAATCATCAAAGATCTTGGTCATAGCTCTTTGGTAGGTAGCGCCGGCATTCTTGAGGCCAAACGGCATCCTTTTGTAGTGGAATATCCCCTTCGGAGTGCGGAACGTAGTGTGCACTCTGTCTTCTTCTGCAATCCAGATCTGGTTATATCCGGATGACCCATCCATAAATGACAGGGCTTCATGACCAGTAGTCGCATCGATCATCACTTCAGTGATTGGCACTGGGAAGTCATCTTTTGGGCAGGCCTTATTAAGGTCCCGAAAATCAACACATATTCTGATCTGCCCATTTTTCTTCTTTACGGGCACAATGTTTGCTAGCCATGTAGTATACTGATTTTCTTCAACAAAGCCTACATCAATCAGCTTGTCAACCTCTTTGTTAATCTGATTTATTAATTCAGGGCGCATTCTCCTAGAAGGCTGCTTTACAGGGCTAGCCTCTGGGCTTATTGCCAATCGGTGCTATGCCACATCAGAACTCAGTCCCGACATTTCATCATATGTCCATGCAAAGCAGTCTCGGAATTCTTTCAAGAACTGTATATATTGTTCCCTGGCAGCTGGCTCCAGCAGTGCACTGAGGAATGTCGGCCTTGGCTCATCTGCGGTCCCCAGATTTATTTCCACAAGCTCATCGACGGTGGCCTGACCTCCATCTTCGACCTCGGGCGGGGCTTCTTGCAAGTCAATGAAGCCTCCCGGGATATAATCTTCTTCTGTTTCATGATTCTCTGTTTCATCATACTGGTCATCAGCGGGTGCTGGCCCGTCATATACGGCCAATATTGTTGGATTCTGTTCAGTCTGCCCCGAGGACGTGACTGGCTCAGCAGGAAACTCAAAAATGGAGTCTTCCGCCCTTAGAGGCTCTTCTTATGCTGACTCCCTTGAGAGATCATCATTCTGTAGAGCCCGGACTTCTTCCAGGATGCGCTCAAACTCCAGGCATTCCCTCAGCTCTTTGGCTATTTGGTCTTCATCCGGGATTCCTATATCAAACTTTGCTTCAACCTGGAACAGATCCTCTTTGCAAGGTAGGTCTTCCCAGCACCAATCTTTCTTTGCTTCATCAGACGTCCTCGTCTCCGGCTGACTGCCTGGGGCTTCATTGTTCATTATGGATTGATAAATGATTTCTTCATCTTCCGAGGGGTACTTGTCATATCCCACCTTGGGAGGGTCTTCATGCTGGTAGGAGACAGAGATGACGTCCACCTCGGCTTCATAGTATTCTTGAAGGGTATAACCCAATCCCGGGTGCTGAGTGATCTTCCTCAGTTCTTTATTATCCCGAGGCGGATCCCATAGCTCCTTGAACGCCTTCTTCTGGGCAGCAGGCTGCAATGACAGCATTTGCATCTTAGAGAACATCTGCGAAACCCGTTGGGTAGTATAATCCAAGCCTGTAATCGGCACCATCTGGTTTGCAGCCTCTTCATGGACCATGCAGTCTTGATCATCTTTCTCGACTGACTCCTCGGTGTAGAATATGGTAGGAGGCTCGCAGAAGCGAGGGATTTCCATAGTCTTCAGTGGTAGCACCGTCTAGTACTCTAGGCTGGCGATGGGCTTGACTAAACCCTGCGGAACCTCCACCTGTGTGTACTTTTCTTTCATTTCTTCATCGATATCATCCGGGTGAATGCTAGGGGGGGTGATCCGAGCAAAGTCACCAACATAAGAAATGTGAGATACTTCATGTTTCTTAATATAGCCCCTTGGTGGCGGTGGAGACCAATTTCTTGCCTTTGTCACCGGCTTCTTCTGGTTGACCCCAGCCTCTTTCTCTTCACCCTTTTGCGACACCTCCGTGTAGTAGGATGCATCGAGCATATGACACTCGAATACTTCGAAGGGGTGTAGATCCGCAAACACCCTCTCTTCTTTTCCTTCATGGCAGTATTTAATGCACTGATGCAGCGTGGATGGCACAATCTGATATTCATGCAGCCACGGTCTCCCCAGCAGGGCCTTATATGTGGTGTTGGAGTCGATTACATAGAATCGTACCACGGTAGTGAGATCCCCCAATGTGAGGTTAAAATCAGCCACCTGTTGACACCTTGAAAATGAGCGAGGGCAGAAACATAATTGAAAGGAAGATCAGACCAATAGTGAAAGATCAATGACGAAGTTCGTCAACCATCTACCCGGCTGAAGCCCTTTCCGAGCCAAGCTGATGTCCAATGCCATTGTCAGTCAGACGACGGCCAAGAGATGACTGTTTCCGGCTAAAGCTGATGTCCGGTCTTGTCACCGTTAAGGTGACGATACCGATGAGATGATGTCTGACTTTGTCGTCATTCAGATGGCAATGCCGATGAAACCCCAGTCTACCGACTGATGAAAATCTATGAATGATCTCAATAGAAGCTGTGTCACCAGTGGAGGGCATTCTCGGGTTCTGATACATTTGAAGGACCAATAAAGGCCAAAGTCTATGCGAGGTTTTAAAAGCCCTAAATGGGCCTATAAAAGTGGCGTCGGGATCCCCTTGTCGAAGCCCAGAGGCGGCGCCGAGAAGCTTGAGCCCCGCGCGCCGGGAGCTCCACCTACAGTTGAGGCGCGCCGGGACGAGCCCGCCGAGAGGACATCAATGAGGGATATAAAATCCCCTCATTCGAAAACAAGGAGGAGAGAGTTAGAGCAGATAGCAAAGAAGGACAGAGAGCCTGAATAGATAGCCAAAAACACACAGAAGGTGATTGGGGGAGACACACAGAAGAGACCTGCAACCTCGTCCACGAGAAGGGAAAGAGAGCTGAAGAAGAAAAGAGTGAAGAGAGAAAGAGATTTCTCGAAGCTGATCGAAGGTGGGCAACGGGGAGGGAGAGGAGTCAATGCTCCCCCCCCCATTTCGAGAGTTCAACTTTTTTTTATTTCGAGGGTCTCTCTTCTTTCCTCCTCTGATGTAGCCTGTAATGCCGTAGCCGGTTTCATACCGATACAGTGATGTATTCCCCCTGCTTCCTCATTATGTATCTCACGCAATGAATGTTATCGAATGGATAAATATGGTTGGCTGCAGTCCATCCCTGCTTTGGTTTCTCTGAAGCTCTATGCTCATCCCCCGTGTTGTCTGTCTCTTCTTAAGACTCAATAGCATGCTATCCCCCTCCCCAGGTCGATCGATCGCCTGTTTATTCGCCCGTTTCCTGAGTGCTCCTCATGCTTGCTTCCGAGCCAGGGACAGACTATCCCTTGGCCTCTGAAGCAAAGCATAGATACATAGCAATCGCCTCTCGGTCTTAGGTGTTGCATTCATGCTCATCGGCTTTGCCGAAGTCATCCCCGGGGCCAGAGACAGTCATCTCTTGGCCCCCAGATGATGGAGAGTATACTGAAATCATCCTCACGGATCATGAGGAACGCTGGTGACAGAGATACCCTAAACTGTGTTTCCCCCAAATCGCTCTCCGCCTCTGGCCTTTCCTTTGAAATCCAAGCCAAAGTCAGTTGTAGTCTGATGAATTGAGCCCTTTAATCTCCTAAGGCCCGTCTATCTTGGCCTGAATCACCAGGAAAACCCCTGAATCCTCAACAGAATCAAGAACAGAGTACTGTAAACCTCTGTTCTTATCCCAGCTCCCTCACACCTCTCGGCCCCGCATACAGTAAACCAGATGAACAGCTCTCGGCGCTATCCTTCAGGCGCCGAGAACTGTCTTGGCCTTCTGGCCTCCGCACCGGGAACCCCTGCACCTTGGCCGCGCCGGGAACCCCCCCCCCTTTGGCTGCTTTGCATCGCGCCGGGAAGCCCATCCGGCCTTCTCCCCTGCGCACCGGGAAACCCCCCTTTTAACAACTGCCCTTCACACCGGGAACCCGTGCACCTTGGCCGTGTCGGGAGGCCCCCTTGGCTGCTTTGCATCGCGCCGGGAAGCCCATCCGATGGCTTTCTCCCCTGCGCGCCGGGAACCCCCCTTTTTAACAATTGCCCTTCGCGCCGACAACCTCCTCTGGCCATTTGGCCCTTGCGCCGAAAGCTTACTTCCTGGCGCTTTCCCCATCGCGCCGGGAACCTTCCATGCTGAACCCGTCGACAACCTCCCTTGGCCATTTGGCCCTTGCGCCGAGAGCATATCTCCCGGGTGCGCCGGGAACCCCCTTTTGTTCCTTGCCTTGGCGCCGGGAACCTCCAGGCCAGTCCGAGGTGCGCCGAGAGCCTACTCCGCCACCCATCAAGCCTCCGACACCTCTATCAAACCCACTTAGGGATGTCCATGAGTCACTAGAACTGTCCCGAGGATAAAATTAAACGGAGTCAGACTCCCTTATATTCCGCTGATTTGTACCGGGTTTATGAGCAACCCCTTTAGCTGAGGTGAGCTCTGCCACTGCATGAGTGTCACCGGCTCCTATAAGGGAAGAGTCAAACATTGCCCTAGAGCATACATGTACAGTGTGGGGGGTTTGCTCCCTCCTTTTCTCGGCTTTCATCCCGGCACTCCGTGGGTGATAGCCTATTCTCCCCTGGGCATAATCCAGATTATGGGGAGGTGCTGCCGAAATGTCGATCGATGTTTTAACCCCGATAAGTCCCGGGAGGTGCACATCACACGCCCCTCGTCCGGCTCAATCTTCCGGGGAATATGAATGCTGCGAGGCCCTTGGCTGGATGAGAAATATGAAAGGGGACATCTCCCCGATGATGGTCCGGATCCCGTCCCGCCATTTCATGAACGGTGTCATATTCCTACCCGGCACGACCCACATAAGAGATGGTCATGTCGGTGTAGTAATCTACTGTGCACTAAATTGTCTGCCCAGAATAACAATATCTTCAATATCACGCACTGTTATTTTTCTTTTATTACCACCCCGAGTGGCCTCCTATTTTGGCGTTTAATCAAGGGTTGTCCTTCTTAGGAAGGGCGTAATTAACGTCATAGCCTTTATGGTATGACGGACTTTTGGTCCCGACTCGGACTTCACAATCGACTGACCAAGTCAAGTCGAGCGCACAATGAAATCGTCACACATGTGACTGGCACGCCTAACAAATAAAATAAATAAATAAAATAAATAATTAATAATAAAATAAAGATAAAAAAAATTCCGCGTCCACAAGTCTGGCACGCCCGGTGGGACTGAGTCTCCCTTCATCTCTACGCCAAGATAGGAGGCCCAGTGGGCCCCCCCTCAAATTTCTGATTCCGTGCTTTCTCTATTTTCAGGAAGCTACGATGACGGCTGGAATCATGTCGGTACGCTTTGATCAACAAGCGGTCGATGTACATGTTCGAGAGGGCTACCTAGCGGTACCTCTTTCGTTCGGATCGATGCCGCCTGCTGTCGGGATGCCCAACTGCCTGGGCCTCATCTTCACTGACTTGCTCGAGATTGACAACCAGGAGCAAAAGACTGTTGTCGAGACATTGACGCAAGCTACCAGCCCCAAAATGAGCCAGGTGACACAGGATACTCCTGAGGTCGTGGCCTGCTTCGTCCATCACGAGGCAAGAAGGGGCACGTCCTCTGCTGCTGGAAGAAGGAGGAGATCCGACAGGAGAGCCCGACCCACTGCAGCGGGTCGTCGGATATCCAACTCAGGAAAGACAATGCTGATTGGAGATGTCCGGGTAAACTTCAGTGGTTGCCCAAGGGCGGTCAAGCCAGACGTGATCGTCCCGACGGTGCCTACTACCAACAGGTTCCGGGTACTAGCCGCCAGGAGGGCCGACATGAAAGAGGAGGATAGAAGGCCACTGGCGCCGAAGCCGCCCAAGTTCAGGCAGATCTGGCGGTCGAAGAAGATCCAGAGCTGGGTCCCAGCTCGAGAGGAAGAAAACATTATTGATACCACTGTTGCCCGCTTCAGGGTAGGAAGCAGAAGAGAAGAAGGAAAAGGCATAAGAAATGCTGTTGCTGTTCACCCCAGGGCTCGAGGTAGGAGAGATGATGAAGAGAATGAAGGAAGAAATCTGACTACTATTCGCCCCAGGATGAGGGGCAGAAGATATGAGCAGAAGGAAGACCTAACGGTCACCAACCCCATGGTTGGAGGCAAAATATGGGAAAGAAAGAATTATGCTGCTACTGCCAATTGCTGCCAAGATGGGAGTAGAAGGTTCAGGGAGGAAGAGGAAATGAGAATAAGCGAACCAGTCACTACTGCCACTCTATGAAGACCAAGAGCTTGTGCCAGACAGGCTGATATATTCAAATACTGCAGAGTCGAGCACTTGACTGCTGAGGTGGAAAGACTGGCTTATCAGCAGAAGAGCCAGGAAAGATTGATGCTCCAACCAAAGCCACGAAGGCACAATCAAGAGGAGATGAAACAAGTGGCTCAAGACTACTTTCACTACCTGGGGAACTCCGCCCTCGGGCAGCAAAGATTATCCCGTGCCTTGGGCACCATGGATGAAGAAGAAGAAGAAACCCTTCAAGAAGTGATGCTCGGAGTCTCCTCCTCCGATTCCAATGACTATGAAGAAGGCCACAGAGCCGGATATGGGAAAGAAGACCTGCACATGGAAGAAGCTAGAGAAAGAATATCGGTCTTTGACCGGCTCAAATACCCCGATCAGATGAGAAGGAAAGTCTACAAGCAGAGGGAAAAGATGCAGATCTTTGCCTGCAATATGGCCGAGCTTGTCGAAGGGCAGGATATGTTACCAACACAGCCAGATGAACTGCTCAGGCTAGCAACTAGACTAGGCCCCGTCACAAGAAGAGGCCAGGCGGCAAAAGATAAGGTGAAGACTAATGATGAAGTCCGCAAGATCACCACTATGACAGTTAATGTGGTGACAGCCGAAGATGAAGATAATCCCTTCGTCGATGATGCTGAAGGGACTTCAGAAGATCTACAGATCCCGTCAACCCTGGATCTCATGATCCAGATGATGTTTAGAAGATATCAACAAGAGATCAATGCTCTCAGAAGACAGCTAAATGAGAGGCATGAAGTTACACCAGTCTCCAAGCAAGCCGAGCCTGTAGGGCAGACTGCCAGCTCAACAGAAATGGCTATTCCAGCTAATCCTCTCCCGGCTGATAAGGGCAAAGCACCAAGCCAACCCGTTCTGCAGTAGACAGTAGCTCAGCCCTCTGTATCTCAGACGCAGCCTGCCGCGCCAGCCTTGCGCGCAACTGTGATGACAACTCCTTACAGTCAGCAACAAGCTCACTTCTTCCCAGAAAACGTAGATCCAGCCATAGCCCAGAAGCTGATGATTGAAAAGATTGTGGAGATGAAGCTGTCTGAAAAGACTGGTGATGATGCTAGTACCTACGATGTGTACAGGGTACCGTATCCTCCCGAGTATGCTGCTAAGAGACTACCTCCAAGCGTCAGTAAGCCGCCGAAGTTTGAAAAATTTAATGGCCAGGGCTCTCCCAGGGAGCACATAGCTTACTACACCACAATCATGGGTGACTTGGCAGCTGATGAAGCTTATCTGCTTAAGTTCTTCGGCTCATCCCTCACCGGGATAGCCTTTGAATGGTATTCAAGCCTGCCGGCTGGGTCGGTGACCGATTGGCCTGATATGCAAAGAAAGTTCCGTGACAGATTTCATGTCACGGAAAGAGAAATTACAATAGCAGAACTATATGCAACCAGGCAAAAGCAAGATGAAACAGCACTGGACTACATCAAAAGGTGGAGGAACTTAGCTATGACATGCAGAAGACCTCCTCATCAAGAAGATGCAGTGCAAATATGTAAGCAGAGCCTCAGGAGAGAGGTACTGGAAAAGATGATTGGTGCAGATGTCAGAACATTTGACCGATTGAACAATATAGTGGCGGAGGTCGAGACGTTCCTGTCGAAGCGTCCGACGGCCAATGCTCCAACTGTGCCGAAAGGAAAATCTAATGATCGACGACCATCGCACTCTGAGGCCAACACCGTCGATTTCAGAACCTTCGAGCAACAAAAAGGGAAGAAGGGGGCAGATGGAGCTCCCCCGCCAGCAGACACAGCAGAAAGAAAAGATAAAGTCTCTCTGAGAAACAAAATGAGAAAGCCGTACTCTTTCCCGAAACATAAGACAGCTGCACTATTCAACTGGGCATACAAGTTCAACAAGGTAACATTGCCAGAACCAAAGAGACCCGATGACGCGGCAAAGAAAGGTGATCCACTGTTCTGTCCATATCACCGTGCACTGGGGCACGCAGTTGAAGATTGCTATGTCTTCAAAGATATTATGGAAGGCATGGTCAAAAAGGGCGAGCTACAGCTGGGAGATTACCAGGTAGAGCCACCTCATCCACATGAGCCTCCGGCATTAAAAATGGCCGCCAATATGATTTCAATCTACCAGCAGCTGCCTAAGGAGGCCGTTGAAGAATGTACTAGGCATACTTATGAAGCTTGCTTCCTCACCCCACTGAAGGATCAGGAAGGATGGCAGATGAAACCCATAAAGAACAGAAAGAAGACTCCCGCAGCCAAAACCAATGGAGCAGTTATCCGCGGTGTCACACCAAGACCTGAACCGCCTCCAGTAAAGCCAGTATGGCGCACAGCTGAGACAGGGCCAGTCATCCGGATCCCCACTCATAATCGGAGAAGACAAGTCCCCCTACCTACACATAAGGAAGTAAGTCCTGCAGCCAGGCGTTTACAGCAATATATTAATGGGATCGATGAATATGAATAGAAAAAGCCCGGGCACCTGCTGGTGAAAGACTGTATACTCTGGGAACAGCTCGAAGAATTGAAAATTAAAGAGCAGTCAGAGGCGGAACAAGAAAAGGCTGAGACTGAACCCTTCTGGGGGCAGGGGCCAATAAAGCCAAATTCCCAGAAAAAGAAGAGACGGCCCAAGTCCAAGAAGGGAAAGAGGGTCGTGACAGTATAATGTAACACCCTGTCGGCACTCTTTACCTCGCCCGGGGAGAATGATGAGAATGAAACATCAAATGCCCCGCTAGAAGCCAACCATGCCGAGGCCTCAACCTCAGCACATGCAACACGCTCCGGAAGAAGGTGGGGGCGCCCACCACCAGCTAATCATAACATTATGTTCAGAGGGGAACAACCCTACCAGATTCCCGAACCGGAAGTACGAGGTGTCCAGGTTCCTCCCCCTGCCAGCTTGTATCAAGAAAAGAAGAAAGGAGGTCAAACTCCAACATTTCTGGAATTTCTGTCCAGTCTGGAAAATGGGCAGTCGATACAGGTTGGGCCAGATAAAGGCAAGAGACCTCAGCAATCGGCGTCTGTAGCCTACAAGCAGAATGAGAAAGAAGGGGATAACACTCTGACGGCATCGGGGGCCGTTGCTATAGAAGAAGCCCCCCGAGAAATCAGTCTAGGGGATGAAACCAGCACTGGGCAGCAGAGGCCACGGGCACCGCATGAACCTCCTAAACCCCGATGGGCTGAAGAAATGAGACTGTCTAATGTCAGGGTGGGCAGCCTGATCATGAAAATGCTAAAGAAGCTCCCTACCAGATTCTCCATCTGGGAGATTCTCTCTCTGAGTGAAGAGGCTCGCCAAGCAATTGTTGATGCCTTGCAGTCGCCGGCACAATATGAAGCACTCTTGACAGAAGTGAATTCTGGGCCGTCAGTTACATTCACAGAGGATGACATGCTGATTCCGAATTCCTGCCATAACAGACCGCTGTATATGAGGGGCTCCCTGAACTGTCAGCCACTGAGCAGGATACTGATAGATCCCGGGGCTACCGTGAACATTCTCCCATACCGCATCTACCAAAAATATTACTTTGATCTGCAGCTTACCAAGGTCAGAGACATGAAAATTGCGGGATTCAACCAGAAATGTGAGACGCCCTTTGGGGTGGCTGATTTTAACCTCACATTGGGGGATCTCACTACCGTGGTATGATTCTATGTAATTGACTCCAACACCACATATAAGGCCCTGCTGGGGAGACCGTGGCTGCATGAATATCAGATAGTGCCGTCCACGCTGCATCAGTGCATTAAATACTGCCATGAAGGAAAAGAAGAGAGGGTGTTTGCGGATCTGCATCCCTTCGAAGTATTCGAGTGCCATATGCTCGATGCATCCTACTACCCGGAGGTGTCGCAAAAGGGTGAAGAGAAAGAGGCTGGGGTCAGCCAAAAAAAGTCGGCAACGAAGGCAAGAAACTGGTCTCCCCCGCCACCAAAGGGCTATATTAAAAAGCAGGAGGTATCTCACATCTCTTATGCTGGTGACTTTGCTCGGATCACCCCTCCTAGCATTCACCCGGATGATATCGATGAAGAAATGAAAGAAAAGTACACACAGATGGAGGTTCCGCAAGGTTTAGTCAAGCCCATCACCAGCCTAGAGTACCAGATGGTGCTACCACTGAAGACTATGGAAATCCCTCGCTTCTGCGAGCCTCCTACCATATTCTACACCGGGGAGCCAGTCGAAGTCAATGATCAAGACTGCATGGTCCCTGAAGAATCTGCAAACCGGATGGTGCCAATCACGGGCTTGGACTATACTACCCAGCAGGTTTCGCAGATGTTCTCTAAAATGCAGATGCCATCACTACAACCTGTTGCCCAAAAGAAGGCGTTCCAGGAGCAATGGGATCCGCCCCGGGAGGATAAAGAACTGCGGAAGATCACTCAGCACCCAGGATTGGGTTATACCCTTCAAGAATACTATGAAGTTGAAGTGGACGTCATCTCTGTCTCCTACCAGCATGAAGACCCTTCCGAGGTGGGATACGACAAGTACCCCTCGGAAGATGAAGAAATCATTTATCAATCCATAATGAACAATGAAGCCCCAGACAGTCAGCCGAGATGGGGACATCTGATGAAATAAAGAAAGATTGGTGCTGGGAAGACCTACCTTGCAAAGAGGATATGTTCCATGCTGAAGCAAAGTTTGACACGGGAATCCCGGATGAGGACCAAGTAGCCAAAGAGCTGAGGGAATGCATGGAGTTTGAGCCCATCCTGGAAGAAGTCCGGGCTCTACAGAATGATGATCTCTCAAGGGAGTCTACATCAGAAGAGCCTCTAAGGGCGGAAGACTCCATCTTTGAGTTTCCTGCTGATCCAGTTACGCCCTCGAGGCAGACTGAACAGAATACAACAATATTGGCCGTATATGATGAGTCGGCACCCGCTGACGACCAGTATGATGAAACAGAGGGTCATGAAACTGAAGAAGATTATATCCCGGGAGGCTTCATTGACCTGCAAGAAGCCCCGCCTGAGGTCGAAGATGGAAGTCAGGCCACCATCGATGAGCTTGTGGAAATAAATCTGGGGACCGCAAATGAGCCAAGGCCGACATTCCTCAGTGCACTGCTGAAGCCAGCTGTCAGGGAACAGTATATACAATTCTTGAAAGAATTTCGAGACTGCTTTGCATGGACATATGATGAAATGCTGGGACTGAGTTCGGATGTGGCACAGCACCGATTGGCAATAAACCCAGAGGCTAGCCCTGTAAAGCAGCCTTCCAGGAGAATGCGCCCTGAATTAATAAATCAGATTAACAAAGAGGTTGACAAGCTGATTGATGTAGGCTTTGTTGAAGAGAATCAGTATACTACATGGTTAGCCAACATAGTGCCTGTAAAGAAGAAGAATGGGCGGATCAGAATATGTGTTGATTTCCGGGACCTTAATAAGGCTTGCCCGAAAGATGACTTCCCAGTACCAATCACTGAAGTGATGATCGATGCGACTACTAGTCATGAGGCCCTATCATTTATGGATGGGTCATCCGGATATAACCAGATCTGGATTGCCGAAGAAGATAGAGTGCACACTGCGTTCCGCACTCCGAAGGGGATATTCCACTATAAAAGGATGCCGTTTGGTCTTAAGAATGCCGGCGCTACCTACCAAAGAGCTATGACCAAGATCTTTGATGATTTGCTCTTCAAGAAAGTAGAGTGCTACATTGATGATTTGGTAGTGAAAACTAAAAGAAGAGAAGACCATTTGCAAGACCTGAGGGTAGTATTCCAGAGGCTGCGCAAATATGAACTCAAGATGAAACCCATGAAATGCGCCTTCGGCGTGTCCAGTGGAAAATTCCTCGGGTTTATTGTCCGTCATAGGGGCATTGAAATTGACCCATCCAAGATTAAGGCTATCCAGGAGCTCCCTCCACCAAGGAATCTGTCCGAGCTGAGATCTCTGCAAGGGCGTCTGGTCTATATCCGACGATTTATATCGAATCTGTCGGGAAGATGCCACCCCTTTCACAAGCTCATGATGAAAGATGTGCCGTTCCTCTGGGACGATGGCTGTCAGGAAGCCTTTGAGAAGCTGAAAGAATATCTCAAGACCCCTCCGGTGCTGGGGGCACCAATTAAGGGCAGGCCCTTAATACTATACATCGCAGCCACATACTGTTCCCTGGGGGCAATGCTGGCACAGATAAATGAAGAAGGCAAAGAACAAGCCTTGTACTACCTGAGTAGGAGGCTGATTAGAACTGAAGAAAGCTACAGCTACATAGAAAAGACCTGCTTGGCACTAGTCTTTGCTGTCAAGAAGCTCCGACACTATATGTTGTCACATGAAGTCAGATTGATATCTGCAGCAGATCCGCTCAAATACATATTGACTCAGCCGGTACTGAAGGGCCGATTGGGCAAATGGGCAGTGATCTTGATGGAATTCGATATTACCTATACACCCTAGAGGGCGATAAAAGGACAGGCCGTGGCTGATTTCTTCGCAGTGCATCCGGTGCCGGAAAATGATATGCTAGGGACCGAGTTACCCGATGATGAGACACTCGAGGCCTGCCAGACCCAGTCAGTTATGTGGCAACTATTCTTTGATGGAGCATCCAGAACAGAGACAGACTCCGATGGAAAGACCAGAATACGGGCTGGAGCCGGTATTGTGCTGAAATCACCAGAAGGGGAGGTTGTGCATACTTCCTGTTCTATAAACAAGCCCTGCACCAATAATGAGGCCGAGTATGAAGCTCTGATAATCGGGCTATATATAAGCCTCAACATGGGTATCCAAATGCTTCAAGTATTCGGGGATTCGATGTTGATAATAAAACAGATCCAAGGGGAGTTCGAAGTGCGGAAGCCAGAACTGAATCCCTACCACCAAAAAGCTGTGCGCCTCATGGCGAAATTCTACCATATTGAGCTCAAGCATGTGGGCCGTGGACACAATGCCCAGGCTGATGCACTGGCGAAGCTGGCCAG